>OX596365.1:0-625000 GCA_951394395.1 Colostygia pectinataria | reverse complement strand
AAATACCCAGAGCACCCGTGACAAATATTTGTAGATCGTACAAACATTTGACCCGAGGCGGGAATCGAACCCGCAACCTCCGTATCGCAGGCGGACCTGCGCCCGCTGCGCCACATCGGTCGTCAGAATAATATTATTTGCTAAGAATGTGTCCACTGGCACTTTTCTTATTGTCTCTATTTATTAAGGGGAAGTCACTATGTTCATGTGTTGTTTCTATATAGTTTAAACCTTAAGAAAAGAAAAAAAAATTGTATGAAGCCAGGGAAAGTTTAAACGGAGATAAATAACCCGAGTTAAACCGCGCTGGTTTAAATTAATAGTAGGTAATAAAATTTTAAAATTCATACACTTCACTTTTTAAAACGTCAACCTATATTATCCCAATGCTGGACATAAAAGGCGGGGCAGGCCGAGAAAACTTGACCTCGACACCTTTTATGAAAGCTATTGAGAAATAAATAAAAAATGAATAAGTGGTGGTATTTCTACACATTATGTGTGTTATTGTACTTTCGAATTTGAATTTTATTATATTTTGTGCTAGTTTGTTACTTTAGGTCATAAGATAATCTAGTATACTTATTACTTACATAATAATAATTATTATTATTTTATTTATTTATTTAATGCTTTAATGCACAGAATAAACAGTACAAAGGGTGGGCTTAATGCTAACATCATTTATTATAACGAAACCATGTGTACCTAGTGTTTCAATGGCCAATAAATATTATGTTTTTTTTTTTTTTTTTAGCCTGTATTATTACTGTATATTATTTAGAGTAGTAGAGTTCTCTGTGATAGAGCTCGCCCGGGGAAGGACTACCACCATACTTATTTCTGCCGCCAAGCAGTAATGCTCGCATTGCTGTGTTCCGGTGTGAAGGGTATGGTTTCCGGTGAAATTACCGGCACATGAGGCTTTTGATCTTAGCCTCAAGGTGGCAACCCGTGAGTGATACCTCTGGTATTGCAAGCGTCCATAGGCTGCGGTAACCGCTTACCATCTTGTGGGCCGTACGCTTGGTTGCCACTTCAGTTGTATAAAAAAAAAAAAAAAAATCCACTGCTGTCACACACATTTCACGGTCATCCGCCATTTCCCACCAGTCTGTTTGAAAGGTGTCGATGTCATCACGCCAACGTTTCCTCGAATATGATTATGAATACACTCTTATTTTTGTTGTAAAAAACTCTACAGTTTCTGAATACAATCAAATATTTTATTGTTTTATTAAAATGATCATAATGTAGGGTTTTTGAATTTAAAACCAATAGTCTTATAACACTATAACTTCCCCAGATCTAATTTACGTTGCATTGTTATGCAGCACAAACTTAATCACCCAACTACGTTGCCTACTACGTTCTAACTACGTGGAGCCTCGTACGTAAGTTATTTCCTGATCCGTTAGCACCAGTTTGGATTTTTTTTTTAATGCTGGAAAATCTACACAGCATCATCTAGCCCCAAGGTAAGCTGCTGTTTAACAGAGCTGTATTATGGATACTAGATGACTGATAATACAATACAATACATAAATAGAAATATTTCTTTTATTAGCATAGAAAATACCCAGAACACCCGGAACAAGAGTAGTAGAGTTCTCTGTGATAGAGCTCGTGCTGTGTTCCGGTTCGAAGGGTATGGTTTCCGGTGAAATTACTGGCACATGAGGCTTTCGATCTTAGCCTCAAGGTGGCAACCTGCGAGTGATACCTCTGGTATTGCAAGCGTCCATAGGCTGCGGTAACCGCTTACCATCTTGTGGGCCGTACGCTTGGTTGCCACTTCAGTTGTATTAAAAAATAATAATAATAATAATAATTGTAGATCGTATAAACATTTGACCCGAGGCGGGAATCGAACCCGCAACCTCCGCGTCGCAGGCGGACCTGCGCCCGCTGCACCACATCGGTCGTCGTCATTTAAAAAAGAAAGATTACAGTAGTTATAAAAATTGTACATTGCTGCTTGACTATCGAACAGAGTTAAAGCGCTAGAGTGCGAGGCGAGCAATGGTGTAAGAACTCATTTGTAATGACAGATTTGAAAACGTAATGAAGTTTCCGACCGTCGAACCGAAGGTTTCAAAATACGCCTGCTGGTCTGTTAAGCTATCTATGGATTGATTGTAACGATCTCTAGATAGTTCAACTGTTTCACGTGTGTTTAGTATTTACGTAAAACTAGCGACCTGCTCCGTCTTCGTAGAGAAGTGACTTTGTTTTAGACTATGACTGTAAAGTAGTATCATCATCATGGCAGCCTTCTTATGGCATGGCAGGCTTTTAAGAGTAGTAAAGTTCTCTGTGATAGAGCTAGTCTGGGGAAGGACTACCACCATACTTATTTCTGCCGCCAAGCAGTAATGCTCGCATTGCTGTGTTCCGGTGTGAAGGGTATGGTTTCCGGTGAAATTACTGGCACATGAGGCTTTCGATCTTAGCCTCAAGGTGGCAACCCGCGAGTGATATCTCTGGTATTGCAAGCGTCTATAGGCTGCGGTAACCGCTTACCATCATGTGGGCCGTACGCTTGGTTGCCACTTTAGTTGTATAAAAAAAAAAAATATGTCCCCACTGTTGAGACACTGGTCTACTTTCAAGCGAGAGTGATTGGGTCATAATCCATCACGCGGACCCAATGCAGATTGGTGGATGGCACATGTCTTTTTAATTTTCAGTTCTTGGACATGCCGGATTTCTCACGATGGTTTCCTTCACCGTATGAGAGCACTGGCATTGCGTGAATACATTTTTCGAATAGAAAAATCTATCGGTGCACGACCGCATTTGAACCCACGACCTTAGGATCGGTAGGCGAGGTCACTACCACTAGACCACCAGTGCTCTCTAAAGATTAGTATTGGTTAAATATTAAAGATTCGTTCAAGTGAGATATGTCTCGATAGCTCAATTGGTAGAGCACCCGTGTATCAAGCGGTGGTTGCGAGTTCAAATCCCGCTTGAGGCGAAATAATTTTTGGGATATATCTTTAGTATTCCCTTAGTGTGATGGTTAACACTATAAAAACAAAAATAACCAATGGTTAAATATTGCTGAAAACCGGTGCTAATCCTTGAAATCACATTTGTCGCACCTCGCATTCTTCACGATGCGCTGCAGTGGTAACGCAATAAACTAACCACATGCTTGCGTTATAATGTATTGCTACAACGCGGAAAATCAGCTGTGCTCTTCTACCTGCTCGTAACTTTTGTAAAGGAGACTGGAAGACAAAGCTTCTTGATGTAGCTTTTAATAGTTTTAATTACTTTAGAAAAAAAAACACAAAATCTTTAAAATATTTATTTCAATAGAGGATAAAACAAGGATCACTTTGAAACGTCTTACAAGCTAGGAAAATTTACACCAGTTCCAACGCGCCCATGCCGTAAAGAACTGGCAACAACACCGGCTGGGTTCCTATCGCTTTTTTGGCATGACCCTTGTTATGTACCTATTGTTATGGATGCCGAGTAGAGTTGGAGCACATTCGTCCCAAGCTTTTTTTATCGTCTAGGTAATCGGTTGTTTTATAGTAAGATTTTTGAGACAGTTTTTGTTTAATTAAGTTTTTAACTTTGCCAATTGATAAATTTTGTATGTCGCTTAGGACTTTGTTAAAGAAGCGCACACATTTATTTTGCTATACTTTAAAAGATTTACTGACCTCAGTGAGCCTAATTGTGGGAACAGCGAGTTTATTTCTATTTCTAGTATTAACATTATGATTATCACAATTTTTCTTAAAGAGATTCATATTTTTGCGAACATGCACTATTTGACTATTTGACTATTTATTTGACTATAAAGCTATATAAAAAAAAACAGTCGAACCCTGGAGTTGGGCAATTCCCCCGGCAACAGCCCAAGCCGAGGTTCGTACTAAAGTGGTGTTCTTGCGCTAGTTGCCAAAAATAACGCAAATCTTGCTTTTCGGGCAGCGCCTTCTGCGTTCGGCAAACGTTCAAATTATTCCGATCTGTCACCTACGTGTAACGCTGACACGGACTTTCAGACGGTCTAACAGCATTTTTTGACGACCAATGTGGCGCAGCGGGTGCAGGTCCGCCTGCGACGCAGAGGTTGCGGGTTCGATTCCCGCCTCGGGACGAATGTTTGTACGATCTACAAATATTTGTTCCGGGTGTTCTGGGCATTTTCTATATATAATAAAAAAATATCTATCTATGTATTGTATAATATATATCAGTCATCTAGTATCCATAATACAGCTCTGTTAAACAGCAGCTTACCTTGGGGCTAGATGATGCTGTGTGGATTGTCCAGCATTACTTATTTATTTATTTATTATTATTATTTATACAACTAAAGTGGCAACCAAGCGGATAGCCCACTTGATGTTCAGTGGTTACCGTAGCCTATGTACGCATGCAACATCATAGATATCACTTGCGTGTTACCACCCTAAGACGTTAGATGGAAAGTTTCATGTGCCTGTAATTTCACCGGAACCATATTTTTCTTACCAGAACACAACAATGCGAGCATCGCTGCTTGACGACAGAAATAGGTATGGTGGTAGTCCTTCCCCGGACGAGCTCTATCACAAAGAACTCTACTACTCTTAATAAATATATATTATTATTTTTATTAAACAAAATAAAATATGTACATAATTACATTACATTACAAAATATACAAAATACATAAGAAACAGTTGAGTCATCTAAAGACCGTTACAAACGACCTATAGATAGCTCAACTGATCCAAATCACTACCAGATTGAAGCGTTCCCAACATAAATATTATATTAAAAAAAAATTAAAAAAAAGTCCATCATCATCATCATCATCATGACAGCCTTCTAATGTTCCCACTGCTGGGACACTGGCCTACTCTCAGGCGAGAGTGATTGGGTCTAAATCCACCACGCGGACCCAATGCGGATTGGTGGATGACACATGTCTTTTCGAATTTGTAGTTCTTAGACATGCCGGTTTCCTCACGATGTTTTCCTTCACCGTATGAGAGCACTGGCATTGCGCACATAAATTTTTCGAACAGAAAAATCCATTGGTGCACGACCGGGTTTGAACCCACGACCTTAGGATTGGAAGGCGGGGTCACTACCACTAGACCACCGGTGCTCTTAAAAAAAAGTCCATTGAAATAAAAATTGTTGTTATTTCTTGCTACTTGCTTATTCAGGGCATATAAAGTGTTTTGTTAAAGTATCCAAACGACTCAATTAAACGAATAAACCAGTAGATAATTCTGTTTAATCCCCAGTCACCCTGGTATCGTGGAAAAACTACCAAGTGCTATTAATCCAGAGGGTCGTTAGCACCGTTTCTATGCAAATAGGTACCAGTTAGAAGCGTTATTAAATTCTCGATTGAGTTGGTCTATCGCTTGTTTATTTAATTTTTGTATACCACTGATGATAAGCGGTTACCGCAGCCTATGAACGCTTGCAATACCAGAGGTATCACTCGCGGGCTGCCACCTTGAGGCTAAGATCGAAAGCCTCATGTGCCAGTAATTTCACCGGAAACCATACCCTTCACACCGGAATAGTAATGGATGTCTATTGGCTGTTATGATGATGATGATGGAGCCTAAATCGCTCTCATTCAGACCTCGATCGGTTCATTAAATTCTAACCAATCAATGGTTTTGGTAATTTAATTAGCTTTTAACTACGTTCCAAATAGTTAATTTACCCGTGGAGAGGTTTACCAATCTCAAATCAAAATACAGGGTGTAAAATACTATATACGCAATACCGCCAACATGTTAAAAACTTTTCTGTTTTGTAATTAATGATTAAATTAATAAATAATGCTGAACAATCCACACAGCATCATTTATACCTAGCCCCAAGCTAAGCAGAGCTTGTGTTATGCGTACTAGATGACTGATTTACTTAATACATTGCAGTTCATAGATACTCGTATATATTTTTCATAATGTTTAAAAATTACCCAGAACACCCTGAACAAATAATTGCGGAGAGTACGAACATTTGTCCCAAGGCGGGAATTGAACCCGCACCCTCCTGCATCGCGCCACATCGATCGTATTGACGTTTAATCAAATTCCTGTATTTTTTGATGTCATGTAGATACTCTTGGACGTTTTGCTGCTAGACAGGGTCCAAAAACAAACCAATGCGGAGAGAGGCAAGGTTATATAGAACAAGAGATTAAAGAGTAGTAGAGTTCTCTGTGATAGAGCTCGTCCGGGGAAGGACTACCACCATACCTATTTCTGCCGCCAAGCAGTAATGCTCGCATTGCTGTGTTCCGGTGTGAAGGGTATGGTTTCCGGTGAAATTACTGGCACATGAGGCTTTCGATCTTAGCCTCAAGGTGGCAACCCGCGAGTGATACCTCTGGTATTGCAAGCGTCCATAAGCTGCGGTAACCGCTTACCATCTTGTGGGCCGTACGCTTGGTTGCCACTTCAGTTGTATAAAAAAAAAATTTAAGGTCTTTTATATATTTTGAAGGTCTTGTAATAGGTTTTGAAGGTCTTTAGTTGAGTAATATTAAAGATCATAAGAATTTTGTAAAATGATACGGTGCCTCTGGCATATTTCAAGGCAGTTAACCCACAAATTGCGACTCCCTCGACTACTGATTCATTTACAACGATCAATTACATAAATCACATTTGCCGACCGTACGCGAATTAACTCGGATCCATGGAGTAATAATAAAGTAGAGACCGTAGCTGGCTACGGGTATGAACTGTTGATTGGTAATAAATAATCAAAAATAAAATAATATACGCGTCGACTTATCATCGTATCCTCCTGACTCTATCGGCGTTGTCATTTTTTAAGTAATTTTTTTTAATTGGTAAGGACCGGTAATTTTTCAGGGGAACACAACTAAAAATGTAACTCTTGCTGAAGATTTTTATTGAGTTGGAAAACTTGTACTGTTAGTCTATTTGTTCATAACCCGAGTTGACGGTTTAATTGGATTTTAATCGAACAAGAATGAGCTTTGTCGCTGATGCTAAAATCGTCCTTCATTGAACTTATTTTTTTTATTTAACCTTGAAGCCAACTCTCTCTCTCTCTTCTCTCTGAAAGAATAATCAATTAGCAATTCTAGACAGTATTTGTGGAGCATTTTAGTAATTTAATATTTTTTGAAGAAATAGAGTTCTCTGTGATAGAGCTCGTCCGGGGAAGGACTACCGCCATACCTATTTCTGCCGCCAAGCAGTAATGCTCGCATTGCTGTGTTCCAGTGTGAAGGGTATGGTTTCCGGTGAAATTACTGGCACATGAGGCTTTCGAGGTGGCAACCCAGGAGTGATACATTTGGTATTGCAAGCGTACATAGGCTGCGGTAACCGCTTACCATCTTGTGGGCCGTATGCTTGGTTGCGACTTCAGTTGTATAAAAAAAAATGTAATTTTCCCCGGACTAGATGTTCATTCTATAGTTAGATCATTACTACACCCAACTCAATTCGCATAAAAAATACAAATGTTTATTAAAGTGCTGAAAACGGATATCACGAGTCGGTAATTTGGGATTTAATGCCTCGCAGTGCCCAGAAGCAAATAAACTCCGGAAAACTGGTAATCAGAACCGGACTTTTTGAATCATCGGAAAATGTGCTGTTCAATTTTTAATTTGATTTCTGAAAGCACAATTTTACATGGATCTTTTGTTTTTACAAGAGTTTTTTTTTAGTATATAAATCAGCTAATTTATGTAATTTTTAGATATCTAATTATGTTATGTACGTACTAATTTGTAAATGAAATGGAGTCTACTAAATTTAAATTAAAACTCAAAATGTTTTTGTTCATCATAATCACAGTGTTCACTTTGAAATGTATTATAGCTATGTGAATGAACGCGAATTCCATTCCATGGGCACCAGCCTAAAAAATTTTGCAACATACTCGGCTAGGTTCCTACTGAATATAGGTCTCCCCAAAAGGGTGACATGTGAATCGATCTTGATTATTACATCTCTTCATTATTACATGTCATGGACCGCTGTCTTAGAGTTTTGAAGTCTATTTTCTTACTGTTATGGTATGCTATGAATTGACAAAAAATCGTGAGGCAGGTGGAGTCTAGTACTAAGACGTCGTGAATCACCAATGAGTTGCCAACGAGTCACACTCAACCGTGGCACAGTGTGACTAGTTATTTCTTATATCATCAAATCACTAATTAATTACTTTTTGCGATTTGACGACCGATGTGGTGCAGCGGGCGCAAGTGCGCCTGCGACGCGGAGGTTGTGGGTTCGATTCCCGCCTCGGGACAAATGTTTGTACGATCTACAAATATTTGTTGCGCGTGTTCTGGGTATTTTCTATATATAATTAAAAAATATATATATCTATCATGTATTGTATTGCATTAAGTATATATCAGTCATCTAGTACCCATAATACAGCTCTGTTAAACAGCAGCTTACCTTGGGCTAGATAATGCTGTGTGGATTGTCCAGCATTATTTATTTATAGATTTATTTTGCACCTTTTTTTATTTAAATGGTACGTTTGTATCATTTAGACTCTGAAAACGTACTTTTCGACAACCGTCCATTTACGTTGATGACCAGATACAGAAAACAGACTTAATTTAAACCATTCACGCAAAACCAATGTTGATTAAAACCATTCCAGTGTTTTGTACCGCTGTTCTCTCATTGGCCAGCGGTGACGTAAATTTTAATAATAGCGACTGAGGATTTGTTGAAAAAAATGTATTTGAATTTCAAATGCACTCCGAAACCCTCAACGTGTTGGATAAAAGAAAGCGTGATATAATTAAATACAGTTTGGTTCTGTACAAAATTAAACTAAATAAAAATCGTTGTTGACCGAGTAAGCGACGCGAGCGAACTGTCTCAGTTTCGAGATTTAACAAAAAATGCTCTTGTCAGTCTGTCTGTCTTTCTGCTCTCGCTTATAAAATGTCGCATATTCTAAACTTGGTATATTACAAGTACGGTGATTACGCAACTCGGTTTCAATCCGTTTTTAATCAGTGAACTGTCATTATGCTGTCATATTTTTACAAAATTCGTCAGTTTTTGATTGAAACTAAGTGAAATCGATTGCATCCGAGTAACATAATAGGAGCTAGTTCTATGATTTTTGATTGGGGGGTGTTTTTTCAAAAAAATACGATTTAAATTAAAGGGGGTGCTGGATATCTCCGCCATAAGAAATTCAATTACGATGGTTTTCAGATCAAAATCAGATTGTATAGAACTTTCAAGAAAAGAATTCAGCCACTTTTTATTACTTGAATTGCTCTACTGATCATATTCCCTGACGCTTATTATTATTATTATTATATCAGCCATTCGTGTCCCCCTGCTGGGCAAATGCCTCCCCCCATTATCTTCAGACTTCTTCCCTGACGCTTAGCGTCTCCAAAATCGTACGGAACCCTAAGCATTGTCATAAATATTGCACGACCATAGTCGAGCTTAAAATGTGCTTCGATTAAATTGATACAGAAATTAGGACAATCCTAAATTGAGAGCGGACACAGATCTCAATTTAATATCTCGATTGGGATTTAATAATTCATGCAAAGATGAGAGCTTTATAAATGAACAATTTCGAATCTGGCTGAAATGGCGAAAGATTTCTTCAGGATATCTTCGAGAGCTGCAGGTACCTTATCTAAGCTATGGCTTTGTGAATATGGTAGATGTTTTATAAGCGGACGTAAATTGCACTATTTGATGGGTAACCGCCGCCAGTGGCAATTACAATTAAGTAATTCCGTGCTTCGGAAGGCCGTTAAAAAAGTTTCAAAAAGTTATAAAATCCCAGCGTAATTTTTCCAGCTTGTAATTCAAAGTGATTCTTGTGATTCTACTGAATAAAGCACTTTTGAACTTTGAACTTGAACTATAAGTGTATGAAATCTAAACCAAAACCAACAATAATTGACTAGGATAATTGTTATAAAGTTTTTAGGAACAAAACCTGCCAAAATAACCTTTAATTATCAAGTGTACTGTAGTTTATGTGGATTAAATCAATAAAGCCGTTTTTGACACGATAATTAAGATTATTCACGAGCACAAGAATAAATAAAACCTTATAAGCAGGATTAATTCACGCCTTTCCTAAATTAAAATACGAAGGGTATGTAGACCAAGTAAATACCACCTCATCCTCTTAGCCCTCACCCCTTCACACTCGTGTCCAATAGACTCGACATCCTGAGATAAAAGACTAATGAATAGAGTCCTTATCTTTGAGTACTTGGACGACAAACAATTAACTCAATACGAATTTTAATTAACGATGACTGGTTATTTTGTGGCCACGAAATCGGCTTAAATTTAATCCTACTAATCTTAAAAATGCGTAAGTGAATGTTTGTTACCACGTATCTCCGTCTTAACCTATTGTAATAAAATTTGGAATGTAACAAAATACTTGCAGCCTGTAGATGAACTATACGCAAAAATCGTACTCAGCTCTCCGAGTACAGTTCAACAATGCATTTAGGTTTATTTTAGGATGATGTTGGGGCTTCCCCGTTTCTGCAGCGCGTCGCGAATGTTCGCGGAGGCGCGCGTTAACTGTTTCTACGCAACGATGCGCCTCCGCGGCGCTGGTGCGGGGGGTGCGGGCGAGCGCCAACACCTAAGTGTGCTAAAGCGTTTGCTAGAGCGTGGTGAAAGACTGACTCTTGCTTGTTTGATTAATGTTATTTGTGTTATTTAAACTTATATACTTAGGTTAATTTAATTTAGTTATAATTTTCTATGTTTTAGTTATTAAATGAGTCAATGTTACTTGAATTACTTGATTACATGATAGAGCTCGTCTGGGGAAGGACTACCACCATACCTATTTCTGCCGCCAAGCAGTAATGCTCGCATTGCTGTGTTCCGGTGTGAAGGGTATGGTTTCCGGTGAAATTACTGGCACATGAGGCTTTCGATCTTAGCCTCAAGGTGGCAACCCGCGAGTGATACCTCTGGTATTGCAAGCGTCTATAGGCTGCGGTAACCGCTTACTATCTTGTGGGCCGTACGCTTGGTTGCCACTTCAGTTGTATAAAAAAAAAACATACAATTCTTTTCATATGGGAATAAAATACTGTTCCTGTACAGCCGAACAAATGAAAAGCCAAGGGTGAAACTGCGCTCGCTCAGTGTATTATAAAAATCAGAATAGTAATAAAGAACTAACTAGTGAAGTAGTCATCATCATATCAACCGATAGACGTCCATTGCTGGACATAGGCCAAAGAGCGCTATGAAGTCCAATTTTGAGCCTTCACCATCCACCAACTTCCTGCGACCGCTTTAATGTCATCGGTCCATCGAGTGGGGGGCCGTCCTGTTTCGTTTTCCAGTTCGCTATTAGAGAACCTTTATTCCTCAGCGGTTATCGGTTCTGCGAGCTATATGGCCTGCCCACTGCCATGCTAGTGTCCAAGCCGTGAAATAATTTATAAGAATGAATGAATGAATGAATGAATGAATGAAAATTCTTTATTGTACAGTGTACACCTTACAAACTATAAAACGAGTGAAATAAAATAACAGAGACTAATTACAATGTACAATGGGCGGTCTTATCGCTAAGAAAGCGATCTCTTCCAGACAACCTTTGGATATAAGAATGTTGATGACTAAAGGTTTACCGATTTATGTCGACCACAAAATCAAAACCAAAAGAAACAAAGCTCTAACCCGAGGTATTTGGTCCCATTTTCAATTAAACCACACCCAAAGTGCTATAGAATTTTACAATCTCTAAAGCGCTTCAGGTAAGCGCTATAGATAAGTAGTTAAAGGGTTGCGTCGTGTCAAAAACTCTTTCGTAACCCAACAGCGAATTTGATGGTTTACAAATAATTTAACGCAGCGGGCGTTCCTTTTCCAATTTAATTACAGGATCAAGTCTTTTACGGTGCCAGCACAGTACAATATATACAGTAACGTAATTGAAACTATAGAGGTGAGAAATCATATTAAATTATTAACGGCTATTTACCACTTGAATTTGTCGTTTATTTATATTCGTTGAGCAACCGACCTGCGTAGTAGAATTACCAAGAGTAGTAGAGTTCTCTGTGATAGAGCTCGTCCGGGGAAGGACTATCACCATACCTATTTCTGCCGCCAAGCAGTGATGCTCGCATTGCTGTGTTCCGGTGTGAAGGGTATGGTTTCCAGTGAAATTACTGGCACATGAGGCTTTCGTTCTTAGCCTCAAGGTGGCAACCCGCGAGTGATACCTCTGGTATTGCAAGCGTTCATAGGCTGCGGTAACCGCTTACCATCTTGTGGGCCGTACGCTTAGTTGCCACTTCAGTTGTATAAAAAAAAAACAAAAAAAAAAACCGTCGAACTCGGTCGCGGGCGGTGTTCAAGAAGAAGAGCTTCTAAATAGCTTCAAATAAAATAAATTAAAAAAAATAAAAAAGCCTTTATTATTCCTTCATTAAGGTTATAGTTGAAGGTGGTTAGGTTAACATATTATTTTAAATCTTAACTAAGGACCCCTCGGCGGGTATAGGCCTCCTCCAAAAGTTTCCATTTTTCCTGTCTTTTGCTTCCTTTGTCCATGATTTGCCTGCTATCTCGGCTATCTCGTCCTGCCATCTTTTCTGTGGGAAATAGCTTCAAAACGTCAGCATAAATGACAAATTCAAGTGGTAAATAGTTGTTGATAATTTAATACAGTAACGTGAGTTAGTTCGTATGAGGCAGTGGCCAACTCTGGTGACAGTAGTTTCTTAGAACAGTAAAACTGGAAGACACACGTAAGTGGCTCATTTGGGATGATGATTCTTGATACTAATAGGTTTATATAATTTTTTTTTTTTTCCTTTCAAGTCTGTCTCGTGTAACAAAATCATTTTATGTCCATTCATGTCTTGTTTTAGAATTTTAGTAGTAGTCACATCGAACTAATGTTCGTAGAGTAGTCAGAAATAACATGATTGCTACACTTCATAGCGAGACGGAATATAAAGATATGAAAATAAACAAATTTTAATTCAAAGTTATGAAATATTATATTAGATTTAAGAATTATTTTATTAAATATATATATTTTTTTATAATAGGTATAAAAAGAAATATAAGAAAAATAAGTTTTAGTGTAAAAATTTTATTACAATTTTTTTTAAGCAAAATTGCTAGTATTCATACTATCCTTTATTATATACATAAAAATGCAGCTTTAAAATAATTACACCAGTAATTCAATATAAGTCAGCATAAACGACGAAAACAAATTATAAGTAATCAGTTGTTTAATAGTAATAAATTAATTATTAGGTACTAATTAAATAAAAAAAAGATTTAGTTAACTTTGTAGTAGTACTGAGTGTGTATTATACTGTGGCCCTGGGTTAATTACTTAACGATTAACGTTCACGTTGTTTACTTCTACTTTATTATGCGTTTTTATAGCGCGTTGGATTTAACAAAATAATTTGGAATTAAATAAATATTGGTGAACATTTCACAGAGCATCATCTAGCTTCAAGAAAAATGTGATAAATAATAAATAAATAAATAAATAATGATGGACAATTCACACAGCATCATATAGTCCCAAGGTAAGCTGCTGTTAAACAGAGCTGTATTATAGGTACTAGATGACTGATATATACTTAATACAATACAATACATAGATAAATATTTTTTATTATCTAAACATAATACTCAGAACACCCGGAACAAAATATTTGTAGATCAAACATTTGACCCGAGGCGGGAATCGAAACCGCAACCTCCGCGTCGCAGGCGGACATGTGCCCGCTGCGCCACATCGGTCGTCAATGCGAACCGTTTAAAATAATTATTGGCGGACATTTTTACACAAGGCTATCGAACTCCAATCTAAGCTAAGTAAAGTAAAGTAAAAATATATTTATTCAATCATATAACAAGAATTATTTTGAAACGTCTTAAAGCTAGGAGAATTTACGCCAGTTCCACGCGCCCCAACCTAAAAGAATCTGGCAACAAACTCGGCTTGGGTTCCTAGCCCTCTTTACCTCTAGACGACCAATGTGTGGCAAAGGTCCGCCTGCGACGCAGAGGTTGCGGGTTCGATTCCCGCCTTGGGACAAATGTTTGTAGGATCTGCAAATATTTGTTACGGGTGTTCTGGGTGTTTTCTATGTATAATAAAAAATATCTATCTATGTATTGTATTGTATTAAATATATATCAGTCATCTAGTACCTATAATACAACTCTGTTTAACAGCAGCTTACCTTGGGCTAGATGATGCTGTGTGGATTGTCCAACATTATTTATTTATTTATTTATTATTTATTTTTCAAAGCAAAGCTATGGAAACCAGTTAACTGATACTTAGAATTTTTTTTTTTTTTCATGATTATTATATTGTTCCGGGTATAGGTACCCGGAACAATGATCTGCAGATAATGTAAACATTTGTCTTGCAGCGTGAATTAAACCCGCAGTCATAGCTTCATATCGATTGGTAGACGACACTGTGAGTTATGACGTAACGCAACGACACGTCGTCTGCAGTTTTTACTTTGTTTTTTACTTAACTTTTATCCTTTGAGCTGTAGTCGCAATTAATTATATTACCAAAGATTCAGGATTGAATCGGAACACAGCAATGCGAGCATTACTCTTGACGACAGAAATAGGTGGTAGTCCTTCCCCGGACGAGCTCTACCATAAAGAACTCTACTATTGTAACTCTACTGTTAAGTTCATGACGTAACTCTGGCTCTGACGGAAGACCAGTGTCAGTTATTCTACCTCCAAGCAGTAGTGTGCAAGCATTACTGTGTTTAGGTTTGAAGGGCACTGTAGCAAGTGAAATTACTGGGCGAAAGAGACTTAACAACAATGTCTCGGGGTGATAAGCGCAGTGCAGTGCCACGTAAACACTTAAAAACTTTAAGCTTTGGGTGGTACTGCATCTGTTATAGTCAGGCGTGGTGCTTAACATCAGGCGGGCATCTTGTTTGTCTTGTCACTTACTGACATAAAGAATAAAGACCAGAGCTGGTTGTCAGGATCAGCACATGGGGGTCCGTTTTGCAAAAACATCAATTTCATTATCAAAAAGGGGGCTGTCCTATACTTTGTTTTAAGTTCGCGGTCGCCATTCGAGAACCTAGTAGTAGTAGAGTTCAAGAGTAGTAGAGTTCTCTGTGATAGAGCTCGTCCGAGGGAAGACTACCACCACACCTATTTCTACCGTCAAGCAGTCATGCTCGCTTTGCTGTGTTCCGGTGTGAAGGGTATGGTTTCCGGTGAAATTACTGACACATGAGGCTTTCGATCTTACCCTTGAGGTGGCAACCCGCGAGTGATACCTCTGGTATTGCTAGCGTCCATAGGCTGCGGTAACCGCTTAACATCTTGTGGGCCGCACGCTTGGTTGCCACTTCAGTTGTATAAAAAAAAAACCTATATCCTTAATTCTTACCAAATAGTTTCAGCAAAAAGTTTTAGTTCCAGCGAGTAAACAGAAAGCTCGTTGCTCTATCTCCGTTCATACGTCATTTAAGTTTCAGTACAGTCGCGTAGAAGAATGGCAATTTGATGTTATGCTTGTGTATACTACGAGTAAGATTTTCTCACGGAACGGAAGACTTTTGTGCGCAGATGTCGTTTACAGTCGGCGACGCTTCCTGTGGCACTGCACTTTTTTTTTTCTCCGCAAAATCAAAATTCATAAAACGACAAAGTAGATAGATAGATGATAGAAAATACTTCATTGAACACCACATTATAACAAATTTGACTAGAACAATCTTAATTACTAACAGGTATTGCAATGGGCGGCCTTATCGCTAAATAGCGATCTCTAGCAGACAACCTTTGGATGGATAGGATTGAATGGTAGTTAACAAGGATTTTGAGCAATGGTCTAATAATATTAAAAAACAATTCTAAAATGCAATTCTAAACACATACTTATATATCAAAGATACTTTTAATTATAAACATTTTAAGCTATTAATAGACAAAAATTATGCTAGACCTATTTTAAATACCTTTACTTATATATTAATGTACTAATACAATAAATATATAAAAATATATAGCAAAAAATATCATAAACTAGATATAAACATAATAAATAAGATAATAATTAAGCAGCAGTAAAGTATTAAGTAATCTAATGATACAACTATATACTATTAAAAAATATGAGTTTAGTTTTAAGAGATAATTAATCTTGTTTAGCCGTTAGCCTAGTCAGAGCTAACAGGTTAAAGTCTATCATTGTAGATTTAAAACAATATTAAGTATCGCAATAGTTTTTTGTTTTCTTTTTACCATTCAAGTGGCAACACTGGCAACGAAGCGTACGCTCCACCTAATGATAAGCGGTTACCGTAGCTTATAGACATTGGCAATACGAAAAGCATGACTACCGCATTGCCGACCTGAGACGTAGATACAATTTAATGTCTTTTAAACGTTCACTTGCCTCATGAGACCGGGCCGCCAAGAGTCGCTAATATACAACCTAAGTTAGAAAACATTTCAAAACACTTTAAAATAATATTGGTCCACTGCTTCATGAAACGGGCCACAGTGTAGCGTATCGCAGTTGTTCCTCCACGGCCAGTGACGCGCCATAAAGCGGCTAAATCGCTTGTCGTCGCCATTTGCATAAACATAAACGTAGCGCTTGAAGCAGCTGAGGCGGACACAGTACAGATGGAAGGCTTAAATTGTTTTTGTTTTATAAAGTTTAACATAAGCTTATTTTTGTATTAAGTATAGATGTACTTACTTACAGTAAATTCAACTAAAGCGATTTATTTGATATGACACCAGTATCACTATTTGCTTGTTGTTATTAGGGGTTTCACCTAGGTACTTAGACATTAAATAAATTAATAAAATCAATTAATTAATTAACAAATATGAATTAACCATTCGGCTCAAGATCAAGAGGTCTGGAAGGAATAGAGGGAGGCCTTTGCCCAGCAGTGGGACACAAACGGCTGATATAATTTATAATAATAAACAAAGTAAGTGATGTTTTTTTTAGGATTCTCATAGTTTTATTTAAAAAACTATTTTTTTAATTTACTTATATTTTAATTTTTATGCAGTTTTACTGTCATCTTTACTCTATGTTCAGTTTCACCTGGAAATTGCAAATAATAAGGTAACTATCGATGCTTGAAGCGGAAGTTAGTAGCGTCTTACTCCGATATGGTTATCATTATGTAACGCCATGCTAAGACATGCAAATACATCCATATTCATAAATACTTTTCTACAATAAATAAATAAATAAATAATGCTGGCCGATCCACACAACATCATCTAGCCCCAAGGTAAGCTGCTGTTAAACAGAGCTGTATTATGGGTACTAGATGACTGATATATATTTAATACAATACAATACATAGATAGATATTTTTTATTATATATAGAAAATACCCAGAACACCCGGAATAAATACAATCCTCTTGTACGATATTTATTATGTACCCTACTAGTTGTAAAATCATAGAGTAATTTAAATATTAAAATACCGAGAAAGCTTACGTGGGACGATCTTGTCAGATTTGCCAGTTTTTATAACATTACAAATGTGCTTTCAAATGTTAAAAAAAAACATCGCAAAACCATGAATTAAAAAATCGAAAGACACAAAATAGTATTTTCCGCGTGGTATATAGTCACTTTCAATCGAGATAAGCTAATTTTCTAGCAGTGGGAAAATATATGGATTTCCTTAAAAAATACATTACAAGTAATTTTGTATAACATCGAAAAATACCTGCTAACAAGGTGTAAGAAAACAAAGTGTTTCGAAGCTCGTTTTAGTACGAACGGTTAACTTTAACGATTTGTTTACAAACTTAAGCACTTCATGAGCAGTTTTCGCAAAAAAGGAAGTAGCTTGTTTGAATAAAAATGGAAAACTAGCTTCAAATGTTAGCAAGTTGATAGTTGATAAGTCGTCCGAATAAACAATAAATATTTCATTTTCATTTCCTTTCTTTCATGGACTTTTCTGTTAAAAAAACTCATAACGTTAAGAAAGAAAAAAGTATTTATTTGACAGCACACAAAAACACAGAGCGGAAACATACTGGTACTTAGCTTAACACTACATATCTCCCGACTATTACTATTTTATTAATAGATATGTACTTTAGATATGGGTAGTATCGTAACATAGCCAAACAAAATGTATGTTAATCAGTTAACCGGTTCCCAGGTACATACAGTCTTTGCCTAGCTTGGAGCTAGATTACTGTGTGTTAATGTCCGCTAATATATTTATTCATAAAACATAAACAACAAACTTTATACCTATATTCACGTTAATCTGATTCGCTACAATAAAGCATTATAAAAATAAATAAATCACCAAATTATGTTAATACTAACTTCCGGGCAATCGGAAAAGGAATCCTAACTCTCGTGTTTACTTTCAGCATTTTTTTATGTTAATTATTTGAATGGCAACATTTTTTTGTTTTAGGGAGGGCTACGTTTTCCCGCTACAAAAATTTGAATTTCAAATAGAGAACAAATCCAGTTCTACGGTTATTCAAATTTATATTCGGTCGAGGCCAATGACGCGGAAATATGAGTGTCATCTCTCAATTTTGTTTTGTAATTTGTTACAAAGCAGTTTTGTGTTTGACTGGAAGTACATTCGTTTAAATTACCACTCTTTGTCGACAGCAAGCAAAATTTTAGTTCGAATATATTCTAAATCAATAAAATCACAACAATATTACGCCAATCTCATGCGCCCCAGCCTAAAAGAATCTGGCAACAAAACAGTTGGGTTCCTAATTTTTTTTTCGATGATTCCTTCATCAGTAATGGTCAGTGTTTCAACAAAGGGCTGCCGTGCTTCGGAGAGCACGTTAAGCAGTCGGTCCCGGCTTTTTCAGTTGTTATGCCATGATAGAGGCTTTCGGGCGGCCTAGAATCTCTGTCACCAGAGTTGACCACTTATTCATAACTTATCTACTATAACAAAGGGAACATTAGAATACTGACTTGACTATGATACTGTCACTTCAAATACAGGTAGATACAACAGAATGAATAACAATGACGTGACAGTGAGGTTAGCGAGCACTCGCCACGCATCAGTAAGTCCCCCGTAATGCCTGCACGGCTGTAATTCCACCGAGTGTACGTACGCACTAGACTGCACTGCATTGCACTAGAAAGGGCGCGCGCTCGGCACTAATGAGCTTCACACTTGTGCCGCAGATTAGTAATAGTTGCAGTGCTCGCCTATTGACCCTTGGAAGGCCTACCATGAAACATTTAGCGAAGTTTCCTCCAAAATTTGGTGCAAATCATGATGACCATCATCATCATCATCATGACAGCCTTCTTATGTTCCCACTGCTGGGACACTGGCCTACTCTCAGGCGAGAGTGATTGGGTCTTAATCCACCACGGACCCAATGCGGATTGGTGGATGGCACATGTCCTTCGATTTCCTCACGATGCTTTCCTTCACTGTTTGAGAGCACTGGCATTGCGCGCATAAATTTTTCAAACAGAAAAATCCATTGTTGCACGTCCGGTTTGAACCTGCGACCTTAGGATCGGAAGGCGGGGTCACTACCACTAGACCACCGGTGGCTCCAGTGGTAGTTTAGTGTATTGTATTTAGTTCGGATTTGGTATGGCTCCTAGATTTTTAGATAGATATTTTCATGGTAGGCTGGCACATTATGGATTTATGTTGGCCGAAATAAAAACTTTTTAATTTTTTATTTATTTTTTATTTCATTATATTATTTATCTATGCTCAGTTTTTTTATAAATATTATTTTGACACACAGGATATATCAACCGTTATGAATGTGATACTTCAACAACATGTCACCAACAGTTGTTTCCACTGTTGTAACCCTGGCCTGTGTCTGCATTGGGTCCGCGACCCAATCACTCTCGAGAGTAGGCCAGTGTCCCAGCAGTGGGAACATTGGCTGTCATGGTAATGATGATAGAGCGCTCGTGACGTAGCTGGCTAAGTTGTTCTTAACAGATCAACGAAGTTAAGCACTGTTCCGCGGGGTCATCATTTGGATGGGTGACCGCCAGTGGCAATTTCAACTGAGCGCTCCCGTGCTTCGGAGGGCACGTGAAGCAGTCGGTCCCGGCTTTTTCAAAGTTGTTAGGCCATGAGGCCTTCGGGCTGCCTAGAAACTCTGTCACCAGAGTTGGCCACTGACTCATACGAACGAACGAACGACGATGATGAGATAAAGAAAGTTTTTCCTCATTTCAACACATCCCACAGTTAATGCACAAGTAACTCCGGTTTGCAAACTCGTACGGACTGTGAAACGACGGCAGATGGTGCTAACATCCATTTACGTTCTAAAACTAACTCTATCTCTCACGATATAAGACTTAAAGTTAACCCGGAGAGAACAACAGCAATAGATTCGTTAACAGATGGTGCTGTTCCTATGCTGTTGGAAAATTTGCTGTGATTACATAAAAATAAGGTTGAGAATTGAAGGTATGTTAGGAATACATGCAAAAGGAAGTGTTTTATTAGAACGTAATATCATGGTGATTTTTAACTGTAATCGCTTTAACACATAAACTAATTTGGTTTATTTACTTACTAGCAGTAGCCCGCGACTTCGTTCACGTGGAACTCGGGAACGGTATTTTCTTCCGGGGTAAAAAGTATTCCCTATTCCCGGTCATTATCTATCTATGATTTAAATTTCAGCCAAATCGGTTCAGTGGTTGTCGAGTTATAGAGGAACAAATTTCCATTCAAACAAACATCCAAACTTTCGCATTTATAATAATAAATAATAATGAATAATAATAAATAAATAATGCTGGACAATCCACACAGCATCATCTAGCCCCAAGGTAAGCTGCTGTTAAACAGAGCTGTATTATGGGTACTAGATGACTGATATATACTTAATACAATACAATACATAGATAGACATTTTTTATTATATATAGAAAATACCCAGAACACCCGGAACAAATATTTGTAGATCGTACAAACATTTGTCCCGAGGCGGAATCGAACCCGCAACCTCCGCGTCGCAGGCGGGGCTGCGCCCGCTGCGCCACATCGGTCGTCAACTAATCATGATATTAGTGTGATAGTGTGATAAGTAAAAAGCAAAGAAACCTAAAACTTTTCTAATTGCACCGCTAATAGTGCGATGTAGTCCAATTGAACTTGAACTAAGATGTCCACGAAACTGTAAAAAATAAAAGCTCATGTTATAGTGGTCATAATATATACTTTTTTGGCATAGCATTAGTTCTTTCTTGTGCACCTAGGTAGGATCTGTAATAAAGTGAAAATCATTACAAAAACTTTGTGTTTTACGTAAATAAATGGTCAAGACAAGCATACGGCTCACCTGATGATAAGCGGTTACCGTAGCCTATGAACCCTTGCAACACCTGCTGGGCGATTACGCAACTCGGCTGCAATTTGATTTCAACCAGAGTACTTTCAATAAGCCGTGATATTCATACAAAATACGTAATTTTTTTATTAAAACCAAGTGAAAACGATTAAGGCCTCTGTCATGGTCTAACAACTTTGAAAAAGCCGGGACCGACTGCTTAACGTGCCCTCCGAAGCACGGGTGCGCTCTGTTGAAATTGCAACTGGCGGTCACCCAGTGACTACGCGGAACAGTGCTTTACTTCGTTGATCTGTTAAAAACAACTTAGCCACCTATGTCATGAGCGATTTAATGAATCATCCCATTCCCTCCGAATCATAAATCTCAGGTGGGAAACTATTAAAGTGATTTTAATTCTCTATTTATTTATTTTTATATTGAGAGCACCGGTGGTCTAGTTGTAGTGACCCCGCCTTCCGATCCGAAGGTCGTGGGTTCAAACCCGGTCGTGCACCAATGGATTTTTATGTTCGAAAAATTCAATGCCAGTGCTCTCATACGGTGAAGGAAAACATCGTGAGGAAACCGGCATGTCCAAGAACTAAAAACTCGAAAGACTTGTGCCATCCGCCAATCCGCATTGGGTCCGCGTGGTGGATTAAGACCCAATCACTCTCGCCTGATATTAGGCCAGTGTCCCAGCAGTGGGAACATTAGGAGGCTGTCATGATGATGATGAATTCTCTAATCGATACGTAATGGCTGATCGACGAATCGCGCGAAATATTACACCTTATTCGTTTCGTTTTAATTAAACTTTTGATAGCGTGTGTTGGGAGCTTGAGGTAAGTAGCGGTGAAATTTTAGTGAAAACTTTTGTCTAATAAACTAGATTTAGGCTAAAATATTTTTTTCATCTTCCATTAAGTGAACTCGTGCAACTGTGGTACTCAACATATTGTTATTTTCAGTATTTTTTGTCAGAACACCATGTTTTTTTTTTATTTCAAATGGGCGTCTTGATTGTTTTGTCACTTACTGACCCGCCTGTTGTTGCCGATGTTAAGCACCACGCCTGACTATAATGCCTTATTATTAATGACTTATTATTAATGTGTTTTATTCATAAACGAACTATAAACCTCTGTTAGCTGTGTTATTATTAATATATTATAATGCCTTGTTATTAATGACTTATTATTAATGTGTTTTATTCATAAACGAACTATAAACCTCTGTTAGCTGTGTTATTATTAATATATTATAATGCCTTATTATTAATGACTTATTATTAATGTGTTTTATTCATAAACGAACTATAAACCTCTGTTAGCTGTGTTATTATTAATATATTATAATGCCTTATTATTAATGACTTATTATTAATGTGTTTTATTCATAAACGAACTATAAACCTCTGTTAGCTGTGTTATTATTAATATATTATAATGCCTTATTTTTAATGACTTATTATTAATGTGTTTTATTCATAAACGAACTATAAACCTCTGTTAGCTGTGTTATTATTAATATATTATAATGCCTTGTTATTAATGACTTATTATTAATGTGTTTTATTCATAAACGAACTATAAACCTCTGTTAGCTGTGTTATTTAATCTATAATCGTCTTTGTTAACCCATGGACTTGTATGAAATAAATTATTTTTATTTGATTCAGTTAATTTGTTGATTGACATAAGAATGACGAGACAAAAAAAGAATTAGCACTGGTAAAAGGATAATTTTATGAATAAGGGAGTAAATAAATTTGTATGAAACAGTGGCCAACTCTGGTGACCGTGAGGTAAGTATACTAATACTACCTACTAATATTAAAAATGTAAAAGCCTGTGTGTGTGTGTGTGTGTGTGAATGTTTGTTACCCCTGTCTCAGTGACGACTTAACTGATTGTGATGAAAGGAACGTAACGGTTTGAGTTCTGAAATAACACAATATATAATTACTTTCTATTTGAAAAAAAATACTGTCCATGTAGGATAGCCTAAGCCTAAAAAACCGTGAGTGAAACCGCGGAGCACAACTGGTAGGTGAATAGAACACTAAAAGTAAATAAGTTCGTATGAGTCAGTGGAAATTGCCACTGGCGGTCACCCATCCAAATGATGACTACGCGGAACAGTGCTTATCTTCGTGGATCTAAGAGTAGTAGAGTTCTTTGTGATAGAGCTCGGCCGGGGAAGGACTACCACCACGACCTATTTCTGACGTCAAGCAGTAAGCTATGTTCCGGTGTGAAGGGTATGGTTTCCGGTGAGATTACTGGCACATGAGCCTTTCGATCTTAGACTCAAGGTCTGCGAGTGATACTTGGTATTGCAAGCGTCCATAGGCTGCGGTAACAGCTTACCATGTTGTGGGCCGTACGCTTAGTTGCTACTTCAGTTGTATAAAAAAAATAATCTTTAACTCTGTAACAACTACATACCACAGCGCTGCAAGCAGTCAACGTGGAAATCGTAGCCGCTTTCAATAACCGAGCCGAGCTGATCAATTATACTACTCAAATATCAAACGACGACCGATGTGGCGCGGTGGGCGAAGGTCCGCCTGCGACGCGGAGGTTGCGGGTTCGATTCCCGCCTTGGGACAAATGTTTGTAGGATCTGCAAATATTTGTTCCGGGTGTTCTGGGTGTTTTCTATGTATAATAAAAAAATATCGATCTATGTATTGTATTGTATTAAATATATATCAGTCATCTAGTACCCATAATACAGCTCTGTTTAACAGCTGCTTACCTTGGGCTAGATGATGCTGTGTGGATTGTCCAGCATTATTTATTATTTATTATTTATAAACACGTTTGCTCCATTCGCAATATCACCGATATTCGTCATTTTGTAACTGCTTTAATAAATTATTAACATTATTAAATTATTAAATTAGTCCTTTTTCGTTAATCAATCTTTTTTCAGGATTATAATAGGTCTTTTTAAATAAGCAATAAATAATTAGCTCTATTAGATATTCTTTTTTTGGTAAATAACTTATTTTGGAATCTGAAATTCCACCTGAATCTGACCACCTATCTCGTCGCCGCGGCTGAGAAGCGAGAGGGACGAATGTTTGCATAATCTGCAAATATTTGTTCCAGGTCTGGGTGTTTTTATGTATTTTACAAAAAAAAAATGCATGTATTATTTCAGAATGTCTGTTTCCAATCAAAATCAAAATCAAAATAAAAAATTACTTATTTCAGTAGAATCACAAGGATCACTTTGAAACGTCTTACAAGCTAGGAAAATTTACACCAGTTCCAATGCGCGCCCGTAAAAGAACTGGTTAGCAACACCGGCTGCGTTCCTATCGCTCTTTTGGCATGACCCTTGTTATTATATATACAGGGTCATTCATTATCAAGCTGACAAACTTAAGGGATAGGTTCCACACATAAAAAAAAATATATGTACCTATAATTTATTTTTTTTATGTATATTTTGTCTTAAAAATCCCAAGTAAATAAAAAAAAATCGATTACGTTTTTCCGCTCAATTATTATTTATCATTGTTGGGAATCGAGTTAAGCGACGTAATAATGAAATATTCGAGTGTGCGCGCCCCGTAGAGGGTCAAGGACACGCGCAGGTCAAGGACGCTCGGGTTATTGACCCGCGGTTCATTGACGCGCGGGTCACTGACACGTGCCGAGCGCTGCCTTTACGATTTCTAACAAGGATAACTAATTATTAAGCAGAAATACTATTTTTAAATAGTTATAAAAAAAAATCGTTTACAAAAAATAAAAGTACAAGTATTTCTTTTTAAGTGTGGAACCTACCCCTTAAGTTTGTCAGGTTGATAATGAATGACCTTATATATATGTATATAATAGAACAAAGCTTTGCTTGGTTTGGAGCAAGATGGCGTTGTCTAAAAACGTTCGACATTATATTTATTCTTGTTTGTAATGTTGTAGTGCACTATAATTCCCCCGCCCGGAGAAAACTCAATCAATTCCCGGCAGGCCTTGTGCTTGGCTTGACGCGCTTGGAGTCGAGTAGGGCTACTAACTTCAACTCCTACGTGCTCCAGGTTGCTGCCGAGCACAAGGACATGTTCCTCGAGTCGGACTTCTGGTCAACCGGATTCGTATACCGTCGCTACAGGGAGGCGCGACTAACTTCAACTCTCTGATAATATTATTAAGTATATGTATAAAATATGTATAAGTTTAGATATATTTAGTTTATTAATTATTTACTTTTAGTATTTTTTATTTTCGCCTGAAATACAGGTTTTCCTAGTTCAGGCATATCAAACTTTTTATTAGCTCTATATAATGAGTAAATTAGCTCTAAGTCAACATTCTTTTATTAAACAAAATAAAATATGTACCTTATTACATTACATTACAAAATTTACAAAATACATTTGAAACAGTTGAGCCATCTAAAGACCGTTACAAACGACCTATAGATAGCTCAACTGATCCAAATCACTACCAGTAGGAAGCGTTCCCAACAAGTTAGCTCTAAGTTGTATTAGCACTAAGAAAAAATGAATAAATAAAGTTAAAGTTAAAGTTAATTCAACTGCTAGAAGCTCGAAGACTCACAAGATAAAGTTGGCATAAAAAAGTCAGCGGAAAACAAGGTCTCAGCGCGTTTCAGGCTGCGCCCTTCCTCGCCTACGCGAGGAAACTGACAGATATTTTTACTGTAAAACTCACTCTGTGAAATAAGTGTCTACCTTTATTATAGTTTCATAAGAACTTGTAATCCTTTCCTCGCCTTTTACAATTTTTCTTAAAAACGTTTAAACTTTAAACCAACGTAAACGTAACGCATATGAATTACCACGACAATTAACCCATTACTCTCTTATCAGTCCGAAAAGCATCTCCAAACGCGGAGCTGGAAGCTGGGGGGTTAATCACCCGTCGCATGGAAATATAATATCGAATAGAATAGAATATTTATGGCAATTAACCCATTACTCTCTTATCAGTCCGAAGAGCATTGCAAACGCGGAGCTGGACGCTGGGGGGTTAATCACCCGTCGCATGGAAATATAATATCGAATTGATAGAATATTTATTTGTACCAAACGTCTTTAACAATGTAGTACTTATGTACAAATTCAAACAAAAATATCACCCCCAAAGGAGACCTTATTAATACATGCTCATGAAACCATTGTTCAAGTTTTGATACCCGTATCTGGGGGCTAATTCACTATGACCTAGAAGATTCCGTACCAATAACGTGTAACTTAGTAACGTGTTCTATACGTGCCAATGTGTGATATTGTAAAATGGTTTTCCGTATCGTGTTGTTTCAACAGCGATAGTTTCGCTATCGATAGGTTGACTTTGAAAAACAGTCAGACGAGCCCTAAAACGTGGCTCGTTGACAACGATTCCTCGCAGATATCGTAACGAGCCCGCGTTTGGTCATAGCAAATAAGGCTCCTGGTCGACATCCCAACATGCCGAAGCAAACGCTTTTCATCTTCTTTTCTCATTAGCAAGAATGGAAGTCGTTGCCGGGGTCTGTTTTTCCGGACCAATACGATATAAGAGTCTTCAAGGCCAGAGTGAACAGGTTCTTTCTAGGCAAGCTCCACCATCCACCATCCACCACACCATCACTTACCAGTGATGGTGTGGTGGATGGAGCTGATGGTAATCAGGTGAGGTGGTGATTTGAATGGCAATTTATTTTAATATATATAAACTTAAAAAAATGGATTATTGATAAATGTTTCAACACGATCTCTGAATATTTAAATTACAATGACATCTAAGAATTTTTAATTTTTGTTATTATATTGACATTTAATTTATGACATATTCTATGAAACCATATTTTTATAACGTTTTATTAGTACATATAAGAATAAATATTTGCATAAAGATTATAATATCCCAAAAATTATTTTGCCTCAAGCGGGATCATCGTGACAAACAGATGTTTCCATTGCTAGATCACCTTGATCCCGCTTGAGGCAAAATAATTTTTGGGATATTATAATCTTTAGTATTCCCTTAGTGTGATGGTTAACACTATAAAAACAAAAATAACAAATATTTGCATGCCAAAACTGTGGTAGGACAATTAACTATAAAGTATTTTAAGACCAGATTGTTTCACATATGTTCTAGCAAATAAATAATATTTCATTTCATTTCATTTCACTAGCGACATGCCACATACAACTAAAATACAACTAAAACCACTATTTCTGAAAGCACGACACATCAACATGCCAGTAAAAATCAATAAAAACGACATTAAGGACGGTCCTCGCCAAACAAACACTTGTGATGCCTTCTGCGAGCCTGACCCACCGACGGATTAAACCGCGCAGCCTGAATACTAAGTGGGGGACGCGGTTTTAATGTCGGAACCTTATTGAGAAATGCGTAAAGATATTCAGATGTGTTGTAGATCTTTGAAATGGTTTATGCTGCTGAATATTATTTAGAGGTCAGTAAACGCTTTGACCTCTTTTTAGCGTTAATGCCAAGAGGTTGACTCACCAAATGAGCACTTTATACGATTTATTTTGACCCAACATCAAAAGGTCTCAGAGGGTCGGACAAAAAACGATATACTGTGACAGTTTCCGTGGTTCAGCTTACGTGTGTGAATGCTCTGAACTTAGTTGTCACCGACATAAGTTGATCTACAACAATTATTTATCTGTCGCTCTCGATACCTTCAGGACATTATTAAAACATTGAGCGCTGTGGCTGCAATAATTATAATGCTACAGAAGTTCATCCTTTAATTTAAAATTCTATTGACGTCCCTAAGCTACAGTAACCACTTACCAGCAGGTCTACCGTATGCTGGTTCGCCATTTTGGTGGTATTCAAAAAACATTTACCACTAAGTTTTACAAATAATCGTAAAATATTTCCAAATTTATGCAAAAATCTTTGTAATTATATTATGTATTTCTCGCAATAAATTTTTACTTACTTACTTGCTTACTCTATTGCGAGTATGCCAGTGATCTAGCAATGGAAACATCTGTTTGTCACGATGATCATGCTACAAGAGTAAACATTTTTTTCATTCTAATTGAAAGTTCAAATTGAAAAACTTTTGTTTTGTTCATAACATCAATAAGTAGAGTCGTCTGGTGAGAGATCAAATGCAAGAAGTTGGGTGATATCTTGTCCAATTACCGACAAGTGGTGGCCAATCCTTTAGCTATATCTACTCACACGTGCGAAATAAAACATGGCACCTTTTAATAGGAAAGATTTACACCGAAGTGTAACAAATAAAAAAAGAAAGAAGGAAAGAAAAATATTTATTAACACACACACAGAAGAAATACAGAGATAAAAAGTAGGCAGGCAGGTACAAAAACAAAATAAAAATAAAAATAAAATATAAAAAAACCAGAGTAAATTACTTTTAGTTCAGTTTTAGAAGCTATAATTTCAATATTATTTGTTGCATCATTGTTTTAAAGGTTATTATCATGTCATGTCATAAGAATAGATTACGCAGCTAACACAATGGTATTTTTTCGTAATTATTAACTAGCTAACATGACATTATAAGAAAAGACAGCTAAACTGACACCGTCTTTTACTCAACAGATGTTTACTTTTTTTGTAGTAAGACGGACAGCTAAATAAAATAAAAATAAATATTATAACTTGTGCTTTGCCACCCTGAGACTTAGATTGAAAGTCTCAAGTGCCTATATTTACACCGAAAACCGCACCATTAGTAGGTATCCTACAAACCAAAGCGCAAGCAAACATTACTACTTGGTGCCAGAAATAGGTATGCTTCCCCGGACGAGTTCTATCACAAAAAACTCTACTATTAAAGTCCTCTTAAAATAATGTTAGGTTCAGAAGTTCTTTTCGGTGTGACAGGTGGTCTTTGAGCCGACTCACAAGTGAGCCCTTAGACAGAGTGTTTGCAAAAGTCCCGAGTGTCACCCGGGTAACAGGTTCTTTGCCAAAGGAAGAAACCTTCAGACGAGCGCCATGTTGATAGCTCTTCGAGGTTGCGGTGTATAAATGTCATGTGGAATTCAGGGAGAAGGTAAGAAATTTTCCTTGAAATTATTTTTATGTCTTCTAACAAATTCTAGTCAGACAACGGTGGATGGTGAAAGCTCAAGATCGATTATTCTAGTACTCTAGAAACTGCTTGAGGCGAAATATTTTTTGGGATATCATAATCTTTATTATTTAAAAATCATAAAATGAATCAATTGGATCAGTTGCATGATACAAAATACTCATAAGGTCAACTGGTCCCGCGATATGAGTTCAAGCGGGATGAGTTGACTAAAGAGCCCAGTTTTTGATGCCCACGACGCGGCGATGGAGGGAATTCTATTAGTGTGAGATCAAGTCAAGAAACTGTCAGTTGCGTGTGTTGTGTTGTGTTTTGTGGTTTATGCACCTTTGAAACAGGGAAGCGATTATTGTTAATAATGCCTGTACTGTTACTGTTTTTTTTTATAATGCCGGACAATCCAAACAGTATAAGCTAGCCCCAAGGTAAGCTGCTGTTAAACAGAGCTGTGTTATGGGTACTAGATGACTGATATATACTTAATACAATACAATACATAGATAGATATTTTTATTATATATATAAAATACCCAGAACACCCGGGACAAATGTTTGTACGATAGATCCGAGGCGGGAATCAAACCCGCAATCTCTGCGTCGCAGGCGGACCTGCGCCCGCTGCGCCACATCGGTCGTCACAGTTATTAGTGCGATGGCGTCGTAACATCGTCAATTTTATAATCTGTGAACCGAAGGATCCGAACTAGTGAAGTGTACGACCAATTTGTATGCAAATACTGAAGCACTCAGAACATGGCGAACGTGGCCTTCAAATGTAAAGAGGTAGCGAGTATTGTACTTCTTTAGTAGCATAGCAACCAAGCGTACCGTCAACTGTTTGTAAGCGGCTACCGTAGCCGATGGACGCTTTCAATACCAGATTTATAGACGACTATTCGTTCGCGTGGAACTCGGGAACCGTACATTTTTTCTGGATGAAAAGTAGCCTATGTCTTATTCCTAGTCACTATCTATTTATGTTTTAAATATCAGCCAAATCGGTTTAGTAGTTTTTGAGTTATAAAGGCACAAACATCCAACCAAACAAACATCCCAGCTTTCGCATTTATAATATTAGTGTGATTTCATTCTGAGATGTACATTGAGAAGTTTCACCGGAAACCTTAACCTTTAAACCGGAACTGCACTAAGCAGTACTGCTTGACGGCAGAAATAGGTAGTATGGTAGCTCTTGTGTCGGTTGTCAAGTCACGTTATTTGGTGTTTCTTAAATAGGCTTAGCTTGGGTAGTTTTTTCTTTCTGTTTTCGTGTTTAGCAAGAAGACGTGTCAAAGTTTCAGCTCACCAGTAACTAAACATTGTCAGGAAGAATCAAGTGATGTAACACATAAACAGACTGAATCTATACAGTGTTATTTTTTTTTATTGATGTACAAGCAGAAATAAATGTCTCTCTGTCCCTGTGTCAGTGACAGGTCAAGGAGACAAAACTAGGTGACAAATATAATAATCTATCTTGTATTGTTCATGTTACTACGTTCATGTTTATTTATTTATTTATTTATTATTAACTTCATTTTAAAAAAAACAATATTATAGGCTTAGAATAACAACACGGAGAAACGAAGTACGCGCACGCAAATTGTGATCATTTTTAGTGAGACTTATTAGTCTCACTTAGACAAGCAGCTCATCATCAATGTGAAGTCATCGTGCGCACATCTCTCACAATTATAATTTCAAAATGGTGTATTGTGTGGTGAAAGGCTGCTGTAACACCACGTATATAATCATTAATCACGTATCGTAATCGTTTTAAAATAAAAATAAAAAAATAAAAAAATTCAGACAACAACAGTAAGTCCATATATTTACGAGTTTAAAATTTACAAAATAATAAAATAACTTAAAAAACAAAATATTGATAGGCACTGCGACATGCTGAGGAGAGGATAATCAATCAGGAAAATAACTTCCTTCATTGATTACCCTCTGCACGAGACACTTCCAGAGTGGAGATGTCAAGCACTCTGCCACAGTCCTCAAGATGCTGTTGTGACTGTCCCGTACTCTGCGCATCAGGGACGCTATTTTTTTGCGTATGATAGCATGAAAGCCGTCAGTATGGTAGTACGCAAACATCCCAGACGCACTGCAGAATCGAGGCAGTCGCAACATCATCCGAAATATATTATTATATTGGACTCGTAGGGCGTCCATCGATCTTTTGGTATGGCGGACCCACAGACTTCCCGTGTGTTTTTTTTTTTTTTTTTTTTATACAACTGAAGTGGCAACCAAGCGTACGGCCCACAAGATGGTAAGCGGTTACCGCAGCCTATGGACGCTTGCAATACCAGAGGTATCTCTCGCGGGTTGCCACCTTGAGGCATAGATCGAAAGCTTCATGTGCCAGTAATTTCACCGGAAACCATACCCTTCACACCGGAACACAGCAATGCGAGCATTACTGCTTTGCGGCAGAAATAGGTATGGTGGTAGTCCTTCCCCGGACGAGCTCTATCACAGAGAACTCTACTACTCTTACTCTACTCTTGTTCATTCTTCGTGTTGTTATTCTAAGATTATAGGTAATTCAATTTAAATATTATTCGACGCAACCGCTAGCGTTCTACCCTCGGACCAAGCTAATATGTATATTACAAGATAAACTTTGTTCAGTGGTCATATATTTCAAGTCTGAGTTATAGCCAGTTTTCTGATTAAATTTTTCTGGAAATATTACTTGGGAAAATTATTTATTAGTACATTTATGTGATTTAGTGCAAAAACTCTTGTTCCTGATGCGTTTTCAAAAAGTTTACTTTATTCCTAATGTCTGAACTGTGTAAAAAATAGGGCAATGTTATACATAAGCACAAGTTCAACATTACTTTGTTTTTTTTTTTTTAATATAAGTGCGCGTCAATATTCATTTTCGTCTGTAGGATGAGTCCAGAAACCGCTAATATATCATTAGTTTTTGGTATAATCAATGTACTCAAAACGAAACCATGAAAAACTCAGTATTAAAAACTCAGTATTAAAAACTCAGTATTAAAAACTCAGTATTAAAAACTCAGTATTAAAAACTCAGTATTAAAAACTCAGTATTAAAAACTCAGTATTAAAAACTCAGTATCAAAAACAGACTAAGATGAAAATGGCTAATTGAGCTCAAAAAATTTGAGATTAATTTTATGTAGGTAACTTATTCTAAATTTAAGCCTAATGTAGTAGTTGAAACTCATAAGTTAGCAAGGCTCATCGCGTTTTCAAAATTATTTCAGAGCGTCTAATCGAAGCGACGCGTGACTCAAAAGCTGGTTCGTATTATGTTATCTAATTTTATTGTTCTACTAGCAGTCCGTCCCAGCTTTGCGCGTGTGCAATGAAACCACACCCGTGCAAAGCCGGGGCGGGTCGCTAGTAATAAATATAGCCTATGTTTTTCAGGGATAATGTAGCATTCTAATGGTTAAAGAATTTATGAAATCTGAAAAAATTTTAAGAGTAGTAGAGTTCTTTGTGATAGAGCTCGTCCGGGGAAGGACTACCACCATACCTATTTCTGCCGCCAAGCAGTAATGCTCGCATTGCTGTGTTCCGGTGTGAAGGGTATGGTTTCCGGTGAAATTACTGGCACATGAGGCTTTCGATCTTAGCCTCAAGGTGGCAACCCGCGAGTGATACCTCTGGTATTGCAAGCGTCCATAGGCTGCGGTAACCGCTTACCATCTTGTGGGCCGTACGCTTGGTTGCCACTTCAGTTGTATAAAAAAAAAAAAAAACAGAGCATTAGTTTTTTGAGTTTATTCGCAACAATCATAAATACAGAAATACAAATCTACTTTCTTTATAATATTAGTATAGATATATAAAGAAAAGGGTTCTTTTTTTCTTACAGACAGAATAAAGCTTAGGCAAATCCACAAACTAGACACGAGTACTGAAGATGCATTAAAATTCGCGCACAAACACGTTCTGCCGATGACAGATCTGGGAGCTATTTACATATCGAGAGATGGGCTTGTGTTGATAAAGCCGAATATTAGGTATCACACTAATATTGTAAATGCAAAAGTTTGGATGTAGTTTTTAAAAACAGCGTTTTTTTTTTTTATTTGTCGTAAATTCAAACGAAAATCTACAAAATTGACATTTTTGTACAAAGGAACAATTTCATAGTGGGCTAGGTCTTTGTAACACCATAGAAAAATTTGAAAAAAAATATTAGATTAGCAGTAACATACAATTTTATTTTCAAGTAAACAAACAAAGTTTTAGAAGAAAAATGTTTAGGTATTGTGTTTAGGTTTCTACAACGGGAACACTAGAGGTCCACCATGACAGTTATTAGCAATAAGCCCGCCATGTTGTTTTGCATTATGTTGCACTCCTTCACAAAGATACACTTACTTTAGATTATGAAAGAAGCCAAAATTAAATAAATAAACAATGATAAACGATTTCTTTAATAATTACCTGATTATATAGACCTTTACAAAAGACTTGGGCCCGGCTCCATACTGCGTGAAACAACTCCTTTGTAGACTTTAATGTTTATTGAATAGGGGCCAGGTAGTTTAGTGTAAAATATAATACTACCTGACTCATCAGCAGGAGTCCATCTTGGTAGATACCTTCTCAGTGAGATGTTAAGGGTACTTGACTTGTTTTGGGCACACTGCATTTGTTATGGTTAGGCGCTTGACTGTCGTATCAATTGTAAAAACATTCGAGTATTCTCAACATATTCTGACATTCTTACACTAACATCTGTATACTTTATTTACTGCGAAATTCCTCCCCGGTCATACACAGAGGTCACACATTTTTACATAAAAAATTCCGGGTAAAAAACCGTCCGCCGTCCGGGGCTAGTTTCATCTAGTCTTATATTGCGAGCCATAAATTTCTCATGCGGCCTGCGTATGTTGAGTAGGTATTTACCGTGACGAACCCTATCTAAATCATGGGCCCCACCAATTTCTTGACCGAAAAATTTATAACGGTACCGTACACTGATATATGAGAGAGACATTCCGCTGGAAATATCAGGCTGAGGCGTAAGTGTATGGCCCCGAATCATTCGTACTGAAGCTCCATTTTTCTGTTAGATGCGTTTTATCGCGCGTGTGTGATTTACATTTTCTTTTTGTCGGAGATTTATTTGCGTAAATAAAGTCAGCTCATCGTTTTTTGGTGACGTTATTCAGGAAATTTCGATTTTCATTATGACTTCATTCAAACTCAACCCTGCAAGTAGGTCGATAAATAAACAAAGTAAAGTAAAGTAAAGTAAAGTAAAGTAAAGTAAAGTAAAGTAAAGTAAAGTAAAGTAAAGTAAAGTAAAGTAAAGTAAAGTAAAGTAAAGTAAAGTAAAGTAAAGTAAAGTAAAGTAAAGTAAAGTAAAGTAAAGTAAAGTAAAGTAAAGTAAAGTAAAATAAAAGTTTATTCTGACAAACTATACACAAATTTACAATTTATATAAAAAACAGACACAGTAAGTGTGTGGTTCAGTCTATTCTGAGTACAGTACATCAAAAAAGGTTCTAAAAAATCTAAACAGTTTTTCAAATGACCCTATCCAAAATCATCATCACGACAGCCTTTTAATGGTCTCACTTCTGGGACACTGACGTACTCTTAAACGAGAGTGACTGGATAATATATTATCATTATTGTCATAAACGCGGATTGGTGGATAACATATTTTTGAATCTTTAGTTATCAGACATGCCGGTTACTTCACTATATTATCCTTTACCGTTTGATATCACTGGCATTTTATTATTTTTTTTATTTCACACAAACATTTTTGAATAAAACAAGTAGTCCATAGTATTGATTCACATCCTGAAGGTATTGATTCTTATCTTATGAAGTTGTTAGAGCCAAGTCCATTAATTAGATGTCATCCAACAACAAACGACTATTTAAAAAGAAATAAAATTTAATTCATTCCTTCATTTGTTCATTTATTCATTCATTCATTCTGATGCCTGTGATGAATACAGCACAATCTCTTCGTGACAGCTATAAAGTGTAACGTTACATTACACTTGTGAAATAATAACTCCGTTTGTAGATAAAGGCGAAATATACTGTGCTTGTGGAGTCCCCTCACGTACCAACCCTTCCTTTGTGGCGATTTCTAATAGTAAATCGAGATTATTCCGCTATTTTACAAATAGAGGCGTATCGTCATTGAATAACACAATGGAATTGAAAGGTTCACCTTTTTATTTAGAACTTTGAAAGCATGTAAAAAATCTTTACAAAAGTACCACTGGTTTAAAATTTGTCGCTTGGTATATCGTCAGTTAATCGGAGTTAGATGAGGTCAAGAAACTGAAAGCAGTTCTACGATGCCACTGGTTTTCTACTGGTCTGCTGAGTGTGACTCCCCCTGACCTTCGATCGGTTTTTCCAATAGATAAATATAGTTATGTGCGCAATGCCAGCTATGCTAGCTCTCAAACTTCCTGAGAGATTTACAAAAGTACTGGCCATATTTTTTACTAGCCTATCTGCCCAGCTTCACACGGGTGCAATGAAAACTTAAGCACCCATGCGAAGCCGGGCGGGTCGATGGTAATAAATATAGCCTATGTTACTCGGGGATAATGTAGCATTATAATTGTGAGAGATTTTTTAAATGGGACCAGTAAAAAACACTGCAGTACTAGAGATTTTTCGTCTATTTTTTATCTTCCAATGGGTTTCCGCAGAGTACTTAATGCCTGAATCTATTAATTCTTTTCTTTCTAAAATAATAGTGTATCTACCTAATACTTTCCCGTGTCATCCGCGTTTTACACCCCGCACCCTTGTGTATTCACAAAGAGACATCTGAGTTATTCGGCTTGGCTCACAAACACTCAAGTTTAGTACCTATAGACGACATCCAAATTGAATCTTAAATCAGTGTGAGTAAACCCATTTTGCATTACTGGTTGTTCGAAGCGACGTCTCGTCCCTTGAATTTATCAAAGTTCGTGCGGGCGGTGCGAGCGATTCCTTTCGGTTTCAGGACTATCTGGAATCGTATCAGAACTACACACTGATAAATTGAGACTTTTGATATTGTGTTAGAGAAAAAAGGTAGGTATTCACAGAGGTTTATGTCAATAAAAAATAATTAATAAATTAATTCATAAAATCATTCATTCATGCATTAATTCATTCATTTATTATATAGACTAATTACCTACTGAATTCAATAGTATACCAACACAATTATTTTAATGTCATTAGCTACTATTATTAATTGATTTTATTGACCAATGACTATTATTGTTCATATTTTCTGACATGACATGACAATTATTATTATTTAGATACATATTACAATTAATCAATCCAAAAAAATAAATATAAATGATCAGTTTTGCATGAATATTAATTTTATAAGCTATCATTATGAATCGTCACTAACAATTTTATTTATTATTAGATACCAACATTATCATTCAATTCATGACATACTTACCTATCTATCTACTTTTTTAATATAAATACCGAATGCATAAACCTCGGCCTTTCTCCATGTTGCAATACCCTAATAACAGGGTTCATGTGTGATACTACTTATTCTGTAACAACTACATAATGTACCATATGACAGCAATAAATGTATTGATTGATTGATTGATTATTCATTCATTCATTCATTCATTCATTCATCCAATCATTCATTCAGTCAGTCAATCATTCATTTATTCATTCATTCATTCATTTCATTCATTCATCACTCTGGCTTGAGAGTAAGCTAGTGTGCTGTGGGAACATAAGAAGACTGTCAATGATGATTAGTGCAGATCACCATTGCTCATCAAACATCAACTTAAACAATATAAATCACCGAAACTTCCGACAATATCCGGTTAAAATCTAAATTCGCCTTGAATTACTCGCGAACTTTCAAGGGCATTTACATCGGAGTTGGGCTAAATTAATAAAGTCCTGAGGGCCTATCGGTTACTCTTATCCATCAATTGCTTAATTATTAGGTCCCCAGGGCCCCGGATCTGGTGGAAGTTACGAAGTTACGGAGCGGTGCGGTTGCTAAATGTTTGTGACAACGCGTCTTTGGTTTCGGGTTTTCGATAGAAATAATTAAATATCAGGATGGCACATGGTTACAGAAATTGGAAAATATACTCCAATACTTTAATAGGTACCTGAACTCGGCTAAGTATAAAAAAAAATACAAAAACTTCCTAAATACATAATTTCAGGTGGTCCTGCTGGGAAGCATAGCGGGGACCACTAGCGAAGTCGATTTTATCAGTACCACGCTTATCGGAGGACACAATATTGTGTACGAATATTCTATCAATTATCTAGTTCCCATTACTAAATTTGCTTAGTAGGAGGCAAATAGCGACACCATTTGCATTTGTACATTTGTAAAAACGTCCGCCATAAAAAAATTAGCTGTAAGTATCTATAAATCATGTTCCTGAATCCGTCAGTAGTGTTAGCCACCGATACACACCAATTCCCTTACGGGTTCGTCTCGATTGTAATTTTGTAGAACTTCTATTCTCTTGTTACTGTTACCTCTTCAAACAAATAGCTTCCCTTTCTGTCATTTATATAAGAGACACCTTACACTCACTTCACGCATGTTAAGGCGGCGTTCATTTCAAGCGACAGACACGCGACTTTGTCTTATGCAGAATATTACAAACTTTTGTAGGAAACTGTAGGAATATTGTCGGTTGTCGTAGAGGTAAGATGGTGATAAACTCTGGTGGTCTAGTTATATATATATATTTTTTACCACTATAGTGGCAACCAAGCGTACGGCCCACTTGATGGTCAGCGGTTACCGTAGCCTATGTACGCATGCAACATCATAGATATCACTTGCGTGTTACCACCCTGAGACGTTAGATGGAAAGTCTCATGTGCCTGTAATTTCACCGGAAACCATACCCTGCGAACCGGAACACAGCAATGCGAGCATTGCTGCTTGGCGGCAGAAATAGGTATGGTGGTAGTCCTTCCCCGGACGAACTCTATCACAAAGAACTCTACAACTCTTACTCTATAGTGAACGCCTTTTAGTACTAAGGTCGTAGGATCAAAATCGGTCATGCAACAATGAATTTTTCTTATGCAGAAAAGACTTGCCTGTTGTTATAAAAGCAAAATAGTAAAAAAATAATTTTATAGTGACTCTGCCATCTAGTACTAAGGTTGTAATTCGAAACTTTTTTTATTTTTTTTTTCACATAAGGCTTGACCATTATCTCGCCTGATGTTAAGCGATGATGTGGTCGACGGTGGAGCTACAATGAGTCATATTACTTGTAATACATACACCCAGACACGGAAGAAATATTTTTACGGGGATCGAACTTACTTATATTTAATTTAATTAAATTTAAGACGTTTCTCAACGATCTTTGTGAATTGAATAAAAATATTTTAAATTAGAATTTGAATTTGAATTAGACTTACTGGAGCCCATTGCATAATAAAATACAAGTTCAAAATACTAGTGATTTTGTTTGGAAAAAAATATGCAATCGGCCCCAGGTGCGTTACTCTTGAAACCAATGACAATTCCGATCCAATCCCAATATCTGTTTACTGCTGTCAAATTTTTGTATTCTTGAAAACATGGTTGATTTTGGCGTTAGGTTTGCTGTCAAAAGCACGAAATATCATATTCCAATACTTGTCCAATACCGATCGCGTTCAAGAGTAAGGCCCCAGGTCTGACTTAATTTATTTTAAATTTGAATTCGAATTTTACTGGTCTGGTTGGTCTCATGCACCAGACTAGTGGTTTACTGATGAGTAGAGGGGCCGCCCTCATGCTCAGACAAACGACAGCTTCACTGTAACATCGAGCCAGCCAGCCATCATTGTTTGCTGTTCCGACACACAGCCACTTATTCTACAATACTATAAATAATAATAATATCCTTCGGGCGGCCTAGAAACTCTGTCACCAGAGTTGGCCACTGACTCATACGAACGAACGAACGAACGATCAATACTATATCGCTGGAAAAGCTATGCTAGCAGTTTCACTACATTACGGCAAGAATTTAAAAAAATGTTTGAGTAACCAATCTAATAAATAATGTGTTTATATGAACTCTGTTCAATTATCATTAAGAACTGGCGTAAATTCACCTAGCTTTAAGAGGTTTCAAAATGATCCTTGTAATATTATTGAATAAATATATTTATTAATTTACTTTACTTTACTTTAAGGGCTGTGGATTTTGTTAAATACATTTAAAAAAAAAGAGTTTTTGCTGTTTTCTCTCACCGTTACACTGACATACGCACATATATTTTTTTTAATATTAGATTTTTCATCAACTCGTGCAACTACATTGCGATTGTAAGGCGAGGTCACTACCACTAATACCAGTCTCCCACTTATACCACTAATACCATACATTGCAGTCTTCTGGATGTAGGTCTCTCCCAAAGCAGGCCATTGAGCCCGATCTTCAGCTTTTTTCATCCACTTTCTGCCAGCTACAGTAATGTTATAAGGTCATTCATTATCAACCTGACAAACCTAAGAAATAGGTTCCACACATTAAAAAAAATTACGTAATTCAGCTTAATAATTAGTTGTACTTGTTAGAAATCGAAAAGGCAGCGCTCAGCACGTGTCAGTGACCCGCGTGTCAATGAACCGCGAGTCAGTAACCCGCGCGTCCTTGACCTGCGCGTGTCAATGACCCGCTACGGAGCGCGCACACTCGAATTTTACATTATTACGCCGCTTATCTCGATTCCCACGTCATCCCAAAAAAAGCTCACTGCTACTTCAGCTGAAGTGGTGGTGGGCTGGTTCTTATTATCATCAAACATCATTGTGTTCTAGATTTCTTGTCAGTGTGTCACACAGTTATCAGAGCCGCCGGTCGAGCGAGCACAGTCGATGACGTCATAATCTCGAATCACGCAAAATGACGCGACGTGATTCTATTAACGAGTGCGTGAGTGACGCGATTTGTGGCGATGGCTGCTTAGTGACGTGCGCTGTGATTGCCTATTTGTTGCTGTGGTTACGTGATAACTTGCGTTCTTGCCTTATCGCAGTGCGAGCGTGTTTCTAGTGAGCACGCGATAACGCAGCGTTTACGCCGCGTTTTTCTACTCTTTTAACTATCAACGCAGCCGCAGCTAGACCGCTGAGCGAGAAACAGTTTGCTAAGCTCGTCTCGTTTTAAAAATACGACAAATTTATTGAGTGTTATAAAAATAATTTCTTAAAATCTAGTTGCCGCTTACGACTTTTCTCACCTGGTACATTAATCAAAAAATGTACCCCAGAGATTAATACCTTTATAGCAAAATTTCATACAAATCGTATTGCTCCAACTGTGAATATGTAACAAACTGGCATAGTTACTTCTACTACTTCTATAAACTGTTTATTGATGCACTCGTATCAAAGCTTTATGGAGATTTTTCATGGAAATAAGGTGCCCCTTAACACGGCAATCATGTGAATGTGAATAGAGGCTACGAAGTCCTTTGAACGCTGCATGTTATTCGCGAAACTAATTTGTAGCAACTAAAGACATTCCTTGCATGGCACGGATGCGTGGCTCAGGGAACGGAAGGCATTCTGAGCGTGACAAAGTGCTTTAGTAGGTATGGACCTTTAAACGCTAGTGACATTTTTTTATGTCAACATGGTCTAGTAGCAGTGATACCTTACGACCCTAAGGGTGTTGTTTCGAAAACGGTTGTACACCAATAGATTTTTGTGTTCGAAAAAATATTTGCTCGTGGCAGTGACCGTAATCGGTCAAATGTGGAAGAAAAAATATTTTGGCGTCGATTATTTATGTAGAATACTTTTCCGAATGATATAAGAATTTATAAATTATCTGAAAAATATGTCGAAGAACTAAAACTTCAAAAGACATTCACAAAATAATCTGCATAGGTTCTCTTGAACACCCGAGACTCTCATTATTGTACAGTCATTTCTACGGTTATGCTTGCGCGCTACTGCTTATGAGGGCAAAATATCTGGCACTGCGGTGATACGGTTGATAATGAATGACCCTGTATAGTAAATAACTAATGCTGGACAATCCACACAGCATCATCTAGACCCAAGTTAAGCAGAACTTGTGTTATGGATACTAGATGACTGATATACTTAATATAATAAAATACATAAACAGATACTTTTTTTTATACATAGAAAATACCCAGAACACCCGGAACAAATATTTGCAGATCGTACAAACATTTGTTCCAAGGCGAAAAACGAACCCGCAACCTCCTGCGTTAGGCGGACCTGCGCCCACCTCGGCACATCGGTCGTCATATGATAATAGCCTTGTGTTTGCCGCTGGCTTACTTTTTTTTTTATTTTTTTTTTATACATCTGATGTGGCAACCAAGCGTACGGCTCACATGATGGTAAGCGGTTACCGCAGCCTATGGACGCTTGCAATACCAGAGGTATCACTCGCGGGTTGCCACCTTGAGGCTAAGATCGAAAGCCTCATGTGCCAGTAATTTCACCGGAAACCATACCCTTCACACCGGAACACAGCAATGCGAGCATTACTGCTTGGCGGCAGAAATAGGTATGGTGGTAGTCCTTCCCCGGACGAGCTCTAACACAGAGAACTCTACTACTCTACTACTACATAAAGTAACACAGGTTTAACTACCTAAGATTGGCTGTAATTAAGCAATCCAGCCAGTAATTAGATTTATGCTAATCTGCCAGTTAATCCGAAGACAACGGATAGACAGCTTGCGCTCCCAAACCGCCGCGGAAGGAACTAATTCGTTGTCGCGCCGCGCTGCCGCTGACTCCGTCTTGGTTTACGGGGAAATAGATACCCACCAAGCTAATTCACGTTGGTTTACCTGCTTTAGGCGAAAACGTTCGTTGGAATCAACTGAAAACGAAAGAAAACACCACCCAAATTCGATGAACCGATGAGAATAAAGCAGAGCTTGTGTTATGGGTACTAGATGACTGATATACATAATACAATACAATACATAGATAGATATTTTTTATTTTACCTATATCTAAAATACCCAGAACACCCGGAACAAAGAAAAATATGAATAATTTATTTAGGCAAAATATTTGCAGATCGTACAAACATTTGTCCCGAGGCGGGAATCGAACCTCCGCGTCGCAGACGGACCTTTGCCCGCCGTGCCAAAATAGTCGTCTCTCTCCTCGATCTTAACATCCAATTAACACTGCTGGACATACATAGGCCTCCCTTTTCTGTTATTTAGTCATTCTGTACCCACACATTTAATTTACCCGACTCCAAAAGCGTTAATTGAATTATGTTACCGCCAATAATTACATGCTGCAGTGAACCGCTTTGACGTCGTTTAGAAGCCGCCTCAATTATTCATGTAATACGCAATTAATTGAAGCGTATTAGCTCAGAAACATGTTAATACAGCAATCTAGAGTAGTGAAGTTCTTTGTGATAGAGCGCGTCCGGGGAGGACTACCACCATACCTATTTCTGCAGTCAAGCAGTAATGTTAGCATTGCTGTGTTCCGGTCCGTAGGGTATGGTTTCCGGTAAAATTACAGGCACATGAGACTTTCGATCTCAGGGTGGCAACCCTCTGGTATTGCAAGTGCCCATTGGCTGCGGTAACCGCTTACCATCTTGTGGGCCGTACGCTTGGTTGCCACTTTAGTTGTATAAAAAAAAATGTGCTATCAGCGGATCTTTGCCGTCGTGAAGTTAGCCGTTTCAATGTGCAATGGAGCTACTGTAGACAAACTAAATAACTCTGAGTTCTACTTGAACTTTGTGTACCTACTAGGAATAAAAGTTATGAGTTTTCTATAAAAAATAATCAGATTTTGCACTTCTTTGTCGGCTAGCTCCACGGCTAGTTTGGCTATTCCATTAAAAAGCAAGCCACTGAAACAGAACTAACAATAACAACAGTTCTGATTCCGCCAAAGAACGAAAAATAAAGGACGCTGCCGTGCTTTCTAAAAAGCGGAAATCGTCGAATGACGTACGTATAACACGGCTTTGCTACAATATTTTTATACTATACCTCTAATACAGATGGATAGAGCGTAAAAAATTAAGTAAAACTGCATTCAAAAGTAATTTTGAAAGCATTGATATCGACTTACTCGTGGAAATTTCATTGATTTTTTTAGCATAATAACGAGACTACCAAATCCAGTGTTACCCAATGCTTTTAAGCTTTAAGCTTTATAGTTCGAATAGCACTGCACTGCGCTGGTACCGTACTACTTTTTTTATTATTTAATAAACCATTCAACAGAAACAAACAAAATTATGTCCATGGTTAAGAACTTATACTTCGATGGTAACCAAGACGGACTTAAGAGTCCTACCATTATTAAAAGTATTTTTTATACCACTAAAGTGGCAACCAAGCGTACGGCCCACTTGATAGCGGTTACCGTAGCCTATGTACGCTTGCAACATCATAGATATCACTTGCGTGTTATCACCCTGAGTCGTTAGATGGAAAGTCTCACCTCTTCACCGGAAACCATAACCGGAAAACAGCAATGCGAGCATTACTGCTTGGCGGCTGAAATAGGTATGGTGGTAGTCCTTAGATAAATCATTTATTTGTATCTTCAAAACACACGTACATTTTAAAGTGCAAAAAGGCAAACCATACAGTTTCTTAACACTAACATAAATCAGGTAGGAATGTATTTGCCCTAAACATTGACCTCGTAAAAACAAGCTAGGCACCTACCTATGTGTCCTTCCCCGGACGAGCTCTATTAAAAATAACTCTACTACTCTTTTCACATAACAGTCACGTAACGGTCGCCGCTATTATAGAAACAAAGTTAAGTAACGGTAGAAAGGTTTTCTTTCTACTGTTACTTTAATTCCTAGTTTCAATTCTCCCAATGGCTTCCTTTTGCATAACGAGGTCCCGATGGAAAAATAAATTTAATTTTCCAGTACCCGCTTTGTGATACGAACAATGTACATAGGTATTTAGCTATGTCACACGGGTAGATAACTAAACAGAGTACTGGTTATTACTTGCTATTTATACTTGCGATAAATAATTCTCAACGGAACCAATGGTTAAAGTTCGTCGACTCAGTTTTGAAGCCACGATAAAGGCCTTTGCAAACTATATAATTTTTTTTATGTTAAACGCGACAAAAACGCCGCGTGACTTTACCGATAAAAACGCTTGCCACAAAAAAAGTTTAATAGTAATTTCAAAGCAAGAAGTTACATTGTTTACTTATGTAAATATAAGTTTTTGTGTTATCCCAAAGAAACAGTAAATATTTCGGGATAAAAAGTTCAAAGTAGTCTATGTGTTATTTCAGAACGTATGCAATTCCAAAGTTTATTACAATCGCATCGGGAACAAAAATTCACACAGACTTCCGCATTTATAACAATAGTATGATGTTAATATTTATCAAATGTTCATTTTCGTGTAACTGAATCTCTGACATCCTCGTGTTGTTCAAGGTGTGGTTGCGCTTTTCCGATTCTTTGTTGAATTGTTTAAAATACACGCTTTTTGTACTCGAATAACAACCTCATTGAAATGTAAATGCAGAAATTGTCGCGGTATAATTTGGTTTTTACAATACTTTTGATTGCTTTTGTACTCTACGAAACAACAAAGAATTTTTTTATATGAAAATTCATTTTAAGAAAATTATGAATCAACACAAAATCCTGGTCTATTTTGCTCAGTAATTATACTTGCTACAGTGCCCTTCAAACTTAATGCTTGCGCAATACTGCTTGAGGCCAAACTATCTGGCACTGCGGTAGTAGGCACCAGGACGAAATCTTGCTGAAAAGTCCTTGCTGAAGAGTCCTGATGGTACCCAGGTCTGGAACCAGAAGGAGGTGAGGAGTGACTTTCTGTACATAGTACGTAGTAAGCAGTCGGTCGGTTTACAAAGTTGTTAGGCCATGACAGAGACCTTTGGGCGGCCTAGAAACACTGTCACCAGAGTTGGCCACTGGCTCATACGAACGAACGTACGAGTACGTCTCTACTTATACCTGTTCTGTGCTAATAACTTAAAGTAGGCATAAAAAAAGAGCAGTAGATTATTTGTGTTAAAGCTTGTCCGAGGAAGAACTACCACCACTATAATTTCTGCTACAAAAAAGCAGTAATGCTCGTATTGCTGTGTTCCTGTTCCAAGAGTATGGTTTCCGGTAAAATTACAGGCACATGAGACTTTAGACCTACGTCTCATGGGGTGGCAACGCGCAAGTGATTTTTATCTAATCTTGCAAACGTATTTAGACTACAATAACCGCTTGTTTTCACTAAATAAAGTATATTTACAATGATTAGTGAGTTTTATTGATTCCCGATATTTCGGCGCAGTACATGCACCATGATCACGGGAGAACGTCAAATGGTAAATATCCCGTTTTTAGTGAAAATAATAACCATGATAGTTTTAAAAAATACGTGGAAATAACTAATGGAAAGCGGGTACTTCCATTAAGTGGGGCGTATGCTCGGTTGCCACTCAGTGGTGTAAAAATAAGAAATAATAAAAGCCATTTATTCCCATTACATTATAAAAACATAAGTATATAATTAGGAATAAGTATTATTAACACTTATTGAGAGCACCGGTGGTCTAGTGGTAGTGACCCCGCCTTCCGATCCGAAGGTCGTGGGTTCAAACCCGGTCATGCACCAATAGATTTTTCTGTTCGAAAAATTTATGTGCGCAATGCCAGTGCTCTCATACGGTGAAGGAAAACATCGTGAGGAAACCGGCATGTCCAAGAACTAAAAATTCGAAAAACATGTGCCATCCGCCAATCCGCATTGGGTCCGCGTGGTGGATTAAGACCCAATCACTCTCGCCTGAGAGTAGGCCAGTGTCCCAGCAGTGAACATTAGAAGGCTGTCATGATGATGATTATTAACACATATTTATTTAGGTACATGCAATACCTACTTATTTATGTTGTTTTAATATTAACTATCTAAATCGATTTTTATTTTATTTTCATAACTAGTATATTAGTAATTAGTTTAATACAATTTTTATTTCAACATATACATATATTATTTATTTTTAATTTCTTCCAGGCAGCCTATATTTGGGCTAAGGCCTCCTCCGACCATTTGCAGTCTTTCACAGATCTTATGTTCTTCAATCTATATACATATAATTATATATTTAATTAGGAGAGAAAAATAAGAAAAATAAAATTAAAATCGTTCATTCGTAGCTCGAGCATTGACGCGCGACGCGAGAGCCTAACGATACGTTTAATGAGATCCCTCTCACAAAGCCTCTCGCATCCGGCACAATGGCCGAGGCCTTATTACTGCAGGTTCCAGCCTGGAAATGGAACTTGGACTAATTTTATGTCACCTTCAAGAAATATACTTTACGTAGCAATAGAGCCGATATGACTTTTAAAACTCTGTCACCAGAGTATACGAATTTACTTTTAGTTAATAAGAGTAGTAGAGTTCTCTGTGATAGAGCTCGTCCGGGGAAGGACTACCACCATACTTATTTCTGCCACCAAGCAGTAATGCTCGCATTGCTGTGTTCCGGTGTGAAGGGTATGGTTTCCGGTGAAATTACTGGCACACGAGGCTTTCGATCTAAGCCTCAAGGTGGCAACCCGTGAGTGATATCTCTGGTATTGCAAGCGTCCATAGGCTGCGGTAACCGCTTACCATCTTGTGGGCCGTACGCTTGGTTGCCACTACAGTTGTTTAAAAAAAAACTTAGTTACTTTATGACTGGTGTTGAAAGCACGCCTGTCATCATGACAGGCCAATGTTCCCATTGCTGGGACACTGGCCTACTCTATTGTCAGTTTAGAATTAAGAATTATTTAACGGTTAAATGCTAAGTAAAATTAAGTTTGTATGAGTCAGTGGCCACTACACTAAAAATTCGAATGACATGTGCCATCCACCAATGCGTATTGGGTCCGCGTTGTGGATTAAGACCCAATCATTCTCGCCCAAGAGTGGAAACATTAAAGGCTTTCATGATCATGATGAAGTCAAGATAAACAAATTAAGTAATTTATAGAAATAATATTTTTGAGCTCTAATAAACCAAGTTATTTGTGCTCAAAAATAGTATAAGTATGCATATAAAATTAGAGTTTGTATTCCTAATGAGGAATACTCTTTTTTCTCTTTGACGATCAATGTGGCGCGGTGGGCGAAGGTCCGCCTGCGACGCGGAGGTTGCGGGTTCGATTCCCGCCTTGGGACAAATGTTTGTAGGATCTGCAAATATTTGTTCCGGGAGTTCTGGGTGTTTTCTATGTATAATAAAAAATATCTATCTATGTATTGTATTGTATTAAATATATATCAGTCATCTAGTACCCATAATACAGCTCTGTTTAACAGCAGCTTACTTTGGGGCTAGATGATGTGCTGTGTGGATTGTCTAAAAAAAAAAAAAAAAATTTGAGTTTGTATTCCTATTGAGGAATACTCTTTCAAACTAAGATTTTTACACGACCAACTACAAGTTTCACCGGTCATACTCAAGTAATTTGCGGTTTATAGTAAAAGTCGCATAACCACTTTCATGTAAAACCTCGGCTTTATTACTCACTCTAAAACACAAAATCGCACCTTAATTACTGACTGACGAGCGTTGTGGCCATTTTTAGGGTTCTCTAGACCTTTTTACTATTAGGTAGTAATTAGGTAATTATTTTTTTGTTATGTGTTTTTTAAGATTATCATCGTGTGGCGTTTGGCGATTAAATGTATGCATACGACGCGTCATCGAGGTCGTGCCTGCGATTCATTCGGTCGGGGCCGAGCTAGCTGGACGGTCGGGTGCACGTGCTTAAAACAATAATTTTAAGAGTAGTAGAGTTCTCTGTGATAGATTTCGTCCGGGGAAGGACTACCATCATACCTATTTCTGCCGCCAAGCAGTAATGCTCGCATTGCTGCGTTCCGGTGCGAAGGGTATGGTTTCCGGTGAAATTACTGGCACATGAGGCTTTCGATATTAGCCTCAAGGTGGCAACCCGCGAGTGATACCTCTGGTATTGCAAGCGTTCATAGGCTGCGGTAACCGCTTACCATCTTGTGGGCCGTACGCTTGGTTGCCACTTCAGTTTCATAAAAAAAAAAAAACAATAGTTTATATTGAAGCCCCATGTCTCCCTATCCTGTAGGATACTAGCAGAGCGCTCGTGACGTAGCTGGCTAAGTTGTTCTTAACAGATCAACGAAGTTAGGCACTGTTCCGCGGGGTCATCATTTGGATGGGTGACCGCCAGTGGCAATTTTAACTGAGCGCTCCCGTGCTTCGGAGGGCCCGTTAAGCAGTCGGTCCCGGCTTTTTCAAAGTTGTTAGGCCATGACAGAGGCCTTCGGGCGGCCTAGAAACTCTGTCACCAGAGTTGGCCACTGACTCATACGAACGAACGAACGAACGATAACCTCACACATCGTTTTTATTTTTGTCGTACCTTACATAAGTTTAACTCGCACTAAGGAAATTGTTATACACACCTTGTCCCAACTATGTACCTAATATCTGTGGAATGGAGCAGTGGTGACCTGTATTACAGGTGTACAACCTACTTCAGGCACCAGTCTCTCACAAAAAAGGTTTATTGCGATTTAATTTTATATTAATTAAAGTCATGGACTCTAACTCTAACGTGTGGCAAGAACGCCTATTTTTGAGAAGAAATAAACATGTTATTGACTTATTATTATTATTTTCGACGACCGATGTGGCGCAGCGGACGCAGGTCCGCCTGCGACGCAGAGGTTGTGGGTTCGATTCCCGCCTCGGGTCACATGTTTGTACGATCTACAAACATTTGTTGCGGGTATTCTGGGTATTTTCTATATATAATAAAAAAATACCTATAAGTATTGTATTGTATTAAGTATATATTATCAGTCATCTAGTACCCATAACACAGCACTGTTTAACAGCAGCTTGCCTTGGGGCTAGATGATGCTGTGTGGATTGTCTAGCATTTTTTTTTTTAATTATTTTCTAGTGTTTAAACTTGTTACGTAAATAGGGAATAACAGGCATAGTACCTGTAACGTACTTAGAGCCTTATTCAAACATTGGACTGCAAGCAAGCAACCGCTTTATGTTTGATCAAAATTTGTTTTCTGGTTTTTGTTAACCTTACAACTACCGTGGATTCTGTTCAATAAGAGAACCGACGTAAAACAATCAATTTTGAGTCATATGACAACGACATAAGAATCACCTGACGACGGTCCTGTTATTGTTATTGACTCTAGGTAGGCACACAATGAATATTTTTTATTATAATTTAAGCCACCTACAACCAGTAAAAATGTGTGTTTTATTATTAACATAATTAACCTTGACGACCAATGTGGCGCGGTGGGCGAAGGCCTGCCTGCGACGCAGAGGTTGCGGGTTCGATTCCCGCCTTGGGACAAATATTTGTAGGATCTGCAAAAATTTGTTCCGGGTGTTCTGGGTGTTTTCTATGTATAATAAAAAATATATATCTATGTATTGTATTGTATTAAATATATATCAGTCATCTAGTACCCATAATACAGCTCTGTTTAACAGCAGCTTACCTTGGGCTAGATGATGCTGTGTGGATTGTCCAGCATTATTTATTTATTTATTTAACTTTTTTTTTTTTTATATACAACTGAAGTGGCAACCAAGCGTACTGCTTTACTTTTAACTTTACTTTTCTAGTAACAATTATGTAGTTAAACTTTAAATTACGTTAAACTTATAACCTGGGGCCGACTGCATAATAGAGTACATGCTACGTTTGAAACTACTATTAATAGAAGACCTATTAGCAACATATAAAAAATATATATTTGTAATAATATGGGCGTTTTTCCATACTAAATCACTGGTATTTTGAACTTGTATTTTATTATGGAAAGGGCACCTGGTAGGTACCAAGATACCTTTAATTTTAAATATCACATAACTTTCCTACGGAACCTCTAGGACTAGCTGATCGCACTAACCGCTACAATTTTTAACCCTCTCAATTTCGAGGCGTACCGGTTGCCATCTAAATTTGCATACAGAGAGCTGGGAATGACTTAAAAATGGCGCGGTAATCGTCGACGAATGGCGGTACCGGGCTTCACATAAAACTAGAAAAGTTGTTAGATATGGTACTTTGATTAGGTATACCCACATAATTCAATTAAATTCAAAATATTTCTACATAATAAAATCACAAGGATCAACTTGAAAGTTTTTTATAAAAAACTTAAAAACATAAACACACTGACATAGGCTGTATTCAACCAAACTCGAATAGGCACTATTTGCTGAATTAATCCCAGTGGGCCGAAATCTAGGGGTGATCGGAAATAACCCATTTTATGGCCCATCGCTTACTCACACGACGTCGGCGCCGGCGGTCGGACACCTGCCTTAGTAATTTTATTTTACAAAAAGTATCTCAAAAAGCTTATTAAAACAAAAATTTTACATAAAAGCTTGGAACGAGACTTCCAATTTGCGTCCTGGGCTTACTATTTAAACGATGAAGGATCATGAAAAAAAAGCTAGGAACCCAGCCGAGTTTGTAGCCAGATTCTTCTAGGCTGGGGCGCGTGGAAATGGCGTAAATTCACTTAGCTTTAAGACTTTCAAAATGATGCTTGTGATGTTGAATAAATATATATTTTTACTTTACTTTACTTTGCTTTACATCAGCGTGTGTGGGTATAATACAGACCCTCAATACGTATTTCTAAGTTAAAAAAAAGTATGTTATAAGCGTAATAAAACCAGTGACACAACAATCGTCAAACGTAAGTACTACACGTACAAAGAGAAGTGTTCAAACTCAAAACATTAGCATTCCAACTTTAGCACTCCGTGTTCAATCTCGCCGCAGTAACACGGATATAAGTCAATTTACCCGGGTAATACACCTCAGTCGTATTATCTGGATATACACACCTCGCTTCGTGTGTTCAGGCCGGTGTCCAGTAAAGCGGGGAGGATGCGAAAGCTGCGTGACCTGTAAAACCAACTTTGTTAAGTTTTATTGCATAGCCGCAGTGTTGTGTTAACCGCACCAATTTAATTTAAATAAAGCAGATTACCCAGATATTCATATCGGGGCGTGAAACATGAATAACATGAGTCTTTCTACACTTTGTTATCTCAAATACAGTCACCTAGCCTAGACTAGCCTCTGTGAGGCCAAAATCAGGAACAAATATTTGTCAATCATGCAAGTTTGTCCTGCAGAGGGAACCAAACCCGCAACCGCGCGCTTCTCAACTTCGGTGGTGTGCTTCTCAGCACACCATCGAAGACGATTTAATGACTGTATTTATGAAAATATTCTATCAGTTCTAATATCTGGTTTCCAACAAGTTTTGATTACATCGGAGATGGAAAATGTGCCAATATCGATAATTTAATGCTTATCTGTTCTGCTTTAGTGCAAATCGGCCTTTAACCGGGTAACACAACCGGATACCGTTATTGCAGTACCGGGTCGAAACAGCTGGTTAGCTTTGAGAGTATTAATGGAATTTACATATTAGAATTATATTGGGGTGTAACCACTGAGACTAATGGTGGGTTACCTTATGGGTGCATTGCGAAATTTTTTTTACATGTCATGATCTTACCGTTTCCGGAAAAGCCGACCGCAACTAAGTGCCTTGAAAAATTACAGGTAAAAATGGTATGGTCATCCTTGACTAGGCGGTAATATAATAGAATAGGTTGGCTTGAATCTTTTCAAAAGATTCAAAAATGTAAAAACAGATTATGTTTTTCAGCAAAAATCCAAATTAGTAAATTAGTATCCAAATTGTCTCCAAGCAGTGGGTAGGCACATAATTGTGTGCAAGCATTACCTACTTAATGGTGATTAAAGAGCACTGTAGCAATTTCTTACTGAGCAAATGAGAACATAAAACTATGCCGTGAAGTGAACAGCGCAGCGTCTTCGACATGAAAGCTTAAAATAAGAGTTTCCTAATTTAAAAATTCCTTTCCACTATAGAAATTCAAGTTTGCTAAAGCGCCATCTATTATGCAAGCGTCGAAGCTTGTTGTTAGCTTAGACTCAAGAGGCAGGTTGTGTTGTGTAAATAATGTAGAGGCTGCTGGCTGAACGGAACGGAATAAAGGACAAGCTGAGATGTTTCGTAGTGATTGAACATCGTTTGAATTATAAAACCGATTTTACCCCTTGGATAAACACCTCATCTGTCTGGGTTTGTAGCAGTGTTATAAAACCCGTGGAAGTTATGATAATCTATGAATTTGTTTTCACTAATAAATACGCTACTTACAAAAATATTGAGATCGTACCTAGATAGCAGTAGAAAAAAAATCCAGTTGGTTTACTGAGTTAGCAAAGTTAAGCCCAGTCCAAAGATTTATATAGTCAAAGGCTAGTCATATTCACACACACTGTCTACTGATGACAAAATTAAATGAGCTACCTTCATCATTCGCACTGCCAAAGAGTGGAACTCGTTGCCGGCGTCAGTCTTTCCAGAAGAATACAATTTAGGAATATTCAAAACAAGAGTGAACAGGTATATTCTAGCCAAGCGTGCTCCATCTTAGGCCGCATTGACACTTAACATCAGGTGGGATAGCGGCCAAACGCTTGACTATCACTTATATAAAAAAAATAAAAAATAAAAAATAGCTTTCTTGTAGTCTATCTGCACTCGTTCAATAAAGAAAACTTTATAGTGGTCTGAAAATTCCTTCAAGAAAGTAACTCATTACGAATTCACTACGAACTTTACTTCTATTTTTGGGATCTTTGCAGAATTCACAATATAAAAGAGTAGTTTGGTAAAGATGCTGCCGTAATACCAGTTAACCAAACAAAAAATTTAAATGTGGCGATTTCATTACTTACCTACTTCATCTCTACAATGAAATCATTGACTTCCTTGATGAAATAAGTTTTATCTAAATTTATAAAATCGGTGCGTTGTAAGCACTAGAGTCCTGGATATTGAAGTTCGTTTGTGTTCCTTTTAAATTGTGCATTATAAAATGAAATTCAGAGTTAGTTGAATTGGGTATTCTATTTTGTAATGAAACCACGAGGAACAGTTCTGTTATTTAGGAACTACACAGTGAATTTAATTAGGACGCAGTAAAAAGATTATGTTTAAAAAGTCATCGCGGATTTACCTAAAAAACGATCTCTACGTCTGTATAGTGAATACCATGAACTCTTAGAGCGATTCAAATTAGGACCTAAACTGAATTGTCAAAAAAATTTGTACCATGACTTCAATATATTAATTTCATGGTACAAAATTTTTCGAGTTCATGGTAGGGGGGCAGAAGTGTAAAAGTTTTTCCTTTATCTCTGAAGCGTATAAAACACTTACTTTGCGTGTTCTTTGCAAACCAAGCGCTCTCGTACGTATCGCTAGAACGGAGTAAACAGATCTTTGTCATGCAAATTCCTCCGCTCAAACCACTGAGCACTGAGAAAGATTTGCAAAGATGTAATATCAACGGTGTTTATCAACAAGAGATGTATTTTTATACAGCTAACTATATACCCGCTCCGTCTTTGCACGGGTTAAACTATACAGGGTCATTCATTATCAACCTGACAAACAGATTAAAAAAATAATTTAAAAAATATCATGTATAGTTCTCACGGCGGATCTCGGCCGTCGTGAAGTTAGCCGTTTCGATGCGCAATTGAGCTTTTTGAAACTAAATTGTCTTTGCGCATCACAAACGGCTAACTTCACGGAAGCCTAGATCCGCCGTGCGAACTATATACCTACATGTGTTTTTTTTATGTGTGGAACTTATTCCTTACGTTTGTCAGGGTAATAATGAATGACCCTATATAAAATTCCTCTTGAATCACTCTAGGTACCTAAATTAATGAAAAATTCATTGCGTAAGTTAGACATATAAGAGATCTATGTGTACATACAAACATACATATAGAGATGGCTGGCTGTGACTGTGTTGTAAGTCTTGTATGTAGATTATAATGGCCAAACTACGAACTACCAGATGGTAAGCGGTTACTACAGCGTATGGACGCTTACAATAACAGAAGTATCACTTGCGCTCTGAGGCGCAGATCGAAAGTTTCGTCTGTATTTCAGCAGTAACCATTTTAATAGTTATTTATGTAATGAGTTTTATTAATAACATGGTAGTTATGTTGCATCATCCAACGTACCTACTTGAATAAATACTTACCCGACATATTTTAGTGTAAATACCGAACTATGATCGCATTTAATGGAAATGAATTCACTTCAGTAATTAAATTATTGAAACAAATATTTATTAACATACCACTGTATCACCGCTGCGATCAGACTGTTGAGGAGTTTTTTTTTTATACTACTAAAGTGTTACCACAAGCGTACGGCCCACTTGATGGTCAGCGGTTACCGTAGCCTATGTACGCATGCAACATCATAGATATCACTTGTGTGTTACCACCCTGATACGTTAGATGGTAAGTCTCATGTGCCTGTTATTTCACCGGAAACCATACCCTTCGAACCGGAACACAACAATGCGAGCATTACTATTATTATTAAATTACTGCTTGGCGGCAGAAATAGGTATGGTGGTAGTCCTTCCCCAGACGAGCTCTTTCACAAAGATTTCTACTAATCTTAGTTTTTAAACAAACCAATAATTATTACTATCCTGCAGTGTAGAAAGTAGCCATTTTGGTAAAATATAACAAGGCATAATAAAGCATTCCATCTAATGTAATTTTACAATCATTTAGATTACAGTAATTAATATTTTACATACAGAGATACTATTATAGATATCATTTGAATTATTTTATTTATAATATCATGTTTTTAACTTCTTTGCTCTTCTCTTTCATTGTTTATGGGTCTGCCCATATTTGGGCAAAGGCCTCCTCCAACCCTTTCCAGTAAACACCCATAATTATTGTCGCACCATCGTCGTTTCCAATTTAGATACGAAAAGCCCTAAACTCAAGATTGTGTTGTGAACTAATTCATAACGCTGGTTTTCAGTGGTCTTGCTAAAGAGTCCTACGATTCAGTGCAAACGAAATTGCAGGGCATTCCACTATACTTTATAACACAATTCTTCTAGCTGCAGAATACGAATCTCGCTCAAAAATAACTTAATAACACGCTGTAGTGATTTGCTGAGTTGTAGTTTTTGATTAGCTCACTTTGTGTTCACGTTTCTTCTGAGTTGAGTTTACTTTTTAATTCACTCTAGTTATTATTAATAAAACGTCTTTACGGATAAATTTTCGTTTTGAGCACAATTAAAGATTTATTTGAATCAGTTGAGCTATTTATGAATCGTTTATACCCAATGATCTTTAGATGGCTCAACTGTTTCGCATGTATTTTTTATTAATACGTAATGCTGCAATTGTATTCATTTTTTGTATATAAATTACAATTTTAGAAATAGTCATCAACAACATCATCTCAATTGTACAAAATTAATTTAAATCTACATATAATTCGTGACAATCGCTATGACGCGATATCGAAAAAAGCTGTGCGTAATTATTTTTTTCTGTAGAAATTAAAATCATTGTGTTCTGGATAAATACAGGCGTAATGTGACGGTCACTGTTGGTTAAAAACTACAAAGTCTACTAATATTATTATCAATTAATCTCCAATATCATAAATTTTATAATTTCCCTAGAGGAGCATTAAGGACAGTTAAGGCCAACAAATTATATTGAAGCAGTAGTCTTATAGAAACATTAGTTTAAGCTAGCCGTTGTGGTTTCAACAACTTTCTGAACAACCACCATAATATATATGTAGGTATTGATTAAGTGGTCATAGAGTTGCATTAAATTAATGTGTTTATTTTAGTCATCTATTTAAATTTTGAGCGTTTCTATGCTTGCAAAGTAATAGCTTCCAATGTGGTTAGGATTACTAAAATCAGAATTTGAACCCTCAACCTTCCACTTGATACGCGAGTCTTCTTCTAATTATGCCAATGAGACATGTCCCAAAGATTATTTTGAGCAAGCGACAAAGACATCTTTGGCTCGAAGCACCGATAATCTAAATTTTTTTTTGGGGTGAATTATTATAAAAATCTCTTTTGTTTTAGAAACTACAAAGAACTACTACTACTTGCGTCTCAAAATCTCACAGGACCCACTATTAGTGACGTTATGGGAAAATCAACAATAAGCTGTTTTTTTAGCTTTATCTTTTTGGAAAACTTCTTCTGCATCAACCGTTCTTATCTCATCACCGGCCGAAGATACGCCATCATCGGAAACATAATTTTTATTCTAACATTCTTTGGTATCATCATCGCTTATGTTAGTGATACACTTTTTGGCGAAATAAACGTTCACGAAAAGACGTTTCAAGGGGTTTTGGCTGCAGAGCTGATAATTCTAGCTATAGTAGCTAGATTCAAAAACGTATTGTTAACTTCTTTCGAAAGACTAGATCAGAAATGTGGCATTAATGAGCAGTTTCGACAAAAACTGATAAAGATCGTGCATCGTGAAACTGTAATAAGCGTGGTATCTGTTGTGATTGATATGTGTGGTATGTATACTCTCGGAGCTAAACCTGTGAAGTGTTTCTCGTATGTTATTATGTTTGCGGCTCATGAAGCGGAAACTGTGTTCTTCGCATTGATTATTGAAGGAATGAATCTGAGGTTGTTGGAATTGAACCAGGTGACACCTAGTGTTGGGTCGAGAGTGTACCGACATGTCTTGATAGCATCGAGCCAGATGAACGTGGAATTTACATCTAGGGTAAGTTCTCATAGCCGGCTGAAAAGATTTTTTGATGTTCCCACTGTTTGGATACTGGCCTATTCTCGATTGAGAGTGGTTAGGTCATGATCCACCATTTGGAACCTATGCAGGTTGATGGATGGCACTAGATTTGCGACTTTTTTGTTCTTAGACCATCATCGCTTGATAATTTTTCGAGTGAACATATATAAAAAAATAATTGGTTCACAAGCGGTTTCAAACCCACAACCTTAGGAACCTCAGAAACCTTAGTAAGACAAAGTCCCTCTTTTTAGACCACCAGTGCTAATGTATTGGTGCAAATAGCAAAGTAAGCAAATCAAAGTAAAATCAAACAACTAGTGAAAATTCTAGAACATGCTACCTTTGTGCCAACTTTAGTGTTGCTGCGGGCGGTTGCTCAAAAGTGGTTTCAATTTACGGCCCGAGAAATGTTATTGAGTTGGAAACATGTAAATAGTCCTTAGTTATATTTTTAGAATAGTTATTAGCTTTTAAATTGGTACTGTTTGTTTTCTAACTAACTAAATTTAATAAATAAATCACACTACGACCGATGTGGTGTAGCGGGCGCAGTTCCGCCTGCGACGCAGAGGTTGCGGGTTCGATTCCCGCCTCGGGACAAATGTTTGTACGATCTACAAATATTTGTTTGTGTTCTGGGTATTTTCTATATATAATAAAAAAATATCTATCTATGTAAGTATTGTATTGTATTAAATATATATCAGTCATACTAGATGACCATAACACAGCTCTGTTTAACAGCAGCTTTCCTTGGGGCTAGATGATGATGTGTGGATTGTCCAGCATTATTTATATTTATTTATTTATTAAACTAATCTACACTAATATTATAACTGGATCTTGAAGTTGTATAAATCACACTAATCAATACTTAATATAAAGAGGAAAGATTTGTATTTTTGTTTGTTACGAATAAACTCAAAAACTACGGGTCTGATTTCAAAAATTCTTTCACCATTAGAATGCTACATTATCCCTTAGTAACATAGGCTATATTTAATATCCACCCGTGTGAAGCCGGGACAGGCCGCTAGTGTTGTATTATGAAAGTTTACTTTTTAACTATTTAACATTTGCTTATAATTTTTTAGATACTCATGTTACTGGGAGTAATATTATTCACTACAATATCATACTGCTGTACTATCTTGCTGATGTTTTCTGAAATGGTTAGTACTTTGGCATTATCAATTTTAGTATTTTACTCAATTATTTTCAAAGACTTTAATGTGTCATGACATGTACAGTGGACTCCACTATTAAGTATCCTCCCTAGTAGCTAAAGTTTATATCAGCCGTCCTCACCAAACAGTAATATAGAAATTCTCGCATTTAATTTGCAAATGCAAAAATTATACTGTCGTAAGGATTCGATCTCGGAACAATCATGTTTGCACTACATGACCGACCGCTTATCTAACTCGGCTGTCGTGTTGATGACAAACGCGTTGAAATTATAAATCACTAGCGTCCAATAACCTGTCCTTGTCTAGCAAACGAATGCAAAGCGTTATTTATTATTTGAAGGGTGTGGGTAGGTCGTTGATTTTTAACGAACGAACAAAGACAACGAATAATTCTCATTGTCAGGCTTTACGTCATATTATGTGCTGTTTACTTTGTGTGTTCTTCGTAAGCTTTTGACTTTTTATAAAATGCATCATTTATTTAATTTGATGAAAACAAGAATTGAAATTTGCGATCAAAATAAAAGCAGTTTAAATAATTTGCTCGACAGCTTCATATAACGGTAAGTGTAACCTTCTACCCAGTCAGTTTTGTTCACATCATCACTTATTAAAGTAGTTAATAATAAAGTGTTTTATTTTTAGATTATTGGGAATGGATATCGTCCATGGGTCCAGGAAAACTTGTGGAAGTCGATGGGCGCATGAATTGTCAGCGTTGTATACCTATCCAGAAGGACAAAATCTGTGCGGTTTATCGAACAAGAACTGTGAAGAAATGGATGTTTTCTCATACTTCATAATTATTTATTTGCATAGAGAATAATGTGGAAATGTGGTGTCAAGTGGTTCTTGGAATTGAAACTCCAGTGATAGGTCTAAGTGTAATTTACGCCAAGATAAATTTATAGCTAGTGAAGGTTACTGTTATAACCTTAGTAGGAAAAAATAGGTAAATTAGTATACAATTTTATAATAGTGTAACATACTCGTTCACTACATAATAATATTTTACTAGGTATTTTTTTAAGTGAATACATAACTAACTATATTTTTTAATAAGAAGATATAACATTTGACCCCACATTTCTTAAAAACGGGTAAATAATAGCTTATATTCACGAGAGATCTAAATTGTTAATACCTAACTATTAACATGTTTGTTCGCCGGTGAATTATGAAAGATTATTATTTACCAGACGTAAATGGCAATGTCATTTTGTATAATTTTGTAGGATTAAAAAAACCGTTTTATCTTGAAGTGTTGTAAATTGGCTTATTAATAAAACAACAAAGTTTTCACTAACGAAGAGGTTTTATTTTGACAATTATTATTATTTAAATAAATTCACACGATAATAAAAGTAAGTAGTGTATAGGTATTATTTACTGCAAACTTCATTGATAAGGTTGAAAAAAAAAACAAAAAGAAACCCAACGCTCGGAATCGAACTCGGTTCCTCAGGATTGGAAATCCAAGTATGATACCACTGTTCCAACACTGCTATTAGCAAAGCAGTTGAAATTATGATTACGGTTCCTTGCATGGTTATTAAATATAATTTATTTGAGCAAAACTCCATAGTAATCCAAATGGATTTGAAGCTAGTTGTCTTATACAAGGGGGATACTTATCAATGGAGTGCTCTGTACTACAGGATCATGACACGACATGAACCAATGACCTCCACAATTTGTATAAACAGAACCGTACGTATTTTAAATTCAAATAGATTTGTTAAGTAAAATCACATGGATCAATTTGCAACTTCTTACAAGCTAAAGATATTATTATACTTTTAAATTAAAGCCTAGGGTCTGTGATAATAAATTAAAAGCTCTGTGGTCTATAAGCTGCTCTAGCTGACAAAATGAAATGGCCATTCTTATGCTTTTGGATAAATTTATTTACCTTTTAAAAAGTAAATTTTCTTTACCTTCTTAGAAGGTTTATACAAAAACCATAAACAAAAAAATATATAAACATATATTTTTTTGATATAAACAAAATAAAAATTTCTTTACCTTCTTAGAAGAAGAAATTTATCTAACTAAGTAATTTAAGTCTACTTCTATCTTCTATTTAAGAGTAGTAGAGTTCTCTGTGATAGAGCTCGTATGGGGAAGGACTACCACCATACCTATTTCTGCGGCCAAGCAGTAATGCTCGCATTGCTGTGTTCCGGTGTGAAGGGTATGGTTTCCGGTGAAATTACTGGCACAAGAGGCTTTCGATCTTAGCCTCAAGGTGGCAACCCGCGAGTAATACCTCTGGTATTGCAAGCTTATAGGCTGCGGTAACCGCTTACCATCTTGTGGGCCGTACGCTTGGTTGCCACTTGAGTAGTAAAAAAAATATATATATATATATATATATATATATATCTTCTATCTATACTTGTTTTATATTTGCTGTTACAAAGCTGCAAAGTAAAAATTTTATTTTTTGATTTTTAATTTGTTTTAGGGTTTCAACGTTGTTATATATCTTCTATGGCGTGAGTCCAAATCAATGTACTGTCTGTGGAGCCTTTGCAGAGCATCTTCGAAAAGCGAGACTATCTGCCAGCAGCTCGCTTCTGAACTGGCTAACAAGCTTGCTTTTGATCCAGCATTTGATAAAAGTATGATTTTTCTACATCATAAAAAGCTCGCTCGTTTTGTTGCTTCAAGCATGCGGTTACGCTTTACAAACGGGTGTTTTCACGTACCGGTATATCGCTGAAGAGGTACCGACACTGTTTCGACTCATTTTAGAGAGTCTTCATCAGGGTTGAGTGACACGGCAAGCGTCCTCCTCCGCGTCGCGATATGCACTGCGGGCTGCGGCTCTAGCAGCGCGGCTTGAAACAGTGTCGGTACGTGTAAACACCCGTTTGTAAAATGTATGATATAACGGTAGTTTTATGAGTAAAATGCGGTTACGCGTTGGAAAATTCATTATGTTTGTATCTCATTAGGGCAAAATTTTCCATTCATTCTGTCAGCGAGGTAAACGATTCGCAGTGCGTTGAAATCCAATTGCAGGGAAATCAAATGTTATTGCTACGCGTGACCAAGCGCTTACTTTAAAGTGCGCTTCGATTCCTCGGTCTAGTCTATTTAATAGTCGTTGAGCTATAAGGATTTCGGCGTCCTAGTAACTGTTTAGCCTAGGTTAAGTTGGCCACTAAGTAAGTTCGTATGAGTCAGTAACTAACTCTGATGACGTTATTTAAAGACACATAAAGGCATACATAATAACTAACTAACATAATAAATAATAGCTTTACAACTTTGAAAAAAATCAACAAAGTTAAGCACTGTTTCGCGTAGTCATCATTTGGATGGGTGACCGCCAGTGTCAATTTCAACTGAGCGCTCCCGTGCTTCGCGGCCTAGAAACTATGTCACCAGAGTTGGCCACTGACTCATACGAACTTACTTTGAAAAAGCCGGGCTGATAGCTTAACGTGTCTTCCGAAGTACGGAAGCGCTCAGTAGAAGCCACTGGCTGTCATCCGAATAGCGACCCCACGGAACAAAGCTTGATTTCATTGATCTGTTAAGAACAACTTAGCCAGCTACGTCACGAGTCGAGCTTCGTCGCTTCTTCTTCTTCTTCTTTTGTTTTATGGCCTCTGTGGCTAGTTTGCCACAATTTTGCCAGTGTCAAGTGTATTAGTTTGATTGTCGCTTAGCAACGTAAACAAACGAAATTTGGAAAGAAACGATGACTTTTCTTTCAAAATTCTCCTGAAAAGTCTTTGACTAAATTACTAACCAACATTACCCCTCCATTTCAATTACAAACACTTGTGCTAAGTAAACAAGTTAAATTGGATAAACTGCCACCAAATTTACTCAATAAAACTTAAAATAACACGAGAAAAATAATTAAAATGGGAAGACCCATGTCGTTTTGACAAAATAGCCAAAGACAATCCTTCGTCGCTTCTTTTAACTCTTTAACGGCCTCTCTCTTAAATTTTTTTTTTAATTCTGGGTTACATGAAAGTACTTTTTTGCTTTCAGAAAGAAACCCGCATACCTACTCAATTGTAAAGCGCTGGTACGTCACAATGCTTTACCAGCGGCCTCGCTACGTGCGGGGCTCAATCTTCTCCATCGGCCTCGGCATTCCACTACATCTGATTGACATCAGCATCAACTACGTGCTAATCATCATTCAGGTTTGCACTGAGCCCCCCATACCATGAACTCTTAGAGCGATTCAAATTAGGACCTAAACTGAATTGTCAAAAAATTTTGTACCTTGACAGTTTAGGTCCTAATTTGAATTGCTCTAAGAGTTCATGGTATAGGGGCAGGTCTTCTTATAGAACTCTATTAGGGAGAGTATATTTAAAGAACACTGTTCTTTATGACAGCTTTCCAACCTTAGGCGACCGATGTAGCGCGGGCGAAGATCCACCTGCGACGCAGGAAGTTGCGGATTCGATTCCGTTGCGGAACAAATGTTTGTACGATCTGCAAATATTTGTTCCGGGTGTTCTGGGTATTTTCTATGTATAATAAAAATATATATCTATGTATTGTATAGTAATAGTAGATGACCGCATCTAGTACTTATAACAAAAGCTCTGCTTAACTTGGTCTAGATGATGCTGTGTGGATTGTCCAACATTATTTATTTATAACTTTCCCTACTACTGACACACTGTAGTACTCACGAGCCTGAGTGTTTGTGTCAAAATCTATCACGCATTTTTTTTATCAATTAGGTTGGCACCATGTCCTTCGAACGTGGAACATCCCGGTTATCTTACGATGTTTTCTCTCTTGCTTTTAATATATTACAGATATATGTGGCGTATAAATAAGTTGGATGAAGCAAACATAATGAGTTATTTGGCTTGTGCTGTCAACGTCAATAACCGACCAGATATCGACGGCTGATAAAACAAAGTAAAAGATTGTTGCGTGTGTTCATGCGTTTCTTGAATGTTGTTAATCTTGTTAGTCTGAATAAATCTTATCCTATATACAGGGTCATTCATTATCAACCTGACAAACTTAAGGGATAGGTTCCACACCTAAAAAAAAATATATGTACCTATAATTATTTTTTTTATGTATGTTTTGTCTTAGAAATCACAAGTAAACAAAAAAAAATCGATTACGTTTTTCCGCTCAATTATTATTTATCATTGTTGGGAATCGAGTTAAGCGACGTAATAATCAAATATTCGAGTGTGCGCGCCCCGTAGCGGGTCAAGGACACGCGCAGGTCAAGGACGCGCGGGTTAGTGACCCGCAGTTCATTGACGCGCGGGTCACTAACACGTGCCGAGCGCTGCCTTTTCGATTTCTAACAAGGATAACTAATTATGAAGCAGAATTAAGTAAATATTTTTTTAAAATTTTATAAAAAAAACGTTAAGAAAAAAAAAAAAAGTAAAAGTATTTTTTTTTATGTGTGGAACCTACCCCTTAAGTTTGTCAAGTTGATAATGAATGACCTTATATAATACTTACTTTTGTTTTTCTGCGAATACAAGCTTATTGCAAATTTTCAACTGTACGAGTATTACTGTAGTTTCACTGAAATCTGGTCAAATGTTTTAGTTCAAACTAAGCAGAAGCTCTAAGTTAAGTCCAAGTAGGTACTGTGCAAGTGTTCAAAACTGCTGGCATTGCAAGATTTTGATCCAGTTTAAAGCTAAACGCACCGTTAAGATTTAATGGTAAAATTGGCTCTTTGCAGCCAGAGAGAGAGTAGCAAAATATTATTATAATTCAATAAATATGTAATAAAAAATCTTATCACTCAGCAATAAAATCTAGTCAGTTTCTGCAATAATTCTTCCCAAATAATATTTACGGAAAATTGTACCCTTTAGGATTTTTACAAAAGGCGCCAGCGCTTTCAGTAAGTATTAAAGGCTTATTTTCGTGGATTTTTCTTCATTTACATAATACATTTTGTGACGTCAGAGGCTTTGCTATTTGTCATCGAGTTATTTCGTAGGGAGCACTGGTTTATATGCAAAATATCACCTATGTAAGTAGAAAACTATCTATCTATCTAGTTGATATTTTTTCTTTGTATATTTTTGTGTGAGAGTGTTAATAAATGATTTTTCTTTCTTTCTTTCAAAACGGAATACTTTTTCATGTAGTATTTTTTTGCCTAGCCTAATTGTGGTTAGTAGTGAGTACTGCAATAATCTACAGGCAAACAAGTATATGTGAAAAAAAAACCCATAGACAGTCTATAAAAGAAATAACTGCCACGCCACGTTTAACACGCTCAATGCCCGTAGTTGTTAGACCATGACAAGGACCTACAACAGGCGGCCTAACAACTCCGTCAATAGAGTTGGCCACTTTAACTTAACTTGATGCCCGTAGATATGAGTCGAGCTTTATTAGTTAAAAATAAGGTAGGTACAATCTATTTGATTCGTAGGTCACTGCAGAAATATTACACAATTATCGACAATTTGAAACGAAGTGAAAGTAAATAATGGCAAAGATTTTAAATGTTTCTGCAATTGTCTCCAGGTATCTAATTGGTTGTACTTCTCAAAAAAACATCATTACCTACCTCGTCGGTATCTACAAAAAATAAATTGATAGAGAAACCTTGTAAGACGGATATTTTTATAAATTTTACTAGTGCATTTTTTTTATATCTAAAGAACAAAATGTTCGTTTCAAAATGATTCCTGTGATATGATTGAATAAATATATTTTTTACATTACTTTACTTTACTTTAAAATTGAAATATAGTAATTACATCGGGTGTACACAAAATGCACATATTTACTATGAATACACATTCTAAGCCTCTTTTATATAAAAAAAAAACAAACACATCAGTCGCAAACATCTTTTCGACTCGGACAAAAAGCTTTCAATCGATCTTACTCCCTGAAAACCAATTTATAGGATGTTCATGGGACCTAGAATGATGAATGTCTTTACCAATTTCAATTCTATCAGTTTCTTATGAGTTACTTTTACGGAGAGAAAGCTAAAGCTGATTCATCGTAATAGATACTTTATTTTTAATCGAAGAGAGCTTAAAACGAAGCACTGATTCATTTTCTGGGATGTTATTGACTAAGTTACATTCTTTGCTATCAAAAAATAGTTTTAATTCATATGAAACAGAAAATGATGTAAATCAAAGGTATAAAATATTTGTAACTTGTACAACTAAATACTACTTGGTACCTACTATAATAAAATTATGATACCTACTTGTACATAATACACCCAATAGTCACATTAAACTGTTATTGATACATTAGCACAATGTAAAATTACTACGAATAAGCCTACGAAGTATGCTACGAAAGTGCGTAGCGAACGCGTAGCAGCTTCGTAGCAAATGCGGTAAGTTTGTAGAAAAACAAGCGTTTATAAAAATAAATAATAATAAACTTCGAACGAATATTTGCTTTGTTTTACTAATTTTGAACTTTATCTATGATAATTTCAAAAGTTGAAATTCAAATGTTTTCTAACAGCACTTATTGACAGCTTTGTACACTGCGCAGTCCGTGTCGTATGGGTCAATGGCAAACTCTGGTGACGGAGTTGGATCGACCAAAGGCATAATAATGTTGCGATTTGACCGGCTCATCATTAGCTGACAAAGATGTAAACTAACATTTATGTTAGATACTTTTTTTCTTGAGAATATATCGCTCTTACAGTAAAGACATGTGACTATCCACCAATCCGTATTGGGTCCGCGTGGTGGATTAAGTCTCAATCACTCTCGCCTGAGAATAGGCCAGTGTCCCAGTGGGAACATTAGAAGGCTGTCATGATGATGATAATGATATATCGCTCTTGAATAATAACGCTGGTTATGTATTAAATTCTCCCATTATGTAAAAAAAAAACCCAAAAATATAATGATGAGTTACTTGTATTATTTTATAATATTCAAAGGATATTATCGGGATATTAAATTTTTCTAAATTTTTTTCGTTTATACGTCGGGACAAATAAATAAAAAGGTAATATCCCTATTTATTTAATTTTTTTATGTTGCAAATATTATAAAATATTGTGTTCAGATAGCGAAAGCTTATAAAAGTTACCTGTAGTTTGTAACTAACTTCTATAATAACCAACGTACCGTTTCAAATAATGTGGAGCCCTAATCCAGTCACAGATGGTCCAACAATAAAATCCCTGAGAGTTAATAGGCGTATAAAAAATTACATTGGCCTAACTAAATGGGACAGACAAATCTGCATTTTCAAGGGGAAATAGCTCGTTATCGCCACGCGAGGCGGTGACGAACGGGTTAAAATTAACCCGTGATTGCTCTCAGTAGGAAAAAATATGCGAAAGAACTAAGTGGATACGGTCTTACATGATACTTTTTAAATACTATCTACCAATCCGTATTGTGACGTTGACTGAGAGCTAACTATTCTAGCTCGAGAGTAGGCCAGTGTTCCAGAACGGGAGATAAGGAGACTATGGAAAAGGGGCGGTCATTATGAAGTATAATATAACTGAGCGAGCTAGAGTATATTAATATGGTAAAAAACACAGTTTTTACAAATTTTATTTTAGTTTGACAGCTGGCATAACAACTCAGGTTGATAGTAGCTCTGCCTTCTGCGCTGTAAGTTTTTGGTTCGATTCCCACTCAGGGCAAATATTTGTGTGATTAACTTAACTGTTTGTTTGGTGTCTAAGTGTTACTAATACAAAAGGTATTAAAAAGTAAGTAAGCTCGTATGAGTCAGTGGTCAACTCTGGTGATAGAGTTTTTAGGCCGCCTGAATGCCTCTGACATGGCCTAGGTATTTACTCCATTATAACTGATTCACTTAATACAAGTTGTATTTATAAAAAAATTTGTATTCTAATATAATTATTATATATTATTCACATAGTTTTAATTTGTTTGGGAATAGATAACATTGAGTGTGGCCTTTAAAAACTTTTTCCAATAAAAACTTCAAGTCAACAAAAACCATCTTATCTTACGACTTAACTGATTAAAATCCTACCAAGAGCTTTAGACGAGTTTTTAGAAAACTACTATTTTATTTTCAAGGTATAAATTGCGCTGTCTTGTCCATGTTATGATTTCGACATTCGTGAAACACTTCTGCATTTTATAAATGAAAGCCTAATGGCGTCTTTATATTCAACTTTTCATTTACTACCTACAATTATTTTAACAATTCGTTTAATATTACTTACGTTTACTTTGAGAATAGTTTCAGTAACATCTAGGTTAAAATCAGGCAATTGCAGGTTATTTTTGTTCGGTATTAATGATAAATACTTTGATATCTCTGATATTATTTAATACTAAGACCTGTGACATGTTTACCCTCATAATTATGATGAAATAAATTATATTGAATACTAAATGATTGTTGTCAAATTTAACATTTTCCATAATAAGCTTGTACACCATGGTATTCTTAGATGAGGTCATTCTGCTTTTAAATTTAGTACAACATTGTAAAAAAGATGGTTTGAACAATGAATAAATTTATACTAACATTAAAATAAAGTAAAGACACGTTATAGCAATACTTTTATTTATTTCAACATCATGGCATTATAATGTTTTCTTATAATAAGATAATTCAACTAAGCGATGTCAGTCGGGTTTGCCTAATATTTATAATCTTCTTAAACTTTTTAACAACAAACTTGAGTTTTATTATAATTTCGTAACCGCTGTCTTATTAACAACCAATTAAAAATATTATATATACATATTTCGATTTTAAGGATTAAAATTAAATTAAAATTAACTCATCCATTATTTTGTCAAAAGCATCCCTATTTTAATTATCTAATCCCTAAATGTTACTGGTTTTTATCACACTATTAATTTTATATATTTTTTGTTTATTTATGTGTGTTATTCAACCATGTCGTACAGTTGAACCGATCTCGATGAAATTTAGATTACGACCTGCACTGAATACTTTTTATTCTAACACCACGAGCAAAGTCGTGAACAATCGCTGGTGAATTACAAACACATACAATTTTAAAATTAAAACTATATAGTGAGAGCTACATAATAATACTTTTAGTAAATTACACACTAATACGGCATTTCAGGTATTTTAAAGTTGTCTAAAAACTTTGCCTGAAGAACTTACAAGAAAACGTCCAAGAAACAACTAATAATTATTTGGTAACAAAATAAATGATTTTATAACCGTTATGAACTTTAAACCGTAGTTTGATAATTTTTATGATAAGATTTTTATTTGGACACCTGCATGCACAAATTACCAGTCTTGAGTCTATCGCTATAAACCGACTTTCTGCGATACAATGCCATCGATGCGCGCTCGTGACGTAGCTGGCTAAGTTTTTCCAACAGATCAACGAAATTAAGCACTGTTCCGCGTAGTTACCATTTGGATGGGTGACCGCCAGTGGCAATTTCAACTGAGCACTCCCGTGCTTCGGAGGGCACGTTAAACAGGCGGTCCCGGCTTTTTCAAAGTTGTTAGGCTATGACAGAGGCCTTCGAGCGGCCTAAAAACTCTGTCACCAGAGTCGGCCACTGACTGACGAATTTACTTACTTACTTATTGGTTAAGGGCGAAACAACCACATTTCGATTTCCAGTTCACGGTCGCCGTTCGAGAACCTTTATTCCCCAGTGACTACCAATTGCGAGCTACTAAATTACTTAATTCAACATTATAAGTCACCCTTTCACGTTTAGCTATGTAATCAATGACTTTTTAATTATAAATAATTCGTATAGCTCACGGTCTTTTTAATATTATTAAAATCTATTACTAGCTTCTTACCATTTTACTTATGTACATAATTATTTATAGGTACTAAGTAATACAATCTAATGAGAATAATCGAGGTAGGTATGATACCCTGATTATTTACAACATTTAGCTTTTTAAATACAATATTTTTTGTTATAGAACACGACATTCATTATGTAGTATAAACAGTTTTATGTCAGGAAATAACTGTTTTTTTGTGGTTTTAAGTAATATCAGGAATGTTTAATTTTCAAAAATGTCTTCACCAGTTATAACAAGTAAATTCAGCGGTACTGAAAAACTCAAAGCTAACCTAGTTTACTTAACAAAATTCTATAAGCTACAAAATCTTAAAACTTAATAAATACACCTATATGCAGCTTTCCTTGACTTTCCTCGCAGTCGTGACGACCTCAGGTCGTCGAGAGGACGCGATGTCTCCGCTGCGGGCCAATACACCCCGGTTTACCACATTTATACTTACTGATGACTGAAAATAATAAAATAGTTATAAAATGAATGAATGAATAAACACTTAATTGTACAAAACCTTCTAAATTACAGTAGTAGATTCTGTTTGTGACTCTATTCCCGTGACCATTGCTAGCTGCTAAAATAACAGTTTCTTATATGAAGAAGAGGATAATGTGTGGCTCTTTAGCCAACTCATCCCGCTCGAACTTATCCCGCGGGATCAGTTGACCTAATATTATGAATCGGGCAACTTATCCCAATGATACATTTTATGATTTGTATTATGTGTTATTAGAATTTTATTATTAGAAAACTCTGCTACTCCTAAAAGATTAATAAGTAATACTCACAGCGCTAGTAGGAAAGCCAGTTTGCCTCTCATTGAATATTCTGCGCTCGCTATTTGCTCCTGGAATCGGTATTGTGAAGTCTCCGATTGACTTTTTATCTAAAACGGGACAATTGCTATTACAAATTGCATACTAAAGAGGGTGCTGGTGGAGAATAGACTACACGAACCAATAAAAATTGCCGTGGTTTCAAATAGTTGATGCATGATTAGTAAGTCAAAAACATTTATTTAATAAGTCGTATCAGTGGCCCGCGAGGGAAAAAGAGAACGCGGTCGGCCTGTCCGCCGCTGGAACGACGACATTGTTGCCATAGCAGGAAAACACTGGGTAAAATAAAACATACTGGCAAGAGATGGAGGAGGCCTTTATCCAGAAATGGATAGCCCTCGACATTAATGTCACATGATGATTATCCTATTTACACAATGAAAGGAAACAGACAATTTAATTAATGAAAAATGAATAATATAAAGAAATACCTACATAAATAGACAAGCATTAATAATGAAATTAGAATAATAAAGTGAAATCTATTTAAAATTACATAAATGGAATAGTGTTTTATAACAATTACAAATGGCATGCATTTTCTCTTTTTTTAAAGTATTTAATATTACCTAAATGTTTTTTAAGAGGGAAATAAAGGCTATTTTTATTTTATTTTATCAGTGGCCAACTCTGGTCACGGAGCTTATAAACCGCCCATAACCTCTATTATGACCCTAATGTCTATGTTATCTTTTGTTCACTCTTAAAGACGGCTTCGCGGAATAACCAACAAACAATTTTTACATAGGGTTCGCGTGGAGAAAGACTCAATTTTCTTGCTCAAGAGACTTTGCCCTAGCAGTAAGAACATTAGATGATGATAATTATAATAATAATGATGATTAGTAATTCTCGGTTAAGGCAAAATTGCAGATAACCCTGGCAAGAATTCTTTTTTTTTATATAAATGTGACAAAACTGTTTACCGTAACGACACGGTATAATGTCAGGATCCGTATCTTCTACGTCCATTTTCAGCTCGTACTGGCTGCTGTACTCCAGCTTCGGGGAACCGCAGTACGTGTTCAGGTTATCAGGCTTGGAGAGTGAGTCCACGCTCTGATCTAAATATAGCGCGCTGTTGGAAATATAACCTTATATACGGTGACGTCATCCACAAAAGCTGGCAAGAGATGACACAGGGAGGTAGCCAAGAGCTCGTCCGGGGAAGAACTACCACCATACCTATTTCTGCCGCCAAGCAGTAATGCTCGCATTGCTGTGTTCCGGTGTGAAAGGTATGGTTTCCGGTGAAATTACTGGCACATGAGGCTTTCGATCTTAGCCTCAAGGTGGCAACCCGCGTGTGATACCTCTGGTATTGCAAGCGTCCATAGGCTGCGGTAACCGCTTACCATCTTGTGGGCCGTACGCTTGGTTGCCACTTCAGTTGTATAAAAAAAAAATTACACTGTTTTTTTTTTAATGCCGATATGTCAGTCTAACATTGTTTCGTTTCAATATTGCTTTTGAGCTTGTGGACCGAAAATGTTTAAGAATGTAGGTAATGCCTTTGCTCAGCCAGTGGACAGTATAGGTAAAGTAAAAAATTGTAAGTCTTCGGCCTGATGGAAAGCGGTACAATACCAGATGCAATGCAGTAGGTACTCTATGCTTGCAATGCTAAAAGTATAATTTGCGCGTTGCCATCCTAAGAATTTCACTGGAAACCGTATGTAGCTGTAGTGGAAACAAAAAGCAGTAATAAAGGTACAACATTAAACCAATTTAAGCTTAAGTCCAAGCGTTAGGACATACTTACGCATGCGGTGGTCGCTTCACATTTAACATCTGCCTGGATGCGTGTCTCCTGTAGAATGCTGCGATGACCGCGCTGCCGGCGGCGCACAGCGCGCCCGCTGCGGCCACTATAGCCGTCAGCCAGGGTGACAGCGGCAGTGACGTGCTCATACCTGTCATCAATAATTTGAGATATATGGTCGTTCATTATTAACCTGACAAACTTAAAGAATAGTTTCCAAACATAAAAAAACACATGTAGATGTTTTTCTTTTTTAATCTCAAGTAATAATCCCAATAATCGCTACGGGGTGCTCGAATATTTTATTATTACGCGATTTCCAACAATTATAAACAATAATTGACCAGATACCTTTAATATGCGGAAACATGTGAATAGTCCTTAGTTATATTTTTAGAATAATTATTAGCTTTTAAGTACTGTTTGTTTTCCTAAGAAACTAATATAAATATACGTAATCGATGTACTCGAGATTTATACAGAAAAAAACATAGTACATTATTTTTTTATTGCTGACGTATGGAACCAGTCCCTAATGTCAGGCTGATAATGACCCTGTACAGCTGGAAACTTTTAGGCTAGGTTGTCACCAATAAGTTTAAGCTCTGGAATTTTCAAGGTTTTTCTAATTGTTCTTAAAAATAAAACAAACAGTCACTTAAAATACTGCAACATGTATGCCGTAACGCAGCTGATATAGTTTGAAAGCAACTTGGAGTTAAATCTAGTTTTGGACATAATAGCCTCAAAGCTTGTTATATCATGGTATCGATGAAAAGGTATGTTTCACTTCTTCACACTTTTTAGAATACATGTCGGTGAAATTGATAAATCAAAGTTCTAAATGAAATACACAAACATAACCCCAGACAGAAACTAGTTTAACGTTATGCAAACCAAGAACACACCCGTTCCTAATGTCTCCGTAAGCACTTCTGCGTGCAGAAATTACAATATGTTGAGTAGAGTGCGTTCAGCCTATAAATTTAAGCTCTGGGGCCCAACCATGAACTCTTATAGCGATTCAAATGAAGACCTAAACTAAATTGTCTAAAAATGTTATACCATGACATGATTGTCTAATTGATTTCATAGTACAAAATTTTTGACAATTTAGTTTAGGTCTTCATTTGAATCGCTCTAAGAGTTTATGGTAGAGCCCCTGGACTCCTAAGATGAACAAAAGTGAGGCGAGAAAGATGTGGGTTTGATTCGCGCTGTGGGACAGAGAAGAATAATACAATTGTAGATGGTTACCAGTGTATTTATCAGGAAACTGTATACCAACAGTATAGAGTACGATTTCCTCGCTCCTGCCTTTGGCGTTGGCTGCGTAGAGGATGAGGGTGTAACTACGGTGACTGTCCAGGTTGTTGACCTCGAATACTGTGCTGTTGGTCGACACATTAGCTCTGACCTGGTACACCAAGAAAAATACCGAGTAAAGAAACTCTTGATGGTGAATTTGAAATAAATTACCTTAAGAAGCAATTCAGGTGAAGTTTTGGAGACCTCTACAATACAATAATTGAGAATTATGCGATTCAGTCTTCTGTTTTCCTATAACAATCTTTGTAACTTCTTGACTATTATGCTATCTATAAGTACTATTTAAAAAGAAATATTTGTGATTTTGTTTCTTGTATGTTTGTAACAAATAAACTTAAAAACTACACTGGTCCAATTTCAAATTATTTCACCAGAATGCTACATTACCCCTGAGTAACAAAAGCTATGTTTTAATACCACTCTTGCAAAGCCAGGATGGGCCGCTAGTGGATTAACATTAAAATTTGACTGTCAAATCACTTACCATCATAGAAGGTAGTTCCAGCACCTCCATGTAGAAAACCTGGGGCAAGCCACCATCAAACCCCTCGATGCATTCTACCTGCAGGCCAGCTGCGCTCTGGTTCACCACTGAGCAGTTTTGTAAGGGCATTGGATGGCCTGCACAAGAAAACGGATAAAATGATTGCTCAAATCCGAAAGTGCGATAGTTCCAGCTCAGAAAATTCCTTGGAAAAGCCAATGCCAAATTCTCTAGGTGGCGTCTTTTTTTTTATATTATTTTTTGTCGCGTCCATCAACCAAACCTTGCTTATCTGGTACATAATAGTGTAACAAACGAAACTTATTTGACATGCATGTCTCTAATCTCAGTCCGAAATGAGATATAAGAATTATAAGTTTGTATCTATTTATTACGTTTGTAGGCAAGTTTCATCCTTAGATGCGCGGTAAGTGTTAACTTGTCTGTCATGCAATAGATAGCTGTTGAATGTCCTCTCACAAATCATAGATTAGTTACAGATATCATCATCATTATTATATCAGCCAGTAGACCTCTACTGCTGTAGGCCTATGACTAGGCATAGGCCTGTACCAAATAGCGCCTTTACTGCGCATCTAGGGGTGAAACTTGCCTGGAAGCGTAATAAATATATGCAAACTTCTAACTCCTATATCTCATATCACATTTGTAAAACGTTTTATCGTAACACATGAGGTAAAACATAACTTGTATCTCAACAGAAAGAATTGAAGTAAGTAAAGTAAAAAATATATTTATTCAATCATATCACAAGGATCATTTTGAAACGTCTTAAAGCTAGGTGAATTTACGCCAGCTCCACGCGCCCGCGCCTAGAAGAATCTGGCAACAAACTCGACTTGGAAGAGTTTAATATTCAATTATGTTTACCAGCAGCAACCAGTTTATAAAGGCACGGCGTCTCCATCCTGCCAACGGAGTTTCTGGCTGAGCAGAGAACTGTTCCGAAGTCCATATCCGAGGCCGGAGTGTACCGGAGCGTCGATGCAAACGCTGTGCTGGTAAAGAGCCTATGAAACAACGGAAAGTTAGTTATTTCATTACCTACTTTTTATACACAGAAATTGTTAAAATGTAAAAAATATTGAGAAAAACCAGAATTTTTTCGTTTTTATCACTGACTATCAGCCAATTAAAATAAATTTTCAACACACTTGTGAATAAAATAACAAAAAAAACTCATAATAAAATAACAAAAAAAATCTATAACTTACTAGTGAGCAATGTTAAAGTCATGGTTTGATTATGTGTGTCATTCTGTGCCTAATTGCGATGACCATAGAGCCACTTTATAAGCAAGTGTGTTGAAAAATAAATTTATTCTCCGTTACTGGTAGTGTCAACAAATGTATTTTATTAGAGCAACTGACCTGAGTACCCTCTGTAAATTATAAATGTGTATGCATGCATGTGTATCTATCGTTGGTAATCCTTAATAATGATTGAGAGTAGCAGAGTTCTTTGACAAAAATCAAAATCAAAAATTATTTATTTCAATAGAATCACAAGGATCACTTTGAAACGTCTTACAAGCTAGGAAAATTTACAACAGTTCCAACGCGCCCATGCCGTAAAAGAACTGGCAACAACACCGGCTGGGTTCCTATCGTTTTTAGGTAATTGGTTGTTTTATAGTAAGCTTTTTGAGATAGTTTTTGTTTAATATCACTATAAGTTTTTGTGATAGAGCTCGTCCGGGGGAGGACAACCACTATTTCTGCGCCAAGCAGTAATGTTTGCATTGCTGTGCCCCGGTCCGAAGGGTATGGTTTCCGGTGAAATTATAGGCACATGACTTTTGATCTACGTCTCAGGGTGGTAACCCGTGAGTGACACCTTTGATATTGCAATAGCTCATAAGCTGCGGTAACCGCTAACTATCTTATGGGCCGTAGGCTTTGATTGACAATTTTAATTAAATAATAAAAAACATATTTAATATATTTTACTAATAAAACTATCGTGAAGTATATCATTCATTATAAAAACGGGGTGTTTCACGTACCGGTATATCGGTAAAGAGGTACTGACACTGTTTCGACTCAATTTCGAGTCTTCATCAGGGTTGAGTGACACGGCGCGCTTCCTCCGCGTCGCGATATGCACTCTTTGAGTCGAAACAGTATCGGTACCTTTTCACTGATATACCTGTTTTTAAAATAAATTATATTTATTAAAAAATTTAATAAAATTTAATAAAATTACCTTTCTTCTAAGTCAGTCTGCTCCCCAGAACTATTGAAGATCCAGCTGAAGCTGGTGGGTGGTGGGCTGGAGTCTACAGTGCAGCGCAGGACTATGGTCTGCTGCTTCAGCGCACCATACACCTCATCCTCGTTCATGGTCTTACAAAGAGGAGCATCTGGAAGACAATTGAAACTATCACACATATATATATTAAGAGTAGTAGAGTTCTCTGTGATAGTGCTCGTCCGGGGAAGGACTACCACCATACCTATTTCTGCCGCCAAGCAGTAATGCTCGCATTGCTGTGTTCCGGTGTGAAGGTTATGGTTTCCGGTGAAATTACTGGCACATGAGGCTTTCGATCTTAGCCTCAAGGTGGCAACCCGCGAGTGATACCTCTGGTATTGCAAGCGTCCATAGGCTGCGGTAACTGTTTACCATCTTGTGGGCCGTACGCTTGCAATACCAGAGGTATAGGTATGGTGGTAGTCCTTCCCCGGACGAGCTCTATCACAGAGAACTCTACTACTCTTAAAACCTGGAAAAACAACTCGAGTGAAACTGCGTTGGTTCAGCTAGTATATCATACATATTGCTTTACTAGGAGCTTGTGGTATGGGCTAACGGCCTCGATTTCTCCAAAGAACAATGGTTAACGTACTACTCATTTCCAACTCTAATTTTAGCTTCGATCGCGGTTTGGTTTTGGCTTGGCTCAATAACCTATTCCTCTAATGACTAAATGATTCAACGCAACCAAAACGCAGCTTCATCGCAATCAAAGACAGCTTAGATAACTTACACCTAACTTGCAACGACACAGGGTTGCTAGTTGCACTCCCCTCGCTGTTGTAAGCGAGACAGCTGTAGTCTCCTGCAGCTGTCCTGCTCACACTCTGCAGCACAAGGCTCTGGTCACTCAGTATGATTCCGGAACTGGCGTTTTGCTGGATTTCTTTTGTCTGGAATTTTAACGTGATCTAAGTCATGGCAGTACAATTTATAATTTTTTTAAATACATTATATACAGACAGCATAATAATTTTAACTGCGCCGAAATATTGAAAATTAGTAAAACTCACAAATCATACTATCATTAAAAATTTATGATTTTTAATGATAGTATGATTTGTGAGTTAATTTTCAATGTGTTCAAATTCAAATATTCAAATTCAATTCAAATGTGTTAATTAATTATGAAACTAAATAACAAAAATCTAGAGCACGTTATATAAAATGAATTAACCTGGAAACAGGGCCCGATAAACAGAAATAGTAAACAAGTACTACGACTATGATTATATTTTTTCTGATGCATAATATGTGCTACGATAAACGATTAAATATTCTCATGTCTAACAGAATAAATCTAAGGGCTTTGTTATAACAACCTGATTATGTAATATTACAACCTAAAGCGCAGGCCACACCACCAGCGAGCGAGCGAAGCAAGACGTAGGAAACTATACTAATAATGTTTGTCTTTGCAGTTCGCGTTGTGAACTAAAGTATGACAAGAGGTGAAACGACCGGCACCCTTATTTTTTTTTTTTATACTACTAAAGTGGTAAGCAAGCGTACGGCCTACTTGATGGTCAGCGGTTACCATAGCCTATGTACGCATGCAACATCATAGATATCACTTGCGTGTTACTACTCTAAGACCTTAGATGGTAAGTCTCATGTGCCTGTAATTTCACCGGAAACCATACCCTGCGAACCGGAACACAGCAATGCGAGCATTACTGCTTGGCGGCAGAAATAGGTATGGTAGTAGTCCTTCCCCGAACGAGCTCTATCACAAAGAACTCTACTACTCTTTTTATTATGTAAGTCTATCGCCGTCGAATCGCTGTAGATCGCTTGGCCGTCTCTTTCACACCTACGAGTACAGTACGTACCATAAGCGTGTGAGTGGTATCGCTTGGCCGTCTCTTTCACACCTACGAGCACAGTACGTACCATAAGCGTGTGAGAGGTATCGCTTGGCCGTCTCTTTCACACCTACGAGTACAGTACGTACCATAAGCGTGTGAGAGGTCCACTAGCGATCGACAACAATTTGGCAGCTATAGACTTATATGATCAAGAAGCTACTTGTCCGTATCGATTGCTCGCTCGCTAGCTGGCGGTGTGGCCTACGCTTGAAGGGTGACAGGTCACGGGGTGAGCTCTGGTCTTACCCCTTTGTACCAGGTCAGCTTATGGGTCTTAGGGTTGGCCTTGACGCTGCATTCGAAGTATACGTCATCGCCTTCCTTGATGTGGCTCGGGTTTAGGCTGGACCCCAGTTTTAGGGTTACGATAGGTACATCTGTAGACAAAAGTATTGTAGAATGACTCGATTGCGCTTTGTGCTGTAACTCTGTCCGGATGACCCAAGGCCAGTAGAAGTTATTTTTCTCAGTAATGGGTTTATACCATTGGCCAAATACTTCTAAGATTTTATGGAATAGAGGCGCGGGAAAAAATTATATTAGCAAACAAAAAACCAACCAACTGACGAGTACATGCAAAAGTGGTGTCTACGATATTCAGTTTGCTGTACGATATTCAACCTTAAATGGATCTGCAAATCAAAGTTTGTGACTGTAAAGGAGTTGTTTCACGGACCTCTAGTGTTCCCGTTTAGGAAACTCACCACATTAAACATTTTTCCTTTAGAACTTTGTTTGTCTACTTGAAAATAAAATTGTTTGTTACTGTTAGTCTTATATTTTTTTTAAATTTTTCTATGGTGTTACAAAGATCTAGGTCACTATGAAATTGGTCCTTTATATATTTAAAAAATTATAAGATACACTTACATTGAAACGTAAATTAATATTGGTTCTGCGTACTATACACTTAATATTGAAGTATACCTACATAGAAATCCAATAACATTTGAAACAGTAATATCGATTCCGTTCCCTCCGTTTTCTAATCCCCGAAGGTATTTAATCAAGTAGCATATTGCATTACATACATTGTTAGACATCTAATATAGCTGTAGAACGTAGGTATGTCTGTAATACATAAAGAACACACCGACATACAAACCAACAGAGAGATATAAGATATAAGAGAACAGAAGTTTCGTATTTCAATAGAAGTAAGGCACTCCGCAAATAGAGCCACTTTAATTTAAAAAAGTATCAACTTAGTTGAAGAAACTATCAACTTAGTTGACCATAGAATAGAATAGAATATAAAACTCTTTGTGTACACACAAGGAAATATTTAAAATTACACAGATAAACAATTTAATAAAACGAGGCGCTGTGGGGACGGGGAGGGAGTGAAACTGTTCGTTTTGTTTCGATTGCCAATTGGGGAAACCCCAGAAAATTGACATCAGCATCTTACAGCGCTGTAATTATTAATGTTTTTGCTGGCGTAACTTTATACTTAGGAGTTGAGTTTCACCACAATTCTAAAACAGTATTTCTAAAATTACATTGAAATTCAACACTCCGGGGTAAAATTTACAGATTGCTAAAACTAAAACGGGCTTGCTTACTGGCTGCGGTACACGGGGCTACTCGCGTTAGTTCATTGTGACACTATCACATATGTGTACATTGCATATCACGACGCAGAGGAGGACGCGCGCCGTGACACTCAACCCTTATGAAGACTCTCGAAATTGAGTCGAAACAGTGTCGGTACCTCTTCACCGATATATCGGTACGTGGAAAAACCCGTTTTTAAATGAGTGTTATAATTCACGATAATTTTATTAGTAAAACTCACAATGAACATTCAGCTTCCACCTGTCCTCGACGACCGAGTCCGGCACGTTGGGGTTCTCGGCTCTGCAGATGAGGTACTCCTCATGGTCTTCTGCCATCGGCACGAACGACAGCACGCTGAGAGTTGAGTTCATTTCCGAGAACTGGGGAATAGATAATAATATTAATAATGCTGGCAATCCACACAGCACATCTAGCCCCAAGGTTAGCTGCTGTTACTCGTAAACAGAGCTATATTATGGGTACTAGATGACTGATATATACTTAATACAATACAATACATAGATAGATATTTTTTACTATATGTATAAATAAAATACTCAGAACACCCGAAACAAATATTTGTAGATCGTACAAACATTTGACCCGAGGCGGGAACCAAACCCGCAACCTCCGAGTCGCAGGCTAATGAAATATTTTTAAAAACCGATGTGGCGCGGCGGGCGAAGGTCCGCCTGCAACGCACGAGGTTACGGTTACTATTCCCGCCTTGGGACAAATGTTTGTACGATCTGCAAATATTTGTTCCGGTTGTTTACTGGGTATTTTCTATGTAATTGTATTACATTATGTATATTTGTCATCTAGTACCCATAACACAAGCTCTGCTTGGGACTAAATGATGCTGTGTAAATTGTCCAGCATTATTATTATTATTATTTTTTATGGTCAGGCGTGGTTCTTTACGACTTGATAATCACGTAATTTGGTGAAAAATAATTTTAAAAACATTTAGTGTGAATGAATAAATAAATAAATAAATAATGCTGGAAAATCCACACAGCATCATCTGGCCCCAAGGTAAGCTGCTGCTAAACAGAGCTGTGTTAGGGGTACTAGATGACTGATATATACTTAATACAATACAATACATAGATAGGTATTTTTTATTATACATAGAAAACACCCAGAACACCCGGAATAAATATTTGCAGATCCTACAAACATTTGTCCCAAGGCGGGAATCGAACCCGCAACCTCCGCGTCGCAGGCGGACCTTCGCCCACCGCGCCACATTGGTCGTCAATGAAGGATTTTTATGAAGGACTGGCCTACACTAGCGCTCAATAGAGATGATTGGAAGGAAGAAAGGGAGGCCTTTGCCCTGCAGTGGGACAACACAGGCTGTTAATAATAATAATAAATAAACGTACATAAATACATACATAGGTACCTAAAGTGGGGCAGACGGTGGAAAGCGCTGTGTTTTATACACTTTAAAGATTCTAAGTGTTTTAAATTCTTAGTAATTATTCTACATACTTAGTAATTATTGAGTTACTGATCCAATTAGCAAAAGCAAAACGAATCTCCAGTCTGCCTTTACAGGACGCTAAGTACCTTCGCACATGCACACGGTCTGGGTACAAATCTAGTTTCGCGTGGTTTTGTTTACATTCCAGTTTGAAGTGGGTAGTTTAACAAAAATCTTTTAAAATGTTTATCTCTTGTAAAATCTTTGCCATTGTAAATATTAGCGAGCATTTTACATAGCGCCTCAAACTTAACAAAGTTTGAACTAATAAGCACCAATACGTACGTGCCTGATAGAATACTCTCCATAATAATGATCTTAATAATTTGTAAAATAATGATCTTAATGATTTTTAAAATATCAAACTGTTAGATAAGCAACCGAGTGCATTTGAAAAGGCACAGAGGAATTTCTAGCTCACTAGCGACAGTTTATGTTCTCTCTGGAATTTCAACTACATCGCAATGTAATGTCGTTTGTTACAAGTAACTACACTAAAACCCGTGGCATAGACATAGTTATCATTACCATAACAGTTGTCTAATGTTCCCACTGTTGGGACACTGGCCTGTTCTCGGGCGAGAACGATTGGGTTTTAATCCACCACGCGGACCCAATGCGGTTTCGTGGATGGCACATGGCTTTCGATTTTTTAGTTCTTGTTCTTTAGTTCTTTGTCGGTTTCCTCACGATGTTTTCCTTCACTGTATCATGCACTGGCATTGCGCACATACATTTTTGTCGAGTTAGTTATACCTAATCAAAGTCAAAAGATTTTTATTTAATATAAACATAGTGGATTACTTTGAAACGTCTTACAAGCTAAGTGAATTAGCCGTAAAAGAACTTGCAACAACACTAGCATTTGTATCGCTTATTAGGCATGACCTTGCTGTTATTATGTATGCCGAGTCAGAGGCAAGACTAAAATTTACTTTTTGATAATAATTAGGAATAGGTACATTTTTTATTTTGACTTGCTACATAATCAAATATGTAATACGGTCCACTTTGACAATTCAAAACCATTTAACTTTAAATAATTTAACCTTAAATGCTACCGGCGACTATATAGACTTTAGGTAGTACTTATAATTTTACGAGGTAAATAGGGATTTAACTAATTTAACATTTTTATGCCTAATAATTAATTGTTTCCTTATTTATTTTGTGTTACTGCGTACGTTTTAAAATCAATAATTACGCAATTCGACAAAAAACTAAGCAAAAAACTGGCAATACAGCCTTTTTACTTGACGACCTCAGTAACGCGGTGGGCGAGTATCTGGTTGTGAAGCGGGTTGGACTAATGCATGCTTAATAAATATAAAAAAAAAAGTTATAATTTCAAAATTTTCTTCTTCTGATTGCTCAGCTCAGTGGCGTATCCACTGAGCTGCTATGTAATTTAAATCAGCTTGAGACCAAAATAATCCTTTCAAGGTTTCATCATCATCATCATGTATCATCCACAGCCCGATTTCACCCACTGCAGGGTATAGGCCTACCTTTGTGTGTGTGACGACCGATGTGGCGCAGCAGGCGCAGGTTCGCCTGCGACGCGGAGGTTGCGGGTTCGATTCCTGCCTCGGTTCAAATGTTTGTACGATCTACAAATATTTGTTCCGGGTGTTCTGAGTATTTTCTTTAAACCTATAATAAAAAAAATTCTATCTATGTAGTATTGTATTAAGTATATATCAGTCATCTAGTACCCATAACACAGCTCTGTTTAACAGCAGCTTACCTTGGCGCTAGATGATGCTGTGTGGATTGTCCAGCATTATTTATTTATTATTTTATTTATTTGTATATTCCTTTTTTCCTTTCAAGGATTACCTAAATATATATTTTCATTAGAAGACGAAATAGAATCCCTCAATACCAACGTGTCCACAAACAAAATGTCAATTTATGATAACAAATCACCAAACTTGTGTTTGATTAGCCAATGATGGAGCGTCTGAACAACGATCACGTGTTTCTTAATTAGCTGTATTTATTTGGTTTTTAGGGTACCCTAGTCCAACTGAAAATCCTCATAGAGTGTAATTTATACAGGGTATTGCATTAATAGTGCATAATATTCAAGAAATACAAAAAAAAAACCACAGAAAAATAATACAGAATCTTATTTTAGCATTTTGTCTTGTGTCGAGTAAATCGATGAAATTTATTTGATCAACCATTAGTTATCCTGGTTGGAAATTGAAGGGTAAAGCGCGGCGCGTGCCAATGAACCGTGGGTCCATAACCCGCGCGTCAATGACGTGGTGCGTATTGACACGCGCACGTTATTGACGCGCCCCGTAACATGTACGGGGCGGTTCAATGACGCACGCTACACGCTACGGGCGCGGGTGCTTGATTATTTTATTATAACGCAATCCGTTTCGACCAGATAAGTTTATCTGGTTATAATTTACTAGATAAACTTAATCAATTTGCTCTAGATTTAAAAAAAAAATTGTGTGTGTAACTTATTCCTTAAATATATTACACTAATATTGAAATACCGTGTATTAAGGGTACCGTATAGTCGAACTGAAAATCCATCTAAACGTTTGATAAATTCTGACCGAACTATTACTGGCTGACGTACCTAATACTGATGCTGACTTTTTGGCAAAATACTTTAGCAAGTTTGTCTAAAAAAAAATGTCCGTTTGTATACGATTTTATAAAATAACTTTACCTAATATTAGCTTTTTTGGCCTAAAATACTTCGTCACTAATGTTGGCCAACTGACTCATACTAACTTACATAATTCCTTGAAACACAGAAAAGATAGATACTTAGATAGATAGATAACGCTTTATTGATCACCACACAGAAAAGATACAAAGCAACATAAATTAAGAGGTAATACAATTGGCGGCCTTATCGCTTAAAGCGATCTCTGCCAGGCAACCTTTAAAGAAAAGGTTTTTTTTTTCTACAACTGAAGTGGCAACCAAGCGTACGGCCACAGCAATGCGAGCATTACTGCTTGGCGGCAGAAATAGGTAAATAGGTAGGTTACATACAAACGGAACTCTTCCTTCATTTTGGGTGGCCCGACACACACTTGCCAAGTACATGTACCAGTAGTACCAGACAGTAATGGATTTTTGTTTTAAAATTTTTAAGACAGGTGGTAAAAATGGAATTGCTTTTGAGTTTCACAAAAACGTTTAACTTTGACTCATGGTTTACATATTAAATTGAACTAAAATTCATGTAATCCAATAAAATCACAGGGTTATAAAGAGTTTTTTAATTTATGATAGATACGCACAAATAAGGCAACAGCAATAGTTGGGTTTTTGGCATTACTTTGCTATTGAGTGAATACACCACCGGTGAGAGCACCGGTGGTCTAGTGGTAGTGACCCCGCCTTCCGATCCTAAGGTCGTGGGTTCAAACCCGGTCGTGCACCAATGGATTTTTCTGTTCGAAAAATGTATGTGTGCAATGCCAGTGCTCTCATACGGTGAAGGAAAACATCGTGAGGAAACCGGCATGTCCAAGAACTAAAAATTCGAAAGACATGTGCCATCCACCAATCCGCATTGGGTCCGCGTGGTGGTTTAAGACCCAATCACTCTCGCCTGAGAGTAGGCCAGTGTCCCAGCAGTGGGAACATTAGAAGGCTGTCATGATGATGATGAGTGAATACAGTTGGATCATATTATAATTATTATTATTAGTGTTTTAAGCTTCTATAAATAATAGTTTTTAAAACTATCATGGTTAAATTTCACTAAAAACGGGATATTTATCACCCTCTATCTTAGTCTTTTATTGCGAACGATACTACCATCGGATCTACCCGCAAAGACTTCTGTTCTCTCGTGACCATTGTGCATGTAACTGCGCCAAAATATCGGGAATCAATAAAACTCGCAAATTATGGTAAATATCCCGTTTTTAGTGAAAACTCTATAAATTAAGTCAATAATAATTACTTTAGTATTTCGTAATAATTTCAATTGTTATTAACTAGAATATGAATACATCGAAATAGCAGTTCCCTTATTATGATAGTACCTGTTTTCTTAAATAAACCATCATTATTCTGATAGTTCTAGAATATTAATTAAACATCTTTACTGAAAATTAGAGGTTTGCTTTCTAATAACTGACTTGTGTATTTACTTTAATTTGAAGCTTGGAGTTAAATTTAGATTATTTCAAGGTACAAACAATTAGTTAAGTAACCGATTTTAATCAAAATGTTATTCTTATTTTATTTGAACTATATTTTAATATCCCTTGCCCAGAAGAGTGAAAAAAAAGGCAAGACAAACTATAATGTTAATTCGACCAAAATTCGATGGTTGATAGAAAGCTCCTGTGACGTAAAACCTCGCATGTGCCAGTAGTTTCACCAGCTACCATAACGTAAGACGGGAAGACAGAGATGCGAGGATTACTGCTTGGCGGCAAGAATATATGGTGGTAATTTCCATAGTACACAAAGAACGCTAACAAATATTTTTTTTCGAAAACTTGTTCTACTGGCTGATGTTTCTTTATTTGAAGTAGTCAGTAAAAAAATTACTTTGCAATAAACAAAGAACTCTACTACTCTTGAAATCATCAACGACATTTCAGTGGTTTTGAAAAATGTGTAGTCAAAAGTCAGTTGGTAAGTCACACGCTTTAAAAGAGCTAAATTAGTATTACTGTCTCCAATATAATAAAATTAATCAAAGCAGTATGACAAACAGACAACCTGTACCCGTAGCACAGGTTTAGGAACAAATCATACAATTAGTTAGGTTCGTCTGGACTGTATTGTAAACTTCTGTGCAAGAAAAATGTTTTGGTGGAGAAAATTCTATCACAGAGTACAATTATTGTGGTCTACGCACACCTTTTTTTTTCTTTCAATACAAAAGGTGAAAACGCGAATGATGCTATTAACAAACGTAGATCTCTAAAGTCTCATGTGCTAGTAATTTTACTGGCAACCCTTTGAACCGGAACACAACAATGCAATATAAGTGGACATTTTACACAACGCAGCGTCATCTAACCCCAAACCGTAGTACTAATTAAACCGCAGTACTAATTTAAGGGAATACTAAATATATCTCAAAAACCGCGTATAAGCCACCGAGTATTAATCAAGCGGAGGTTGCGGGTTCAAATCCCGCTTGAGGCTTTTCTAATCTCAAATTTGTTCTTTAGCTCGACTTACAACTCTCCAACATAATAAAATTAATCAAAGCAGTATGACAAACTGACAACCTGTACCCGTAGCACAGGTTTAGGAACAAATCATACAATAAGTTAGGTTTTTATGGACTGTATTTTAAAACTTCGCAACTCCACAACCTCTTGCTTCTGCCCACCATGCCATAGGTCGTCATCGATTTGGTTGGTGTATCGTTTATCAAAGGCTTTAGTAACCAATGCTAGGGGTGTTGTCACGCTTCAAGCGGTACACAATATAATTGCTTCTTGTGACGCAAACTTATGTCTTTCGGTTGAGTTTCAATTACAAAGATAGCAGGGTTAGCGTGCGTAAACATATTTTTAGAATCAATAATAATGAAAAATTAATAGCTTTCGCTTAAAAATACATCCGGTTGTTTTTTGATTAATCGTTTGTTCGTTCGTTCGTATGAGTCAGTGGCCAACTCTGGTGACAGATTTTCTGGGCCGCCTGAAGGCCTCTGTCATGGCCTTAACAACTTTGAAAAAGCCGGGACCGACTGCTTAACGTGCCCTCCGAAGCACGGGAGCGCTCAGTGGAAATTGCCACTGGCGTCACCCATCCAAATGATGACCCTGCGGAACAGTGCTTGACTCGTTGATCTGTTAAGAACAACTTAGCCAGCTACGTCACGAGCACTCCAATTAATTGGTTAATAATATCCAAGGAACACAGATTATTCTCACTAAAGTACGAAGGCCAAAAGAACTAAAGCTTTTTGAATACCCTTTTTTTAAATTGAGTTTTATTTATTTAAATACAAAAATAAATATGTAGAACCAAAAAAAAAAGCTAATAAATACAGTAACCTGTTTTCTACATAAACTAGGCCTTTGAGACAATGTTCTCTCATTGTTCTGTACACTATAATGAAGAATCAAAGTGATTCGAATTGAGCATGTTATTAATTTACTAACTTATTTTAGAGTAAAGCTGTTTGTCCGTCAAACGTAATTTAAACAATTAAACATGTACAATACTTAGGGTGCGTTGCACCATCTAACGTTAACGTCAAATTGGTGCAACGCACCCTAATTAAACACTTGTCAACACCAACCTGGTACCTGGTGGTTGGACTCTTCAGCAAGAGTCCGTCTTGGTGGGTACCACCGCAGTGTCAGATATTCTACCTCCAAGCAGCTGCACTGTGTTTAGGTTTGAAGGGCACTGTAGCAAGTGAAATTACTGGGCGAAAGAGACTTGTCAACAATGTCACGGAGTGATAAGCGCAGTGCAGTGCCGCGCAAACACTTAAAAACTTTAAGATTTGGGTGGCACTACTTCTGTAATAGTCAGGCGTGGTGCTTAACATCAGGCGGGCGCCTTGATTGTCTTGACACTTGCTGGCATAAAAAAAAAATATATATATTTTTTATGTTAGGTCCTTACAGCTCGCCTCATTTTTTTGTTTTTTCATAATGATGCGTATGCTTTCAGCTATATCTCGACTGATGGTAAACGCAGATGAGGACTTAGTTTAGTCACATTTACTCAGAAGATGCTGATTAACTCTACTTTTACAGAGACCCATATTACAAAAGAAGGGAACACCGACGCGAGAGAGAGAAAGAGAGAGAGAGATTTCAATTATTTTGCAGTCCTCATGATAAAAGAGGAGAAAAAAAGCATTGGTGGAAGGGTCGCGAAGCTAAGCAGCAGGTGAGGTGTTCTATAAAAATAATGGTTTTAACACATGATATCACAATGTTTTGTTTCACCGTTTCAAGCATTAGTCAATAAATCATCACATCATTATCATCATCTCAGCTTGTTATCACATACTAATAGGCACGTATAGGCACATTAATTTAAATGCTCACATATTTTTGTCAAATAGAAAAATCGTGTACATGGCCGAGATTAAAACGAACAGCCAGTTCTGAAGTCAAGATCCATACCATTGCACCAACACGGCTATTTTTTTTAACTTACGTTCTTAACACTGCGCTTGATTTGTCGGCTGCCTTTCCACCAGGAGAGATCTGCTTCAGGTCTGGAGCCCACAGTCCGACACTCGATGTCGTACGTCCTGTCGGCCGACAACTGAGCTCGCTGGTTCAGGATTTGGACGCTGAGGGGTTTTACTGCAACAATGAACACGTTGTTATGCCACGAACCAGCAGCTGAACAAATTTAATCCATCACAAAACAAGGTTCATGCCTAAAAATCCGGTGCCGGTGTTGTTTGCTAGTTCTTTTACGGCATTGGGAAACTGGCATATTCACCTTATAAGACGTGTAAGACGTTACAAAATGACTTTGAATGAGACTTTGTGGTACCCTGAATATTTTTTTTTGAATGAAGCAAGTCCTACGTGGCGCAGTATAGCCTTCATCATCATGACCATTAACAGCCGAAATTCACCCACTGCTGGGTAAAGACCTCCTTTGGTTGGTTCCATTTGCAGCCCACGACTTTGACTATGTCATCTACCCATCTCGCCAATGGACGATCGACTTTTTATAGCCACATCTCGGCCACCAGTTAGTTGTCGCCTTAACCACCTGCCATCACCACTAAAGCCTGTAATATATCTTACAATTGATATCCAGTATCAGCACATTAGTCTCAGGCGGCGCGAGGTCGGTGTTAGACGCCTGACAGACAAGCCTGACGTGGAGGTGCTGGCGGCCCACGTGTGGGAACGTCAGGAAGTTCAGAGTCACGCCGTCAGCTCGCTGCTCGTACGACTCATCGATCACTGTGTTCTCGAGATACCAGATCACGTTTGGTCGAGGATCACCTGTTTTCAATTAAAATAAATAAATTGACGGACTTTTTTACATAGGGCCATCTAGTAACAAACTAAGTAATGCTGTACCACACCCCGGACACTCTCAATAAAATGTGTGAAGCAAACTCGTCGCAATCACCACATGCATGGTTTTGTATGTAAACGGTGCCGTTGTATGTGTGAGTGTCATGGTTGGCCGCACCCAATTATAGCAAGAGCAAGATACCACACTTTCGCTCGCGCTAGCATGCGCGCGCTTGAACCTACACAAAATCAAAATAAACGCTTGCCTTAGCCCTTAGCTTCAGTTGCCAGCGAAAGGAGCCGTGTGGTGCCGGCAAACTTGTGACCGGGGTCGGGTAAGTAATACCGGTGGGAGGTAGGGAGTGACCGTTTTGTACGTAGTACTAATATCTGTCCTGTGGCTGTACTATGGTATCCAGATAACATTATTACGTTTTAGAATTTTTAGTTTTTGGACATGCCGGTTTCCTCACGATGTTTTCCTTCACCGTATGAGAGCACTGACATTGCGCACATAAATTTAACGAACAGAAAAATCCATTGGTGCACGTGGATTTGAACTCACTAACTTAGTTTCGGAAGGCGGGGTCACTACCACTAGACCACCGATGCTATAATTATCCAGCATTATTTATTTCATATCCTCACCGCCAACAACCTCGCAGACCAGATCGAGGGTGTCTCCTTCCTTGTAGGGCTCCAGCAGACGCGTGTGGTTCCTGGTCTTCGCCTCCATGATGCTGGGCCGATTGGGAGGAGCTGCTTATAGACATGAAAAGATTAGTAAGTATTATCATCAAAATATAATATTACTAGTAAGTAAGTTAGTTCGTATGAGTCAGCGGCAAACTCTGGTGACAGAGTTTCTAGGCCGCCCGAATGCCTCTGTCATGGCTTAACAACTTTGAAAAAGCCGGGACCGACTGCTTAACGTGCCCTCTGAAGCACGGGAGCGCTCAGTTGAAATTGTAACTGGCGGTCACCCAACCAAATGATGAGTACGCGGAACAGTGCTTAACTTCGTTGATCTGTTGAGAACATTTAACTAAATATTGCTAGTTGACCCGGCGCGGTTTCACACGTGTTATTTTTTTTGTAATATTTCCAGAATTTCTCACCGTTTAAACCTGGACTCATAAAAATGTTTCAAGACCAAAATTAGCCAAATCAATCCAGCCGTTCTCGAGTTTTAACGAGCCTAACGCACAGCACCGCTACCTGCGTACGCAGTGCAGCTTTTGCTGAGACAGGACCTTTTGACCCTTAAGCGCGATTTTCATTATAACATATACCTATGTACTATCTATATATCTATCTATAGTGTGTTTTTTTTATGTATTAGGTATGTTTCTTGAAGTATGATCTTGGGGGTCAAAAAAATGTTTTCTTTCTTTTCTTTTCTTGCAGCAATTCATTTTTATATTATATGAAGAAGATATAAGAAGATGTGCTCTGGTATTATTGGTTCATTACAGTCTATGCTGGTTGACCATAAAAAAAGGTATAGGAATCAAGATGGTGATTAATTAACAAGGTAACGAACTTTAGAATTATTTTTTTTTACTACTTAAGTGGCAACCAAGCGTACGGCCTACGAGATGGTAAGCGGTTACTCCAGTCTATGGACGCTTCCAATACCAGAGGTATCACTCGCGGGTTGCCACCTTGAGGCTAAGATCGAAAGCCTAATGTGCCAGAAACTATACCCTTCACACCGGAACACAGCAATGCGTGCATTACTGCTTGGCGGCAGAAATAGGTATGGTGGTAGTCCTTCCCCGGACGTGCTCTATCACAAAGAACTCTACTACTCTTAAAATAATACTGCTTAATACGTAGATTAGTAATGAGATGACTCAAAGAACTGAAATAAAACGAGGCCTTTTGAAGTACCTAGCTATGTATTTCAATATAAATAGCAAATAACTTTCAATTAATTTAACAAACGCTTGGATTTCAAACGACAAAGAGAGTTGAAATACTTCCTAATACAAAGTGATGTTTCTTTGTCGATTTTATTGTCAACACACTGTCGATTTGACAGTGTTGCCAGTAAAAAACCAGTCAACATATTAACGAAAAATGACATTTTGTTTAAATAAAAAATGTTCTGAGAAGTATGAATAATAATTATAAAATTAATAAAATAGTTTATTTTCTCTTGATTTGTGTATTTGTGCAGCGGGCGCAGGTCCGTCTGCGAAGCAGAGGTTGTGGGTTCGATTCCCGCCTCGGGACAAATGTTTGTACGATCTACAAATATTTGTTCCGGGTGTTCTGGGTATTTTCTATATATATAAGGAAAAATATCTATCTATGTATTGTATTAAATATATATCAGTCATCTAGTACCCATAATACAGCTCTGTTTAACAGCAGCTTACCTTGGGGCTAGATGATGCTGTGTGGATTGTCCAGCATTATTTATTATTATTATTATTTATAAACACTATAGTTTTAACTTTTTAACATGGTAATATGTCAAGGAAATAAGGTAATTCTGTTGAATCAAATATGTTGGTTGAAATGAGATACTTATCTCAATTAGAATAATAGAACAACTGCAGACTGCTTAGTCGCAAATTATGTATTTAGGTCAACCTGATTATAGACATGTCTAGCAGTCTGTGTGCAGGCGGTCCCGGCTTATACAACATCTGTGGTGGGTGGCCGAGTGCCCGTGGAGAAGCGAGAGGTTGCGGTTCGATCCCCGCTGCGGGACAAATGTTCGAATTCATGAACATGAAGCATCTTATTTTGACTAATTATTTTAATTATTTTATTACCATGAATGCCTAATTATTATCTTTTATATTTTTATTATTAGTATTTCATTGTTTGACTTTGTTAATCTGTTTTATTATGTGTTTGTTTATTAGTTTTTAAATTATTATTAAATTTAATTTTTAAATCTTGCATGATCTGCAATTATTTGTTCTGGGTCTGGGTGTTTATCTATACTAATAATAAAAAGAAAGATTTGTATATTTGTTTGTAACGAATAAACTCAAAAACTACAGGTCCGATTTCATAAATTCTTACACCATAAATACAAATTTTTCTTTTTATTATTAGTATAGATAAACACCCAGACCCAGAACAAATAATTGCAGATCATGCAAGATTTAAAAATTTAATTTAATAATAATTTAAAAACTAATAAACAAACAGATAATAAAACAGATTAACAATGGCAAACAATGAAATACTAATGATAAAAATATAAAAAACAATAATTAGGCATTCATGGTAATAAAATAATGTTACATTAATGTTGTATATTAATTACATTATTTAACATAATTACATTAATGTTAAATAATGTTGCTAAGTAATATAAGCTATATTTTATATCACTCGTGCGAAGCCGGGGTGAGCCACTAGTCATAAGTAATAAAAGTATATACTTACCAAACATGTATTTATTTATGTATTCTATCAGTTATCTGGTTTCTAGTAGGTACAAGCTTTGCTTAATTTGGGGCTAGATGGCGTTGTGTAGAAATGTCAGCCAAAATTTATTTATTTATTTTTCGAAATTGTTACGCCTTGACAAAAGCTTAAGGCGGTCTTGGCCACTGACACATACGAATTTACTCTCTTTGCTGTTTTTTTTTTGTTTTTTTTTACATTAAAAAACAGATTTGTTTATTTATATTTATTCTGTTATTATGGTTAGAATAAGTAAGTTGAAGTGGCAGTGGGCAGGCCATATAGCTCGCAGAACCGATAACCGCTATGGTGAATAAAGGTTCTGGAATGGCAACCGCGAAGCAAAATGAGGTTTAGGACGACCCTCAACTCAATGAACCGATGACATTAAAGTGGTCGCAGGAAGTCGGTGAGTGGTAAAGGTTCGGTCGTCACGACGTCTTTGAGGGATGCCTAATATGCCTATGTCCAGCAGTAGACGCCTATTGGCTGATGATGATGATGATACTAACTGAATCTACAGTCCGCGATAAAAGTAGATTTTATGTTCATTTTAAAAACGTGTGCTTTCACAGCGTTTCAACTCGATTTCGAGAGTCTTCATCAGGGTGCATATGCAGGTTCATGAACTGACAAACGATAGACATATGCACTCCATAATCGAGGCGAGAGTGATTGGGTCATAATCCACCACACGGACCCAATGCGAATTGGTGGATGGCACATTTCATTCGAATTTTTAGTTCTTGGACATGCCCGTTTCCTCACGATGTTTTCCTTCACCGTATGAGAGCACCGCATTGAGTCCACGTGGATAATCACACCCTCTTTAGAGTAAGCCAGTGTCCCAGCTGTGGGTACATAAGGCTATGTCAAAGTACATTTTCCCTATTTGCTGAAAAGGCATCCATGAAAAAAAAATTTTTTTTTTATACTACTAAAGTGGTAACCAAGCGTACGGCCCACTTGATGGTCAGCGGTTACCGTAGCCTATGTACGCATGCAACATCATAGATATCACTTGCGTGTTACCACCCTGAGACCTTAGATGGTAAGTCTCATGTGCCTGTAATTTCACCGGAAACCATACCCTTCGAACCGGAACACAGCAATGCGAGCATTACTGCTTGGCGGCAGAAATAGGTATGGTGGTAGTCCTTCCCCGGACGAGCTCTATCACAAAGAACTCTACTACTCTTAACAAAAAAAAAACAAAAGCCCTGAAAGATACATTTACTCAAATAAAAGAAACACATTCCCTAAGTAAACAATTAAGTGGCCAACATTATATAATCTCGTATTTCTCCCACTTGGGTAAAAGTCTTTGACAAAAAGATAAGTTTCAACATTGGCACCGATATTTCACAAAAAACCTAAAACTGCAAGCTGAAATAAGCTCTTGTAGCTTTACGTAAGGTTGAAAATGTGAATTGGAGGGTGGTCAAGCGGAGAGTACTCTCACCGGATGGTCTTTAGGAAATTGTCTCATCTTCTCATTCCTACACTTTATTTTTATAAAAAACAGGGGATGATATTGTGTTCGAAAACGCCAAAAATATTTGGGTTAGTGTCAAAATCCCCTTTGAAGATCCCCTTTAAAGGGGGTTTTGGGAATTTTAGTTGCAAAATCCCCTTTGAAGCGTCAAGCTCAGTCTAAAGGGGATTTTGACACAAAAATGTTTCCAAGATCCCCTTTGAAGTAAAATTCTTATTTATTATTATGTCAAATCTTTCATTAAAATACCTAAATTATTGAATAGAAGAATTCCCCTTTGAAGAGAAAATCATTATTTGGGTATTATTCTGATCTTTCAATGAATAAATAAATATTTCATTTCATTTCATATCAGTTTTATTTTATTGGGAGCGTTTCGTTTTATTCCAATTAGGCTGGATTAGACCAAACTCGAATGCACTATTCTCCGAATAAATCGTTGTTATTCGCGAGTAAACTGACAGTTTATTTGTATTTGACTTATACCGCAGAATAGTTATCCCAGATGTTGGTCGAATCCACACATAATAGGATTATAAATTTTTTTCGTCCCACTGTTGAGCAAAGATTTATTAATTTTTAAGTAGCTAAGTCAAGTTTATGATGTGTTAGTTATTATATTTTTATTTTATTGTCCTAGTTTTGACGCGTTATGATAATTTCTGTAATCTCAAATCTAAGTGTAAATAATACACACAGAACGCGGGCGCGGGCCCACGGCAGAACCGTCGCGGGTGTTTTTTGTTGTATTTGTACTGACGTCAAGGATGACAACACACTGAACACGGGCGCGGGCCGGGTGAAGCGCGGCAGCCGCTTCCGCGTTCAGTGTGATGTCATCCTTGTCGTCCATACAAGTTAAAGTCATCCTTGTCGTCCATACAAGTTAAAACAAAAAACACCCGCGGCCGCCTGCAGTGTGTGTTGCGTGCAGTGTGTGTGTGTGCAGTGTTATTTGTTCTCGCGGAGTTTTTTTTATATAATTATATACGAATGGTGCGGTGCCCAACACAGTTTCATCCCGTATGTCATCATTCTGACGTCACTAGAGAATACTTTCCTTGGTCCGAAGTTTTTACCATAACCCCCAAAACTGGTAGACAGTCGTAAATTATATATGCACAACAAAGAGTTTTTATGTTTATTTGCGATACTTTGGCGTTTGAGTTTTGTTAATAATTTTAGGTATTTTTACGATTTAACTTTTTCAGGTATACCTACAAAGGTAATATAAAACTTAAAGCTTCGGGTGTCACTGCAACTGTTATGGTCAGGCGTTGTGCTTAACATCAGGCGAGTGACTTGACCGTCTTAGTTCAGTAAATAAACTCATCTATTAAAAATATATACCTATTACAAGTTAAAAAACAGATTTAAAAATCTATAGTACTTACTATTCCGCTTAACTTTTCACACAGTTAAAAAGCTAGTTCAAAAGTTAAGCGAAATAGTACCTACAAGAGATTTTTCATTTGTTTTTTTATTTAATAATGGATTTCCGCAAAGGAACGCCTGAGTAGGAACGCCTGAGTCTATCAATTTTAGTAAGCATTACTTTCATATCGTTTCTTTTTTTCGATTTCGATTTTATATTCTTCTTCTTTTCTTTTATGGCCTCTGTGGCTAGTTTGCCACAATTTTGCCAGTGTCAAGTGTAATATTTTGATTGTCGCTTAGCAACGTAAACAAACGAAATTTGGAAAGAAACGATGACTTTTCTTTCAAAATTCTCTTGGAAAGTCTTTGACTAAATTACCAACCAACATCACCCCTCCATTTCAATTACTTACACTTGTGCTAAGTAAACAAATTAAATTGGATAAACTACCACCAAATTTACGCAATAAAACTTAAAATAACACGAGAAAAATAATTAAAATGGGAAGACCCATATCGTTTTGACAAGATAGCCAAAGACAATCGATTTTGTATAATTTATATTTTGTTAATTTGACATGAATTGATTTTGATTAATGTTTTTGTATCTGCGTCGTAATTACCTGTTTACTATTTAAGTCGATCAAACTCAATATTTCAGCGCCCTAACGGGGTTCATGTACCTACTGGCAATGTATTAATTAAGATCCATACGAACTTTGTACCTACATGTAAGCAATGAATAAATATCTAAATATCGTCATCCACCAATCCGCATTGGGATTAAGACCCAATCACTCTCGCTTGGTATAGGCCAGTGTCCCAGCAGTGGGAACATTAGAAGGCTGTCATGATTATTTTCTTACTCCACGGAGAAAATAACTATCTCGCGTTGTTGTCAAGTTAGTTCTTGCCAAGTTATTTTTTCTTTAAATTAATAATACTGGCAATGTATTAATTAAGATCCATACGAGCTTTGTACCTACATGTAAGCAATGAATAAATATCTAAATATCTAAATATCGTCATCCACCAATCCGCATTGGGATTAAGACCCAATCACTCTCGCTTGGTATAGGCCAGTGTCCCAGCAGTGGGAACATTAGAAGGCTGTCATGATTATTTTCTTACATCACGGAGAAAATAACTATCTCGCGCAGTTTATATTTAAAGTCAAAAGAAATAGGCGTTCTGGAAGTTTCGACAAAAGTAACCGAAACAGCGTTACAATCGCCATGGGAGGGCTTGTTGAGAAATGTTATATGAACCCTATCTAAGTAAGTACAAGTATAATATGGGGTAGAATAAAATACTTGCCAAGTTTAGAAAAACTATTTTTTCTTTAAAAGATTTCGGTGACGCGGTAAGCGAGCTGGTTGAGAAACGAGAGGTTGCGGGTTCGATTCCCGCTGTGGGACAAACGATTGCATGGTTTGCAAATATTTGTTTTGGGTGTTTTTTGAAGCTTTGCTTTGGAATAACAAAGTAAAAGTAAGTAAGTTCATATGAGACAGTGGCCAACTCTGGTGACAGAGTTTCTAGGCCGCCCGAAAGCCTCTGCCATAGCTTGACAACTTTGAAAAAACCAGGTACGACTGCTTAACGTGCCCTCCGTAGCACGGGAGCGCTCAGTTAAAATTGACACTGGCAGTCACCCATCCAAATGGATTTCGGCGCCGAGTGCCGACTTTCTCACTTTGCCAACTTTTGCAATATTCAATGTAAGTATTAGCGGAGTGCCGACTTTAAAAAAAACCTATGTATTTGTTCGCTGATGATGAGTACGCGGAACAGTGCTTAACTTCGTTGATCTGTTAAGGACCACTTCCATATTAAGCTCCATATTAAGTACAACATAGAATACAGTTTAAATCAGTTATAAAAATAAAATCACTGCATAATAATGATATTTTTCAACACGTACATACTAAACACAATACGTACAACAGTTTTTGCTTAAGCACAGTAGCGTTTATCTTTCCTAAATACATAATCCAAGGTGGCTCTGCTGGGAAGCATCCTTCCTGGCAGAGCCACTAGCGAAGTCGATTTTCTCAGTACCTGACGAATGTACAGCAATAAACGGCGTACGTACACTATGTACGTCTAACGTACATTATTTTATGATATAAATGATCGGATTCTAACGTGGTGGCTCTGCTGGTACCACGTAATTATTGATAAAGCGACATTGATTTTGAACGGCATCCGTACAAGGAGTAAGGAATAATTAATTCGTATCTGCGTATAATAAACAGTATCGAAACCGCTCGTCATTCTCTTATTGTTTATTCAGAGCTGATCGAGATAGATATCTGGGAGATGACGGGATAGCTATGTACTTCCGGGGGAATTACAATTAATTACAACAGCCCTGAAACTGAGTCATTGTAGTTTTTCATTCTAGTTTATTTTGTAAATAATTCTGTTCGTTTTTGTAAAATTGCTTTTTGTTTTATTAAATTTTCCTTTAGAAAAGAAAGAAAGAAAAATTATTTTTATTCATTTGATTTTATTCAAACCGTTTTAATCATTTTATTAAATTTTGCAGCTAAATTAGTCTTTAATATTTTGAATTCATTCGTAAAATAAATAAAAAAAAAAAATGGTACCTGGGGCTTTACTCCTGAACGCGATCGGTATTGGACAAGTATTGGAATAACATTTCGTTTCAGTGCAAACCTAGCGCCAAATTCAACCTTACCATGAGTAAAAAAATTTGACAGCAGTAAATTGAAATGGGTATTGGATCAGTATTCAGTTCAGTATTCAGTAGGTTTATTCACAAAAGACATGGTACATTTTACATTAGGTGGAAAATAAAAATTATAGAGCTGCATATGTCGCCCGAGTACAGGCACGTGAACATCATAATTATTAAGTACACATTATATTTAAGTTATTAATTCATTTAAAAAAATTTAACACATAAATCGGAATTGTCATTGGATTCAAGATGCACCTGATTTGATTACAGAGTGCTTAGCACGAAAAACTCCTTTGACAATCGTAAATGTTTTTTTTTTTTTTTTTTATACAACTGAAGTGGCAACCAAGCGTACGGCCCACAAGATGGTAAGCGGGTATCACTCGCGGGTTGCCACCTTGAGGCTAAGATCGAAAGCCTCATGTGCCAGTAATTTCACCGGAAACCATACCCTTCACACCGGAACACAGCAATGCGAGCATTACTGCTTGGCGGCAGAAATAGGTATGGTATATAATTCCATACAAATTGACATCTGGACGATACGTTTTCGTTTACGATTGTCAAAGGAGTTTTTCGTGATAAGCACTCACAATTTGTCGATTGTTTGTTGGTGCACTAAGCCAGCCTTAGACGGCGCAGTAGGTAATAAAAAGCTTACATTAAAATAAAGTTAGCGCGGGCAAAGTCGCAGAAGTTTTACTTGTCTAACAAACTTTTCCAATCACCAAATATCTTATTATTTTCCAATAAGTTGAGAACAAAGTAATTCCATTATGAAGTCATCTTGCAAAATTGAGTTTAACCGAAACTCAACTTGCACCAAAGGGTTTTTCAAGACAGTATGATGGAAGCACCGGGTCGCGCCACCAAAATGTGTACGCTCGTTCGTTCGTTCGCTCGTTCGTTCGTTCGTTCGTATGAGTCAGTGGCCAACTCTGATGACAGAGTTTCTAGACCGCCCGAAGGCCTCTGTAATGGCCTAAAAACTTTGAAAAAGCCGGGACCGACTGCTTAACGTGCCCTCCGAAGCATGGGAACACCCAGTTGAAATTGCCACTGGCGGTCACCCATCCAAATGATGACCCCGCGGAACAGTGCTTAACTTCGTTGAACTGTTAAGAACAACTTAGCCAGCTACGTCACGAGCGCTCGAATGTGTAAGCTGTGTGGAGGGTACTCTTGTTTGCGCAACCAATTTGGTGACGGCATCCACGGCATCTGAATCACCCGCTGGTGGCGCCACGATTGTGTCCTAGTGAGGTATACGCTACCGCTGACCTCATGTTACTGAATACGATCGACGGGTTGAAATAACCAGCCAGTTATCATTTGGTGAACATCAGATACATAAGTTAGTTGGTACTTAGTTTAAGTTTTCAAGGGCGAAAAACAAATAAAATGGTATCAAAATGTTTTCCGTTAATGGATTGGGATCGTCTGCTTCAGATAGGTTACTTAAAATAATAATGATGGTATCAGCTGCTTCGCTAATATTTTGTAAACATTTTGTGGGATGAATATTTTAGTTTATGTTAAAGTTGCTGTCTATCAATTACGAGGTTTATGTTTTAAAAAAAAATGATAAAGTAAAACAAATGACACCTAGCGCAGTCTTCCTATCAGTAAGACTAGTGTGATGAAAATTCCCAGCAGTCCGACTGGTAAGACAACTTGGTAAGACTACTGGGAATAGCCCACATTATTAATTTTTGTGTCCGAGTGTTTCTATGAGTTCTTAGGAACAAAAGAACTAATAAAAAAAAAAAAAACCCAAACTCATCTTATTTGCAGAATAAATCATACAGAGAGCAAATTATTCATTAAAGTTGTTGGAAACACTAACAATTTAAAATTATTTAAGAGTAGTAGAGTTCTCTGTGATAGAACTCGTCCGGGGAAGGACTACCACCATACCTATTTCTGCCGCCAAGCAGTAATGCTCGCATTGCTGTGTTCCGGTGTGAAGGGTATGGTTTCCGGTGAAATTACTGGCACATGAGGCTTTCGATCTTAGCCTCAAGGTGGCAACCCGCGAGTGATACCTCTGGTATTGCAAGCGTCCATAGGCTGCGGTAACCGCTTACCATCTTGTGGGCTGTACGCTTGGTTGCCACTTCAGTTGTATAAAAAAAAAAAAAGAAAAAAAAAATTATTTCCACTGCGCTTTGGTTTGTAACTATAGCACTCGTTCTCTTTCCAATAAACTGAAGACAAGGCACGACGCTGTTTTGCATTTTTAATTATTAAATATCGAAGTTAGCCCAAATCGTAGGCTTGACCTAGATCCTTCTTCAGAGTAGTCCCGCTTTTTGTAAAAATCATGTTAGGTAAGGTTCAAGACGTTGATAACCGTGCCATAGACCTAAAACAGAGTTGGGCAGGACATTTAGCTAGACGCGGTGATGGACGCTGGGGAAAAGCCTTGACTAAATGGTGGCCAAGGACAGGCCGAAGAAATGCGGGTCGTCCAACAGCGCGTTGGGTCGGTGACATTGAAAAAGTCGCTGGAAAAACCTGGCTTAAAACTGCACAGGACCGAGAAGAATGGCATAAGCGAAAGGAGGCCTATACCCAACAGTGGGTGAAATGATGATGTTAGGTAAGCAATATCATGAAGTTTTAAAAACTGAACCAGAGGTTTGTAGAGAAGCTGGACATCTGGCATTCTGTAGGGCAAAAGGTTGTGAAGGTAGTCGTAAAATTTCGGTCACAGATAGAGTACTTGGCTTACGCAGGATGTAAAATTAAAATAACTAGTTGAAAACTGAACTATGACGTTGAGACCATGCTTGGATAACGTAACTGCTTTATTAGTATTTTGTTATGAATGTAGTGGTTTTAATTTCATGTCATTGATAGATTCAGGCGTTACTTGGCGGAAATCCATTACAAGTTAAAAAAATATCGACACGTGTTTCATCCCTCCAAGGGGCATCATAAAGACCGGTGAATAAGTCGATGGTCCTAATGATGTCCCGTGGAGGGATGAAACACGTGTCTATATTTTTCTTTTTAGGTTAATTTAAGAGTAGTAGAGTTCTCGGTGATAGAGCTCGTCCGGGGAAGGACTACAACCATACCTATTTCTGCCGCAAAGCAGTAATGCTCGCATTGCTGTGTTCCGGTGTGAAGGGTATGGTTTCCGGTGAAATTACTGGCACATGAGGCTTTCGATCTTAGCCTCAAGGTGGCAACCCGCAAGTGATACCTCTGGTATTGCAAGCGTCCATAGGCTGCGGTAACCGCTTACCATCTTGTGGGCCGTACGCTTGGTTGCCACTTCAGTTGTATAAAAAAAAAAAAAAAAAAACAACAAAAAAACAACAAGTGTATAAAAAGAACGCAGTCATTCGAGCTCTTTATAGATTGAAAGGAATGTTTCAAATTGTAATTTAAAATTGTCAATTTAAAGCGATATGTAGCGCAATTGGAATTTTATTATGTGACTGTATATTTTTTTCAGTTGTCGACAAATTCAGATGTTTCCGATTGGCTTAATTAAAACGATATTTTTTTAATCAGACGCTGAATTACTAAATTGGCAAATACGTGGAATTTTCAATACGTTTATATACTTATATATTTTTATACTGTCCGCATAATGTTGACAGATCGAACTTTTTCATCCAATCGGAAGGCGATTCTCGTGCATAGATAAATGGTCACATGTGATATAATTATATCGTCAACACTGTCAAAATTTATATAAATTTATGACAGTTTTGACGACATATATCACATGGTGACCATTTATCTATGACACGAGAATCGCCCTCCTGTCATCCTAGGCAGCATAGCTGGGTGACAGATGGAATGAATTCACGAATTCACTTGCTTGACCTAACAACAGTATTTTAGTTAGTTTTAGTTAAAGCCAGTTTTTTTTATTAAGTTCGATCTATCACCATTTTTGCCTTCATCTCGTCACTCACTGACAAAGAAACAAAACTCACTAATAACAGTAAAGTTGACCATCAAGTTCCTTGTGGGAGAGTTCTTGAAGTCCACTCTGCATCTGTACACGCCGGTGTCCTCCGCCAGCACGCTGTCCACGAACAGAACTGCTGGAGAGGCCGCCGCCCTGAAGTAGGCTCTGGTGCTGAAGCCGGTGGGAGAAGACCAGAGCTTCGGCTGCGAGGAAACCCGGCCACGCACGTCGTAACTGTACAAATAGTAGATTAACAGAACACTAGTAGCAGTTATGACCACGCCTTTTGATCCTAAGATCGCGGTATTCGCACCCTGTCTTATACCAATGAATTTAATAGTAGAAAAAAATGCGTAATGCCAGCGCTCTATAATATTGTAATCGTAATTAAAAATTCGAGAAAAATGTCATCATCATGACAGCCTTCTAATGTTCCCACTACTTACTCTCGGGCGAGAGTGATTGGGTCTTAATCCACCACGCGAACCCAAAGCGGATTGGTGGATGGCAGATGTCATTTGAATTTTTAGTTCTTGGACATGCCGGTTTCCTCACGATGATTTCCTTCACCGTATGAGACTGGCATTGCATAAATTTGTCGAACAGAAAAAATCCATTGGTGCACGACTGGGTTTGAACCCACAACCTTAGGATCGAAAGGCGGGTTCACTACCACTAGATCACCGGTGCTCTCAAAAAAATGTGCCATCCACCAATCTGCATTGGGCTCGTGTGGTGGACGAAGACCCAATAAGATAATTTTTTTTTTACAAAAATTGCATAAAATAGGCTAACCTGTACAAAGGCTCTCCATCCCGCTCCTTGAACCACAGCACCATAGACACGTGATCGTCTGACGCCAGCGGCTGGATGTCGCACGGCAGAGCGCCCTTCTTGCCGAGAACCCCTTGCACGTCCACCTTCGGCACTGAAACAAATGAGAAGCATTTCAAAGGTGATCTGTATCTGGTCGACATCCCATCATGCCGAGACAAACGCTTTTCATCTTCTTTTCTCATTAGCACGACTAAGGATTGGAACTCGTTGCCGGGGTCTGTTTTTCCAGACCAATACAATTTAGGAGTTTTTAATGCTAGCGTGCTCCATCATCAACCACACCATCACTTACCGACTTATTGACGACCGATGTGGCGCAGCGGGCGCAGGTTCGCCTGCGACGCAGAAGTTGCGGGTTCGATTCCCGCCTCGGGACAAATGTTTGTACGGTCTACAAATATTTGTTCCGGGTGTTCTGAGTAGTAGTATTGTATTGTATTAAATATATATCAGTCATCTAGTACCCATAACACAGTTCTGTTTAACAGCAGCTTACCTTGGGGCTAGATGATGCTGTGTGGATTGTCCAGCATTATTTATTTATTTATTCTTGGAAACAAGGTTGAATTTGGCGCTAGGTTGTTATGGAATGTCATTTTCCATTACTTGTCCAATACCGATCCGTTTAAGTAGAATAAGCTGATAACAGATTGTTGCGCAGTATCAATGTAAAATTTTTGTCTTAAACCGCTCCGTTTAAATGACAAAAACGAAAGGGTAGCCAACCAAGGGTTTCCCATGGAAGTAAGAGATGTGTCTCAGATGATGCATCTCATAAACCTGGACTTCAATCCAAGGACGATTTCGAGGGAGCAGAGTAACTTTTAGTTAAAACAAAAACAACTGTAGTCATACTAAATAATGATCAAGAATTACCAAAAAACTAACAAACCAAGTCTCCTAAAAATACATAGTTATTGGGTTTCGTAACTTTTGCTTTGTTTTGTTTAGGTAGCAGTACTGTGCAAGCATTACTGTGTTTAGGTTTGAAGGGCACTGTAGCAAGTGAAATTACTGGGCGAAAGAGACTTAACAACAATGTCTCGGGGTGATAAGCGCAGCAGTGCAGTGCCACGCAAACACTTAAAAACTTTAAGCTTTGTGTGGCACTGCATCTGTTATAGTCAGCCGTGGTGCGGGGTGTTGATACTTACTGACATGAAAAAACAACCTTTTCTACTTCGTAATTTAAAGGTAGGTACTGCATTTTATCATCATCAAATACTGAGTAGTCTGTTTATATAACCTATCGTCCTACGTAAATAGAGCAGCGCGATGCTACGCGACAATCTGTCAAAATAACAAGAAATACTCAAAGTTATGCTACTTATACTTAGGCGGCAAGACAATTGCATAATGCCGTTTTCAATAACAATAGTTTTTTAATTTTGTGAGTAAAAAAATTTTTTTTTTTTTTTTTTTCATAATAAAATCATAAATTAAAATTTAAATTAGAATGCTGATTATTTTTTTGATAGTCCAAAAAGGATCAGCTACTCACATAGACCTGATTTGCGTACTTTTCGAAGCCTGCGAAGATCTCACAAAGCTTCTGGGAGGAGATAGAATGGCTACAAACGTACCCAGATACAGCTTACGCACAATAGATCAACCGTGAGACTAATGCGGAAAACAGGAGGTCCCTACAAAAAAGAGGTGAACATTTCTCTCTTACACACTTGTGAGTGAATTACATTACTTTCTCAAAGAAAGATGGCCGCCACGCCAGTCAGTTTGTCAGCTATTTAATATCCTCGTAAATAAGCTTCCTCTCTCTCGTGTGCGATAAAGGCTTATTACGCGACTTCAACACAGTTCCCAAATTAAATTCGCTAAGAAATTCACAACAGGATTTGGGAAGGACAAGCAGGAGCGCTTCGCATATCCCTGACTTTGTAAAGCGTTATATTACCAAATGAAAATGTGCGTTACTAATTAATTTTTTAGTCAGTTGTTTCTTGATTTTATTAATATTTGTTCAGAATACTTAAATTTTAAAGGATGAAGCTTGTTTTGTTTTTATTTTCGTTTAAATATCTCCAACACACGAGCTACAATCGTGTTCTATCTTCACAAGCTCCAAAAAATATCATAAATAGGATTCTTAAGGTTCCTTAATGTAACTGCAAAACTTAAGATCAATTTGTTGTCAGTCTGTCTCGTCACGTCTTTTTTTTAGCTAGCGAAATTACTAAAATATTAAAGACTAGCTGTTGCCCACGACTTTGTTAGCATGGAACTCGGGAACTACTGGGATAAAAAGTAGCCTATGTCCTATTCTTAGTAGCTATCAATCTATGTTTGAAATTACAGCCAAATCAGTTTAGTGGTTACTAGGTGTGGGAAGTTTCATCGAATCAAAATATAAAATATATTAGCACCATTTGTCTATGCACTAATCTATCTTAATATGTATTTATTGTAATATATTTTTTTTTATATTTATAATATTATTATAAAAAGAGTCTATGAATAATTAAAGTAGGTCTATTAAATGTTATGTTAGAATTAAATTAAGTACTTATCTCTTTATTCATTAAGTTACCAAATTGTATGTGCACTACCTACATATTATGTATCTTCGCTACCCACAGGTTAGCTGGTAGATAATGCTGTCTAGCATTAAGTTCGCCTTTGTAAGCTTATTTTAAGTTGTGCAATAAAGTATTTTCTATCTATCTATCTATGCTCATGGCAATAGTTTGTTTCAAGAAAACAGTATTGCTGGTATAATTATTGCTACTGATATTAAATAATCTTAAAAATAATAGGAAAGCAGTACTGTTAAGTGGCTCTGTTCCCTGCACCAGGACTAAAGAGCTTGGTATAGAAGTGACTATTAACAGTAAGTGTTTGAAAGTTGGCAACTCTTCTTCTTCTTCTTCTTTTATGGACTCTGTGGCTTATTTGCCACAATTTTGCCAGTGTCAAGTGTATTAGTTTGATTGTCGCTTAGCAACGTAAACAAACGAAATTTGGAAAGAAATGATGACTTTTCTATGAAATTCCCTTTTAAAGTCTTAGACCCATGTCGTTTTGACAAGATAGCCAACAACCTAGCAAGTTGGCAGCTCTATCGACAAAATGTCAGCTGTCAAACGTGCTTTTACAATCGCGTCACGAACGTTACACAGGAAATAGGAAATATTGTAAAGAAGAAAGGACAGGGTAGTTTTACACTATCATAAAACTGAACATTTAGAATTCACCATCTGTTTACAAGTCTTGTTTGCTACATATTCTACATGACCAATTTTAATTGGTTTCTACTAAAGTTTTATGGTATACTGTTTGGTAGCAAAGTGAAGAAATTGTTTATTCAATCATTATCACAAGGATCATTTTGAAAAGCTAGGTGAATTCCAAGCACCCTAGCCTAGAAGAATCTGGCTACAAACTCGGCTGGTTTCCTATCTTTTTTTTTTGATGATCCTTCTTCATCATAAAGCTTCAGTGTGGTGCCAATCAAACCAGGTGAGGCTCATGCCAAGAATGTAAGTAGGTATAAAAAAAAAGGAAAAAAAAATTAAGAGCCAAGTTCTTAGCATGTCATGCACTTAATAATTTTTTTGTTTATTTATATTTTTATTTTTTATTTATTTTAATATAGGCGAGTTTATTTAATTTAAGTAAACTGATGTCTGACTGATTATGTAATGGAAGCCTTAGACCGATCGTAAGAGATCTATCTCACTAGAACACCTACATCATGATACCATGGTAGGGCTTGGTTCGGAAATCTTCATAAATAATTCCCTGCGAAGGGGATATCCGAACTTTTTGTTCTTTAGCTGCGGCAGGGGATTTGTGAACAAAAGCGCCATTATTTCGCACCACCAACACAATGTATACACACCAGCGCCAGCGGGTGATCACTAAATTGGTTGTGCAACCATGCGAACAACAGTAGGGTGACTACCGATTGACGACCGATGTGGCGCAGCGGGCGCAGGTCCGCCTGCGACGCGGAGGTTGCGGGTTCGATTCCCGAAATATTGATTCGGGTGTTCTGGGTATTTTCTATATATAATAAAAAATATCTATCTATGTATTGTATTGTATTAAGTATATATCAGTCATCTAGTACACATAATACAGCTCTGTTTAACAGCAGCTTACCTTGGGGCTAGATGATGCTGTGTGGATTGTCCAGCATTACATTACTCACATTTGGTAAGGAAAACTTTCAAGTGGAAGTGAGAGGAATTCTTGAGGAATCGTCTTAGAATATAGGTGATAGTGTATTGAAGGTTTCAAGCTTTTTTTTTTTCACAACTGAAGTGGCAACCAAGCGTACAGCCCACAAGATGGTAAGCGGTTACCGCAGCCTATAGACACTTGCAATACCCGAGGTATCACTCGCGGGTTGCCACTTTGAGGCTAAGATCGAAAGCCTCATGTGCCAGTAATTTCATCGGAAACCATACCCTTCACACCGGAACACAGCAATGCGAGCATTACTGCTTGGCGGCAGAAATAGGTATGGTGGTAGTCCTTCCCCAGACGAGCTCTATCACAGAGAACTCTACTACTCTTATTATCTGGGAAAGATCTTAGAGAGATGAGGTTCGTATCCTCACAGAATACCTTACAATTAGATTTGCATATCCCAATCGAGATGGGATGAGGAAACGCGTTTCGTATCTGCCAGATAAATATCTGAAGAAACTGATACAAAAAAAGTCGGTTGGATGTCAATAATAAAACGTTCTCTGTATATGCTTGAGGTTTGATGCCTTTATTATAATTTTTTTTTATACAGGGTCTCAGAATAATAATAATGCAGGGTGGTCCAAACATTGACGTATTACAAAGGAAAAGAAAATACTCAGAGCCAGAGGTATCAAAAAATACTCCAACTACGTTCATTTAGTTTTCGAGCAATTTTTTTTTATATTGATCGGAACGTTTAAAACAAATAAAAAAGTTTGAGTCATCATCATCATGACAGCCTTCTAATGTTCCCACTGCTGGGACACTGGCCTACTCTCAGGCGAGAGTGATTGGGTCTTAATCCACCACGCGGACCCAATGCGGATTGGCGGATGGCACATGTCTTTCGAATTTTTAGTTCTTGGACATGCCGGTTTCCTCACGATGTTTTCCTTCACCGTATGAGAGCACTGGCATTGTGCACATAAATTTTTCGAACAGAAAAATCCATTGGTGCACGACCGGGTTTGAACCCACGACCTTAGGATTGGAAGGCGGGGTCACTACCACTATACCACCGGTGTTCTCGTAGTTTGAGTAGATTTTTCTAAAATGTTTTTTTGTAATGCATAAATTCAATAATTTCATGAATCGACAGTAAAAAAAATATCAAAATCAAAAGTGTCAGTTGGGACACTGTGTCCCGATAAATTTTGTCCGAATCGACAGCAAGTCAAAGTAATCAACACCTAGTTTTAGTGCAAGTTACAAAAGCACAAAAGTCAGCCTTATCTATTTAAGCGATCTCTCCCCGACAACCTTAGGAGTAGCTTACGATCTTAGGTAGTCAAGTTGAGCAACATTTGAGTACATCAAGAACTGAAAAAGATTTCTGAGCTCTGAAATTCGTAAGCGCTAGTGAAGGATAAGAGTTCATAAAGTAAGTACGTGACGTTTTTTGCAGGTACTTTACTAGTACAATACTAGGCTGTTCTTTACTAGTAACTGTAGTATAGTAGACACGTGAAATGTATGGAACAAACGCGTCACAATCACAAATTGATTGTTTTGTGGTGTGAGGCGTAAACGGTGCCTGTTGTATGTGTGAGCGTTGTGGTTGGCAAGCAAGATAGAACGAAACAAAATGTGTGGCAGTACCACCCAAAGCTTTAAGTTTTTAAGTTCTGTCTGGCACTGCACTGCGCTTATCACCCCGAGACATTGTCGACAAGACAAGCCTAACTATTTCTTACTTTATGTATAGATATTTATTTAATGTTAATGTCAAAATGTATATTATCTATTATTCATTATTCAATATATGTATGTAACTGTATTTAGGTTTTAGTATCTATCCTAGATAGTAGCTATAAGAAGGCATTTAAGAAAGAAAGAAAGAAAAAACTTTTATTTGTGACAGTAGATAGGTAGGTACATGAAACAAAAGGTTTAAAACTAAATAGTAGAAACACAACACAAACAGAATAATATAGTTAGGTATTTAACTAAATAAAAAGACAAAGTACAAATATAACAAAAAATAATAATAATAAAATTAACCAAAACCGCAAAACTAAACGAATGTGTGTGTCAAGGCACCCTATCCACATCACGTCACAAATTGGCGTCCAACTCAGCATTTGTTGTGTCTTGGCAACACAACGCTGATCTTCCGTTGGAACCAAGCAATGAATCACGGATGTCAGATTTACACAATTACCGCGTAAATATAAATATACGTAAAGTAAAACAATAAATATGACGCTAGCAAAAGTTTAAAAAAAAAAAAAAAATAAACAAAAAGCAGACAGTGATATTAAAAGTTGGAGAAGTTGGAGTAAAAATAAAATTGTTATAAGTTGGCTACCGCTTGCGTGAAGAAATAATTGTAGTGCCCAACAAAAATAAGAAAAACGAGAATGGAAAGAAACAACAAGAGCTGTGTTCCGCGTAAGTAAACCTACAAAATTGAAATTTCATTTACTAGGTTTTCACACTCTTTTTGGTGATCCGTAAGAAATAACTTCAACTTGTGTCTAAAATTGGCTATATTTGGCAGGTCCCGAATCGGTGGAGGGATGTTGTTCCAGCACTTTGTTGCAGCGTACCGGAAGCTGCCTCTGAAAGCTGCAGAGTGGTGGTGTTGGGTGGACAGTTGTTTCGAGCATTTACGTAACGTTCTATTTGCAGAAACCCAAGTTAGTCTATCATGCAAATACATAGGCGTATTGTGTTTTAGCACACCAAAAAGCAGACAGGCGAGGTGTAATTTTTGCCGTGCTTTCATTCTTAGGATAGAATGTTTATTTAAAAATGGTGTAACATGAGTTCTCGGTGGTATCTTAAAACAGAAACGGGCGCAAGCGTTTTGCACTCTTTGTATTAAACGCTGTGTACGAGCAAGCAACCGTGGGCCAACCACAGTGTCTAGGTAATTTAATCTAGAAAGAACTAACGATTCAACAAGCTGAATGCGTAATTCTTCACTTAGGTATTGTCTTATATTGTATAGCACTTTAAGTTTGTAAAAACATGTTCTTACCGCAGAGATGATATGATTATCAAATCTTAAATTAACATCCATATGCAGGCCCAAATTACGAGCCTCGTACACGCGCTCAATAGGATTACCCATAAGAGAGACGTTTGATGACAGAGCTAAATTTTGAAGTTTGTACTTAGTGCCAAAAACCAGAAACTTTGTTTTATGAGGATTGAGCATCAGACTATTTTCATGTGACCATCTTGATATACTGGACAAGTCCTCATTTAGCTTTTGAATAGCCGAGTTTGCTGTTTCTGGCCTGAAAGATATATAAACTTGCACGTCGTCAGCGTAAATATGAAACTTACAGTTCTTTATACAATTAACTATATCTGCAGAGTAAAGGATAAACAAAATGGGGCCTAAAATTGACCCCTGTGGGACTCCTCTGTTGACAAAAGCTTCGTTAGAAAATATGGCCGTGCCATCACTTTTTGTTAACTTCACTTGCTGACGACGGCCCTCAAGATAACTACTAAACCACTTGACTGCACCAACATCAAATCCATAATAACTCAACTTCGCTATTAACATGGAAGTATTTATGGCGTCAAACGCACGTGAGAAGTCAAGTAGTACCAGAAGAGTGACCATACCTTTATCTTGTGCACCTAGAATATTGTCAGTGACATCCAATAAAGCAGTTGCAGTACTCCGTCCCTTTCTGAAGCCTGACTGTACATCTGGAAGTACCTGGTTTACCTCCAGAAATTCGGTCAGTTGGGTGCAAACTACTTTTTCAAGTATTTTTGATATACAAGGTAAAATACTTATAGGTCGTAAATCGTTCATAGCCACTGGTTCTGGTACTTTAGGAAGAGGGCGAACAGTAGCCAACTTCCACGCATCAGGGAAAGTAGAGGTAGTAATAGAAGTATTTATCACGTTTGTTATGACGTCCAAAGTTTGAGGCAAAGTTAAAAGCAACATCTTTAGATTAACTTTATCTGTTCCTTCAGCATTAGATTTCATTGACGTGATAATGTTAGCTATTCTATCACAGCTCACAGAACTTAAGCTAAAGACTGCTTCACCATATTTATGATGTTCAAACCAAGTGAGCTGAGATACATTTATAGTAAAAACGCCAGGTACATTAAGAAAAAAATTGTTTATTGCGTTAGGATCATTAAAATGTGATGGTAGGTTGTCATTTTTTTGAGGCAGTATTGTAGATTTTAAATTTTTCCATAGTGTCTTCGGATTTTTAATTTGGTTATTTATATTCTGTTTGAAATAAGCTATCTTTTCAAAATATATCGCTCTATTTACCACAGATTTGAGATCTTTGTAATAGGCCTTTTTACTCTGACACTTAGTTCTACGATAGGCAACTAGGGCTTCATCCCGTAATCTCATCATTTCTTTTACAGTAAATGTCATCCATGGATATGCGCGGTCTTTTAATATGGACGTTTTTAACGGAGCGTGTAGATCAAAAAGGGTTAGCATTGTGTGATTAAAATAATCGACCATTTGATTCACATCTCCGTGGTGTGACAACAAATCCCAACGTATAGAGTCGACATCTTGATTAAACTGATCAATACAAATATCATGAATAGGCCTAAAAGTCACAAAAGTTGGAGAGATTTTTTCACGCTTTATCTTGAATTCACACACAATGAGATTGTGTCCAGTCAACCTTCCCACTGGATCGTCAACAATAGTGGCGCTTAAGTTAGTACATACCACATCAAGAACATCATTTGGTATCCATATTTGTTTTTTTTATTCTCTGTTACTTTGTGGTGGTTGAATAAATAGTTTTCTTTCTTTCTTTCTTTCAAGTCTCTTTCGCCCAGTAATATCACTTGCTACAGTACCCTTCAAACTTAAACACAGTGCAGCTTGCACACTACTGCTTGGAGATAGAGTATCTGACACTGCGGTGGTACCCAACAAGATGGATTATTGCTAAAGAGTCCCACTACCAGGTACCACCAGGTGGTAGTTTAAAATTGTACTTTTTAAACCCTACTAATATTATAAATCTGGGTGTGTATGTTTGTTACCACGTATCTCCGTGACGACTAAACCGATTGTGATGCAATTTAAAATATAGATGGCTAAGTCCTGGAATAACATATAGGCTTAATACTTTTTATTCCGAAAAAAATTTACTATTCCTGTGGGATAGCATGATAGTATGAAAACTGCGAAACACGCAGGTAAAGCCGCGCGGGTCAGCTCGTTAAAAATAAACATCTTTGTCTTAACGTAACCTACGGATAATTATTGTTTTCATTTAGATTATTTTATAAGATAAAAAACAGACGAAAAATCTCTAGTACTATTCCGCTTAACCTTTAAACTAATGAGGTCACACAGTTACCACAGTTAACCTCATGAGAAAAATATCGACGTCGAGCGCTGGAGCCAAGAGGCTCCAGCGCTCGACGGAGCAACACGTCTGGCGGAGAACAAGTCAATGGTCCTGAAGATGTCCCGTGGAGGGATGAAACACGTGTCGATATTTTTCTTTTGAGGTTAACTGTGGTAACTGTGTGACCTCATTAGTTTAAAGGTTAAGAGGAATAGTACTAGAGATTTTTCGTCTTTTTTTTTTTTTTATACTACTAAAGTGGTAACCAAGCGTACGGCCCACTTGATGGTCAGCGGTTACCGTAGCCTATGTACGCATGCAACATCATAGATATCACTTGCGTGATAACACCCTGAGACCTTAGATGGTAAGTCTCATGTGCCTGTAATTTCACCGGAAACCATACCCTTCGAACCGGAACACAGCAATGCGAGCATTACTGCTTGGCGGCAGAAATAGGTATGGCGGTAGTCCTTCCCCGGACGAGCTCTATCACAAAGAACTCTACTACTCTTAAACCTGTTTTTTATCTTGTAATGGATTTCCGCAAAGTAACGCCTGAATCTATCAATTATCTTAGATTATTAAAACAGTTAGCTATTAGAACGTATATGGTAACATTGCTAGCAGATGTTATAACCATAACTGGGTGGTTATTCTGAATTCCAATGTTATTACGCTGGGTTTCAGTCGGTGAGTTATGGCTTTCTACCCTCTCGGTGTGTGTGACCCAGCTGTACTCATACGTATCTTACCCAGTGAGATTCCTTGCGAGTTATATCGCAATTTTTATTATTCAACTCCACGCTGAGTCTTTACAGGAAGTTGCAATCCCCAGGCATTACCTCAGATACTCGTATCTTTGTCTTGCCAAAAACTACGTGATTATAGAAATCTGTTACCTGGTGGTAGGACACTTCAAGCAAGAGTCCGTCTTGGTGGGTACCACCGCAGTGTCAGATATTCTACCTCCAAGCAGTAGTGTGCAAGCTGCACTGTGTTTAGGTTTGAAGGGCACTGTAGCAAGTGAAATTACTGGGCGAAAGAGACTTAACAACACTGTCTCGGGGTGATAAGCGCAGTGCTGTGTCACGCAAACACTTAAAAACATTAAGCTTTGGATGGCACTGCATCTGTAATAGTCAGGCGTGGTGCTTAACATCAGGTGGGCGTCTTGATTGTCTTGTCACTTGATGACAAAAAAAAACTCTAAAACGCTGACTCTGTTTTAAGCAGAGGGCATCATACAATACCTTTAACGTTTTTAGAACCTCTGCACAAGACTTTTGAACGATGGACAACTCTACGTAGCACTGCATTGAGACTTTCAACCTGAGTATTCTACTTAGGTGGTTTGCCTATCTGAAACTTCTTATAACGTGACTTGACAAACCGAAGTGTTTTAAATAGAGATATTAGTGATAGAGCTCGTCCGGGGAAGAACTACTACAAACCTATTTCAAACACAAGACTAATTTATTTTAGATTGATAGCCTTTTTTCAGTTAACAAACTTCTCTTTGCACTAGTCGACAAGTTTCCAGTCTAAAACACCTGAAACGAATGAGAATTGAAATAGAACTAATGGTTATCGATATAAAGTAAGGGTGAGTTGCACCATCTAACGTTAACGTCAAATTGTTCGACGACGATTGAACAATGGTGCAACTCACCCTAAGTATTTTTGTAACGGTTGACATGTCACGTTACTAGTTGCTTCTTAGACGAGAGAAAAACTTGAATAAAGTCACGTGGCTTTAAGGTAACCTGCAACCACAGACTAAATTTACAAAGAAAAAAGTTTAGTGAAAAACTTAGCCTTACCCAAGTAGGTAGGTACTACTTCTGTTTGATGCCAAGAAAACATTTAAAAACATTCACAACTAAGGTTTCACTTCGAAGTTTTAAAAGCTCTAACTCTTTTATATTGTGATAAAATACTTACTCAACATTTCCTTTACTTATTAAGAGTTGTTTCCAGACCTCGTTCAAGGTGAAAAGCTAAGGCGGTCACAAACTGACGTCGTTGCTTCTTCTTCTTCTTCATTTATGGACTCTGTGGCTTATTTGCCTCAATTTTGCCAGTGTCAAGTGTATTAGCTTAATTGTCGCATAACAACGTAAACAAACGAAATTTGAAAGGAAATAAATGGTGACTTTTCTTTCAAAATTCCTTTGGAATGTCTTTGACTAAATTACCAACCAACATTACCACTCCATTACAATTACTTACACTTGTGCTAAGTAAACAAGTTAAATTGGATAAACTGCCACCAAAACGCAATAAAACTTAAAATAACACGAGAAAAATAATTAAAATGGGAGGACCCATGTTGTTCTGACAAGATAGCCAAAGACAATCTGACATCGGTCGTTGCGTCGTAGCTAATAATAAGCTTGGTAATAAGATTATTCTTCTTCTTTTACTTATGGCGTCTGTGGTTGTGTTTGCAACAATTTTTTTAATAAGAGATAAGTATAATTCTCACAACGGATCTCGGCCGTCGTGAAATTAGCCGTTTCGATGCGCAATGGACTTTTTTCAAACTAAATTGTCTTTGCGTATCACAAACGGCTAACTTCACGGAAGCTTAGATCCGCTGTGCGAACACAACGGATCTCTTAACTATATCTTCATATCGTCGTAGTAAAACCCGCTACCGCCTCTGGCACCGCTCGAGCTTATAACTTTACTAATAGAAAAAGCTTTAATATCACCCTTTTATGGCTCAATATACTTTTAAAGTAACACAAGTCTCAAAACTAAAATGATTATAACTTTTCAATATAATTTATGTATCTAATGATTTCTTGTTTACTTAGATTTAGGTCTATTCAAAGAACAAGAGATCAAAGGAAGTATTTAGTCTGGAATCCTAGACGTCTCAGGATTAGATTTTTAAGAGTAGTAGAGTTCTCTGTGATAGAGCTCGTCCGGGGAAGGACTACCACCATACCTATTTCTGCCGCAAAGCAGTAATGCTCGCATTGCTGTGTTCCGGTGTGAAGGGTATGGTTTCCGGTGAAATTACTGGCACATGAGGCTTTCGATCTTAGCCTCAAGGTGGCAACCCGCGAGTGATACCTCTGGTATTGCAAGCGTCCATAAGCTGCGGTAACCGCTTACCATCTTGTGGGCCGTACGCTTAGTTGCCACTTCAGTTGTATAAAAAAAAAAAAAGATTGATAAGAAAATGTGTGTGGCAACTTACTTGTGTTATTATCATTATCTAAAATATTTCACTTTTATAAATAAAACTATAAAAGTGAAATATGTATATATGTATATATATACATATGTATATATTTCACTTTTATAAATAAAACTAAATATACGCTTGTTGATATTTAGTTTTATTTATAAAAGTGAAATATTTTAGATAATGATAATGTCAGCCATAAAAACACAAAGCGAAACTTATCAATACGTCCTTGAGGTGACGGGCGCTAGCTTCTTCTTCTTCTTTTCTTTTATGGCCTCTGTGGCTAGTTTGCCACAATTTTGCTAGTGTCAAGTGTATTATTTTGATTGTCGCTTAGCAACGTAAACAAACGAAATTTGGAAAGAAACGATGACTTTTCTTTCAAAATTCTCCTGGAAAGTCTTTGACTAAATTACCAACCAACATTACCTCTCCATTTCAATTACTTACACTTGTGCTAAGTAAACAAGTTAAATTGGATAAACTGCCACCAAATTTACGCAATAAAACTTAAAATAACACGAGAAAAATAATTAAAATGGGAAGACCCATGTCGTTTTGACAAGATAGCCAAAGACAATCCTTTAGATCGGGCGCTAGTTTTCAAATCTTAAATTTTTGGGTGACAATTTTTGACAGTGCAGCTGTTATAGCCAGGTGTTACGCCGAACGATATACTCGTCATTTTGATCATAAACAAAAATTAGTGTACCAAAAAAGGTGCATTATTCTTTAGTTTTTACACTGAGTACTAGTAAAGCGAATGGCCAATTAAAACTGCAAACTTCTATAAAAAATAGGCGTGAATATTAAAACCTAAGCTCAGATGTCAGACTTCAAAAGTTTTATATTTTTTGCTCGACTTTCATCTCCACAGAATCTCTGAGCAGGTGCCTTAAGGAGCGGTCTCGGGAGCGGTGACGCGTGACACGCAACGAAGCGCAACGTCACACGGTGTCGCATTGCTGTCGCTATGAGAACCGACAAGTGGTGTTAGGTTGTTGGAGAAAAAACTTGTTAATTTTAGTCCATAAATATTTTACAGATAAATCTTTAATCAGCGGTTTTGGTTAAATTTAATAACCGTAGGCCTTCGGGCGGCCTATTTTGTCACCAAAGTTGGCCTCATCTCTCCCAAAAAACTCTCTATTGGGTTTCAAATGCAACCAATTCTCGATATCTACTCGTATATCTAGACAAGGATAGGTATTACAAATAAACAGGATGTTTTAATGCAAAAGCTGCATGGTACGTAAATCAAAATATTAAATTATTATTATCTTGCAGTTACCGTACCTAGCAAGAGCCCCCATAGCACAACTTTAAGCGTTATCGAATCATTTATCTTAGGTTGGATTTGACCGAACACATGTAAGCATTATTCTAAGAATAAATCGTAGTTCATTATATTATTCCCAGAATAGTTATACCAGGAATTGGTCGAATCCACATGTCGCTATAGATGTGACCTGGATTCAGTTATGGTATAATTTTACTATCCTAGGAATAAGATCATGTCAAACACAAGTAAAACGTAGTTATACGAGATTTATTCTGAGAATAGTGCTTGATCGAATCCAATCTTAGACGCAAATACGCAATACTCCAGCACTGACACCATTTGAAGTCAGTCACTTACCCAATGTTCATCATACTTTATGTCAATGTGGCCATGTAAGCCTATTTTGAATGGCAACATCCACATTTTAATGTTAAGTATGAATAGTGTGTTTAATGTGGTGGCTGTACAATAACAACCAAACATACAACCAGTAGTAGAAAAAGAAAAAAAAATGCGTTTATGTTAAGTATGAATAGTGATTTATTAAGAACTGGTGCTAGCAATGCGCTCGAGCGTAACGCCAAAGAATGGAATTCACAAATGTTCCATACTCGCTTTGCAGAGAATAAAAGTTTACAACAATGTACAGAATTCGTATCTTGTATGTTCAATCAGTTGACATGAATAGCTTTCTGATAAAGCTTAAGAACCGTTTTTTACCACCGACCTACTTGCACTCCGAAATACGGATAAACAGTTATTTGGTAAATACACTAGACCTGGGCCCCAATTCCGCTAATTCTATAACGCAGTTTGCCTGCCTGAAAGTCTCACGCAAGCTTCATGGAAGCGTCACGCTAGAGAGATGCAAACGTCTACCGTGTTGGTTTGACGTTTCTAATAAAAAATTGCTTTATTGCCCGGACAACGGGTGTGTTGCCAGTTGCCACCAGTCCATACAGGACCAGGCAAAAGATATGTAGTGAGTTAAGTTAATGTAAAATAGCTAAAAGGTAATTTTGTAACTAAAGATATTAAATCTTTGAATTGCAGCTGTGCGTTAGGTTCGCTAAAACACGACAACGGCTGACCGATTTGACCGATTTTGGTCTTGAAAGAAATTATGGAAAATTGCGAAAAAAATAACGCGAGTGAAACCGCGCCGGGTTTACTAGTAAGTAAATACACACAAAAAAAAACGGTCTTCGTATTTTAGCCATTATTAATTAAAAGCAAACTCTCTGAGTATAAATACCATTTATTTTTAGTCAAATAGCTATAAATACGGTCAACAGAATTTTAAAAAAAGGGTTTAATCTCTACCGTATTCTGTCCATAAAAAAGCGTTTGAGCAAAGCAAATCTTTGTCATCGATCGATCGATCTCTCAATATGCAGGGAGACTTTTTGTTATCAGGTTTTCTTGAGTTCCTTAAAAATTACACTGATCTCCAATCAGTTTCCAATTATCATACCGAAAATGCATAAAATACACAGTAACAGTTAAGTTATTTAACGACCGTTACCAACGATCTCTAGATAGCTTCTATCTTGGCATATTGTCTGTGTAATTTATTTCAACAATAGAGCCTCCTAAAGACAAAACAAGGATAATAAACAATTCGCCGAGCCCTTTCATTATCCCCCAAAAGATATAAACATAGTCCTTGACACGAAACATCAAACGGTAACTCATCACTAAAACAAAACCTAAATAAAATATTATTGCGCTTTATCTCATCGCGTATTCTGAAAGAGAGCGCTTATACAGTGCGGTGCGGCTGCGTTGCGGATTTTTTTTTTTTTATGTGATTACTATGTGAGACTTGTCAATACAGCGTGAACAAGAAGCTAGCGTTTTTGAGTCACCAGAAAGGTTTTAATCGACAAAGTGATAATCTACTTTAAGCTGATAGCTGGTAGATCTATTTTCAGTTATCCAAAAACTTTGTACTTAGGATACTATACCTACTGATACCTATCTATCTCGTGCTACACGTAGTGCAATATAAAATATAATAAATATAGTTCGTTCGTTCGTATGAGTCAGTGGCCAACTCTGGTGACAGAGTTTCTAGGCCTCCCGAAGGCCTCTGTCATGGCCTAACAACTTTGAAAAAGCCGGGACCGACTGCTTACCGTGCTCTATGAAGCACGGGAGCGCTCAGTTGAAATTGCCACTGGCGGTCACCCATCCAAATGATGACCCCGCGGAACAGTGCTTACTTCGTTGATCTGTTGAGAACGACTTAGCCAGCTACGTCACGAGCGCTCCTTATATATAGTGAAAATAGAACCAATGGCTATCAATTAAATTAGATATTTCTGTCATAAATTATGACGTCACTTGGTGCTTCTTTTATAAATAAACCATCATAGTTTGTTTTCTCGATAGGTGAGAACAATACAAAATAACAAGCCATATTTATTGTTTATACTCTTACTTCACTACAAGGAATGTTTTTTTTTTCAATAAAAAAAAATAGGATTCATTATGCCTCAGTAAATAAATAATAAATAAATAATGCTGGACAATCCACACAGCATCATCTAGCCCCAAGCTGTTAAACAGAGCTGTATTTAGTAAGTAAGTCTTTCATGTTCGAGCACTAACAAAAACTAGCAAAAACGTCGCACCGCACCGTGTGTAGTAGCCCTTACGTAACATTCACTTTACGGCATCTTGATGGGGAATTACGGCAGATTTTCGATTTGGGACAAAAACAAACAGACGGAATGATGGATGCCTTTCATTTATTGGTTAATGATGGATCTTTCTGTAGGTTCTGTATAATCTATCAATTTACTATTCATTGTAAGAGCCCAGGAACAAAATATATTTTTCATAATTAAGTAACATTCATATTTAGATTGAAAAGAACTTGTATTTTAACTCAGATTAAAGACTACTCACACTCAAACTCTTAAAGACTACACACTTAAAGACTACACGCTCACACATGAGGCTGTGTACAGAATGAGAGTTGCACAGAGAGCCATGGAGCGAGCCATGCTTGGCGTCAAACTTATTGACCGAGTTCCAAACACAGAAATCCGAAGACGTACCAAGGTCAAAGACGTCGGGAATCGGATAATGGAACTCAAATGGCAGGACTCATGGCAAGACGTGGTGATGACAGGTGGAGTAAGGCGACAACTGAGTGGTGGCCAAGAAGTGGCTACAGAAACGTCGGTCGTCCGTTGGCGAGATGGGTAGACGACATAGTGAAAGTCGCGGGCCGTAAGTGGATTAGATTAGAACAGGATCGTGGTAGATGGCACAAACTAAAGGAGGCCTATACCCAGCAGTGGGTGAAGTCAGGCTGTGGATGATGATGATGAAAGACTACTACGATTGTTATTTTTATTAAGATTAGATGTTTAAGATGGAAATGCTAAACGCTTGCATTTATAGTGATTTAGGTCAGTACACAAAATAGGCTTGTAAGAAATGTACTAAGAAGATATTTAATTACTTTACTTGGTTTTCTATTTGTACAACACACACTACATACATAAGACAAAGTTTGAAATACTCACCACAGGTAGAGTGCATTATTTATGTAGATGCTATTGCCTCTGTCAGTTCATTCTTCAACTTTCTAAGTTAACAAACACACACACACACCATCAACAGTCACATAGACAGACTCCATGCTCCTTCTTGTGTCAACTACAAAAACAGTACAACACCCCAAACCCGATACAAATTTTGCAAACATTGTCCACACACCTCCATTGCTTTATCAATGAAGGTGGGTTTCATATACAAACCTCGTTATACATCTTTGCACAATTCTCTTGTGGAAAGGCACTGAGACTTGTAAACATAAATCTAACAGTCTTTACATCAAACACAATGTCATCTCACTGGCTTAATACAAAATACGGTTAAAGATTGTCTTTGGCTATCTTGTCAAAACGACATGGATTGGGTCCTCCCATTTTAATTATTTTTATCGTGTTATTATAAAGTTTATTGGTTAAATTTGGTGGCAGTTTATCCAATTTAACTTGTTTACTTAGCGCAAGTGTAAGTAATTGAAATGGAGGGGTAATGTTGGTTGGTAATTTAGTCAAAGACTTTCCAAGGGGATTTTCAAAGAAAAGTCACCATTTCTTTCCAAATTTCGTTTGTTTACGTTGCTAAGCGACAATCAAACTAATACACTTGACACTGGCAAAATTGTGGCAAATAAGCCACAGAGTCCATAATCGAAGAAGAAGAAGAAGATACGGGAAGATATGCGGATCACAAAACGTAATATTCGGTTTCAACTTGCGTTTTATAAAACTTTTATCAACGTGTTAAATCAAATAAAGGATTTCTGCCTGTTTCCTTTTGGGCTTATTTCGCGTTTAGTTCAGGTTTGCGCGAACTTCGTAGACTGAACTTTGAGTACTACAGCAAAATGCATCATATTTCAATGACGTTATATTCGAAATTAGAAAAGCAAGTACTAAACTAGACACGGTAACGCCCCTTAAAACTTCCAACTTTGCATCGATACTTTGCGACTACTTTGTGTGCTTGTGAAAATTATAGATTCTACACAGGCCGTGCCATAGCTGGATCATTTTTGATATCATCAGCCACATGCTGGACATACTCTTCCCCTACAATTCCCATGACGCCTAATCGTGAGCCTTTACCTCCACCTTCTTTATTTCCTAAGCTCTTTACGTCGTCGTCATCGGTCCATTGAGTGCGAAGCGTCCCATACTTTGTTTTGCAGTTCACGGTTGCATTGATCATTAGGAATTTTCTATACAACTTTTTTTTTAATACAACTGAAGTGGCAACCAAGCCACAACACGGCCCACAAGATGGTAAGCGGTTACCGCAGTCTATGGACGCTTGCAATACCAGAGGTATCACTCGCGGGTTGCTACCTTGAAGCATATATCGAAAGCCTCATGTGTCAATTTCACCGGAAACCATACCCTTCACACGGGAGCACAGCAATGCGAGCATTAATGCTTTGCGGCAGAAATAGGTATGGTAATTTCTTACATTTAATCAAGCCCTTAGGTCTGTTTCTTTTTAAGTACGCTCAAATATCAAAAGATACAGCTCCCAAATGGCATGTTTGTGAGATTTCCTGTTGTTTACGTCAATCAGTCGTACAAGATCTATATCAACAACCTTAGACAATTGCCTACTAACTCGACACAAGTGTCTGTATACATTTTGTACCGACTAATTTCCACAGTCCCATGTCTCTGTACCAAAAAAAAACAAAGAGATTCGCTTGAAATTTTCTGAGTGGTCCTTCAATTGTATTCGGGGATAGAGTGATTGTTTCCTGCAACGATGGATCCGACTTGACTCCTCTTGTGTTGACGTCACTACCTGTTGTCAAAAATCCTAAGGACCCTACAGGGATCTCGGAATTTCCTGTTTAAATTTGAAATGGCAACTCTACGGTTTTGTCTAAAACCATCGATGTGATTATTATAACGACGTTGCGGGACATATTTTTGGATGATCTGAAAATATTTGTTTGGGTATAATGTATTCTATCAGTTATCTCGTTCCCATAGTATAAGCTTTGCTTAGTTTGGGGCTATTTAGGCACTGTGTAAAATACGTTCGCAATTAATTATTAATTCAATAAGTTTGTAAGGTGTGTGAAGTCGCACATTAATGTCTCCTTAAGAAGAATTCCTTAAAGTGATATCTGCAATAATTTCAAAGTTAATTGTCTGTACCGCATTATTTGTCACCGCGTAATGGAAGAGGTACGAGGAAAATCCTACTCAACATTACCAATCAGGCCCCGCCAGATGGCGTCTTCTGACGACGTAAAGTTCTCTAATTATTTAATGTTATTCAAATATGAAATTAAATGTATTGAAATATTAGGTTGGGGAAAAAGTCTTTTCGCATTTTTTAAGATAATTCAAAACATTTTTTAATATACTTTATTTACATTTAACTAAAGTATATAGGTACCATTTTGTTCTATAACTTTTTGCCATCTTGTAGGTAGGGACATGATCCCATTGCTAATAGAAATTTTGGGGCTTCTGATTAAAATACCGCGACAAGTGGTTTTGGCAGTCCTCTCGTGATGTTAACCTGACACTGCCTAAAGAATTCTGAAGAGACCGAAACAGGTGGAAATCTGAAGGTGCAAGGTCAGGACTATACGGCGGATGCATTAACACCTCTCAGTCAAACTCTCTTAATTTTTGCTGAGTGGCTAAAGTTGTGTGAGGTCTAGCGTTATCATGATGAAAAACCACACCCCTTCTGTTGATTAATTCCGGCCGCTTTCTCTCAACTTCTTGCTTTAATCTCATCAGTTGTTCGCAGTAGAGTTCAGTACCGATGGTCCTGGTGGTAACAGTTTATAATAAATAATGCCCTTCCAATCCCACCACACACACAGCATCACCTTGTAGCAAGTTAACCCGGGTTTCGCCACAGTCTGTGAAGCCTGACCGGCCTTTGACCACGACCTTTTTCGCACGTTCTTGTCGTACATGATCCTATTTTTTATCACCAGTTATCAGCTTCTTCAAAAATGGTTCGGTTTCATTACGTCGTAATAAAGAATCACAAATGAGTACACGGTTCATTAGATTTTTTTCAGTGAGCTCGTAAGGTACCCAAATATCGAGCTTTTTTGTGTACCCAGTTTTTTTCAAATGTGCCAAAACTGTTTTGTGGTCAATTCCCAGTTCTTCAGCTACGTCGTAACTACTGATATGCCGACCTTGCTTCACATTTTCAAAAATGGCATCCATTTTATCCGTAATAGGGCGACCAGAGCGACGTGCATCTTTGACATCAAAATTTCCGGATTGAAAACGCTTAAACCAAATTTGTGCTACTCTCACAGACACTGCATTAGGTCCATAAACATCGCAAATTTTTTTCGCGGCTTGCGTTGCATTTCTAAAATTTTAAAATGTATCGAATTTCTTCATTAGATTCACTCATCTTGACAGTACGAAAAACAAATAAAAATCACACATTTTCCTAATTTGAATTTGGAATTATGTTCTTTAAAATTTAAACTTTTAATGATACCAAAACCAACCAGATACAAATAGTATAGCCAAAGAAATTTTATTACAAGTTCATACATACTATAATCCGAAAAGACTTTTTCCCCAATCTATTAATATCCCTCCTTCTGAAAAAATATTTTTTATGGAAATTTCCGTAATTTTTAAATATTCACTTAAAGTAGGCAAATGCTTTGGGCGAATCAAAAACGTTAGACGTCTCTGTGTTTTATAAAAGCATTATTTTATTAGTATTATTATTATCAGTCTGTGATGTCTCACCGCAGGACAAAAGCCCTATCTGCTTTCCAATTAATTTATTACGGGAAAAATAAGTAAGTTCCAAAAAGTACTTGTCGCACGCTCCGATTACCCCCGCGATTCATGTCCCGCGCGTCTGTAAGGAGACGTCTGAATTACTTGGTTTGCTCATTATGTATAGCCACGGCAGGGGGAGCGAATACGTTTTGTATTCCAAGAGTCAATAGGGTACTATTATTTGCTAGCAAGTAAATACGTATCTAGGCCAAAATGCCGGTGAAGAAGTGTGTATTTGTGCTATAAAATCGTTATTACGCATCATGTAGTTTTTTATAAATTTATAGTGGAGGCTTGCAACACCAGAAATTTCGCTCGTGCGCTGTCATTCTAAAACGTTGTGTAAATTTAAAACAAAACTTCGCATACTAAAATAGTTGAATTTGTGAGACTATGAAACACTGTAATAAGTACCCTTATTCTTTGAGTAAATCATTAATTGTTTCATTCATTCCTAGATGGAAAGACTCCGATTTCAATCAGCAAACTGTCAATAAGCTGTTATTCATACAAAATACGTAAGTTTTTGATTGAAACCAAGCGATATCGATTGCAACCGAATAACGCAATCGGGGACGACATAGCAATCACCTAGCTTTATGACGTTTAAAAATTATTATTGTATTATAATTGAATGAGGATATTTTTTACTCTACTTTACTTACAATAATTTACATTACTGCTTGGCAGCTGAAATAAGTATAGCGATAGTTCTTTCCCGGACGACCTCTTTCACAACGAACTTAGTTACGTCTTTGATGTATAAGGTTCTACTAGCTGTGGCCCGCGACTTCGTTCGCGTGGAACTCGGAACGGTTTTGTTTTTCGGAAAAAAAATCAACCTATGTCCTACTCCTGGTCACTCATCTATGTTTTAAATTTTAGTCAAATTGGTACAGTGGTTGTCGAGTTATAGAGGAACAAACATCCAATAACATATAGCATTTATAATATTAGTGTGATAGTGGTTATTTCATACCACAATTCTTATATATTATACAATTAGGTTATTTCATATATATTATACAGTTTGATGAATAATAATAGCTTAAAATTAAAGGTTCAGGCAAACATTTATTACTTGTTTAATTTGAGTAAATTAATAATAAATCAGTAATAAACTGAAAATCCTAGCTTATTATTTTTGGCGACTAATGTGGCGCGGTGGGCGAAGGTCCGCCTGCGACGCGGAGTTTGCGGGTTCGATTCCCGCCTCGGGACAAATGTTTTTAGGATCTGCAAATATTTGTTCCGGGGGGTTCTGGGTGTTTTCTATGTATAATAAAAAATATCTATCTATGTTTTGTATTGTAATAAATATATTTCAGTCATCTAGTACCCATAATACAGCTCTGTTTAACAGCAGCTTACCTTGGGCTAGATGATGCTGTGTGGATTGTCCAGCATTATTTATTTATTTTATATATTGCTATAGTATGGATTTTGTAAGCAACATCGTATTAACAGAAACCCGCAATTAAATCACAAGGATCAATTTAAAAGGTTTCCTTAATTCCCTTATTATAAAAGTCCTTATGTGCTATACAAGCTTCAGAGTTCGTACTGAAGTAAAGGCGCGTTGCTACGGTTCAATTTCTAAAAAACCTCAGGCGTCTTTCATCAGAGAGGCGATAAAATTATATAGTTCAATTGAAGAATTTGAATTGAAGAGAATGGAACTCGTTGCCAGCGTCTGTTTTTCCGGACCACTATAATTTAAGAGTCTTTAAAGCTAGAGTGAATAGGTTCTTTCAAGGCAAGCGTTCTCCATTGACCACACCATCACCTACCATCAGGTGAGGTGGTGGTCAAACGCTTGTTTTAAGGCTACGGCACATTGTGCAAGCGTTACTATGTTTAGGTTTGAACGGCACTGTAGCAAGTGAAGTTACTGGGCGAAAGAGACTTAACAACAATGTCTCGGGGTGATAAGCGCAGTGCAGTGCCGCGCAAACACTTAAAAATTTAAGCTGTGGGTGGCACTGCATCAGTAATAGTCAGGCGTGCTGCTTAACATCAGGTGGGCTTTGCTAGTGCGGTGGATTGCTCTGATTGTCACCGTCACTTGCTGACATATAAAAAAAACATAAGAGCTTTTTTTTATACTACTAAAGTGGTAACCAAGCGTACGGCCCACTTGATGGTCAGCGGTTACCGTAGCCTATGTACGCATGCAACATCATAGATATCACTTGCGTGTTACTACCCTAAGACCTTAGATGGTAAGTCTCATGTGCCTGTAATTTCACCGGAAACCATACCCTGCGAACCGGAACACAGCAATGCGAACATTACTGCTTGGCGGCAGAAATAGGTATGGTGGTAGTCCTTCCCCTGACGAGCTCTATCACAAAGAACTCTACTACTCTTATATGTTTAAAAAATTAGAAATGTAGCGGGCTTTGTTAATTAATTTTCCATTACCTACATCCATCGTGTGGGCAGCTCAGGTCCATTTAAATTTGGATTCTAATTGGGTTGGATTATCCCACATAACTGAACAAGGTCGCTTGTGTTACGGCTTATTCACACGATGATTCGTGTTTTTAGCTGTATCATCATTTTGTCATAGCACATGCTGAGTGGTGGCCATTTTTGTTACCCTATATAAGGTCATTCATTATCAACCTGACAAACTTAAGGGGTGGGTTCCACACATAAAAAATAAATACTTGTACTTTTTTTTTTTTTCTAAACGTTTTTTTTTATAAAATTTAAAAAAAAAAATTACGTAATTCTGCTTCATAATTAGTTATCCTTGTTAGAAATCGAAAAGGCAGCGCTCGGCACGTGTTAGTGACCCGCGCGTCAATGAACTGCGGGTCACTAACCCGCGCGTCCTTGACCTGCGCGTGTCCTTGACCCGCTACGGGGCGCGCACACTCGAATATTTCATTATTACGTCACTTAACTCGATTCCCAACAATGATAAATAATAATTGAGCGGAAAAACGTAATCGATTTTTTTTTGTTTACTTGTGATTTTTAAGACAAAACATACATAAAAAAAAAAAATTATAGGTACATATATTTTTTTTTAGGTGTGGAACCTATCCCTTAAGTTTGTCAGGTTGATAATGAATGACCCTGTATATTTAGCAATAGCTGATGTAATGTTTTTAGTTGGTAACGAAATAAACGTTTTTATTATTATTATTATTTTTCACGAATAGTTGTTATGCCATGACAGATGCCATCGGGTGGCTTATTGATTCCACCACCAGAGTTGGCCACTGACTCATACGAACTTTACTTAATGATTCTTGTTTTTTTACAGTGGCAATAAAAAATATACGTATGTATAGTTCGCACAGCGGATCTAGGCTTCCGTGAAGTTAGCCGTTTGTGATGCGCAAAGACAATTTAGTTTGAAAAAGCTTCATTGCGCATCGGAACGGCTAATTTCACGACGGCCGAGATCCGTTGTGAGAACTATACCGCGCGTGCTGAAAAGACAGACTAAGTAAGGGCTGAGTAACCTCTTTACTCGCCGCGAAACTCAGTATGCTCCCAACCGGGGGTGATGTGGTGGTGTGGCATTGCCTATATAGAATCGGTTTGCCGCGTGCTTATCGATGCTTTTAGATCGTTCATTTTCGCGCGGCTTATGTTTCCCATCACTAAAATACATTTGTTTAAAATACAAGTACGAAATATGTTACACGCTCGGTTTCCATACAAATTGACGAACTCTTTCATTTTAATTAAATATAGTTTTGTGGTGGCAATGGTAAACGGCAGTGTTCAGCGAATCATGAATCGTGAAAAATTAAGATACGGCAAATATCACTATTTTCTTTAGTTTTTTTGTCGAATGTTGAATGACGGGTCTCGTGTGAATAAGCCGTTAGAGCTACGTTTCATAGAACTTTTTTTAAGTTCGTGCAAACTCTTCTATTTCAGGGGTCATTTACGAAGGTGTTTGTCTTCGGTAAGCAGCCATTTAACAGCAGGTGGGCTACATCCTTGCTTGTTTCCGTCTTAATAGTATAAGAAAATAGTTTAGTTAATTTGTATGAGTCAGTAGTCAACTCTGGTGACAGAGTTTTTAAGCCTTCCAAAAGCCAAAAGCCTCTGTTATGGTCTAACAATTTCGAAAAAGCTAATGCCTTTATATTAAGTAAGTAGAACAGAGCCCTTCGAGACTTTGTTCGGTTTTTTTATTTTTTTATTTTATTTAGAGTTGCATAAAGCGTGTTTAGCCTGAAGCCTATAATGCGACGCAACATTAACACAATACACTTAAACATTTGATTAAATACGTTAAAATATTATAAACCATCTTGTTCAGCTTCACACGGGTGTATAATAAATATAGCCTATGTTACGCAGGGATAAAGTAGCATTCAAATGGTGAAAGAATTTTTGAAATCGGGCAAGTAGATTTTGAGTTTATTCGTAACAAACAAAATTACAATTTAATCTTTCCTTTTTATAATAATAAAATTAAAAAAAAAACATAAATTACAATAAAAAGTCAAGCTATAAAAAAATATGAACATGAGTTTAGGTAGGTAGCTAAATGTACTATATGAAATGATGATTAAAATTCAATATTATGTAAATGTATAAAGTGACCTTACATCATTTGAATTTCAATTAATCTGCTATCCTATTTAAGATAAGATCTTGTCTAACTAGTAACTAAGCTCTAACTACCCCAAGTCAAGTAAAGTTTAGAGATAATCAAGTACTACGGAGATAAGGGCTGCTTGAGACGGACGAGTTTGTGATTAACTACTAAGATATTTAACATGTGATTAGGGCCGTCATACACAGTAACAATAATATAAAAATATACACCATTCAAGTTTTCATTAAGGTGCAGACAACAGTCAATAATTAGCGTCAATTACCTTAACCGACGGAAAACGGAGGAGTAAGTTGAGTTAGTTTAGAAGCTTAGTTATTAGGGTTAATAACAGGTTATTTTTCTCTTTTATGGGTTATTTTCGTTGGTTGAATTTTTGTAAAAAGGTTTTTGTTTTAAAAAAGTTGTTAGTTAATTGATAGATTCAGGCGTTACTTTGCGGAAATCCATTACAAGATAAAAAACAGACGAAAAATCTCTAGTACTATTCCGCTTAACCTTTTAACCAATGAGGTCACACAGTTAATACAGTTAACCTCAAAAGAAAAATATCGACACGTGTTTCATCCCTCCATCCGTCGACGACGGAGCAACACGTCTGCCGGAGAACAAGTCGATGATGTCCTGATGATGTCCCGTGGAGGGATGAAACACGTGTCGATATTTTTCTTTTGATGTTAACTGTATTAACTGTGTGACCTCATTGGTCAAAAGGTTAAGCGGAATAGTGCTAGAGTTTTATCGTCTGTTTTTTACCCTAAAGTTGTTAGTTTAGCTCAGTTGAAATTGCCACCAGCGGTCACCCATCCAAATAGTGACTACGTGGAACATTGCTTAACTTCGTTGATTTGTTAAGAACAACTTAGCCAGCTACGTCACGAGCGCAACACTGATTTTGAGCCTTTACCATCCGCCGATTTCCTGCGACCTTTAAAGTCGTTCTATCGAGTGGAGGAACCGTCCTATACCTACTTCATTTTTTAGTTCGTGGTCGCCATTCGAGAACCTTTATTCCCCAGCGGTTAAAGGTTTTGCAAGCTATTTATGGCCTGCGCATTTTGTCATCATATTAGTATAGTAAGTATACCATAAAATTACCTTAAATTTAATTTTAATTTCGGTGTAAATTTCCAGTGTGTGTGCAAGGTTATTTACCCAACCCTTTAATTAACTACATAAGTGGGTTGTTATATTCTCGTTATACATTCTCAAGGTTATTCCCGATCTCGAACAGAACACAGATACTCCAAAGGCTATCGATTGATCAGCTACAAATCCATTTCTTCATCTATACTAATATTATAAATAGAAAAGTCTATACTAATATTATAAATAGAAAAGTCTATACTAATATTATAAAGAGAGAAGTCAATACTAATATTATAAATAGAGAAGTCTATACTAATATTATAAATAGAGAAGTCTATACTAATATTATAAATAGAAAAGTCTATACTAATATTATAAAGAGAGAAGTCAATACTAATATTATAAATATTGAAGTCTATACTAATATTATAAATAGAGAAGTCTATACTAATATTATAAAGAGAGAAGTCTATACTAATATTATAAATAGAGAAGTCTATACTAATATTATAAAGAGGCAAGATTTGTATTTTTGTTTGTCACAAATAATATTAAAAAAAATACTGGTCTGATTTTTGAAATTCTTTCACCATTAGAATGCTACATTATCTCTGAGTAACATAGGTTATATTTATAACCAGCTAACTGCCCCGGCTTCGCACGGGCGTGGTTTCATTGCACAGACAAACCATTAAGTTTTGCGTGACACTGCACTGCGCTCGTCTCTCCAAGACGTAGATATTAATTATGTTTCACCCAGTAATTTCACTTGCTACAGTATCATTGATGATGTTAATTAATTTATACTAATTAATAGTGTTACTATTATTATTATTTTTTATTTTATGTGTAAGATCAGAATGATGATTTTGGCGTCACCTAACGGCTCTGACGAAAGACCGAGCTCGTCCGGGGAAGGACTACCACCATACCTATTTCTGCCGACAAGCAGTAATGCTCGCATTGCTGTGTTCCGGTGTGAAGGGTATGGTTTCCGGTGAAATTACTGGCACATGAGGCTTTTGATCTTAGCCTCAAGGTGGCAACCCGCGTGTGATACCTCTGGTATTGCAAGCGTCCATAAGCTGCGGCAACCGCTTACCTACCATCTTGTGGGCCGTACGCTTGGTTGCCACTTCAGTTGTATAAAAAAAAAACCAGCTAAATGTCAAGTCCACTTTATTTATACTTTGACTTACACCTACGTCTTAGTTATGACAACCATGGACTCTCTCAATAAAATGTATGAAGAAAACGCGTCGCAATCCCCACATGTATGGTTTGTGTACGTAAACGAAGCCGTTGTATGTGTGAGTGTCATGGTTGGCCCCACCCAATCATAGCAAGGGCGAGATAGCTCACTTTCACTTGCGCTGGCATGCGCGCTCAAAATCGTGCGCGTGCCTTAGCCCTTAGCTTCAGTGCTGGCGAAAGATGCCGGCGCACTCGCAACCGGGGTGGGGTAAGTAAAACCGGTGGGACGTAGGAAGTGGCCATTCTGTACGTAGTACTAATATCTGTTCTGTGGTTATACCACCTCCACTGAGTAACAATATCTCCTTGTCTTATAAATAGTTTCGATTACGTATTTTGATTTCGCTCCAGACCAAATAATGAGTTTTATCTAAATCTGGAGAATATCACGTTTAGTTAATAAATTTGTTAATATAACCAGCTGGGATACCAACTGGCGTACTATTAAATAACCAATTACTTAGATGATCTTCTTCTTTTTCTGTGTCTTAATAGCAAATATGTCTATGTCTATGTCTATGTCTATGTCTTCTTCTTCTTCTTAAGAAGACTTAGATGATAAAAAAGCTTGGGACGAACGTGCTCCAACTCTACTCGGCATCCATAACAATAGCAAGGCTTATGCCAAAAAAGCGATAGGAACCCCAGCCGGTGTTGTTGTAGTTCTTTTACGGCATGGGCGCGTTGCCACTGGCGTAAATTAATTACTGTTTCTGCTCTGTGTTTTTTGTTTGTGCTGTCGAATGAATACTTTTCTTTCTTTCTTTCTAAATTTTCCTAGTTTGTAAGACGTTTCAAAGTGATCCTTGTGATTCAAATGAATAAACGACTTTAGATTTGATCACTGCTGTGAGTTAAGTGTTTGTTTAATAAATATTTGTTGCAAATATTTGTATCGGGGCCTTAGTGTTTCTATGTACCTAATTATAAGATAATTATAAAAAAAAAGTATAAATTATTCTAATATTTATCTGGTTTAGTTTAGGGCTCGCCAGTAGCTCTAAAATAAGCAAAGCTTGTTAAAATGTCCACGAATATTTATTTACTTATTTATAATGAACGCTGATCGGGCCATGCTTCTGCCAGTTCCAAATAAAAAAAACTATCATTTTGCTGGTCGTTATTTCCAAAAACGCAGGCTTACTAAAGTGCTGACGGTTAAGTCGTTATAAATTCACGACATGTATTACAAAACAAGTTAGGATAGACCTCTGTAGCCGGAGGCTTTCGAGGACTTTCGGATAGGTGTGAAAAGGGACAAGAGCTTGCTCTCAGCATAATAATAAAAAAGTTGGGAAATTGGCATATTTTTCGTCGTTCCTGGAAGAGTAGTAGAGTTATAGTTTTTAAAACTATAGATAGATAGATAGATAGATAACTCTTTATTGCACAACACACAAGAAATAATTAAAAGGTTACACAGATATTACTTAATTAGAGCGAAGTACAATGGGCGGCTTTATCGCTATATGCGATTTCTTCCAAGCAACCTTAGGATGGACAGAAACTATCATGGTTATTAACATAATTTTCACTTAAAACGGGATATTTACCATGATTTGTGAGTTTTATTGATTGAAAAAAATGAAATGAATGAATAAAACTCACAAATCATGGTAAATATCCCGTTTTAAGTGAAAACTATAGTAGTAGAGTTCTTTGTGATAGAGCTCATTCGGGGAGGACTGCCACCATACCTATTTCTACCGTCAAGCAGTAATGTTTTTTGTGTTCCGGTCCGAAGGGTATGGTTTCCAGTGAAATTACAGGCACATGAGACTTTCGATCTACACTATCAGGTTGGCAACCCGTGAGTGATACCTCTGGTATTGCAAGCGCCCATAGGCTGCGGTAACCGACTACGCTTTTTATATATAATACTAGCTGTTGCCTGCCTGTCTCGTGGAACTCGGGTACCGTACTTTTTTCTATATAAAAAGTAGCCGATGTCCTATTCCCGGTGTTTCAAAATTCAGCCAAATCGTTTCAGGTTTATGACTGGACTACAAGTCCAGTTATAGAGGAACAAACATCCGGGAAATCAAATTATTTTTATTATTTTTCAGCATCCTGATCATCAGCTAATCTCGAATAAAGCTTAGCAAAAATATAATCAAAAGTATTTAATAAAAAACAAATTTTCTAGGGTATCTTCAACCTCAAAACATATTTTTCTTGATTCGGAATCACTGACCTCTCGGTTCACTGAACTAAATAAAACATCTATGCCATAGTTTGTGCCAAAATTAGATTCTTTTCAGCAAAGGTTAGTGGTTCAGAAACATAAAAATAATGATATGCCTGTAATTACACCGGCAACCATACCCGGAACACAGCTAAGTAAGTTCGAATCGTATGAGTCAGTGGCCAACTCTGGTGAGAGAGTTTCTAGGCCGCCCGAAGGCCTCTGTCATGGCCTAATAACTTTTAAAAAGCCGGGACCGCCTGCTTAACGTGCCCTTCGAAGCACGGGAGCGTTCAATTGAAATTGCCACTGGCGGTCACCCATCCAAATGGTGACTGTGCGGACCAGTGCTTAACTTCGTTGATCTGTTAGGAACAACTTAGTCAGCTATGTCACGAGCGCTCCAGGCAACGCGAGTATTAGACCTAGACATAAGCTTAGACATTTATTTATTTACCACATTAGCACGCACTATAGACACATTAGACATGAGACGAGAGCACCGGTGGTCTAGTGGTAGTGACCCCGCCTTCCGATCCTAAGTTTGTGGATTCAAACCCGGTCATGCACCAATGGATTTTTCTGTTCGAAAAATTTAAGTGCGCAATGCCAATGCTCTCATACGGTGAAGGAAAACATTGTGAGGAAACCGGCATGTCCAAGAACTAAAAATTCGAATGACATGTGCCATCCACCAATCCGCATTGGGTCCGCATGGTGGATTAAAATCCAATCACTCTCGCCCGAGAGTTGGCCAGTGTCCCAACAGTGGGAACATTAGAAGGCTGTCGTGATAATGATGATGATAGACACATTTGAAACCCTTTAAACAGACAGAAAAAGAGAAAAAAGATAATATTTAATATGTATACTGCTTAGCGACGAGACTACTTTCCAGGCCTCGGTCTATTCCAAAGAACTCTACTACTCCTCAGCTTTAACACACGTATTTATGACCAAGAAAAAATAGTTTATCCCTAGCGTGGAAGGCTCTTAGCCAGGTAAAACCCCGCAATATGTTTTGTCACAACCTCCATAACTCATGTACGAAAAATGTCCGAGTGAAAATGATTATGCTATTATGAGCAAACCCTCTCAAAGGAGCTGAATGTGGTTACAGCATAAAAAGGGTTTCAATGTACCGCTTTTTCAACACACCTGTCATGTTTTTATTATTGTCGATAGGTAAGGGAACTACCATAATACATCATACGATTCGGCTGAAAACCTAGAAATAAAGGGTCCGCCGAATAACTTTTTTTTTTGAAAATGATATAAAAAAAAATACTGAATATTTTCTCAAATTTCTTTTTTTATTTGAAAGTACTATCCTTCCGGTTAATAATGGAAAATAATTTCATTCAAATGGCTGCCTCGGCTGGCCATGTAGTAGCCTACACGATGGGTCCAATTTTTAAGCACATTTTTTAAGCACAACAAATGTTATTTGGCGGACCCTTTAGAAAAGAAAGAATTTTTTGCAACCACATAAATAAAATAATAAGGAAAAAAAAACTAGTTCTTACCCATCTACGACCCCGTGGAAGAGTACTTAATTGAGATAAAATAATATGTTAAAACTATTTAGCAAGCTCCGCCATGTTTGACTTATTTTAGCCATTATTTCGACCGATGTGGCGCAGCGGGCGAATGTCCGCCTGCGACGGGAGGTTGCGGGTTCATTTCCCGCCTTGGGACAAATGTTTGTACGATCTGCAAATATTTTTTCCGGGTGTTCTGGGTATTTTCTATGTATAAAAAATATCTATTTATTTATTGTATTGTATTAAGTATATTGGTCATCTAGTACCTACCTATAACAAGCTCTGCTTAGCTTATGAGGGGGCCAGAAGACGCTGTGTGGGTTGTCCAGCATTATTTATTTATATATTCATTATCATTTACAGCACGACTTTAAATCACTGCTAAGTATAGGGCTACCTGAATTTGAACCAATTAGCGTTTTTTTTTCATTGACTTATGAATGACAAAGAAAAACAATACCAAGCCGCTAAAAAGACAGACTATTTATGCATAAGGGCATTAGAATATGTTATCTAAGCACTTTTGACGATGAGGCGATATAGTTTTGTACACTAGCCGAATCGTGCGAGTTTGAATCGGTACACTAGATTATGTCAATTTTCAGGGTCTTTTTATACCGCGAAGTCGTTGGTTCGGTTTTTGTGTCGAAATGGGAATATTGATAAAGATAGAAAGGATTTTTATGATTTGAAAGGTTACGTTTGTTATTCTGTACGTATACCAATATATTTATCTAATCTCTCGAATCTCTTGGAGGATATTTATTATTTTCAATGAATATTTTATTTTTATTTGATGCCAGCAAGTGACGAGAAAAATAAATGAAATTGTTCGCCTGTTGTTATGCGCTACGCCTGACCATAAAAGTTGCAGTGTCACCAAAAAAAAGGTAAAAAAAAAAAGTTTTTATGTTTCGTGTGGCACTGCACTGCGCTCGCCACACCGAAACATAGTTTTTAAGTCTCATTATTTTTTTCGTTTTGTGTTTGCAATAATATAACTACGTACATCAATCTGAAAACTTGTGTACCTTATAGAAACTTAAAGCTTTTTTAGATTCAGTTGACCATGCTTTTTTTTTTATGTCAGCAAGTGACAAGACAATCAAGGCGCCCACCTGATGTTAAGCACCACGCCTGACTATTACAGGTGCAGTGCCACCCAAAGTACTATTTGGTTAAGCCTCAATCAAGTCTAATTTTATTTCGAGATACCTCATGTTCCGATCAATCCTTGGCGTGACGTCGGCACCGGCACCGACCATTCCCAAAATACCAACAAACTATTCCGTCCTTTGACTAGAGGTATATCTAGTGATTGAATTGAAACAGACAAAGGCGTTTTAATTGTATGTATTATTTAGTCAGCCGTTTGTGATGCGCAAAGACAATTTTGTTCAAAAAAGCTCCATTGCGCATCGTAACGGTAAAACGAGAGCCGAGATTCGCTGGCAGTACTAATTATCATCATCTCAACCTATAAAAATTCACTGCTATACATAGGCCTCTCCAATAAAGTGCCAGAACCGATCTTATACCTGTGAATGATATAAAGTTAGCGACCACGTCTCTGTTCCGTATGTCATCAGTATAAACAGTGCTTGTTGCTAGTGATGACTTAACTTATGGCGGTATCTGTGAAAATAGAGCCTATAATTGGCTCTCTAGAATATTGCTTAAGGATATCTTACTTTAATAAAGCTGTTAGTTTTCCATAAAATAAATAAATAAAATGAGAAAAGCTGCTTATCTGAGTTGGATTCATTGGCTGAATTCTTTTTCAAAGTTGAACCTACCTAGTTTAATCACCTGACTTGCATACCTAAACCGTAGTGTCAGATTTTCTGTCTCTAAGCATTAACAGATTTCGAGCAAGCGACACATGTCTCAATGGCTCATCTGACAGAGCACCCGCGTATCAAGCGGAAGGTTGTGGTCAAATCCCGTTTCAGATGAATTTTTTTTTGGGATGTTATAAACTTTAAATTACGAGTTATTTTCAGTCGCAAGAAAATCGTGGCTTTACCCAAATGAATGTATCCAGAGTGGATGAGGTTGGTTTAGCGTACTAACGTCCCATGCCCTTGGCCCGGGCTTGTGGTACTGTTTCTTATCTGCGGCTGAGGGAGGCATCTCCGCTTTGTTTACTGATGCCGAACATATTATATTTCACTGGAGTGAAGGGACGGGCCTACCACCACACTTTTTATATAAGTAACTCGCTCCGACTTCGTACGGGTGTTTAAACTATACGTATACCTTCATTTTGAATAACTCTATCTATTGATGAAAACCGCATTGAAATCTGTTGCATAACGTACGAAGCTTACAAAAAATCTTTTAAAAGATCGAAGCTTACATTACTTAAAGAGGAACAGATAGTAAGAAGCGATTTTGTTTTTTAGTATGTATATATAACATCACTCGTTCGTTCGTTCTTATGAGTCAGTGGCCAACTCTGGTGACAGAGTTTCTAGGTTTTAGTTTTTTTTTCTAGTTTTCTTTACATCACTAAAGTAAATCAATAAAACAATCACTAAAGTTTTCTGACGCTGGGACAGCGTTACCGAGAAACAGTTAAGGGTTTTATCAGAGATCTATTAATATGTTTTACCCCCACAGAACTATATTAAAGTAGAATGAAAGAGTTCATCAATTTGTATGGAAACCGAGCGTGTAACATTTTGCGTATTTGTATTTTACACACAAATGTATTTTAGCGATGGGAAACTTATGCCGCGCGAAATGAATGATCTAAAAGCATCGATAAGCACGCGGCAAACCGATTCTAGGCACTGCTACAACACCACACCGCCCCCGGTTGGGAGCAGACTGAGTTTCGTGGTGAGTAAAGAGGTTACTCAGCCCTTACTTAGCCCGTTTTTTGGCATGCGAGGTACACTCACTCATTCTACTTAATTATAGTTCTGTGTTCACCTCCCTAATTCCAGTTTATTTCTCGTGATCGGACTGGCATGCATCAAGAGTTGCAGCAAAACAAACGCCGGTCGCACCCAACTGGCTTATAAGAAACCCTGCACTTGTTTATACAAATGTCGATTGACGCTTGGTGCAAGTTATAAATAAGTTATCCTTCTTTAGCAGATGCTTGATATTATTTTTGAATTAATTAAGGTTTTTTTTTAAATTAACTTTATTTTTTCAACGAACATCAAAAAGTAGGCGGTTCTCAATTTGAATGTATGTTTTTTTTTGTTACGCGATTATTAATTTCCATGTTTTTTTGGTATTCATATGCTGGTATTTTTCTCTTGGATTCGGGTTTTTTTTTAATTTACATACCACTATCCGCAGCAAGTAGCAACACTTTAAGCCCTGGCAGAATACCAATTTTGCATTGATTGGTAAGAACCTAGGTGCAGCTTATTCTTAGCCAGGAACCATTGCCTGCTTCATAAAATTCTTTTCTTTTTCTTTTTTTTTATCTTCTTTTTTTTCACTCTGTATAATGTACTACTTACTTACTTTTTATTTTTATTCTCTGGAGTTAAAATTAAGTTTTTTTTCCTCTTTCTTTTTTTTCAATTTTTCTTAGTTTGTTCAAATCGCTCCCACTCTTGACTTATACCCGTCCTAAAGGCCTGTTTACACTACGCCCGCGGGAATACATTACCGGACTTGAGGATGGACAATTTCAGTGTTCATATTGACATTTAAATAATTATGTTTACGAGTCTTTGTTGGAGATGTTTTTGTGAGATGATAAATTATCGCGTGTAAATTATGTTAGCTTCGTTTGGAACTAGGGCAGTTGTATAAACTACTCAGTAATCTGTAGTTAGGGGACCGGCTTATTTAAGTGTTGGTAATCTTTTGCTTTAGGAAAGCGTTCAAAATACATCTTACAGATCAGGTGCCTTACTATTGAATCCAATGACAATTCCGATCCAATCCCAATTTCTATTTACTGCTGTCAAATTTTTTACTATTGAAAACAAGGTTGAATTTGGCGCTAGGTTTGCAGTCAAAAGTACGAAATGTCATATTCCAATAATTTTCCAATACCGATCGCGTTCAAAAGTGAGGCCCCCAGCTCTTTGACCCGACAATTTGGTTGACTTACCGTAGTGTCAATAGTCTACATTTTGGGCCCCCGATACGTAGTACTAATATCTGTTTTGTGCCCCGAGGCTAACGTGAAAGAAAGGCTAAGATGTGGCTAAGACATACACAAACACACGAACACCAAATCTTTCGAAATTATATTAGTGTGATCATCATCATCATCATCATATCAGCCGATAGACGTCCACTGCTGGACATAGGCCTCCTCCAAAGAGCGCCATGACGATTGATTTTGAGCCTTCACCATCCAGCGACTCATTACCGACATTATCGACATTACCGACCGATGACATTAAAGCGGTCACAGGAGACTGCTTTTATGTCATCGGTCCATCGAGTGCGGGGCCGTCCTACACTTCGTTTTCCAGTTCGTGTGATGTCATAGTATTATTATTATGTCGTTCTGTCATTCTACGGGACAGGCTTTTGTCCAGCCATCTACGTCTATTGGCTGATTATAATAACGATGGTTAAGGACAAGCTTAGTGAACAGCAAAACAAATATTTACCGTAAAATGTTTCTAAGATTTAAGATACCAGTATTGCATAAATTAAACAAGTAACATTTTCGAAAATTCCACAATTTTGATCCCGACCAAGATGAAACTCTGAAATAATTAGGTAACTTCGGGTGCGCCGCCTTATCGGGATAATTTGTCGAATATTTGAAGGTTCTTATCTGACGCAGTTTTAAGACATCTGCCTGGATGGGGTTGCCAGTTTCTGTAAAATATCTAACCCAAAGAAATATTCATCATATTTGTATCCATGCGTTGAAATACAAAGCTTAAAGTTATATTCATCTTATATATATTATATCATCATGACAGCCTTCTAATGTTCCCACTGCTGGGACACTGGCCTACTCTCAAGCGAGAGTGGTTGGGTCTTAATCCACCACGCGGACCCAATGCGGATTGGTGGATGGCACATGTCTTTCGAATTTTTAGTTCTTGGACATGCCGGTTTCCTCACGATGTTTTCCTTCACCGTATAAGAGCACTGGCATTGCGCACATAAATTTTTCGTAGCGAAAAATCCATTGGTGCACGACTGGATTCGAACCCACGACCTTAGGATCGGAAGGCATATTATATATTTATATTTTGTTATATTTCAATCGCAGTTCCTTTATCCTACTAATTTTATAAATGCGAAAGTCTGTGTGTGTGTGTGTATGTTTGTTACCACGTATCTCCGTGATGATGACTTTACCGATTGTTATGGAATTTGAAATGTAGATGGCTTAAGTCCTGGAATATACACATAGGCCACTTTTTAACCCGGATAAACTCTCTGTTTTTTTAAAACACTAAAGTGGCAACCAAACGTACGGCCCACTTGATGGTCAGCGGTTACCGTAGCCTATGTACGCATGCAACATCATATCATTTGCGTGTTACCATCCTGAGACGTTAAATGGAAAGTCTCTTGTGCCTGTAATTTCACCAGAAACCATACCCTTCGAACCGGAACACAGCAATGCGAACATTACTGCTTGGCGGCAGAAATAAGTATGGTGGTAGTCCTTCCCCGGACGAGCTCAATCACAAAGAACTCTACTACTTTTGTTCTTGTTATTTCTTGGTCTGTGTTTGTAGGATAGCATAAAAACTGCAAAGACGCGGGTGAAGCCGCGCGGGTAAGCTCGTTATTAATACTATTAGAGTGCTTGGATCCGTCTGTAAACACTTTTTTATGCTCTTGCTTATAAATATAAAATAAATACTATTGTACTGATATAAACTCATCAATGCCCCAGTTTGTTTCTGTACGGGTGCGGACCGTACAGTAGCTTTCACTTATTTACAGATGGCCCCTTTTTATCCTGATATCTGTCGCCTGGCAACCCTGCCATAGACTCGATAACAGTTACAAAAGGGATGATGAGATCCACTTTATGACAATCTTGTTTTTCATAAGGTGAGATAGCCTTGAAATTAGAGAATTCGATGACAGCACCCTGGGCGACTCTTGAAAGCGACAAACGATAATCGTAGCAAATATAAGATCAACTTATATCGGTGACAACTAAATTCAGAGCATTCACAGATATAAGCTGAACCACGACAATTGCTACGTTATATCGCTTTTGTCTAGAAGAGTAGACCCTCTGTTCCGGTATAATGGATAATAATGGATATTTGTGTAATCAACGTGAAACGGGCACGGATGTTTGAATTGGGACGTCCTCCGCAATAATACTATACTGTTTATATAGAAATATATAATGTTTTTTTTTTTTTATACAACTGAAGTGGCAACCAAGCCTACGGCCCACAAGATGGTAAGCGGTTACCGCAGCCTATGGACGCTTGCAATACCAGAAGTATAACTCACGGGTTGCCACCCTGAGACGTAGATGGTAAGTCTCATGTGCCTGTAATTTCACCGGAAACCATACCCTTTGGACCGGAACACAGCAATGCAAACATTACTGCTTTGCGGCAGAAATAGGTAAGGTGGTAGTCCTTCCCCGGACGAGCTCTATCACAAAGAACTCTACTACTCTTATTATTTTGTTTATGTTTATGTTCGGAGAAGAGTATATTTCTTGGCATAGTATAAAACAAAGTAACTTCCCACAGTCGGTCCTTCTGTGTGTATGTATTTAGTAACTACATATGTACGGTACCTACAGTTACATCTTTTATACTACGCAACGGATTTTTATTAATAGATAGACTGGTTTAAGAAGATTTATACGTAGATATAGTTTAAGTACCCGTACAAAGCTTAAACAACATCCACAGAACATATATTAGTATCCACTACGGTAACATTTAAAATGATTATGAAACAATGACAGTATTTAATAAAAAAATCTGCAAATATAACGTTCTGCAAACTTAGTCTATTTTTTTTATACAACTGAAGTGGCAACCAAGCTTACGGCCCACAAGATAGTAAGCGGTTACCGCAGTCTATGGACGCTTGCAATACCAGAGGTATCACTCGCGGGTTGCCACCTTGAGGCTAAGATCGAAAGCCTCATGTGCCAGTAATTTCACCGGAAACCATACCCTTCACACCGGAACACAGCAATGCGAGCATTACTGTTTGGCGGCAGAAATAGGTATGATGGTAGTCCTTCCCCGGACGAGCTCTATCACAGAGAACTCTACTACTCTTTTTTTGTCAGCAAGTGACAAGACAATCAAGGCGCCCGCACAGAAAAAAAACTATTCTTCAAGCAAGAATAATCCTCTTGGTCAAGAATAATAATGATTTATATATGGCTAACAATAAGTATACTTCACTTTAGAATAATATTGTTTCAAATTTACTGTTTTAACTAGAGAATATTATTCTTCGTTCCAGAATAATATTTTACGCGCAGTATAATAGTCAGGCGTGGACTATTATAGATGCAGTGCCACCCAAAGCTTAAAGTTTTCAAGTGTTTGCGTGACACTGCACTGCGCTTATCACCCCGAGACATTGTTGTTAAGTTTCTTTCGCCCAGTAATTTCACTTGCTACAGTGCCCTTCAAACCTAAACACAGTGCAGCTTGCACACTACTGCTTGGAGGTAGAATATCTGGCACTGCGGTGGTACCCACCAAGACGGACTCTTGCTGAAGATTCCTACCACCAGGTACGGACCTTCTGATACGGAGCGATTTATTGTTGCACTCTTGAATTATCATTTTTTGAGTTAATTAATTTTTTACTTATAACTTACCTTACTCTTAAATCAATATAGAATTTTCTCGTGTTTAACGTCTTCATAGACTTTGATCTAGTTTCAACAGAAAACCTCATTCCCAAGAGGTTATTATTATGCGAAGCACGTCCATACAAAATGGGCCATTAAACATTACCGTAGTTTTTGCAAACTAATGAATCGCCCAATGAAACAAAGGGCATTGTTTCCCAGAGCAAAGCAAAAATGAGCTATAATTCAAGCTCCGCCCTCTCCCCCCCTCCGCCCCTCTCTCTCTACTTCCAACTCACTGCATTTCTCCGTTCGTGTAATGAATGTGTTGCCGAATACTAACTTTGCTCTCAACCGCTAAGTGACTTTTTGGTGAACCGATAAACTTGTGAACTTTTCGGTAAACAGTGTTTTCACGCTGAAACTCATACTTAAAATGGCACTCTGTATTTTTGTTTTTAGCGATTTTCTTTAAAAGTATGATAAAATTAATTGTGAACTTTTCGATGAACAGTATTTTCACGCTTAAGTTTCAATTTCAGAACGAAACTCGTACTTAAAATGACCTTAGGATTTTTAAAGGCTTTTTAAAATAACAATGACAAATCGATGCTTTAGTCGAGAACTCGAGACAAGATACACTCTCAGTATTAACGCATTCAAAAAATCAGACAATAAAAAACTAGGTTATGGTTGCCAGTAAATTGACGACCGATGTGGCGCAGCGGGCGCAGGTCCGCCTGCGACGCGGAGGTTGCGGGTTCGATACCCGACTCGGGTCAAATGTTTGTACGATCTACAAATATTTGTTCCGGGTGTTCTGGGTATTTTTCTACATACATATAATAAAAAAAAACTATCTATGTATTGTATTGTATTAAGTATATATCAGTCATCTAGTACACATAATACAGCTCTGTTTAACAGCAGCTAACCTTGGGGCTAGATGATGCTGAGTGGATTGTCCAGCTTTAAAAATACATTACGAGACATTAGTAGGTGTTGTAAGCGTCCATAAGCTAGGCTCTAGATGCACCTGATAGTAACCAGCTACCCTAGCCGCTAGAGTTTTTTTTTTTACCACTAGAGTGGCAACTAAGCGTACGGCCCACTTGATTGTCAGCGGCTACCGTAGCCTATGTACGCATGCAACATCATAGATATCACTTGCGTGTTATCACCCTGAGACGTTACATGGAAAGTCTCATGTGCCTGTAATTTCACCGGAAACCATACACTTCGAACCGGAACACAGCAATGCGAGCATTACTGCTTGGCGGCAAAAATAGGTATGGTGGTAGTCCTTCCCCGGACGAGCTCTATCACAAGAACTCTACTACTCTACTAGGGTAACTGGTTACTATCAGGTGGCCATTTCTGTAAAGGTATCGAGTGTGTAGATTAATTAACTGTGTGTGTCAGAATAGCAGTGCTGCTCCGCTACCTGCGTACGCGGTGCAGCTTTTGCTGAGACAGGACCTTTTGACCCTTAAGCGCGATTTTAATTATAACATATACCTATGTACTATCTATATATCTATCTATAGTGTGTTTTTTTTTATGTATTAGGTATGTTTCTTTAAGTATGATCTTGGGAGTCAAAAAAAATGTTTTTTTTTTTTTTCTTTAAAGGGAAACCTTAAATCATGAAGAGCGTGTCACCGCACTCACGGTGACAACAAAATGAATTCCAGAAGCCCAATACCCGCAATTTCCATAAAGACCTCGTTACGTGAGCGAAATATGGCGCGTTCAATATTTTCGTGTTTTATCTCCGAAATAGAAATCGTCTAAATGGCTCATTTCGTATTCATCTGAGCCGTTCCAGGGAACAGGTAATTAATTTAATAACTCACCCATGGTTCTATGCTAGAGCGAGATCAGCTGGCTTACTTTATTTTAATTATTTTAGGTACAAAACGAGCTTACAAACCAAAACTTGAATTAAGAATTGGTATACAGTTAGTGAGAGAGCACCGGTGGTCTATTGGTAGTGACCCCGCCTTCCGATCTTAAGGTCGTGGGTTCAAACCCGGTCGTGCACCAATGGATTTTTCTGTTCAAAAAATTTAATGACAGTGCTCTCATACGGTGAAGGAAAACATCGTGAGGAAACCGGCATGTCCAAGAACTAAAAATTCGAAAGACATAATGTGCCATCCACCAATCCGCACTGGGTCCGCGTGGTGGATTAAGAGAGAGAAGACCAAGACCCAATTACTCTCGCCTGAGAGTAGGCCAGTGTCCCAGCAGTGGGAACATTAAAAGGCTGTCATGATGATACAGTTAGTAAAATAGGTAGTGTAGATTCGTTAACCTTACCTTACACAACATTCATAAGAAAAACACTGTTGTGTAAAACATCAAAAAAAGCACTGTTTTCTCGTGGTCCCAGGATTTTGTCCCATTAATGGGACCACAAGGGAGAACTGTTTCTCGTAGTCCCATTATTGTGTAATTACATCCTGTATATAAAAGTATGTGGTTACCAAAAGAAACAATGATAATAAAAGTATCAACTTCATATTATTAAGGTAAGTATTTACAACCTAAAGTTGATTGAAACAAATACTAAATTTCTGGCGTAGTTTTTCGTAGTTTTTCACTAACCTAACATAACCTAAACAGCTGATTTCGATCTAATTAATAAGTGACATCCGCTTAGATCGAAATGAGTAGGTTAGGTTATGTTAGCAAAAAGAATCCCTATATTCAGGAGGATAAATACGTTACTGAGCATAGGAATGGGACTAAGAGAAACAGTTCTCTCTTGTGGTCCCATTAATGGAACAAAATCCTGGGACCACGAGAAAACAGCTAAAAAAAGTATAAAAAGAGATCATAGAGAAAATCCATAGGATTGTTCATCTTGGATAAAACCTTAGCTTTGAAGTATATCACAAAAGTTAAACTTTTCATAAACCTACTCGTAGCAAACTTCATTACTTGTGTTTCGGTAATAAGATAAATTATCAATTGTTTCTAAACATGTTTGGTTAAAGTTGCCAAGCTGTTTTCATTTTAGCTATGTCCCTGGCACTAAATTGGAACGACCTGTCGGGATTCACGATTATAACTAGAAATTAGTTTCATAATTTGAATATGCTTTGATATCACACTAATAATACAAATGCGAAAAATTTAATGTATGTTTGTATGTTTGTTTCACAGTCAAAGTCAAAGTCAAAATCACAAGGATCATTTTGGATGTTTGTTTCATAGTCAAAGTCAAAGTCAAAATCACAAGGATCATTTTAGATGTTTGATTGATAGTCAAAGTCAATGTCAAAATCACAAGGATCATTTTGGATGTTTGATTGATAGTCAAAGTCAAAGTCAAAATCACAAGGATCATTTTAGATGTTTGATTGATAGTCAAAGTCAATGTCAAAATCACAAGGATCATTTTGGATGTTTGTTTCATAGTCAAAGTCAAAATCACAAGGATCATTTTAGATGTTTGATTGATAGTCAAAGTCAATGTCAAAATCACAAAAGGATCATTTTAGATGTTTGATTGATAGTCAAAGTCAAAGTCAAAATCACAAGGATTATTATGGATGTTTGTTACTCTATAACTCAACAACTGAACTTATTTAGCTGAAATTTAAAACAAGGACAATAAATAACCGGGAATAGGACATACTTTTTATCCTGGAGTACTTAGAGTTTCACATAAACGAAGTATCAGTATCAGTATCAGTATCATTTATTGCATCATAATTATGAGGGTAATACATGTCACAGGTCTTATGTAATATTAAATAATATCAGAGCAGCCAACACATAGTTATGTACCCAGTAAGGGTGTTGCACTATAAGATTGAGTAGGAGCGGACCGATTTTAGTATTAATGGATAGGTACCTAGTTTGTGATAATAATAAAATAATAAAATCATTATTTGGGGTAGCAATAAAACCTATCATTCGTTATTTGAGTCACTGAGAAACTGATCAAGTGTATAATAGCTTTTTTTTAATAGAATTTCTTTTAATTTATTTTCAAAAATATTATCTTTTTCTATATTCTTAATACATTCAGGAACTTTGTTATATATTTTAACAGCCATTGTATACGGACTTGAGCTGTGCAAGTCGCGGGCAACAGTTAGTTAATAGTAGTTCAGTTTACAACTCTCTGTAAAAAAGATATAACATTGCTTAAAATTACCTATTTATTAAGTTGATTACGAGAAATACTCGTACGATATAAATTTCGTCGATACGCTGTTGATAACTTTGTTAATAAGTTACACGTATCACAAACGAAATTTATTAATATTTATTTAAAATGGTTCACATTTTATAATAATGTAATATATAACCAAATTACTCAGATGTCTTAGGGGCGCGCCCCGTTTATGCTTTTAACGCAGTAACAGCTGAACTGATTCTGATGAAAAGTGTCTATTTTCTGCTATAAAATAGTAGACGCTGGAGGGGATTTGATCCCAATTGTGATGAAGCCGGCCAGGCGCCGCTGTGCCGTGACAAGCGCCAGTCGATGTACATTGTACGTAGTCCCTTTCATCATCACATGGATGGGTGACCGCCAGTGGCAATTTCAACTGAGCGCTCCCGTGCTTCGGAGGGCACGTTAAGCAGTCGGTCCCGGCTTTTTCAAAGTTGTTAGGCCATGACAGAGGCCTTCGGGCGGCCTAGAAACTCTGTCACCAGAGTTGGCCCAGTGGCCAACTCTTGAGTCAGTGACTCATACGAGCGAACGAAGTCCCTTCAGTCAGCTGATTCATAGCAATGGATATGCAATGTTTTTGGTTACTAAATTGATTACGGCATAAAAATTTAACTGACGATGACTTTTAGAATTAAATTGAGTCGTCTAGCAAACATTTTATTAAGTATATATCAGTCATCTAGTACCATAACACAGCTCTGTTTAAACAGCAGCTTATCTTGGGGCTAGATGATGCTGTGTGGATTGTCCAGCATTATTTATTTATTATTTATTTATTTATTTACTACCCTTAAATAAGGCCCTATCATTATAACTATCATGGTTATGTTTGTTAAAAATTGGATAATTACCGTGATTTGTGAGTTTTATTAATTCCCAAAGTTTATGTTTTACCGTGATCATGGTGCATGCAACTACGCCGAAATATCGGCAATCAATATCTCACAAATCATGGTAATTATCCAATTTTTAACAAACATAACCATGATAGTTATAATGATAGGGCCTTATTTAAGGGTAGTAAATGTTTGCTATTAATGTTCCCGTATACATAAGATATTTACTATCACCACGTATTATATATATCTAAGTACAATTAGTGAGCGCCGCTGGCAGAAATTATTAAAATATATCACTAACATCAAATATGTTTACAATGCGAAGTAAACAAATGTTCTTGACATAAACCGGGTTAACTGGTATAAATGGGTTTATGCGAATAAAGTGCATTAAAAGCCGTTTATCGGCCAAAAACATTCTTGCAGAGCGCGAGAGTAAGCGGTCAATTTTGTTGAGACACGGCCGGCTCCCTGATAATGTAAGTCTATCGTTGTCGATAGCTTGTTGTTGCGTCTGGCCGTCCTTTTCACACCTACAGTGCGTACCATAAGCGCGTAAGGGATCGACTAGCGATCTACAGCAATTTGACAGCAATAGACTTACGTAATAAAGGCACGGGTGCTTTCGGTAGCGAATTTTATGTCAATCAGTAGAATTAGCACTGGTGGTAGTGACCGCCTTCTGGTCATAAGGTCGTGGATTTGAACCCGGTCGTGCACAAAGTTTTGACGAAATATTATTTAATCTAAAAAACTAAAGAACCACAGATTATATCACCATAGTTTGGATGTTTTTTCACTGTGAGAATTTAGTGTGTGTAGTGTTGTGTATTAAATGAATAATAATTATTGTAAACTAAGCAAAATAGTTAAATATTACGAAAAAATATCAATATTATTATGAACATAATTAATATGATATGAATATAATAATTAATATAATTAATTATTATTAATATATTGAACTTCGTGATGAAATGAAATGAAATGAAATAAATTAAATGAAATATTTTTTATTTGCTAGAACATAATAATATGTGAAACAATCAGGTCTTAAAATACTATAAAGTCCATTTATGTCCTACCACAGTGTTTGGCATGCAAATACTTATTCCTAAACTATTAAAACGTTATAAAATGATGAAGAATACAAGTGGATACATAAACCCTAGACATGACATGACATGACCATAGACAGACATAGATAGAAAAAAGGTTCTATATGAATATCTGTTGCTTCACCACCGCCACTATCCCTCCAGGCGCGTTATCTTCAGTTCTGAGACACTTTACATAAACTCGTCATTCCCGACTTTTTATCTTCCAACCTTTTTTTCCAACTTTTTGTTTAGGTTGTGGTGGGAGCTTGGTCGTTTGTGCTCAACAGGGCAACCCACCAGTGGGGTGGTTACGTAACAGCTCGCATTGAATATCTCGATCGCATTATAAATAAATAAATAATGCTGGACAATCAACACAGCATCATCTAGCCCCAAGGTAAGCTGCTGTTCAACAGAGCTGTGTAATGGGTACTAGATGATTGATATATACTTAATAAATACCCAGAACACCCGGAACAAATATTTGTAGATCGTACAAACATTTGACCCGAGGCGGGAATCGTACCCGCAACCTCCGCGTCGCAGGTCAAATTTCAAAAGTCGCAGTGTTTTTATGCAGTTAAATACTCTAGTACTCATAGTTAGGAAGTCAGGAAGCTCTTGCTGGCTAAGTTGTTCATCAGAACAACGAAATTGGTCTCTAAGCAATATTCCGCGCAGTCACAATTTAGGGTGGCCGCTAGTTGCAATTTCAACTGAGCGCTCCCGTGCTATGAAAGGCACGTTAAGCAGTCGGTTCTGGCTTTTTTAAAGTTGTTAGGCCAGGACAGAGGCGTTCAAGTGGTCTATTAAGGCTGCGTTTCCACCAGAGATGTGCGAAGATGTGTAGCGAAGGATGTGTTTGTTGAAACCAATAGAATCACTTCATTTACCTAACCTCGCTCTGACAGCTTTAGTAAAGTGATTCTATTGGTTCCTAAAAACACTTTCCTCGCTACACATCTTTGCACATATCTGGTGGGAACGCAGCCCATTCATCAAACTTTTGCAACTTATTTTCGGAAACTGTCTATAACATAGATACCTATCTACTTCTAGAAGGAGTATTAATTGTCTTAGCTCGGTTTGAAAAGACAAAAGTCACGCAGAGTCAGTTAGCGGGTTCTTGGCGGTGCTCGTATACTCAGGTGAGTTCGGCAAGTGTCTGGCACCGCTACGGTAACTTCACCGTGCCATAAAGTTAACACAATTATATCGCAGTCTGAGACTTGCTTTGGGCCCCTTTACGAAGTACTCTGAAGTGACATTCGATAAACCATCTCAGACAAAACCACTGCTGGATATAAGCCTCCTCATGTCATTGTTCCATCGTGTGGGGCCGTCCTAACCACACATTTTCACGCAAAAAAAAACACTTTTCGTTTTCCTTCATCTCATTTTTTTGTATTTGTGTTAGAGCGGCTTTTTTTTAACTATTACCTATACATGAGTAGAGTTACTGTTAGTATTTGTTAGTATTCTATATTTTGAAATTTAAACATAACTACTCTCGCTCATGAGTAGACCAGGGTCCCTGGAATGGGATATTGAGAAAATCGAACTATAATCTTTATTTTCATTGGCATAGGTATAATAAATAAATAATTTTATAGTCATCTAAAAAAATATTATTGTCGAATTTATCTACCATAGATGATTTATTCTATCATGTAAGCTACTTGATTTAGGTTCACATAACACTAAATCAAACGAGCTGATTTGAATTCACAACGCATTAGTAAATCAATGTGTAAGAAATTACAGGGTGTACGAAATAGATCTTGAAAACTGATGAACTTAGTGCTGGCAACTCTGGAAAATAAGCTTTTTTTTATGTCAGGAAAATGACGCCACATCTGGCCATAACAACGAGATAGCATGCAGCGCACCGCCACCACCGGACAATAGAGGGACCGAGCCCGTTCCTCCTTCTGCCGTTTTCCCAGCTACGCACCTGGATACGGCTGCATACCCAAAACCTACACAACGAACGCTGGACAAAGATGACGGACTGCAGACAGTCGAGGGCAGCGATACCAATGGCCTCCAAACGACTGACACGTCGTCTATTGCACCTAACAAGAATAGAACTCAAAACCATCGTGGGGACCCTAACAGGACACTGTCCCCTGAACAAACACATCTTTAACATCGGAACCACAGACAGTCCACTCTGCAGAGGCTGTCTAGCCGAAGAAGAAACAGCTGCCCACGTAGTCCTGGAATGCGCGGGAGTAGCCACCCAACGAACACAAATCCTCGGCACACCGAGGTCACTCCTCGAAGCCTGTGAAGATCCCAGGAAGCTTCTGTGCTTCTGGGAGGAGTTAGGCTGGTTACACTCGTAGCCAGTACCCACGCATAATGGACCAACCATCGAGTCCATATGCGAAAAAGGGAAGCTCCCTTTTCTTTCCCCACAAAAAAAAAAAAAAGCGCACCGCCTTCGTTTCTACTTGGTGTTGTGACATAAAAAAAAATATACGCGTGGGTGGGCCCTTTAAAAGTGTCCCAGAAAATTCCCTCGAATTCGCGATCAGGATGAGGCAAGTAAACCGATGGATTCTATGCTATTGTTAAAAGTTGCTGTAGGCAAGGTACATTGAATTGAAATTGAAATTTGTTTATTTCCTTAAAAATTACAGACCAAAACTTAAGGTATTGTTGCATCTACTTAAGTAACATGTAAAATTTCCTACTTAGTAAGTAATAACTACCTAGTTACCCCTCAATTCAAATCACTTTCGTTAATTGAAGCAAGAATCAGTTTCAGCAGCCCACCGATTTTCAGATTTCTTATTTTACACCTTTTCCAATGAGATCTTTGGAAGCTAGTTTACTAGAACACACACTCGTGTGTTATTTCCACCCCATTTGCCTAAAATTAAAATGCACGTTTATTATCGAATAGATTTTAGTTACATTTTTTTTTAAATATTGTATATTAATAAAACAATTCTGTTACCGAACAATATCCATAGATCTCCATCTTTAAATCTTACCCAAAACTTTAAAACTTAAAGCTTTGGGTGGTACTGCACCTGCTATGATCAGTCGTGGCCGTGTATTCCCGATGTCCCCATTAACCGTGTCCCCGTTAATGGGGACAATGGGATTTTATTAAAATTATTAAAAAACATGCCCGTTGTCCCCATTGTCAATAATCCGTTAATGGGGACAAGAACATTTAAATAAAATGGCGCTTAACATCAGGCAAGCGACTCGATCGTCGAAATAAGTAAAAAAATAAGTAGGGAGTGGTCATTTTGTACGTAGTACTAATAGTGGCAGTAGATTTAAATCACCTTACGACTTAGATTGAACGACTTGACTGCAACTTTAATCTCTTTACCTTCCTACAATATAAAAGATTCACTTATAGAAAAAATAAAGCAGTTTTATACCCCTACTTAGTTTTACGGAGCACTAAAGATGAAGTTTAGGACTTGGGGCCTCAGCAGAACGAACCTGAGTACAAATTAAGTTAAGCCAGTTGGAATAAGTACGCACTAACAATTTCAGCGGCCTCTCTTAGCATAAATACAGGGTGCCCCAGATAATACCAATAAAACAAAAACTACCAAGGTGAGGATGATTTTGATGGCGCGAATTGCAAATGTCTGATTGTGAAGCAACAAGTTGCAGGTTCGATTCCCGCTACATGTAAAATGTTTGCATGATCTGTTAATATTTGTTCAGGACTATGTGTTTGAAAAATTAAAAAAAAAAAGTTTTATAACTATTCTACCTGTTATCTGGTGCTCATAGTACAAGCTTTGCTTAGTTTAGGCTAGATGTTTTGTAGATATTTATTTGTTACTAGCAGTTGCCCGCGACTTCTTTCACTTGGAACTCGGAAACCGTATTTTACCGGGATATAAGTAGCCTATGTCCTATATAGGGCATTATCTATCTATTTTTTAAATTTCAGCCAAATCGGTTCAGTGATTATCGAGTTATAGATGAACAAACATCCAAATTTTCGCATTAATAAATATTAGTGTGATTTATTCATTTAATTCTATCACCGGCTCAAGTGATTTGGATTTATGCCGTATTTGCTTCGCAAAAGTTCGGCCCAGATGAAAAAATCTGCATTTGTCCTACATTGTATGCCGCATACGGCCCAAAATATATTTAATAAAAAAATTGATTTATCTAGTATCAAAACTCTTGAACGTAGACTCAGCTCACTCACAAAACGCTTATCAATAAAGTATGAGCCCTCGCTGCAAACGGCTCCGATAATTTAGCCATTAGCTCGTTACGCACACATTGCGAGCTTGTGGATTTGCGAGAATTGTTACACAATTACATTTTTATTTTTTAATCGTTGCGATCCGCGGCCATTTATCCTACTCCTTTAGCTCCTTAATCACACTAATATTATAAATGCGAAAGTTTTAATGTTTGTTTGGATGTTTGGATGTATGAGTGAGTGTATGTACCTCGCGTGCCGAAAAAACGCGCTAAGTAAGGTCTGAGAACCTCTTTACTCGCCGCGAAACTCAGCCTGCTCCCAACCGGGGGCGGTGTGGTGATGCCAGTGCCTAGAATCGGTTGCATATCGATGCTTTTAAATCATTTATTTTCGAGCGGCTTAGGTTTCCCATCACTAAAATACATTTGTAAAATATAAATACGCAAAATGTTACACGCTCGGTTTCCATACAAATCGACGAACTCTTTCATTCTACTTAAATATAGTTCTGTGGATGTATGAATGTATGAATGTATGGATGTTTGGATGTTTGTTCCTTTATAAGTCGACAACCACTGAAAAGATTTGGCTGAAATTTAAAACATAGATAAATAATGACCGGGAATAGCTAGTTTAGCAATAACTTGAGTTCGATGGCACGGTGGGTGATTGCCCGGATGAGAAGCGACAGATCGCGGGTTCGATACCCGATGCAGGACCAAACATGATCTTTGTTCTAGTTCAAGTCGCCAAGTTGGATGCGTTCAATGGTTTTTAGGATACTGAAGTTTAACAAGGAACCCTTAACTTTGCTTTGTCTATCTGTTAGTTAGAGTCGTTATTCACAGACTGTTATAGTATACTCGTACTATCATTGTGATACTTTGCAAAGTAATACAATATATTTGCCTTTTACAAGTAAGTCATATAAAACACAATGAAAATGTTTTAGAATACAATAGAATATAAATATTTTTATTTGCAACAATACACAACAACATAATCATCATCATCATCATGACAGCCTTCTAATGTTCCCACTGCTGGGACACTGGCCTACTCTCAGGCGAGAGTGATTGGGTCTTAATCCACAACGCGGACCCAATGCAGATTGGCGGATGGCACATGTCTTTCGAATTTTTAGTTCTTGGACATGCCGGTTTCCTCACGATGTTTTCCTTCACCGTATGAGAGCACTGGCATTGCGCACATAAATTTTCCGAACAGAAAAATCCATTGGTGCACGTCCGGGTTTGAACCCACGACCTTAGGATCGGAAGGTGGGGTCACTACCACTAGACCACCGGTGCTCTAACATAATCATAATAAAACTAAATTAAGTAGGTGCTTAAGTAGGTGGTTTTTCGGGGTGTCTTCCTTACATGCAAATATAATAATTATCAAACCACTTGGTTTGATTATTTTATATTAGAGCACCTCATTTTGATATGTTTTCCAAAAATATTACAAGGCTTTATTTAATAACTTTTTTTGATACACATTATTTATGTATAATTATGAAACTTTAAAGTTATCTATTCACCTCACTTGCCTGACGGGGTTTAGCTGTAGGTATTTGCTGACAACGAGTGTTGTTATAGTAATTGCTTTGATACCTACTTTCTTAGTGATGTAAGGTGCTGCGCTTTTTAATTTTAAATAGTTTAGTGTACCTTCCTATTCAATGCAATCGTTAGGATCACTTTGAATTGTCTTTGTTTTTGTATGATATCGAGAACCTAATGTCTAGATAAACCTAACATAGGTTTTTAGGCATTATTAACCAGTGTATTAAAAAGTTTTTTTGTGATGAATAAATTATCTATCTATCTATCTATCTATCTTGTAGTCCTTCCGTCTACTTACTTACCTTATTCCTACTGGCCAAACCGCTAATTCAACCTATTATGAGAATCAAAAATTGTAGCCTAAATAAATAAATTACGATATTTTTGACAGCTAATTAGGCTTTGACTTTTTGTTATGGTGGTAGGACTCTTCAGCAAGAGTCCGTCTTGGTGGGTACCACTGCAGTGTCAGATATCTTTCACTAAATAAAGATTTTTTATTTGATTTGATTTTGATGACGAAGGTATTTTTGCGTTCGAATAACTCCATTACCAGAGATGGCCACTGACTACTACTAACTTACTTTAGTCATGGGGTCACAACTCTAAGAAATGTACAATGGTTCAAACCAAATTCAATAGATGGCGTTGCAGGTATCGATTTGATAATGTAGTTTGTAAAAAATAATTATTAGATGATAAAAAATGTTTTTTTTTAATTTCTTAAAACACCCTAGGCACGTAAATATTAAAGAAAGGCTTCTTACATCAAGTTATTTTAATTAAAAATAAATCAACGATATTGCCGTCCCTCTGGTGTCAATAATTTGAACTACGTTGAGGTTAACACGCTTTAGATAAATATTTAGGCGATAGATGGCGATATTTTCAATATTTGCGTTTTCCAATAGATTTTACAAGATATACATAGACATAAACATTTGTATAAAAACAACCACGAACTAATTATCTCAATGCATGTGATTTATTAGTTTTAATTTGTATTGTTATTTTTTTTGGTTATTGTTGGCGCATATTTTTCTATTTCTATTTCTATTATTTGAATATTACAAGAGATGTCACAGTTTATTAATCTAGTTAGATACCTAACTATAAGAAAACAAGTAGGTAGGTGTAATATTATTGATCAGTCAAGCAAATCAGTCAACCAACCAACCAACCAACTTTAGTATCCATAAGTACCTACAGATAAATCTGTTTTTATGGCAGCACTGGCAGCGCATTTGACTCACCAATCAAACATGAATCAAACCAACCAGACAATAACTTATCTATACAAATTCTAATTTGTATAAAGACCACCAATACAGATAGAAGATTTCTCATGTAGTTACTCAACTGTATGTCTTAAATTGTCATTTTTTTTCTGTTGATAAAACTGTAACCCGTTGTCGACTTCTTGGCAACATTGATGCTTTACAGAGAGAATTTCCAAAAATTGTAATTTTTAATGAAAGAATGAATCGAATGAATTTATTGTTTGTCGACTACGTTTTGTGCAAAGATGTTTTCGCGTACGGCTAGCTACAAGGTCGAACGAAAATAATAATAAGTTCTTGAAGTTCTACAAATTAATGTTTTCTTTATTTTAGAACTTTATTTAGACAGCTTACCCAGTAATCATAAAAACATAATCATTCAGATTTTATACAGATTATAGCTTAACTTTTATTATTCTCATCACAGATAACATAATACTAGTATTCTCATAAAGATTCTAAACAGATTTTTTGAATTTTCGATTCGATCGAATTAGAATGTGGCAACACTGTGCGCTGCGCTGCCTGCCTACGTTCTTTTCGTGCTAAATATTGTGACTTGTGAAGTTGTGATAAAAATCGGATTTTGTTGGCTTCCTACCTCACGCGAAAGACCTTGGCACGTGAACGGACTCTGACTCTGTTGTCATTAGATTGACCATTGGCTAAACCCACCCAGGACTTAGATTTACTTGACGACGATAGATATTCGAAATATCTAAAAAAAATACTCGGAAAATATGACTTTTTTGATATATTCAAATGTAGTTCTTATTTTTATCAATATCGAGCCCGTGACTCCTGACAACATTTTTACATAATTATAGTAGCCGTTTAGATTTCCCCTCAGAGGGAGATCGAGAATACTCACCCTGTATCTAGAAGTACTCTGTGTGAGCCACGGCGCGGCGGCGCGGGCGTCTCTGAATCGGTGCCGGCCAGCGCGGCGCGCCCCGTGCCTTTACTTGTTTGATTTTTAATAGAATTTATGATTAAATTTATGGTTATAGTAGGTATGTAGGTACCTATACCTACCGACAGTTAGCAATGGAGGTATTTTATTAGACACTTGATGATTAAGTACGTAAGATGATTTAAGTAGGTACCTACCTGAAAATCTTTGATATATAAATAACTCTGGAACTCGTATATAGCTGCATGCAGCATGACCAAACTTTGTCTAATAAGTAGGTAAGGTAGGTATGTGAAGTTTTTTCTTGGTTCATATATAATCATTTCCGAAGCAGTGACCAATCTACATAGATAAGTTGGTAGGTAGGTACCTACCTACATATGAAGAAAAAATCTCAAACTCAATCAACTATTGCGGACCATGTAAGTAGGTAGGTAGGTAACTAGGTATCTACTTTATGTTATCATCTCTCTCTCTCAATCTGATTAAATTTTGATTTAATGTAAGTAGTAGGTAGGTACCTAGATATTATGTTATCTATGCGTTGGAACCTAGGGAAGGTAGGTAGTTACCTACGCACGTGTTGTTATTCTAAGCCTACGCATCCGATTGTTTTTGACAAAATTATAGCTTTACAAGAGACTGTGTGTTACATTGAATATTAATAAATACTTAAGTAGTTACATTAGTACAATAATGTGTTTTATTTTCTTCATTTTCCTCTTTTACAAACCCCTTGTGGCTTGTACCTAGGTAGGTAGGTACCTAGGTAGTGTTCTGCTGCGTTCCCTGAGACTCAATGTCTTTGTGCGTTCCATAGATACACGCACGCACGACCATTTTTAAATACGTCTTAGGTACCTACCTACCTACTTTATGTAAAATACGTGGTACCTATCTACCTATCTATTTATAAGACAATAATTTGACAGATACCTACCAAGTATTACTTATTATAGTACCTCCAAGTACCTACCTACCTACCTACAAGTTTACAAGTTTATCTATTTTGTGTAGGTATCGAGCGATCGGCCACAATTGTCACAGATTTACCAATTATGAATCACTAGCGGACCCGCCCCGTCTTCGCACGGGTGCTATAAACCTTCCTCTTGAATTACTCTATCTATTACCGCATTACATACATTCATAGAGAGAGACTGACTTTTTTTATACTAAGTAGGTTAGGTACCTAATAAGGAAGAAAATCCGTCCTTCGGGCTAACATAATACGCGATCGTCTACGCGGCAAGCCAAACGTCCCGCTTCGCAGAGAGCGTCAAAGCAAAACCACAGAAATGGGGCAAAGTTGCATTCAAAGCAGCAGACAGGCAGGCAGTCTAATATAGCTACCTACCTACTTTGCTTGATCAATATTTTATTAGCTCGGCCACTCGTTCCTTTTGACTAGTAGGTAAATCAACTTTCAAAAGCTAGGTGGCGCAAGCCACCAATTGCGCTGCTACTAACGCCATCTAGCATCTGTGTAGGTAAACAAAAACAGCCCGCTGTTGCGTTGCTAGCGGCACCTAGCGCCTATGTAGGTCCAACAAATTTAGCCCGATGCTTTGCCCGAGTTATGAGGGGAGCGCTCCGTTGTATGGCATGAGGTATCTGTACTAGTATTATGTTATCTGTGCTTTAGTTAAGGTCTGGCGTAGTGTTATCAGACGAACGAATTGACATGAACTGGTATAAAAAGCTTGAGGTTGTGGAAACTGTTTTTTTTCTAATGTTTTGTTCAAACCCAGTGAGCATTCGTATCAAACTAGGCGTACGCGGAGCCGAGCCACACGGCTGAACTGCATTATGTAAGTAGAGTGCTACAGCAGATTGTAATACCGTAAACAGGGTCGTGGTTTGTACGGTAAGTAAGTGTACGGTATGGTGTGTATCGGGTTCAGAGTGTTTAGTGTTTTTTTTTTTTTTTATACAACTGAAGTGGCAACCAAGCGTACGGCCCACAAGATGGTAAGCGGTTACCGCAGCCTATGGACGCTTGCAATACCAGAGGTATCACTCGCGGGTTGCCACCTTGAGGCTAAGATCGAAAGCCTCATGTGCCAGTAATTTCACCGGAAACCATACCCTTCACACCTACACCTTCATACCTTGTTTAGTGATAAACTTGTTTGACAATCGTAACCGTAAACGTATCGTCCGGCTGTGTTTGTATGTTTGTATGTTTGTTCCTCTATAACTCGACAACCACTGAACCGATTTGGCTGAAATTTAAAACATAGATAGATAATGACTGGAAATAAGACATAGGCTGCATGTCATTTTTATCCCGGAAAAAAAGTACGTTTCCCGAGCTCCACGCGAACAAAGTCGCGACAGCTAGTTCATTATAATCTAAACTTCAGTCTTATTCTGAGAGCTGCGACCATGGTACTAATAAGTACTACCGTACAACAGCTTATAAATTCCTTGGCTGCGACTGACATTTTGACTAAGCATACTCTACTGTCTTATTAGACAGTTTGAGATGGAGATCAATGGAGATTCTCTATCCATGACCGGTTTCGAGCCCACTACCTAAGGATCAAAAGGCAGGGTCACTACCACTATACCACTAGTGCTTTTTGAATCTGGTAATGTAGTTGATTGATCAGGCGTTACTTTGAGGAAATCTATTTGGTATACGATATTAAAAATATGAAAAATCTAACTTTTATAATACCGCGGAATAGCACAGATTTTTCATCTATTCATTATAACAGCCTTCTTCCCACTGCTGGGATACTGGCCTACTCTCGAGAGGGTAGGGTCTTAATCCACCACGCGGATTTAATGCAAATTGGATTCATGATATAGTTGGTAGTTGTACTTAAAAAATAGTGTTAAGCAATAAAAGGTGTCTTCCTTTCTCTGTCAATATCAGAGATAATATTAATCAGCATTATAGCTCCCTGCTGGGTAAGCCTATGTCAATATGTGGCATGTGTTTCTGATATGGGTTAAATGTTATCTTCTCGATGTCCTCGTCTCATCTGCCAATGTTGCTACGTAATTTTCAATCAAGCCTATATCTTCGATGGCAGTATACTTTTATTTATGTAAGGAGCTAGTGTAAACGACTAGTGTAAACTTGACGACCGATGTGGCGCAGCGGGCGCAGGTCCGCCTTCGACGCAGAGGTTGCGGGTTCGATTCCCGCCTCGGAACAAATGTTTGTACGATCTACAAATATTTGTTCCGAGTGTTCTGGGAAAATAAAATAAAAAATAAAATTAAAATTAAATAATAAAAAATATCTATCTATGTATTGTATTGTATTAAATATATATCAGTCATCTAGTACCCATAATACAGTTCTGTTTAACAGCAGCTTACTTTGGGGCTAGATGATGCTGTGTGGATTGTTTATAGCATTCTAGCATTATTTATAAAAAAAAAAAAAAAACGCCCCGTTATCATTGTCCCACCAGAAATAATAAAATGGTTTTATCTTTACTAACAAACAAGTACTTCATTCTTTCAGTGAATCCAAAGACAATTACCGTTTACAATCACGTGTTTACTTTAAAAAGATTAACCCCATTCCACATTGCAAGCATCGTGCGCAATGTCAAGTGAACAGATTGCCATTGAAAACTAGCATTTACCACAAGAGGGTAAGGTTGTAAAGCTAGGTCACACGATACGTTAATTATTTAGGTAGCCCATCCGTCAGTGTTAATCGGAACTAAAAGCCTATTTAAGTATAAAACAGAGTTTAGGCATTATTTAAGGAAGGATCCAAAGGGCTTTTGTTTTATGGTCTTTGAGGGTTCCCCGGCTGTAAAGTGTGGACAAAACATGTTGGGTTGGTGGTTCGAATTTGCGTGAGGCGAACTTTTTGCATGATTTTGTTTAGATTTCGAGGTTCATGATGGTTGGTTTTAAAATAGATTTTTGTACCCTACGAAAAAAGTACTTTTTTAAGCAATAGACTTTTTTACACAAATATTATTCCAAATAAAATTGTGTGATTATGTGACACATGAACTGAGGGACATTCTATAGTCGAACCTGAACCCATAAAATTACCAAAAACATGTAAACTCAAAGATTAGAATAAAAAAAAATGCCGGACAATCCACAGCATCATCTAGCCCCAAGGTAAGCTGCTGTTAAACAGAGCTGTGTTATGGGTACTAGATAACTGATATATACTTAATACAATACAATACATAGATAGATATTTTTTATTATATATACCCAGAACACCCGGAACATATATTTGTAGATCGTACAAACATTTGTCCCGAGGCGGGAATCGAATCCGCAACCTCCGCGTCAACAACTGTAACCAACTTGGCATTAGACGCTGTACAAATCTTTAATAGATGGTAAAGGGCCTCTTAGTACCGTAAAATCCGTTACTCGATCACATCTTAGATAAAGTCATCAGAATGCCAAAATACCCTCATTTTCAATTGAAATTCCGTTCAAATACAAACCCTCGGGTCACGTCGCCGACCAGATCTGAAAAGTCTTTGAGAAGGGGTCCCTGTGGACATAGTGCCTTCTGATTCTACACCGAACGCGCTACGCTTTTTATATTTTCTTGCTAATTTTTTTTTATGCCAGCAAGTGATTAGACAATCAAGGTGCCCACCTGATTTAAGCACCACACCTGACTATTTCAGATGCAGTGCCACCCAAAGCTTAAAGTTTTTAAGTCTTTGCGTGGCACTGCACTGCGCTTATCACCCCGAGACATTGTTGTTAAGTCTCTTTCGCCCAGTAATTTCACTTGCTACACAGTGCCCTTCAAACCTAAACATAGTAACTACTTGGAGGTAGAATATCTGACACTGCGGTGGTACCCACCAAGACGGACTCTTGCTGAAGAGTCCTACCACTAGGTGCTGAAGAGACATCAATACTTTTAACCTATCGTTCCAGAATGAATAAAAATATTACTATTTTTTAACGTAAGCTATAGATATTGTGTGAGATTTCTGTCGCCGTCATTCACCGCGTTTTCGATAAGATACTTAAATTTCTAATTTCAAACATGACATCACTAAAATAAGAATGTAGTTAACTGTAACATTTATGACAGCTTACGCTGCGCAGTTTGCAAAGCCTGCGCAAACTTAAACAAAAACGATTGCGAAAAACCTGCGTGTTATATTTTTAAGGAGTTTTTGTTCAAATTTCGGCGTTGAGACATTATACCTCGTGGTTGTAGAGTTTTGAACTCTGGAGCGAAACCTTCGCAAGTTCTTTGCAAAACTTATCAAAGTTTTGCCATCGGCACTTTACAATAGGTATTCTTAAATTGGACGCACGTTTTTATGTTATTTTTTATGTTTATAATTTCAAAATAGTATTTATTTATACAACGCTCTCTACATGAATAGAGGGTAATTTGTTTAATATTACCAATAGATTAACAGGTATCCAGAGTTGTAAATTGAGGCTGTTCTTTAACTTTTTATAGCTAAAGAGTAGGATAGTAACAGTTTTTTGGTTTAAAGCAACTTACTAAGCATAATCATCTTGCATAAGAAACACATCATCATCATCATCATTCACAGCTTGACCTCGCCCACTGCTGGGTATAGGCCTCCCTTAGTTTGTGACATCTACCGCGATCCTGTGCTAATCTAATCCACTTACGGCCCGCGACTTTCACTTTTTCGTCTACCCATCTCGTCTAAAACACAATTAATGCAAATGTTGTACGTGTGTGTTCGTTTGTTATTTCTTCCAAACAGCAGGACGGACATGGATGAAATTTGACTACTAGATAGTTATACCTTTGATTAATTTATAAAGTTATTTATTATACCAGAAAATCTAAATTTTCAATCATAAATGCTATTTAACCGCGAGACACAGCTTCTACTCAAATATTTTATTGTCATGACTGTGTACATGAGGTTACAAAGAAGGCCTTTAAAGTTGTCTTTATCTCGGGAATAAGGGATCATGATGGATTATCGTTCGCAAAGGTGATTAATCATTTGTAAAACAAATTAAGGTAAAATACGGTCAAGCAAGAGTCGGGCCACGCACTGTGAATGCTCCGTAGCGATTTATCAAAATAATGAAACTGTTACGACGAAACTCGTAATCACATTTCGAAAACTGAATAAATTAAAAGCAACGGAGATACGTAAATTAGAAATTTGAAAGGTACGCTTCCGTCTGGTAGTGATTTGGATCAGATGAGCTATCTATAGATCGTTTGTAACGGTCTTTAGATGGCTCAACTTGCAACGTGTTAAGTAGATGTAATTAAATGCTACTGTTATTTTATTTAGTTATTTAACAGAAATATTAACGAACAAGTTACGTCTTTCAATAAAACTGCAGAACCCTAAATAATTAAAGAAATGGTCAAAAAATAAAAATGTATATTTGAAAGAAAAATGTATTTCCGCAAGACTGTCTTGGATCATTATATCAAGAAAGGATATTTTTTTCGATCCTAGCGTTTGACAAATGATCACGCACAAAAAACTTATCACCATTTTAAATAGCATCTTCATTCAGAAGAGAAAAAGATGTTTGTTTGAAAGTGAAGTTTTAATAGTAAAGTTCTCTGTGATAGAGCTCGTCCGGGGAAGAACTACCACCATACCTAATTCTGCCGCCAAGCAGTAATGCTTGCATTGCTGTGTTCCGTTGTGAAGGGTATGGTTTCCGGTGAAATTACTGGCACATGAGGCTTTCGATCTTAGCCTCAAGGTGGCAACCCGCGAGTGATACCTCTGTTATTGCAAGCGTCCATAGGCTGCGGTAACCGCTTACTATCTTGTGGGCCGTACGCTTGGTTGCCACTTCAGTTGTATAAAAAAAAAAGTGAAATGTAGCTCTTGCAGCTAAATTTTAATCTTTTGGCTTTTGTTTTGTTGACAACCTCAGTGGTGTGTTGGGCGAGTGCCTAGTTGAGAAGCGAGGGGTAGCGGGTTTTATTCCCGCTGCCTGACAAATGTATGCATGATCTGCAATTATTTGTTTCGTCTAAGGGTGTGATAGCTTTTCTTGCTGAATAAAATAATAAATAAATATTGGTGGATATTTTAAACAGAACGCCATCTAGTCTAAAACTACTTGTACTCTAAGAACCATGTAACTGCTAGAAGACACAAAAAATATTTTATTTTATTATAACTTTTATAACATAGAAACACAATATATTTGCAATCATGCAAACATTTGCGCCGCAGTCGTCATAAATCAATAATAATGAATTTAAAAAAAAAACACCGACTCTTGACTTCTCTATATGTACAGTCACCTTATTGAAAAAGGGGTCTCGATGGGACAAAACTAGGTGACAGATGGGAACAATCCCTCCTTTTAGAAGTCAAAAATAATTGCAGATGTCTAGTCGCCGTGCTCGAAATCAGCCTGGACGACATCATCATCATCAATAGTGGCAAGTTATAACATTATACCCAATGAAAAATGATTCATACAAAGTAATTAAAACATTTTTAAAGAGTGCAACCCTAAAACCACAAAGCTTTGATGAATTAAAAGCCGCCATTTCGGGTACAACATAAAATTGAATAAAAAAACAACTTCCAGTAAAACTTTTCAATTACCCACAAAAACAGACTGAACTGAACCATCACTTAAAACTACAAAGGCTCGTCCCTAATTCGGATATTAAATATTTTACGCACTGAGTGAACAGAGAACCCACCTTGTACTTACCTACTTACTTCAATTTAAGTTAGAAAAGTTCAGAAGGATGTACCCAGGTCAATAGTTGCTGAACCAATTAGTTGAACCAATTAGTTGAACCAATTAGGGGAGTTAAAAGAGGACGTTTTAAAATTTTTAAAGCGGTCGGCAAAGTGCGGTTTATACCTTTGCTATTGCAATCATTCATGGGTTAAGGTAACCACTTAACATAACATAAGAGTAGTGGAGTTCTTTGTGATAGAGCTCGTTCGGGGGGGGCTACCACCATACCTATTTCTACCGCCAAGCAGTAATGCTCGCATTGCTGTGTTCCGGTTCGAAGGGTATGGTTTCCGGTGAAATTACAGGCACATGAGACTTACCATCTAACGTCTCAGGGTGGTAACACGCAAGTGATATCTATGATATTGCATGCGTATATAGGCTACGGTAACCGCTGACCATCAAGTGGGCCGTACGCTTGGTTACCACTTTAGTGGTATAAAAAAAAATAAGAAAGGTTTAAATAAAACTTTCGTACCTGGTATATACCGCGGGCAGGAATGCTTGTAGGTAGAACCTAAATAAATATATTTAAAATATAAATAAAAAAATATATTACATACATTGATGACCGATGTGGCGCGGCGGGTGAAGGTCCGCGGAGGTTGCGGGTTCGATTCCCGCCTCGGGACAAATGTTTGTACGATCTACAAATATTTGTTCCGGGTGTTCTGGGTATTTTCTATGTGTAATAAAAATATCTATCTATGTATAATATCAGTCATCTAGTAACACAAGCTCTGCTTAGCTTGAGGCTAGATGATGCTGTGTGGCTTTTTCAGCATAAATTAAAATAAATTTAAGATTTTCCAGCATTATATAAATTAAAATAAATTAAAAAAAATACTATTTCATACAAAAAAAATGTTTTGCATTGAGCGGATGTCAGCGATTTATTTGCTAAACGAATAATCTTCAATGGATTAATAAAGTTGTAATTACTACCTAAGTACTAATCTACTCACCTGGTCTATCTAGATCGCTCATGAACTGCTCAGTGTCTACGTAGCCCTGGATCCCGGCCACCAGCAGCAGCATCAGCCACATCAGTAGCTTGCCACCGCCCGCCATCATCAGCTCCAGATGCAACATCCAAGTCATATTTGACAGTCACTGGCAACCATCACACACTACTCAGCTATTTGGAATAATTTTCAAATTTGAAATATTAGTCCGTGAAACTACTAAAATTTTACATTTATACTTCGAAACTACACAGAAAATATCTGAAGTAGGAATTTTCAATAACGTTGAATTTGAATGAGAATTTTCGAGCGGAAAATTCTCAATTGAAAATAGAGAGGTTCTAGTGCAAATTCTTCATTCGATGCGAGATAAAACCTGTTTTAGTAAAAGTATATTCACTCAAAACGAACGTTTAATTGTTTCACTTTAAGGATTAAATAGATAACTGCCACAGTTTTACAAAGCTCAAAGCTTAGCACACTTTTCACTATAGCAGTTTATCTCTGCAAACTATTTTGAATCCTCGCACTTCAACATAAGTCGAACATCCATTTAGCGGCACATTCGAACTACGCTATCACGTGTTGTTTTCAGTAAACAAATCGCGGGATCCGGGATCGACAGACACGTGCGTGCGTACCGACGCCTCCGGCGGAACTGATCGAAAACCGATAACGAACGAACAAAACATTCGTTTGGAATTTGAAAACGAATGCAATGTCAGGCTGGGTGATAGGATATCGGCTGAAGAATAGTGCATGGATTTTGTGAAAATTGTCGTAGCAACCCGGATTTAAACGTATTGTGGAAAGAAATGTTTTATATTGCTGGGGGGCGTTCATTACTTTACTTTTAAGTGTGTAGCATTACAGTGCTTTCTACTAAGTATAATTATTAAAACAACTGACTCCTATAATTTGTACATTTTGGCCCATAGTCGTGAAAAAGCTGTAATTTCAGCAAGTTAGCTAAGTATTGTTCTTTTTCCTACTCTTATGTAAATTAACAAATCTGATCATAGATTTGAAATACATTAGATAGCAGAGGTTAAAAGTACGTTTATGTTTTTTTTTTCTTTATACGTTACGTAACTATTTAGTCCTAAAAATTCCTATTTAAAAAAAGGAAGCAACCTCATTTTGGAAGTTATGGGATATGGCTATTACATATACCTATGCAAGCGTAAACTATGTCGGCCTTACCCCGGCAGAGACAGCGGAATTTCGTTTAAAATCCCGGCAAGCCACCGCCGTGAATAGGTTTAGAAAAAATGTATTGTTAGTAAAGTCCGACCAAAACCACTGTAATTGAAACCAGGTGGTCTGCAACGATTAACTTTTGTTGATAAATTAACTCGTTAGCAATTTTAACACGTTTTTAGCGTAATTTTCTTTTATTACAATAAAAACTAAGAAGCACTTGTGGTTAAGTGGTAGTGACCCCGCCTTTAGACCCTAAGGTCGTGGACTCGAAGCCGGTCGTGCACCAATGAATTTTTCGATTAAAAAAATTGATGTGCGCAAGCACTGACTGCTTTCATACGGTGAAAAAAAAACATCGTGAGGAAACCGACATGTTCAAGAACTTATTTCGAAAGACATGTGCAATCCACCAATCCGCATTGGGTCCGCGTGCTGGATTAAGATCTAATTACTCTCGCTCGAGTATAACCAGGAAGTAAGCCAGTAAGAACATTAGGCTGTGATGATGTTGGCAATAAAAACACGCACAGCTGCTATGGGTAAACATACTAATAAAAATGTAAAAGACATAACATTCATCAAATCTTCGCAAAGAACACACCAATAGAAAGCCGGAGCGAATCGTCGCGATAAATAAATAACGCTTTCACATCTCTCCTTAATTTGGCATCTTGCGGTAAAACTTTCACATACAAAACTGAACTTTAGCACACAGTTAATAGAGTAAAGTTTTCTTGTATGTTCTAAGATGGTATTGTATATAGAAGTCTGAAATGCAATGAATGAACACTCTACATTAAACGGAGTAGGAAGAACTTCCAACTTGCTTTAAATAATGTATTTGATGTAAGCTTTCCAGCTGACTTTGAGAACAGTGGACTAAATTATCATTTTATTAGTAACAATAATACAAAATAATATCAACAGCATCACACAAATATTAAAAAACAGTATAATAGATTAGTTTTTATTACTTACGAGCTGACCCGCGCGGCTTTACCCGCGTTTTTGCAGTTTTTATGCTATCCTACAGGAACAGTAAACTTTTCCGGGGAGCATAAGTGTTATTTCAGAGTTTAAGCCATCTACATTCTAAATTTCATCACAATCGGTTAAGTCGTCACGGAGATACGTGGTAACAAACATACACACAGACTTTCGCATTTATAATATTAGTAAGAAAAGTAGTAGAGTTCTTTGTGATAGCTGTTCGAAGGAAAAAATTACCACTATACCTTTTTGCCACCAAGCAGTGATGCTGTCAATGTTATATTCCGGTTTGAAAGGTATTGTTTCTTGTGAAATTACAGGCACATAAGACTTTAGATAGAATGGAGCAAAAGAATTACAGTCTGGTACCCAAGGATAGGGAAAAGAAACAGAGGCAGACAATATAAACGCTGGAAAGACGATATAGAAAGAACAGGAGGAAAACTATGGACAAGGACCGCAAAAGAGAGAGTCAAATGGAAGGAATTGGAGGAGGTCTATGCTGGAAAGCACACAGACACAAACCAAGAAGAGAGTGAATAACTAGTTTTGCTAAAATATACTTAGTTTAGGTTGCATGAAAAATTTGTTAAGTGAAATAGATTTATAAGTTTATGTACAAAAAAATGTGTCTGAAATAAAGGGCTATTATTATTATTATATTATTATTATTATTATAAGACTTTAGATCTACGTCTACGGGTGGCAAACAAAAGATATATCTTGTGTTGCACTGCTTGCTTGCTTATTTTTTAGATACGAGAGATTAAAAAATAACAAGCAGAATACGCTGCACGCATTCCGTAATAAGCAACTAGCGATAAACTTCATCGCAAAGTTAGATGAACTAAACTTACTGAGCTAGCGATTTAAAGAAACGATCAAAACTCTTAACGTAATGCTCGGTTCACATTATTCCAGTAGTATTTTTAGCTGTCTTGTTTCATCTTTATATTTAAAATACAGAAAATCTTATGATTTAGTATCTATTACTTTAGCTGCTCTGTGAACAGAAAAATAATAATAATCGATGTAAATAAAAAAAAATGTTTGTATGTGGCCAACTCTGGTAACAGAATTTGGTACTGAATTTACATGTAAATTAATTAACATGAAGCAATTTATAAATGAAATTAAATGAAATCTAGGTTAATTACCATCTGTCACCCTTTTTGCAAATAAGTGACAGATCGAACTTGTATTTTTAAACCACCATACAAACAAAAATGCGGTTGCAAACAATAACAGCGGTAGTGCGCGGTTATCTCCGTCGGTATTTAATCGTTTGCCGCGCTAGGCAACTTGTGAGGTGCAAGCTAGTTCAACTCCCAGCAGCGGTAGACATCGAGGATTTAACAAATAGAGAGGAAAAGTGACACATTTTGTTTAAAAATCAATCAAATCAATTTTTTAATGATTACCATACCATTTGATGGTTACCATAGCCTATGTACGCTTGCAACATCATAGATATCACTTGTCCTGAGGCGTTAGATATCATTCCAGCAAATCAATGCAGCGAAACGCTCCGATTGGCCAACACAGTGTCAAACATTAAATACAATAATGGTGAATGATGGAACATAATATCTGTTTTCCAAAGTACAAGCTTTGTTTAGTCTAGAACTAGACGGTGTTGCGTAAATTTGTTTTTTTTTTTAATAAATTTTTATATAAAATCTTAAGGTATCGCAGACTTATTTTATGTAGAGTCAATACAAGTCATAAGAGTAACTTGACCGACCAACTTCAATGATAGCAGTTAGTGGTTCGATGGAAAGTTAAATTGAAATATGTATAGAAATATGAACGTTCATTTTCAAAGTTTATATGCTCTTAGCGCTAGCGTCACGTTAGTATGTGTTATACTTCGAAAATTTGCAATAAACTCTGATAGCAAGACAGCGCATTTCAAGCTTATGCATGAATAATGCATAGACAAAGAAACTATCCCACTAACTTAACTTCGCAATGTATTTTCAAGCTAGTTTTAGATTTACTATGTTTTCTATTTTAGTACGGGTCAGCGCGACAGCTAGACTAAAAGTATTTGAAATTTTATTGACGTATGATTTTTTGATGTCAGCAACAAGACGGGTAAGTAGTTCACTAAGAAGCTGGATATATTGAAAAGATGTAAGGCGAGGACGCGTGGCTTTAAATGCTTTTAAAATTATTCAGAACTAGCTGTTTCACTCTGTTTAATTTCTCACCGTTTGAACCTACGAACTGGACTCTTACGAATAATTCAAGACCAAAATTAGCCAAATCGGTCCAGCCTTTGTCGAGTTTTAGTGAGCTTAACGCACAGCAATTCATTTTTATCTCTATGAAGATAAAAGTTTTTTAAACATTTGTTTAATCCCTTTATCTGCTGCTTGGTAAACAAATGGAAGTTTAATAGTATCCAAGCAAAACCCATAGCTTGCTGGGCGGGTAATTTTCACGTAGTAGCGTCAGTCATGTTCTAAGTTCAAGGTCGCAACCAAGCAAACGCCCAGTCGCACGCTACGCAAGCCAGTGGTTATTTAACTAATTGGAAGTGGACTTCGTAGCACTATGGCGTAGCATCGTGGCTACGAAATCTACGAACAAACAGATTAGCGTAGCAGTCACTATAAAATGAGTATTAGAATAATGATGACAGAAACCAAGAATCACTTATTTAAAATCTATTTTTTTTTTTAAATCAGTCATCATGCCTATTGTCTATGTTTTGTTCAAATCTGATGCACGTGATTGAACTACAAAAAAATATTAATCATTTTAGTTAGTAGTTATACATCATGATCACATCAATTTATCAGCAAATAGACAGTCTAATACTGAACAAAGGCCTCTTCTATAGAGTGTCAGACCGAACGATCTTGAGCCTTCAACATCCCCCGACTTTTTAAGATATCGGTTTATCGAGTAGGCCTGCCATGTCTGAAACTTCGTTTTTATTCAAGAATCATTGTCAGTTATCGGTTTCAAGAAAACATTCCGCTTTACACTATTTTAGTAGCATTTATTTAAAAAAATACAATTACTCACTTCTTCAATACTTTCAAAAATGTTATATTTGATTACCTAAACAGGTCGAAATTTAAAATTCAAATGCACAACTCGAAAGCAATAAAGACTGAGGTTGAAAGTTACAAATGTCCGATTATTTTAGGAAATTCGAGGGTATCCGGACAATTACAAGTTTTGGGATCGGCGGCACAGAACAAATGATAGCTTTTACCTGTTATCTCACTCTGATAACACAAAGCAAATATATAAATAAATAAAATAGGTTCCAAAAGTTAGATAGGTAACTTTGTGCCTGTTAAGCTAAGTAGGGTAGTTTGCGCATTTACATCTAGAATATTATGTTACGGCAAGGTCAATCAAGTGAAAATAGTCTGATTTTTTTTTAAACATGTTAAACTAATGGCGACAGAACTCTTGAATTTATAGAAATTTAATCCCTCGCTTAGATATCAAATCTAAAGTTAAAGTCATAGAGCTGATTTTAGCTTGCAAACTGGTTCTAAGTGGCACCTGCTTAAAGCTGGTGCTTTGAACTTGAGTCGCTTATAAAGGAATCGTTAAGTTTATCTTGTTACAAGAGGAATAAAGTTATTCGCATTGTGTAATGTTTTGATATTAACTTTAACTTTAAAACAGTGTGTTTTCTTGAATATCTCGGTGTGGAGAGTCACAATGTAGGAAGTTAACATACTGCTGAGATGGGTAAGGGTGACTTCTAAAGGGTGTACGAGTATTTGAATAATAAGAACTTGATTTGCCGTCGCTGTTTGGAAGAAGCATTTTTTATATTTTTTTGACTGCGCACTGCAGTTATCACCCCGAGACATTGTTGTTAAGTCTCTTTCGCCCAGTAATTTCACTTGCTACAGTGCCCTTCAAACCTAAACACAGTAACGCTTGCACAATGCTGCTTGGAGGTAGAATATCTGACACTGCGGTGGTACCCACCAAGACTCTTGCTGAAAAGTCCTACCACCAGGTTAGCATATCTAGCAGTGGATGTATAGATTGACTGATACCATCATAATCTATGTTGCTTGGATTATACAGTTAATTTGCTTTCCTCTGTGACGCAGTCTTAATAGACTAATTCTCTAGATATATTAAATTAATTCTCCGAATAATGAGCATTATCGAAAAGCTGTGTCTACGTCGCTGTTTATTACGGTAAATAGTTAAACATATTCACGTGATGTATTTGAAATCTGTAATTAACACTCACACATACAACGGCACCGTTTACGTACACAAACCATGCATGTGGTGATTCGTTCGTTCGTTCGTTCGTTCGTTCGTATGAGTCAGTGGCCAACTCTGGTGACAGAGTTTCTAGGCCGCCCAAAGGCCTCTGTCAGTAACAACTTTGAAAAAGCCTTACAGTAAATTTTCAGAGCTTTAAAGACCTTGTCTACATCAGTCTACATCAATGTTCTGTGACTGGGTATTGTATAATGGAATCCGTAATTGGTGTTGCCCGATTCATATCATTTAGCTGCTACTATATATTTTTTGTATGATCGATTACTTTGTGATGGACGAACGCTCTGATTTCTTCCGCTTTAGATAGTTTTTCTTTGACCTTCGTAAAAATTGGATATGAATTGTGTTTCACTACTTCCTTCCTCAATAAAAGTTAACATTTGTATCATTAGCCAATAAATACCTACTAATTAAGTTTGTATGGGTCAGTGGCCATCTCTGGTGACATAGTTTCTAGGCCGCCCGAAGGTCTCTGTCTCTGTGAAGCGAGAGGTTAAAGATTTAATCCCTGCTGCGGGAGAAATGTTTGCATGTTCTACAATTATTTGTCTAAATGTTTCTATGTTATATAAAATTCTATTGTTTTCTGAACGGTTTTCTATTATAAAATTAAGCATTTACAAAAAAAAAAGTGTACACTGTTAGTAATAAGAACCAACGATGCCCATAGCGACATACCATACAGAAGCTTTGCTTAGTTTGGGGCTAGTCGGCGCTGTGAAACTATGTCCGACAGTATTTAATATATAATATATAATATTATTCAGAGGTGACTTTGGCCTACTAGATAGTACTATTTAAGGTTATTTTACTATTCTCGGGCTGGTTATTTAGGTTAAATTTAAATACGTCTATCATCTTACAAATTAATTATTTTGCATAAGTATTTCTATTACAAAACAATGACAAACAAAACATTATTCGAAGTCTACCCACACATACTTGGTAATTATAAACAAAGACGATCCTAAAACAGACTACCAAAGAGCCTTCCCCGCCGTTCCCCGATAGAGGCACAGAGTGCTAATTGTCGTTTACTCTACGTGGGGCACTTACCGTTACTCTCCTCAGCGGATATAGAGGTAGGCTCGTATTACCACAAACCAGCTTGCATTGAAAACTAAACTCTATCTACTTAACTTAGATTCAATAATGACTAAGCATCAAACCGATGTCATTTTGAAAATTTTAAAAACGGGTGTTTTTCATAGCGTCTTGCTAAATAGAATTAAAATTTTTAATAAAGTGAAGGCTCAATACCGTTTGTAGAGATATACCATAGATTCATTGACAGTGTTATAGGAGTGAAACTTCTAGGAAGGTTCTGTGATGAAGATACATCTATTGGGATTTATGACAAGAGTGGTGTGTTGATGATGGACAGTCACACTCACAAGTTTTAGAAGTACTAGTAGTACTTTATCTGTAGAGGAGTGTGTGTAAGGTAAAATGAAGCAGAGTCATTCCGTAGTTTTATTTTTGCATTAAGTATTTTATTGCAACAAAAATATGAAGGTAAAACTCTCAGAAAAAAAACAATATAATATGATTACCTGAAACTGCTCTAACTTCAATAACTTTTATCGCATACGCTGCAGAAAAATTGGGCAGTGGCAGAAAACCAAAATTAAATCCTTGAAAACAATTCTAACCATATTTATGATAATTTGCAATCCTAAACATAAAAATATATTACTGCACGGAATAAATAAAGCCTATTTCGAAATTATTTACGACATTATTCGCGGCAACTCACCGCCGGACGATATTTCCATTCGCCTGAAAGTACCAAACCGAAGTCCCTTGAAGTTAGTTTTCAAACTAAAATGTGCTCTATTACAACCGCCAAAGATATAATATAGCTTAGACGAATAGCATTCACAATTCCTAGGAGAGTTCGGGTGTCTCAACGCGTATATCGTTTCACTTTGTCAAATAGGATTGAGCTGCTACTGATTCATTTTAAGGTTCAATATAGCGTGTATATACGTCACAAATTCCAGCTTCTGTCTATATTAGCACGTGTCAATTATTTTTTTTTAACAACTGAAGTGGCTACCAAGCACGGCCCACAAGATAGTAAGCGGTCACCGCAGCCTATGAACGCTTGCAAAACCAGAGGTATCGCGGGTTGCCACCTTGAGGCATAGATCGAAAGCCTCATGTGCCAGTAATTTCACCGGAAACCATACCCTTCACACCGGAACACAGCAATGCGAGCATTACTGCTTTGCAGCAGAAATAGGTATGTTGGTAGTACTTCCCCGGACGTGTTCTATCACAAAGAACTCTACTACTCTTAAATTTTGATAGTGAGGTTGAAGTGAAATTTGTGTACGATAGTATTTGTATTCAGCTGTGGTATGACGTTAGGTTTTATGTGTTTCCGGTCGAACGGCCAGCCCGGAGGTCATTACGCATTTGCCTTTCCGGTTCCAGTGTTCCCGATGTTGTATCGCTCAAATTTTCAGGCTGTCGGAGTCGAGGAGCGTACTTATATTTCCGGGTAGTTACAGTTTTTTGTGATTCCTTTTGTTGGTATAACTGCCCTTTGTGGGGTACTCGTGACCTATTTTTGCGTTTCAAAGTCAAAGTCAAACGTTTTTTCCGGGTATTTATTTAAGTTTATTATATATTAAATGCAAAAGTCTGTGTGTGTATGTTTGCTACCACACATCTCCGTGACGATTTACTCAATTGTAATGGAATTGAATATAGATGGCTTAAGCCCTGGAATAACACATTAGTTACTTTTTATCCCGAAAAAATGTAACTGAAAAAACGCTACTAGTGAAACCGCACGAGTCAGCTCGTGTATTTATAAGTTTATAGTTTATCAATCAGTCAATCAATCAATCAATCAATCGTTAATCAATAGTTAGCTAAAGCCCGCGGCTCCGCTCACGAGGTGCTATTTATTTTGCGAATATTTTGTACAAAATAAGCCTAAAACACTTTTGTACATAATTATTATATTTATTTATTTTATTGTTACGCAAAAGTAACTCTGTCCGCCTGTTATTTTGATACGGCCAAACCCTTTACCTAAATTCTATTTGATACAGTGATAGTCTGGAAAAAGAACGTTGCTTTTTATGTAGCAAGCGTTACCACGGTCGGCAGCTAGCTAAAAATACATCACTTTTCCACCCGATCACACAGCAAACGAGAGCGCCTATCACACATTACAATAATCGATGGTGTCGCTTACGCCCTTATGAATATTTCAAACTCCAAGCATATGCGCCCCCTTTTCCACCCCATGTAATGCCTGACCGTAAATTTCCCTACTTGAGGGTAATTTCGTGTAACTAATGCGCACTCATCTTTTTATGGAGTTGAGTATTGTAATCAATCAATAAAAATATTGTACGATATAAATAAGGGATGATTGAGGGTGCGAATTTAAAATAAAGGATCATGATATCTGTAAATTTTTTGACTAATAGGTGTAGCGATTCAATATTTCACCACGAAATATAATCGATGTGTCACATCCCTAGAGAGAGAGGTGGTACATCACTAGTAGGCACGTGATCCGCCATTACGGACTTGCTTGACTGGTATTATTTATAATTTCCTTCTCTAACTGTCTGTAGGTACTTTTAATTACATGGTTTGACTAGAAGATTTTCTATTTCATTTTCTAAACGGGAGCGTAGATATCTCCAACATAGGTACCAAGTGGTTGGGCCCGCGGTCCCTTTTTCTTGTGGGATTAAGCGCCTGCATTTTTCTAATTGACGGATTATCGGATCGATGTGGTTTGTTATTTTTCTAATCGCGTGGTTAATATTTGTTTTTTACATTGAGATTTATAGCAGATCAAAAACATTGCAAAAATTGGCAATAAATAAAATCCATTAATAAATTAACACTAAATCACTAGAGTCTATTACTGCCTGAAATTTCCAGGGATTATCTTTTATTGTGTAAAGTTGTACTGAGAATAGAATTCCTAAAATTCAACTTCTAGAGAAAGAAAGAAACAAAGAAAGAATGAAAACTTTTTTGACAACTCCTCTAAAGAGTTTGTATGTAAAGGTCAACGAAAACAAAGTCTCATGGCGTTCATTGTAACATAAACTTACGTCTGTATTTCCTTATTCATAGATTTTCTTGAACATTGATACCAAGATAAAGTAGACAAAATGGTAGACAAGTGTGTCACATAAATCTTAGAAAGACAAATGCAAAGTAAGTTATCTTCCGTGTAACTAAGCGAAAGTGAAAGGATTCCCTCGATGCGATGCGGGCGGACAAATGTTTGCAGACAGTTAGCGTAGTCAGGATTTCCAGGCAGTATCAGACAACTATAAAAGTAGAAACCAACCTGGGAGACAATGCTAATCTACCTAGCTGTTTAGCATTTTGTTTCATCTTTGGTAGATCTGCAAAATAAATCAATAAATAATAATCAAATTTATAAATATTGGCGGACATTTTTACACAACGCCACCTACTCGTAGCCCTTTGGTCCACTTTCAAAACTATTTTTCACAACTAGTTAAGAAATGACACTTTTTACTCCTTATTTCATAACCGGTTATTAAAATGGAGAAATATAATTCTGCTTTTATAAACTCGGGAACCATACTTTTTGCGGGATAAAAAATAGCTTATGTCCTATTCCCGGTCATTATCTATCTATGATTTTACTTCAGCCAAGTCGGTTCAGTGGCTGTTGAGTTATAGAGGAGCAAACATCCAAACATCTAAACTTTCGTATTAATAAATAAATATTTCAGATATGTAAATAAATAATGCTGGACAATCCACACAGCAACATCTAGCCCCAAGCTAAGCAGAGTTTGTGTTATGGGTTCATGACATATAGATACCATAATAATATTTATTATATTACTGTGAGTGTGATTTACATCACAAAGTGTTTGGAATCTAGGTGTCTCTAGCGTATTACGTCAAGCAAGCTAGTTCACTGAGTGTAAGATTACATTTTGACATCGTGACTTACGAACTCGCGTTGTTACCTAGGGGAATATCCTCACGTACCTACACTATCGTACGTAGTGCGAGCAACCTGCTTGAGTGTTTGCGTTGCACAGAGCCCACTTGAGAAGTCGACCATAATATTCTAAAGAGTTTGTGCGATGAGTAATATTGCTACAATGATAAGTAACCGGGAAAGGACTATTATCAACCCCACTATTTCTGCCGCCAAGCAGTAATAATCGCATTGCTGTGTTCCGGTGTGAAGGGTATGGTTTCCGGTAAAATTACTGGCACATGAGGCTTTCGATCTTAGCCTCAAGGTGGCAACCCGCGAGTGATACCTCTGGTATTGCAAGCGTCCATAGGCTGCGGTAACCGCTTACCATCTTGTGGGCCGTACGCTTGGTTGCCACTTCAGTTGTATAAAGTAAAGTAATTGGTTTTTTTTCATACAATATTTGGTTACTGTTTTTACACGAGTTACAGAACGAATACTAGTGATAAAGTGAGTTCTTAAATGTTTGCGTTGCATAGAGCTCACTTGAGAAGTTAACCGCGATGGGGCGCAGGTCCGCCTGCGACGCAGAGGTTGCGGTTTCGATTCCCGCCTCGGGACAAATGTTTGTACGATCTACAAATATTTATTCCGGGTGTTCTGGGTATTTTCTAAATATAATAAAAAATATCTATCTATGTATTGCATTATATTAAGTATATATTAGTACCCATAATACAGCTCTGTTTAACAGCAGCTTACCTTGGGGCTAGTTTAGGCGAAGAGAAATCGCTACAAAGACATACTTATAGAGTTTCAACTTTATACCACCAAAGTAGCATCTAAGAGAACAAAAACAAAAACTACGAGTACTAAAATTTACAACTATGGTACCAAAACACCCAGAATCCCAGGATATTTTGTTTTGCAGGTATGTAAAATTGTAAATTTGTGCCGCAACGGTAATCAAACAAAGCCGAATGGTCCTCAAGCCCTGTCATTTAAGTTGGCATTTGGTAACCCTACATACAGTCACTAATAATGGCCACTCTCATACAAACTGAATAATAATAACAAATACAACATTTTTTTTTATACTACTAGTGGTAACCAAGCGTACGGCTCATTTGAGTGTCAGCGGTTGACGTAGCCTATGTACGCATGCAAGATCATAGATATCACTTGCGTGTTACCACCTTGAGACGTTAGATGGTAAGTCTCATGTGCCTGTAATTTCACCGGAAACAATACCCTTCGAACCCGAACACAGCAATGCAAGCATTACTGCTTGGCGGCAGAAATAGGTATGGTAGTAATCCTTCCCGGACGAGCTCTATCACAACGAACTCTACTACTCTTAAAACTACAAAATATGTTCATTCCTTCTCACAAAAAAAGTACAACCAAGTTCACGAGTTTGTGTAGCGTAAGTACTTACTTAAATTAATAGCGATAAACCTGTTTTGTGCGAGACTGGTGCCTGAAGTAGGTTGTACATTTGTATTACATTATGTCACTTATTTCATATAAGGCGTTCATTTCTAGTGGCATTCAATAAAATAATTATAGTTTATGTAAGTATATTTATTATGACAACTAAACCATCTAACCCGACCAGACAGAATCATAAAATATTTTCTATTCCTATAGTATAGAGCGGATTGCCCAATCTAAACAAAATGGATGCAAATAATGATTTGTATTGTTTTCTATCTTTATTTTCTGATAATTTTATGACATTCTGTGTGATTTTTTGATGTTTTATGGATTTATGATCTGAAATAAAGAATTAATAATAATAGTAGCATCCACTACCTTTATTTGTTTGATGAGTGCTGTAAATACTAGACTTTATTTAAGCTTTATTTTTATTTGAAATAAAGCATCATTTTATAGGTTCGTCTTGACGCACAGGTTGAAATAAGTTGGCTGGGTCACTCCATGCAAACGATGGAACTGCGTTAATAACACATAAAGAATCAATTACTCAGATGTTTTTACAGTTTTATGCCCGTATTCAAGAACCATAACTACAGTGTGAATCGGAGCGCTCGTGACGTAGCTGGCTAAGTTGTTCTTAACAGATCAACAATGTTGAGTACTGTTCCGCGTAGCCATCATTTGGATGGGTGACCGCCAGTGGAAAACTGAGCGCTCCCGTGCTTCGGAGGGCACGTTAAGCAGTCGGTCCCGGCTTTTTTAAAGTTGTTAGGCCATGACAGAGGCCTTCGGGCGGCCTGGAAACTCTGTCACCAGAGTTGGTCACTGACTCATACGAACGTGCTATTACTTAGTGTGAATCGTGGCTTTAGCATCGATTTTAGATATTTTTTCTTTAAAGAACTGTCAATAACCGATACTTGAGTCTCGATTCACACTCAAGTTAGCGTGAAGCGCGCAACCGGGTTACACGAAGAGAGATTGGCAGTCACGTTTTGTTAACACGGGTTGCTAGAAGAGAGGGTTGCATCCGCTCCCAGCTAAACCCCCGAATTATCCACGCTTCACGCCCCGTGGTCCTGTAAGTTTAAGATTAAGTAAAATTATTTTTCTTTCCTTTTTTTACATACCTACTTGAATTCTCGGCATGAGCCTCACCTAGTTCGATCGGCACCACACTGAAGCTTTATGATGAAGAGGGATCATCAAAAAAAAGCTAGGAACACAGCCGAATTTGTTGCCAGATTCTACTAGGCTGGGGCGCGTGGAACTGGCGTAAATTCACCTAGCTTTAAGACGTTTCAAAATGATCCTTGTGATGTGATTGAATAAATATATATTTTTTTTTTTTTATTTTACTTTATCAATAATTTATTGCATATTAACTGTTTTAACATGAGGCCCGGTTAAGGCACTGTAAAAAGTAGGTAGTTATTTTATATGTTAGCTGGTACTCATAGTACAAACTTTGCTTAGTTTGGTGCTAGCACAAACGCGACATTTACTGATTACCGCCCTTTACTCGTAGATGGCGCTGTGTAAAACGTCTGCTATTATTTATATATATATTTATATTATTTTGTTCGCCTGCTTTATCTATTTTAAGCTGTGACTGCAGCTTTTATTGGGGTCTCGATTCTTTATGGTTCACATTTGTAGGAATATTGGTGCTTTTCCATCTGGTCGGCTAATTTACTGCGCACTACCACTTTACTCGTAAGATTCCATCAAAGTGCTTCCGTGCTTCGCAGAGCACGTCAAGCTGTTGGTCCTGGCTATAGCTATGACGCAGACTCAGGCAGCTTATAAGCTCCGTCTCCGAGCTAGGTCCGGCTAGTCTGGGACGAGTTAGATCCCGTGATATCTACAGCTGTTGTCATCAAAAATTAAGACCAGTCAAGTTCTATTATCACAAAAACAAAACGCATGCTTCCTTTAAGCTTCAGCGCCCCCGAAAGTGCCCTCGAACTCGCGATCGGGTGAGGTAAGTAAAACCAGTGGAAGGTGGGGTACGTAGTACTAAAATTTGTTCTGTGCTAATTCTTCACTTGTGTACGCGGTAGTAACCAATGCGGTATCACATGGTACTCGTAGTTATGTCATAATAAAAAAAATTGGGTCCAAATAATAAAAATTATTAAGTAGGATCAATCTTGTTGGATCAAAATGCTAGTGACCCGATTATTTATTTATTTATTTTTATGGTGTGATAATAATGATAAAACAGAATATTCCTAAAAAGTTATGAAGTTGTAGTCTGCAGTCGAAAGGAATTATTTTAATGATGTTGTAGAGAAACCAAAGACATAAAAAGTCCTTGGGAGAAACTAAATAAGTTAAGCTTCTGAATTTAAATTATTCAATCAACATTTTCCCTCTTGCAATAAAACTAATTAAGATGTTGTAGGTAAGGACACAATCTAGGCGATTCTGGTTTAACCTGGTACCACTTCTATGATGCATTAAACTTGCTGTATAGTTTTCTGTGGAAAACTATCACAGAATATGAATTTCATTACAGGCCTTACAAAATCAAAAGTAGTTAATTACTTATTCCATTAACGGTGCGTGATTAATTCTCGTGATTAAAAATGTTTATTTTATAAAAAAATATTTTACTAGTATGTTTAATTAATTGTGAAATTAATTTAATGACAGTGCTCTTGCGACCTCTTACTGATGTTATTTAGTTTGAGTTAATGGATACACCTAATCCATCTGAAAATAAAATATCCCAGTCGTTCGGTGATCCGTTATACCACAAAACTTATACAATGAGATGATGAGAGATGACCTATATTCTATTTCGTAAATCAATCAAATAATGTTTAAATTCAGTAACTTGGCACTGACTAACCAAGAGTGCCCTGATTTGTATCTTACCTACAACATATCGACAAACACTTCACTTCCGCGAACTTTCGAAAGGAAAGCGTCTCTTTCGCATTTTTTTGCTTTTTATCAATTTATTTTAAAGCGCTTTCTGAAACGTGACTGGAATACATTTAACGCATAAGCAACGCTGTTTACGCAACAACTGACTTAGCTACGAAGCTTTTTTTAATATAACGACGTTTAAGAGGGCGAATACGCTAAAGTTCTAGCCCATTTTTTCATATGTATTTATACTCAGAGCGATAAGTTTCTAATTGACGACCGATGTGGCGCAGCGGGAGCAGATCCGCCTGCAACGCGGAGATTGCGGGTTCGATGCCCGCCTCGGGTCAAATATTTGTACGATCTACAAATATTTGTTCCGGGTGTTCTGGGTATTCACTATATATAATAAAAAATATATATAAGGTCGTTCATTATCAACCTGACAAACTTAAGGGGTAGGTTCACATAAAAAAAAAATACTTGTACTACTTTTTTTTCTAAACGTTTTTTTTTATTTAAATTCTGCTTAATAATTAGTTATCCTTGTTAGAAATCGAAAAGGCAGCGCTCGGCACGTGTCAGTGACCCGCGCGTCAATGAACCGCGTGTCAATAACCCGCGCGTCCTTGACCTGCGCGTGTCCTTGACCCGCTACGGGGCGCGCACACTCGAATATTTCATTATTACGTCGCTTAACTCGATTCCCAACAATAATAAATATTAATTGAGCGGAAAAACGGAATCGATTTTTTTTTTTGTTTACTTGGGATTTTTAAGACGAAATATATGGAACCTATCCCTTAAGTTTGACAGGTTGATAATGAATGACCCTGTATATGTATTGTATTGTATTACGTTTATATCAGTCATCTAGTACCATAACACAGCTCTGTTTAACAGCAGCTTATCTTGGGGCTAGATGATGCTGTGTTGATTAAAAAAAAACCATAGTGGCCAAAACACGAATTTGTTTTCTTCTTGATAAAACACACATCTCAAAATCGTCCTTATTACTTTACTTTTTTTCTTCAATCTCCTTCAACCTTCATAATAGTGATAGTAAAGATACAATTTTATTATTATTAATTATTATTAATTCTTTATTTCAGACCATAAATCCATGAAACGTCAAAAAATCACACAAAATGTCATAAAATTATCAGAAAATAAAAATAGAAATCAATAAAAATAACAATTATACTAAACCTATCATTATTTGCATCCATTTTGTTTGGATTGGGCAATCCGCTGTTGACAATCAGGGCTAAAGAACCTTATAGTGTATAAAATAAGGGTGTTATTGCAGCTACACGAGTGAAATTAAATGAGTTTGCATTGAGAGAGCACATTTCATAATAAGAAACCGTAACTATAAAATTTAAACGTGAAATATTATGTCACATTCTGGCGTTGCCAAGTCCGGGTTGGACTGGGGAAACAGCGAGGAAAAAAATAATATAAACAAACTTTAAGCAACATTTTTACAAAGCGTCATCTAGACCCCAAACTCAGTCATCATCATCATGACAGCCTTCTAATGTTCCCACTGCTGGGACACTGACCTACTCTCCAGCGAGAGTGATTGGGTCTTAATCCAAAAATTTCCGGATTCCGGATAATAATTTATTTTTCGCCACGCTTAAAATATAACAAAAAAATAAAAACTAGTAAAAACCAGCGCATAACACGACACGGAGGAGGAAGCGCGCCGTATCACTCAACCCTGAAGACAACACAAATATAGAAAATCATTTTACAATTTCACACCATGGCACGTATAGAACACGTTACTAAGTTACACGTTATTGGTAAGGAATCTCTATGTCATAGGGAATAAGCCCCCAGGCTGTAATTATTTTATTTATTCAATCGCTTATTGTAAGACCACGTCTCATTCGAGCCGTAAAATATAGCACCTGCAATGCTATTTCGAAGCTGGAATATGGATGTTCCCGAGGTATTGACATCGAGGCCGGTTCGGGAACCTCAGAATCAGAATCAGAATAATTTATTTGCCAAGTATAGTAATATGATAGTTAAATTATACAGTTATGGTCTTAAGCATGCAAATAATAATAAATAATGCTGGACAATCCACACAGCGTCATCTAGCCCCAAGGTAAGCTGATGTTAAACAAAGGTGTATTATGGGTACTAGATGACTGATAAATACTTAATACAATACAATACATAGATAGATAGATATTTTTATTGTATAAAATACCCAGAACACCCTCAAATATTTGTAGATTGTACAAACATTTGACCCGAGGCGGGAATCGAACCCGCAACCTCCGCGTCGCAGGTCGTCAAAAATCTAAACTTACGGGATACTTCGACCATACTATGAATATTGACTACTATTTTTATTATTATTTTATGATTGCACATACCTTTTGACATTTAGGTGTAATAAATTTATTATTCCAATTGATTTATTTTTAATTTTTGCATGCTGTGGCTACAGTGAGTGTGTGAAACAATAGTTTGAAAAATCACACTTCAAGCAAATAAATAATTTCATTATATTTCATTACATTTCAATATCTTAGTTGCAATATTGAGATTGATTATCAAATCTCGAAGCGCTCGTGACGTAGCTGGCTAAGTTGTTCTTACCAGATCAAAGTTCTGTTCTGCGTAGTCACCATTTTAATGAGTGCCCGCTAGTAAATTCAACTGAGCGCTTCCGTGCTTTGGAAGGCACGTCCCAGGTTTTTTCAAAGCTGTTAGGCCATGACATAGGCCTTCAGGCGGCCTATTAACTCTGTTTAGCCATTGAATCATACAAACTTACTTACTTTAAATCTCGTTGACTTACTAATAGTCAAGAAATCTCAATGTCAGAGGTCACTTACAATCATGAGGAGACGAACATACAATATGCTAATTGTCGGGTTTTTTTTTGTTATTCTCAACAGGGTGTTCGTTTTTTGGTGTTATATCCAAAATAGCGCCACCGCTCCAAATTAACACGTTTACGAGGAAAACTACAAACCTACCATTTATTCAACATTGTTGTCGAAATCTCACCCTTACACAATATCCACAAATCACAAATTATTCGTGTGACATTGACCTGTAGAACCTTTTACAACCCCTAAAGTATTTCCACACCACCATCTCCGGATCGTAGTTTTATGGAAACTTGCGTGTGACCATCAAAATGGCACGCCAGTCACACGCTATCATCATTTTTAGCAATCGTGAAAATATGCGACATTTTGAACCATACTAACTTAAAAATCAATCTTGTTTAGCCCTTTTAACCTTCTGTGCTAGCATGAGCATCGTAAACAACAGTTTCTCTCCGAAAGTACAGAAAAAAATTTGTCTATTTTTTCTACATTTCGAAAGTTATAAATAATGCTGGACAATCCACAAGCATCATCTAGCCCCAAGGTTAGCTGCTGGTAAACAGAGCTGTGTTATGGACTGAGTTACGCAAGTGTACAGAAAAAATATTACAATTTCATTTGAATATGAGTAAATTTTCTTTACACCTTGAGAGAACGTGTACTTAGCTTATGCTAGCCTGGCCGTAGGACTCACGCAGTACACTGAAAGAAGTATTAATATGTCACAAGACGTAATCGTAATCGTCGACAAGTAGCGTGTGCACCGGCCGGAGTCGTGTAGGTACTGCTAAGGCGGTAGGCCGGAAAATTGGCCCCGATATGGTCCACTTTCCGCCTGGGAATTAGGAATGTTGAGGATTGATTGGAACTACTTGCCGTGCGATGTGATTTAATTTGATTGGGGAAAATTTATGTTTATTTCACACTTACTGTCGTTAAAAACAAATAAACGTTTTATTTATCTATCTATAACACTGTTTTAGTAACTAGGAATACGACGCGAGGAGGAGGATACAACTTTTGCATAATAAATAACTGATTGACTGTCTGTAAGAAACCGTTGCACGTTGTACAAAGTAAACCAAGTAAACTATAATTATAATATATATAAGACTCGTGTCGCAGCTAATTGCTGCTACTACTACTCGTAGGCTACACTGAAAACCAGCGCTGCAGACACATTATGTCTGCAGCACATGCTGAGTGGCTGCCTTTTTTTCGTCACAATAGTTAAGTTTTAATTTTTATTGTTATTTTTATTTTTATGTTAATTGTGTGGCGTTAAATAAATATTTTTCTATTCTATTCTATTCTATTCTATGTGAGAATTCAAAACGATTCAGATGGAAATGCATCTTGAATCAATCTCGTTGATCGAGACCTTGGGTCGGACGATGCGGAAATCAAATTCACTTTCCTTTCCTTACACAAATATTTATCTCAGAAATGCTGAGGAGTGCTTTTCTTTTCTTTCTCAAGCATGTTTTATGCAAGATTTATCCTTAACTCTATGCAGAGTTAAGGATAAATGTTGCATACATTGGTGGAAATTTTTACATGTAAATTATGTAAGTAAGTTTGCAAGAGTCAGTCGCCTGTTCTGGTGACAAAGTTAATAGCCCGCTGAAAGGCCTCTGTCATGTCCTAACTACTTTAAAAAAGCCAGGACTGACTGCGTATCGTTAGCCAGTAAGTTCATATGAGTCAGTGGCCAGTGACTCACGACTAAGTTATCACAGCTTTCTAATGTTCCCACACCTTTGACACTGGCCTACTCTCGAGCAAGAGTGGTCTATCACGCGGACCCAATGCGGTTTTGTGGATTGCACACATGTATTTCGAATGATTAGTTCTTGGACATGCCGGTTTCCTCACAATGTTTTTCTTCACCGTATTACCGCACCGAGAGAGCTGGCATTACGCATATAATTTTTTCGAATTGAAAAATCTATTGATGCTCGACCGGGTTCAAATCCATGACGTAGAATCTGAAGGCGAGGTTACAACCACTAGACCACTAGTGGTCAAGTACTAAGTGAAATCTAAAATGTTTAGATTTCACCAAACCTCGGCACTTTGAATGTAAATATACTTAAGGCGCGTGTATCGATGTAACTGAATATTCTGCGAAGTATCGCAGCACCGTCGGATTAGCATAGACAAGACCGCGCGATACACCGACATGTTACCATTGAGACAGTTACTAAAACCAAACCAGTAACAAGTATGATACTGCGTTTTAGCATACATAACCATGTATGCTAAAACGCAGAACTTTTTATTGTGAATTGAAGATTACGGTGGTAAGAAATTATTCATAATTAATAATTCATAATTCATAAATAAATAAAAATAATAAAATAATAAGGTTTTGGTTAAATTTAGTGCTGCCACATTCTGCTAACTAGAGCATGCAAATCTTTAAAACGGGTAATCTTACAATAATCATAATAAATATAAAATATAAAATAATTACAATTGAAATAATATAATAGTAAAAATGTCAAAATGCTAAATTATATTGTCAGCTAAATGTCTTTATCCGTCTAATATTCATTAATTGAGTAATATGCCTTATTAATTAGAATTTGATTTAGCCTCATCTTAAATACATTAGGGTTGGTGATGTCTCTTATTTTGTTTGGTAATTTATTATAAATTCGGGGTGCCATGCAAAAAAAAAACAATAACATTCTACGGATATTATTGTTTTTTTTTTAATTTATGCTAACGTTTTAATGACAAAAACACATGGTAAATATTATTAGCCGTTAAATTATTTCTAACCATTATAATATTGCTTTATATCATACGGATATTCACCACTTGTTTTTGTCATTGAAACGTCAGTGTAAAGACAAACAGACGTAATATATTACATTATTTATAACTTTTTATTGTATTTACTTGTATATTACAAATATTACAATAACCTTGCCGTAACACAGTTTTTACTTCCACATACTGGGTACCTCTACATTTACGTTGTTTTGTGCTTAGTTTTTATTTTGTATTTACTGGTTCCTTTAGACATGTTTTTGGAAATAAATCTTATCTTATCTTATCTTATATATTCTCGTTAGTTCAACTGTAGAGCTTTTCTTAGACAAAAAATACGCTCATTCAATATTTTAGTTTGTATTCAAACTGTTTGCGTAGTTAGCCGCTGTTTAAGACTAATCATTGTTCCCCAGTTACTAACCTCGTCTGAATTATCCTCGTCTCGTCATTGCCATGGCAGTTGGCACATCGCGCGAATTGCCGCATTTGAATCCTAAATGGCGGGAACAGACGGGCGGCACCCGGTTATTGACAATAACGCTGACTTACATACATACATACTTGACTTACATACAAAACAAGGACAGCGCTTGAATATTTTAATCCCTCTTTTTTGGTAAGAGGTCAGACTCTGCGCTCATGCTGAAAGAAAATAACGACAGAATTGAGTAGAGTAGTATTTCTAGTGTTGTAAGGTTTATGCCAATAAATTGTATGCTACACTGCCTTAACGCTTGCTACGCTGTCTCTACGAAACGTAAAGACAAGAACCATAGAATAAAGTAAAACAGACTGAAATAGGTAGTATTTCCAGTGATGTTAGGTCTACGCCAACAAAAATTGTACGCTACGCTTCCTCTACGCTTGCTACGCTGCTTCAGCGAAATGTTAAGTAGCGTTCCTCTCTAAAGAATAAAATAATAAAATGTTTCAAGTACTCCTAGTGACGTTCGTTCTACGTTAACAAATATAATGCTACGCTGCCTCTACGCTTACTACGCAGCTTCTACGGCGTAGAGAGGCGCTCATTATAATGTAAAATTAAATGAACTAGCAGCGTGGGTTGACGAACTTGTCAGATATATTATCTAACCTCAATTCATAATAAAGCTTATTTTAACAGTTTCATAACTTTTTCAGTGCTTTTTTAGGACCTCGACAGAATAATGATTTGAATTTCATAACAAAGTCGTGTTCAGTTCTTCATAACGTGTGAAACGGGACGTTAAAATATCTCATAACTTTTAACTGTGTTTCAAGTAGGTTATATTAAATTTGTTTTACGGAAGTTGAATATGGACGGTACGCCTGAATATTTAAAAGTTGTACCATGGTTAATTTAAAATAAAACACTGGTTCCATTAAAAAAGGGTTTATATGCAACCCTTATTCTTTCTGTTTTTTAATCCAATATAAAGAAACAAATGTGACATATTTTTTTAAACCTACGACTTCAGTCCTAAAGTCATGTCCTTGCTTGTATTCTTGTGACGTATTGACGTAGTGGACGTATTGATCTACACTATCTAGTGGTAGTGTACTACCTAGTGGTAGTGTAGATCTTACGTCCACTAGCCACCAGTACTCAAAACATTACCTAAGAATACAAGCAAAGACGTCATAGCTTAATACACTCGTGCTTGACCCATTTAGCGTCGACAGATCGCGGCCGGGGACACCTGTCGATGGCTCTGACGTCACGAACCATTGTGCATTGTTGACTGTTGCATACTACCATTTATGTTAAGAGTTTGAAAGGGCAAAGATTATCAATGTTTTATTTCAATCATAACTAACATGGTATTTATTATTTACGTTTTATCATTAATAAGGTGTAACTTTATTGTTTGTTTGTAATAATGTTACGTATCTTGCAGAAAGTTGCGGCTTCAAGTTCCAGTACAAAAATATTATCGAAAATCTTTAGAATGTCTTCAGTGATTTTTTTTTTGTTTTTTTTGTTAGCAGTACCGCATCTATATATATCGTTTTATTGTGCACTGAGATTTAATTTATATTATATATTTTAATTGCAAATAATTGCCTTTGTACTGTATAGTAACGAGTAAACCGGGTTACCCACTTATTCATAAAAGAAACTGTAATTTCAGCGGCTTGCTAAGTATTGTCTTTTTTGTCACTCATAAGTCAGTGAACAAAGGCGGTGTCAGATTTGAATGACACATTAGCGGAGTAACAGTTAGACCAACAATAAACTCACTCGTATATAGTCATATGGCGAAGTGGGTCGATTTTATGTAAAAGTTGTATTTCAGTCAGACATATCAGCACAAAGGCCCGGAGCCGTACAGACGAGGCGTCGGCCAATAAATATTTATAGCGTAACAGTTTACCGCCTTCTATCCTAGTATTATTCCAAACACTGACTGAAGTCTACTCATTGGCGTGCCTTTTTTAAAAGTCTAATTCTTACCTTACAGGTCAAAGGCCTTTGCCTCTTTGAAGAGATTTTGCTTATTTTTTTTTTATGTCAGCAAGTGACAAGACAATCAAGGTGCCCGCCCCATGTTATAACCACGCCTGACTATTACAAATGCAGTGCCACTCAAAGCTTAACATTTTTAAATGTTCGTGTGGCACTGCACTGCGCTTATCACCCCAAGACATTGTTGTTGAGTCTCTTTCGCCCAATAATTTCACTTGCTACAGTGCCCTTCAAACCTAAACACAGTAATGCTTGCACACTACTGCTTGGAGGTAGAAAATCTGACAATTCGGTTGTACCCGCCAAGACGGACTCTTGCTGAAGAGTCCTACCACTAGGTGGTATTGGTTCAGGAGTGACTTGAGGAAACCTAAAACCAAATGTTGTATTTCAATGTCAATATTTATATTTGTTTGTCTATCAACCCTAAGCCTTCGATATTCACCAGTTTCCTGTGACCACTTTAATATCATCGGTCCATTAAGTGAGGGCCGTCTTATACTTCGTTTTCCAGTTCGTTGTGGCTATTTGAGAATCTTTACTCCCCAGCGGGTATAGGTTCTGCGAGCTATAATGGCTATGCTGTGCTTATTCTAAGAAAAAAGTCTGTGACCTTGGTTCTTCTAAAGATTTTCTTATTTTGGATTTAAACGCGCAGTGAAATTTTTAGCATAGATTTTACAATAGCTTGTTGAGCGAAATTCCTAGAACATGAACACGAAATGCACCGTTTGGTAGCTTCTTCTGCATGATAGTAACTTGTTAGGTAAGAAGCCGAAAAACTTGCGAACACCCTTAAAAACACAATTTGTACAGCGTATTTACGTGAAAAGTAAAATATAATAAACCGAATGTGTTTTCAAAGTTTCTTACAATTTACATTTTTTGTTTAACTTGGCTCTTCTCAACATAATAAAATTGTACAAAGTTTTTGTTTGATTTACTCTTTAGTTTGTTGTTCCATAAACCAACAGCTATAAAAATAATCGCTTCCGCTCAGCTACACGCCTCGCTTAACAAAATCTTCGCCTTATTGCCTTGTAAGCCGGCAGACGTAAAAGTCTGGCGGCTGGGACGTTTTTTTGCTAATATCAATCGTCCCCTAACAAAGTGCAACACAGACACACAAAAAGAAAATGGCAGCGTTTCCTTAAAAAATGTTGAGTCTTCGACTAAACTACAAACCAATTACCGTTCCATTTCAATTACTGCACCTTGTGATTTAAAAACAGTTTAAATATTGGATAAACTGCCACACAATTTACACAATAACACGAGAAAAACAATTAGAATGCGATCACCATGTAGTCGCAAGATGACCGAAGAACCACACCAATACGTTCCCGCTCTGCTCCTCGCTCCGCTTATCCAGCTGGCACACGTAAAAGTCCGGCGGCTGAAACGTTGTTCACAACTTTACCTCCCCCGTGACTCGTGAGTGACACCTTCACGCAATTTCTCTCGGGGCTCTCACGTGCCATATCGCGGTTCAAAACCTTTCTACCTGCATTTCAACTTGCAATAATATTTTATGTGGAAACATCGTATAAAAAACAAACGACATATTCGCTCACTGAATAATAGAATCCTAGCGTGTAAAATATAGTTTTAGTATAAAAAATTAACGACAGGTTTCTTTACCACGACCTTAATTAAGATCGGAAGGCGGAATCACTAGATCACAACTCGTATTTGTTTTTTTTTTTTTTATTAAACCCGAACTTACATTGCTCAAGTCTCAGCCTGATACTCGGCCGCCGCGCCACCGAGCTTATCATAGTATGGTTAACATAAACCTGCAAATAACCTGAGGTTACGAGACATCGTTTTCATTTGATATTCGTATTTGCGGCAGTCGGTGCCAAGCACGGTACTATGTAGGCCCATAAACACACCGAGAGATGAGGGCTCTGTACTCAATGCGAAAAAAATGCAATTTTCTACACTGGATACTGTAACGCTAGCACGAGTTCCATTGATTTGTTTATTCAAATCAAATCACAAGTATAACTCCAATGTTAAAATTAGGAATCAGTAGAAATTGGATTCTGTTGAAATGAAAATCTGTAATAATGGAAATTCGACTCATGACTCATGAATTGGAAATTAGAAAAAACTAAATAAACCACGTAGTTCATAGGAAAGCAACAATAGAGTCGAGAGTAGCTTTCAAAAGTTCATATTTTACACACATTCATGCTGTAGCATTTATCCGGATCCAAACCAGACCATTCAACGCGCTCCGGATTGTCCGGTGTGGATCCGGTTATTTACAATCCGTGTGCGCTGTCTGCCCAGTGCGATACTGAGCGTGCTAGACGTAAACCAAAAAGTTTGCGTTACGTTAACGCTTAGCCCAATAAGCCCCGTAACACTTCAGTGGTTATGACATGCTGATAGAGTAGGCGATAGACATTCGATGGACACTATATCAATAATATCAACAGACAGTAACTGTCGAAAACAATAATATCAACAGACAGTAACTGTCGAAAACAATAATATCAACAGACAGTAACTGTCGAAAACAATAATATCAACAGACAGTAACTGTCGAAAACAATAATATCAACAGACAGTAACTGTCGAAAACAATAATATCAACAGACAGTAACTGTCGAAAACAGACGAACTAATGATTTGAGAGTGGCAAAATGAATGCGAGCAAATAGGATTTTGTAAACTACATTTTTTTTAACCATGGTTTTAGTTTCAGTGACCGATGTGGCGCGGCGGGCGAAGGTTCGCCTGCGACGCTGGAGGTTGCGCAATTAATTCCCGCCTTGGGACAAATGTTGGTACTATCTGCAAATATTTGTTTATGGTATTCTGAGTATTTTCTATGTACTATTATATAAGGTATATCAGTCATCTAGTATCTATAACACAAGATCTGCTTAGCTTGGGGCTAGATGATGCTGTGTGGATTGTCCAGCAATATTTATTTATTTATTGATTATAGCTAAGAAGACATAAGTTTTTTAGGTATCTGAGTTATCTCGCTTGCTGATTTATGTAACATTTTTATAATAACCATGCATCCGCAGTATAAAGCAATGAATACCAAAACCCGTTCTTCAAAAGCTCGCTTCATAATTTGGTTGATGTAATGTATGAGGAAAGTAATTTCTCCGTCGCCTTTTGAAATTCCCCTGCGAGCAACGATGGAAAGACAAATGTGCCTCTTCACTACCTATTCACGCTATTCTTGCTCGCATTTGTAAGGACCCTCGATGTATTATGTATGTATGCAGTATTTTTTGAGTTTTTTGCTGAAATTGCATTTAGAAATGCACCTGGTTGTGAATTAAAGTTTTCTCTGTACGTTAGATATAAGTATTATGAAGAAACAAAACAAGAAGAAAGAAAATAGATTTATTCAACAACAAAAATAGATTGAAAAAGGTAAGTTCGTATGCGTCAGTGGCCAGAAGCAGTAAACTAAGAACAATCATGTAGGTTATTATAATAAAAAAAAAATACTCAGTAATATACACACTAACATACAGTATATTACACGGAAAAACAAAAATATTTATCAGGATCCGTTATGACAACATTTGATTCAATAAAGCGGTTGCAACTGATCAATGATCCATTGAGAACTTTTTATATGATCAGATACAACCAAAACGTTGGGAATAACCCAATTCTAGTGACGGAGTTAATAGGCCGCCTGATAGCCAATTATTATAGGAAAAAAATATTTAGTTAACCATCTCGCTCTGATTTTGAAAAAAAATCAGAAGAGGCATTTTAAATAGTCGAATGTGGAATATTTGATTTATCAAAAGGGATCTTCTATTTCATTTATTAATTGCTCACATGTACATTTGGTTGCATAAGGTGTTCATTAATACATTTTTATTTAATGGTAGGTACATGAACCCTGAAGGGCGCTGCAACATATTATATAAAACAAGATTATAATTTCAATATTTAATACTAGCATAATTTATTTACATTAAGGTCATACTTATTAGAAATGCCTACAATATAAATACTCTATTTACCTACATATTAGACAAAGAGTCTGTGTTTTGTTGTTTTCGTAAAGTTTTTTGCCTTTTTTACACATCTTGTATTTAGGTTTAATAATGCGCAATGTCATGGGATCGCTTAATACCATGTGACGTCACTATGGATAATGACTATTTGTAATCCAACCGCCAATCAAAATAACTCAGCAATAAGCAATGAGTGCGGACCGCGGGAAACGCAGCAAAACATAATTTGCGGTTGTATGTTGTATGTAGAGCCACGGTAATTCTTTCAAACTACCAACACAAACGCAGTCATACGAGTCGACGTCAATGCGTATCGGTGGATGGCACATGTCTTTTGAACTATTAGTTCTTGGACATTGTTAATAATGTAACGTCTCGTTTTATTATAATTTTATCTCATCATATCAGCTGATAGACGTCCACTGCTGGACATAGGCCTTCCCCAAAGAGCGCCATGACGACCGATTTTGAGCCTTCACCATCCACCGACTTCCTGCGACCGCTTTAATGTCACCGGTCCATCGAGGGGGGGGGGGCGTCCTACAATTTGTTTTCCAGTTCGTGGTCGCCACTCGAGAACCTATATTCCCCAGCGGTTATCGGTTCTGCGAGCTATATAGCCTGCCCATTGCCACTTCAACTTACTAATTCTAAGAGCTATGTCGGTGACTTGGGTTCTTCTCCGGATTTCCTCATATTTTATCTACCTCTATGATTATAATTAAATTTTGTATTTAAATTTTATTATGATGATATGAAATTACGGTGCCCAACATGTACATGTACTTGACCTGAGCTGCCTTAGAACTAAGCTATAGTTACATAGTTACAGTCAGCAAAGAAAGTGGTCTATCACTTTTGACAAAAGTTTCTGTGAAATCCTATGGCATTCAAATGAATCTCAACCTTAGGGTGGTCGACCACATTTTTTGCTGACTGTACATGTTAGCAATCAATAAATTAATATGAATATGGCATGCCGGTTTCCTCACGATGTTTTCTTTCCAAAGCACTTGCATTGCGCACATCATGCTAATAATCATTTGTATATTACAATATTTGTACCCCTGGCGCATATCACAGTGCACCTTTATTTAATTTTAACAACTGTTTATGATTGTGTTTCACAAATAAATAAATTAAGTTGAATTTAATTGAATTGAACATATTTTTATTACAATAACAAAACTATTGATGCACGACTGGGTTTGACCCTACGACCTTAGATTCGGATGGCAGGGTCGCACTAGACCACCAGCGCTCTTGTGCACCTGTGAGCGCCTGGATTTACTTAACTTGAAGGTAATTGCGTCGGTGCCGCGGCAACACCCGGTAAATTTACCTCGCCTGGTGTTGCCGCGGCACATTTATGTAGACCTTTGTACTTACCCGAACAATGCCGAGGAGTTTCCCCTCAAACAACAGTTAAACGCCTGGATCTGAAATAGCGACACCGCCAAATACCCGTTATATTGTGTTACTTAAGTTCGTTTGAGCTGTCATCATCATCATATAAAAAAATAATTAATAAATATCAGTCAAAAGACGTCCACACTGATTAGTCTGGAAAAATAATTTAGTTTCCCATAGCTTTGATTAGTTTGAGGGGCTAGATAGCGTTGTCTAAAAATATCCGCCAATATTAATTATGTATTTATTATGTATTATGTATATTATATTATGTGTGCACTGTGCAGTAATGGGTTTTTTTTTTATTACGGCACATATTCTGTGCAGTAATGGGAATAAAAAGCGTGCACTAAAATGCAATAAAAAACTGTGCAGTTCGCGGGAATACCTCATTTTTTTACTGTTTTTATTTTATGGTGTTTGTTTTGAAATTAAATTAAATGTAATCGTTCGTTCGTTCGTATGAGTCAGTGGCCAACTCTGGTGACAGAGTTTCTAGGCCGCTCGAAGGCCTCTGTCATGGCCTAACAACTTTGAAAAAGCCGGGACCGACTGCTTAACGTGCCCTCCGAAACACGGAATGTAATGAAATGAAATGAAATGGTATTTATTTGCTTGAAGTATAATTGTATAAGGTATAAGTATAAGCTATTAGGTATGCTTTAAAGAAAGCATACCTAACTAAGGGCCCTAATCAATATCTAACTTTAAACCTCTGTTAGCTAATGTGTCTTTCAAATCTGTCATCGTTTAATGACATAATAGTGACAAAGAACGACAATACTCAGCGAGGCGCTAAAATTACAGTTTCTTTTATGAATAGAGTTATAATAAATGTAGGTACAGTTAGCAAAGAAGGTGGTCTATCAGTGTTGATAAAAGTTTCTGTGAAATCCTATGACATTCAAATTAATCTCAACGCTAGGGTAGTAGACCATGTTTTTGTTGACTGTGCGTGTGTGTCACTAGAAACAAATAAACACTTTATCTACCACTGCCTCCCCCAAAAAGTGCTGACAACAACAACCAACAAGTAATTAATTAATTTAAGTTAAAATGAAAGAGTTCGTCGATTTGTATGGAAACCGAGCGTTTAACATTTTGCATATTTGTATTTTACAAACAAATATATTTTAGTGATAATGAAACACGCGGCTAACCGATTCTAGGCACTGCCACACCACCACACCGCCTCCGGTTGGGAGCAGACTGAGTTTCGCGGCGAGTAAAGAGGTTACTCAGCCGTTACTCAGCACTTACTTAGCCCGTCTTTTCGGCAGGCGAGGTACATACACTCACTCATTCTACTTATATATGGTTCTGTGGCATTCACCATTCACGGACTTTCTGCTTCCTCTTATTGTCATCGGTCCATCGAGTCGAAGCCATCCTACACTTTACTAGTTTCTAGGTTTTTTTAATTTATAAGCAAACTAACTCAAACATTTCCTTGCGAATTTATACCGTAGTTTTTCTAATAAAACGGCGCTGGTATAAAGAAAATCTCTAACATGAAGTTCCAGCATATTTAAATACTTCAACGTGTTAACAAGCACTTGTGGATATTGTCGGCCGCTGGCGCCGGAGGGTGTACCTACTCCAGCGTAGCATTGTGAGGCGTTATTTTTTCTCTTCGTTATTCCTCCAAAAAATTATACAAAGTTTAGTATACTTTTATGAAGTGCAAGAAATAAAAAGCCTCAGGCGTGACGGGCGAGTGCCCGGTTGAGAAGCGAAAGGTTGTAGGTTCTATTTCCAATAAGAGACATCCGCATAAAAAAAAATTGGTTTCAAGTGTTACGGTACCATCAAAGAACAAAATCACACTAATATTTTAATGCGAAAGTTTAGATGTTTGGATGTTCCTCTATAACTCGACAAACAATGAATTTAAAACATAAATAGATAATGACCGGAAATAGGACATAGGCCACTTTTTATCCCGGAAAAAAGTACGGTTCCCGAGGTTCACGCGAACGAAGTCGCGGGTGACAGCTAGTTATTAATATACTATGCGTGCTATTTCAAATTTTTGTTCCGGTTGTTCTGGGTATTTTCTATATACAGGGTCATTCATTATCAACCTGACAAACTTAAGGGGTAGGTTCCACACCTAAAAAAAAAAATAAATGTACCTATAATTTTTTTTTTTTTTATGTATGTTTTGTCTTAAAAATCACTTGTAAACAAAAAAAAATCGATTACGTTTTTCCGCTCAATTATTATTTATTATTGTTGGGAATCAAGTTAAGCGACGTAATAATGAAATATTCGAGTGTGCGCGCCCCGTAGCGGGTCAAGGACACGCGCAGGTCAAGGACGCGCGGGTTAGTGACCCGCAGTTCATTGACGCGCGGGTCACTAACACGTGCCGAGCGCTGCCTTTTCGATTTCTAACAAGGATAACTAATTATAAAGCAGAATTACGTAATTTTTTTTTTTTGTTTTATAAAAAAAAAACGTTTAGAAAAAAAAAAAAAAAGTACAAGTATTTTTTTTTTTATGTGTGGAACCTACCCCTTAAGTTTGTCAGGTTGATAATGAATGACCTTATATAATAAAAATTTATGTATTTTATTGTAGTACTCATAACACAGCTCTGTTTAAGAGCCCTATCCTTGACAATCCTTGAATTTTCTTGTAGCCCGTGAAGTTTCGAACACTATTGTGGCTCGTGTGTCGAAGATATTTTAACGAAAATAAAAGCAAATAAAAGCTTTATCCCTTAAAATTTAAGCAACAGACGAAATATTAATTAACTCAAAACATAACTGATTAAAAAAATAATTAGTAACGCACGTTTCGTAAAATGAGCAATTCCAGTCAACTTTCGATCATTTTTACAATGAAATAACAAAATCTAACATATTTCCAAAAATGCAATTATAATAATCACAGTTTTAAAATTTAAGTGAATAGAGAAAAATACAGCATGTTAGTTCAATATTTTTGAAAAAAGACGGTCTAAAAAACGCCTACTTTTCCCAATTTTACGCTTGTTATTTCTGCTAAAGTAAGGAGTTTACAATAAAAATACACCTGCTTAATTAAAGTTTAAGTTTTTATTAAATAAATACAACAAAGAAAATAGTCTAATAGCATTGACTTTTTTTAATACGACTTTTTTAAAATCACACCTTAGAGCACTTATAATCATATCGATCGAAGCAGCGACTCTCAAACCGCGCTGAGCGCTTATGGAGGGACGACGTATCGCTTCTCGCCGCGCGCGCTATTACTTATACTATATAAAGATACATTCACGCGAACTTCATGAATTATACCGCTAAATCTTGGAAAGGCCTCTTAACAGCAGCTTACTTTGGGGCTAGATGATGCTGTGTGGATTGTCCAGCATTATTTATTTATTGAATAAGATTTAAAGACAAACTATTAACAAATATTGGCATATATGTATTTAAAATGTTCCTTCAATCAAAATAAATTTAAATTTATTCGCAAGACTCCTTACAATCGAATAAGGCACACTATTTCCGCATACATCACCGCCAGCATCCGGCGCAGAGGTCGCCATCAGCGGAATATTATTAGCTTTCGACGCCCCAGCTCATTACGATGAGCCTCCGTCTACTTGAATTACGTCACTCCAAAGCCTCTACAGCACAGTAAAAATACTGCACAGACAGTACAAATGACTCTTAGTATCCCAACAACAGAGTGCTTAGCACGAAAAGAGAGAGAGAGTTTTTTTTAAGAGTAGTAGAGTTCTCTGTGATAGAGCTCGTCCGGGGAAGGACTACCACCATACCTATTTCTGCCGCAAAGCAGTAATGCTCGCATTGCTGTGTTCCGGTGTGAAGGGTATGGTTTCCGGTGAAATTACTGGCACATGAGGCTTTCGATCGTAGCCTCAAGGTGGCAACCCGCAAGTGATACCTCTGGTATTGCAAGCGTCCATAGGCTGCGGTAACCGCTTACCATCTTGTGGGCCGTACGCTTGGTTGCCACTTCAGTTATATAAAAAAAAAAAAAAAAAACTCGTTTCACAATCGTAAATGTAAACGTATCGTCCAGCTGTCAATTTGTATAGTATTTTTGACAGCGCCTCTTTAGCGAGTTAAATAAACTACCAAAATTCCATATAAATTGTCACTAAGTACTTTGTGAAAGATGTATATGCCGCCAAGTAGTATTTTTTTACCTCAGCAAGTGTGACAAGATTGTCAGGTCGCTTGCCTGATGTTAAGCACCACGCCTGGCCATAACAATTGCAGTGTCACCCAAAGCTTTTAATTTGAAAGTTCTGCGTGGCACTGCACTGCGCTCGTCACTCAGAGACGTAGTGTATATTAAGTCTCTTTGGCCTAAACCTTAACACAGTGCAGCTTGCACTGCGGTGGTACCCACCAAGACGGACTCTTACTGAAGAGTCCTACCACCAGAGGGGTGATTATGTAACTCGGTTGCAATCAATTTCACTTGGTTTCAATCAAAAACTGCATATTTTGTATGAACATGGCAGCATATTGACAGTTCACTGATTGAAATCGGATTGAAACCGAATTACGTAAACGTCCTACATTGTAGTGGTGATTGTGTAATTCGGTTGCTATCAGCCCCCCGATTGCGTAATTCTGTTTCAATCCGATTTCAATCAGTGAACTGTCAATTAGCTGTCAGATTCATACAAAATACGTCACTTTTTGATTAAAACCAAGTGAAATTGATTGCAACCGTTTTACGCAATCAGGGGGCAGGTCGCAGTGTCTTTACTGTCAGCCTATAAAAATATTATGTATGTGCTGTTCTTTCTATATAATATTCATTATTTTCTGTGAAAATGTCTGTGAATACTTGGCGCTTTTCACGTTTTATGAGGGCTTGATGAATAGGTTTTTATACTTTTTATTTTGATATGACAATCTTGGAACGGAAATAACAACAACGCAGTATAGACTGATGATGATGATGATACTTGACGTCTCGACGTAAAAGTAAGATGAAAGCGAAAAGATTACTTTAATCAGAAATAACTCTTAGACGTACTTAGTTAATGTGTTTTTCAAATCTAATCGTCTTTGTTTATTGACCTAAGAATGACAAGGAAAAATAATTCTTAAAGCAAGCCGCTTAAATATGTTTTTTTAATAAATAAGGGCATTTTAGACAACAGCTCAAAACGAAGATCAGTGCCTGGGAGACCAGAGGTTCCCAATCTTGATTCATTACGGGCCGGGCGCCGCCGCCGACTCTCCCGGCCCGGTCCCTGACGTATACTAATGGTAGCCCGACGCACTCCCTTACTATACTTCTCAGCTGTTGATATGGCACATCCTTTGCTCTTTTAAACTTTTGCTTTTTATGTAAACTCAGTTTCAAAGCAGCTATTGCGCAGACACAAACACTCATATAGAACACCACCGCCAAAAGACGAAAAGTAAGTAAAATTTCTTAATTTAAAAAATAAAAAATGGAACAACAAAATGGATCAAAAATATTCCATTTGCAAGTAAATGGTTTTTTTTTAATGTCAGCAATGACAAGGCAATTAAGGCGCCACCTGATCTTAAGCACCACGCCTGACTATTACAGATACAGTGCCACCCAAAGCTTAAAGATTTTAAGTGTTTGCGCGGCACTGCACTGCGCTTATCACCCCGAGACATTGTTGTTAAGTCTCTTTCGCCCAGTAATTTCACTTGCTACAGTGTCCTTCAAACCTAAACACAGTGCACCTTGCACAACGCTGCTTGGAGGTAGAATATCTGACACTGCGGTATACCCACCAAGACGGACTCTTGCTGAAGAGTTCTACCACCAGGTCTTAATCCAGTCAATGATGAATTGTGTGACTTCTAAAATAATCTAAAATCATAGTGAGCCTTTACGAGTAAATAACTGTAAAAAACTCAGTAATATCGTTTTGTCGTCAGTTACCGGGGTAACTGCAGATATGCCAGCGCAGCAGCCGATACCTGTATGTCTCTAAGTTTTTGGTTTACGCGCCTTGATGTATTACTTTAACGGTGAACTTAGAGACAGGTGTGATATATTCTGTTCGAAATCTGATGTGAAATGCAAAATAGTATAACTTACGCCCGGTAGGTACTCTGGTTTTTTTTGTCAATACTCTCAAGTGAACGAGCTTAAAAAATATTTCACATTCTCCCCCTTGTCAATAAAGTTGGGGATAAGCGGGAAGTTTTTTCTCTTTGGTCTCCAGTGGGGACGAGACGTAGGGTGAGCGGGAATAATCCGTTTTAGGCACCATCACTGACCTAAAGCTATTGCGTGTGAGTTTGCAAACATGTCTGGAGAAAGTTGTATCAGATGTTTCTTCAGCAAAAATAAAAACACAACTCAGTGACTTTTATGACTGTTGCAAGAAAACTCCTACAAAACTTTTGTAACACGTGTTGGTTCGTGTTTGTTAGCTGGTTATACAAATATTGCGAAGCTTGCAAATTACAGGACAGCGTCCCACTTTCACCTTAGTACTTATAAATAGAAACATCTAATCTGCATTTTTATATCCATGTAGACAAGTCTTACGAGTATGTTAATGATTAATATCAAGCAAACAAATTTGCTTGGTAAGTATGTTGCTATTGAAAACCATTTGATATGGAGGCTTAATTTTGCGAAATACTAAAAAAACTAATAATATTCTGAGCCCACAACCTTCACAATAAATAGATTTATTGGATATAAAAAGTAACAAAGAGCTGTAATCCCTACACACTATCCACTGAAGGTAGAATCACTCAAAAATAATTCCCAGTTCCCAGGAGTCTTCCCGGAGGTAATGGAGGGTCATACGTCAGCCGTTATCTGGCCGCGCTGATCGACCGGACTATTCAACTAACAATCGGGACCTTTGAGGGCAGATTTAACATAAAGGATGAAAGCTGGTATTAGCCACACTTGTTTTTGTCATTTACTGACGTTTCGAAACTATTTAGGTTGGATTTGACCAATATCTGGAACAACTATTCCGCGGAATAAGAAATGTCAAATACAAGGAAACTGTCAGTTTACTCGCGAATAAATACGATTTACTCCAAGAATTGCACCTATTCGAGTTTGGTCAAATCTACCCTTAGAAACTCTTCCTCAAGAGCACCGCCATAAGGGATTCGAATTCGTTACAGTTATTTGGCTCCCATAGTACAAGCTTTGGTTATTTAAATAAATAAATAATAAATAATGCTGGACAATCCACACAGCATCATCTAGCCCCAAGATAAGCTGCTGTTAAACAGAGCTGTATTATGGGTACTAGATGACTGATATATAACTAATACAATACAATACATAGATAGATATTTTTTATTATACATAGAAAACACCCAGAACACCCGGAACAAATATTTGCAGATCCTACAAACATTTGTCCCAAGGCGGGAATCGAACCCGCAACCTCTGCGTCGCAGGCGGACCTTCGCCCACCGCGTCACATTGATCGTCATTTCTGCCAAATATTTCGTTTTGAAATAAATTAAAAGCAATAGATGTAGCGACTTATATAATAAGCGATAAGCGAGAAATGGTTTCGGTCATGGGTTGTATCGTGGGAGGTTTTCAGTTGAATGGTACATGTGCAAAATATTTTAAATATCACGATTCATCTTGAAGAATTAAGTTTTTTATTATTGCATGCAGTCTGTCGTCTTTAAGTACAGTAGCACTAAGATTTAGTTCTAATAACTTGTATCAGTTAATTATTATGAGTGGTTGGACACCGCGGAGGGAGGCCTCCTTGACCGGGTTAGGGTTTAAATTTATGATTTGAAATCGGCCAATCCCTAGGAATGGTAAAGCTACGCAACTACGGGGCTTACCTTGATCCTTTCTCGGCGGCGATTCCCTGGTACCAGGGTCGTGGAGTGGTGCTGGATACAGTCTTTATACTGCACAGCACATGAAATTCCTTAATTTTCACTCCACTACTTTCCCGAAATTTTTCTGTCCTGTTTGACTCAATTGTTTTTTCATATTTATATTTTTTTTTTAACTTCTCTACGGAGGTCGGCGCGCCGAAGGAGGCTTGCCACCATAGAGTACGCAACATTTCCCCCCACTTGAAATCGACCAGATTTCAAACACTTGGAAAGGCCAAATGATGTAACGGCTAGGGAAACTTGTACTCGGAAAAGAACTAAATTATACACAACTTAATTCTAACAATGTCCAAAAAAAAAACTAAAATTATTTCTAAATAATATTCACTTACAGGAAAAGTTAAGTTAATCTAACGGAACACGATTCAATTTCACGATTGGCCGTTTTAGCAGGCCCGTATTCGTCTTAACTAATACGACACGAGTGACATTATCTTTTCCTGGATAAGTTTCAACTATCCTACCTAACTTCCATTGTAAAACATTTAAATTAGGTTCATTAATCAGGACAACATCTCCTACGCTAAAATTAATATCTGGAGTCGACCATTTTGTCCTTTGTTGCAATGTATGCAAATAATCTCTTTGCCAAATATGCCAAAAGTTTTGAGTTAACTTTTGAAGCAATTGCCATCGCGTCCTGGGAGAAAGAGGCGAATTATCAAACTCGGTTTCTGGTAAACCGACAAGTGGACGACCTATCAGAAAATGCCCAGGAGTCAAGACATCACATTCCATAGGAGATGTTGACAATACACACAGCGGTCGAGAGTTGAGCATAGCCTCGACTTTCGACAATACAGTAATCATTTCTTCCAAAGTTAAAGTTTGAGCGCCTACAACGCGTTTTAAATGATACTTTGTGGAACGAATTCCACTTTCGAAAATTCCACCAAAATGTGGAGCTCCTGGAGGATTGAAATCCCAGGATATACCTTGGCTTGTAAGGCGATCTGATATTTGTATTCGATTATTGGTCACTAGTTGAACCATCTCGTTTAGATAGCGTTTTGCTCCTACAAAGTTCGTCCCATTGTCCGATAGAATTCGCTTACAAAGCCCACGCCTAGCTACAAATCTGTCTAGTGCCGCAATAAAAGCTTCAGTAGAAAGCTCTGTCACCACTTCCAGATGAATTGCCTTAGTTGCTAAACAGACGAACAAACAAATGTACGCTTTGTATGTCCGGGCGTTTCGTCTTTTACTCTCTTTTAGCAGAAAAGGACCGCCATAATCGATTCCCACAGCTTCGAAACACTTCGATGGTTGGATTCTGACTGAAGGAAGATCTCCCATAAAAACAGAAACAAGTTACACTCTTAGATAAGCGTGACCGTATCACTGAACGAATCTCTAAGATCCAATACTGTCGTGATACCAAGGATTGTAGTGCGCGAGGACCAATATGAAGATACGACTTATGCAAGGAATCTATGACCACATTCGACAGATGACCTTTAGGCAGTAAAATTGGATGCTTCGCTTCTTCAGACAGACTTGAGTTGCGAAGGCGTCCCCCCACTCGCAACAAACCTGCTGAATCGATAAAAGGTAATAGCTTTTGAATCGATTTTTCGCAACCTAAACTCTTGTGAACATTCGTGATAATTTTAGGAAAGGAAGCAGCTTGGACTTCCATGATGAGAACAGTACGAGCATCTTTCAATTCTTCTACTTTAAGAGGCGAGAAGTTTCTTTGTGATGCGGAAGATTTTGCATTACTGATAAAACGACGAATCCACGCTAAAGTTCGCTGCATCTTAGTGAACGACGAAAATTGTTCAATGAATTCTGAAAAGAAATCTTGAGAAGCTCTGACTATTAAGCTTGTCCCTATCTCTATCTCAGGTTTCACCTCGGGCAAGTCTTCTATCGGTAGAATTTTATATGGTTTCGGCCAATGATCAGGAGATGATTGCAACCAAGCTGGTCCATGCCACCAAAGGTGATGTACAGCTATCTCATCTACGGATATACCACGGCTACAACAGTCTGCTGGATTGTCTTGAGTAGATACATGTCTCCAAGATGAAATTTCGCAGGAATCGCGTATCTGAACCACGCGATTTGCGACGTAAACTTTTAGTTTACACGGCTCTGTATTTATCCAGGCCAGCACTGTTGTACTATCTGTAAGTCTAACAACAGTATTTATTTTGATTTTACTTTTCAACAGATCATGCATATGCATCATAACCTTTGTCAACAAAACCGCTCCGCATAACTCTAATCTGTTGACTGTCAACGATTTTAAAGGAGCTACCTTTGATTTTCCAATGAGCAGAACTGATCGAGTTTGGGAGAAAGTTTGAGACAAGAGATATACGCAGCATCCATATCCCTTTGACGAGCCATCGCAGACATCTACTGCTCGAGGATATTGATCACCGTGATTCTTACTCAAAGTTTTGTTTGCTATGTATGGACTGCTGCTTACTCTGTAGGTAATCGTTTTCAGCTCATGTTCTTGGATGGGTTTGTCAGTTGACGCACGCCACAAGATATGCTGATAATGCCGATTTTCCGGTACTATATTTATCTGTCTATACATTTTACAGATATCAGAGGTAAACACCACTGAGTGCAACCGAAACTTTGTGATAATATCAATCACATCTACTTGAAGCTTTGAACCAACATGAACCACATCGTTCAAAGACTTGCTGTTTGTGGTTTTGCAGCTAGCATCAAATACGACTCTCAGTTTGGTCGTGACGCTGCTCGGGCGCACGATACAATGATGAGGTATTATGTATGCTTTGGAGTCTGAAGAAACAATAGGCTGCATGTGTCCTAAGTCTTCATATTCCTTCATGAAGTCTGCATAACCGGTTTTCAAACCTGGATCGCGAGCAAGGCGCTTCTCCATGTTGTGAAAACGATTTAAGCTGCGATAGTATGAATCGCCCAACTCTTCATTTTCTTTTGCCAGAATAGGCACTACATAGCGGCCATCTGCTTCACGATAAACATGCTTGGTGTATAGCGCTTCACAGACGTCGTCATCAGGATGAGAAGTATGCACCATAGGTGGCTCCTCGACTTCCCAAAACCGCTGTATAATTTTCTCTAAGTTGGAGGTGACAAGTAAAGTCGAACCTGCTTTTATTTTGGAGTGAACGGATGCTTTGCCTGTAATCACCCAGCCGTAGACAGAATGAAGAGCGACAGGAAGGCCTGGTCCTGCCTCATACCGTTGACCGTCGTACATTTTATCGAAGATGTCTACTCCTAATAAAACGTCAATCGGCCCAGGCTGGTCAAAATCAGGGTCAGCTAAATAAATGTCTTGATAGCTTTGTTTTATGTTGCTGGGTAATTCCGTTGCTGGAATGTCCGTGGTGATCGAAGGCATAACTATGAATTCGAGATCGAACTTGGGATCATTGTTCTCCCGCGGCAGAACACTGCATGAAGTTATACCTGCAATGTTACTTACGACTGTCGAACCTACTCCGGACAACGATTCTAAAGTCAGCGTAGGACGAAGCCCGACACGCTTTGCGCATGCGGTAGTCATAATGCACTCATGAGAGCAGCTGTCGATCAGAGCGCGTGCTGTAAATGTACTACCATGCTTATTTTGCAATCGCACTACAGCTGAGCCGAGTAGTTTAACGACTCGTTTTGAGTTCGCATAAAGCGAGACAGCAGGATTCACACAAGTCAAGATTGTAGTGGGCGCATCAGATTTACTCGATGATGAACCGCTAGATGACAAACCGGCCGCTGTCGCACTCGGGGTTTCACTGTAATGTAAAAGCGTGTTGTGTCTTTTGCCGCAGGTTAAACAGCTTGTTTTAGAATAACAAGTAGCTGCTGAATGCCCCGCACGTAAACAATTAAAACAAAGTTTTAATTCAGCTATCAGTTTTTGACGAGACTCTCCATTCATCTCATTAAATTTGGTGCATTTGTAAATGCTGTGCTGTAATTTGCAGCATGGGCAAATTTGATTAAACGGCACGGATTTTGATTCATTTTTCGAGACTACGAAGGACCTTTTTGTATTATTTTGTTTTTGCGTAGTGGGAAAGACAGACGGCTTACACAATTCCATAATCCTAAGTTGATTTTGCAAATATCGTAGCAGTTGATCGCAAGTTGGGAGCTCCTGACTACCAAGACCGCTTTGTTCTTCAAACTTTTGTTTTGTTGCCGAATCTAACGATCGCGAAGCCATGTAAAACAAAAGAAAGTCACTCAAATTGTTGATCTTCATGACAGTCAACGCATTGACACATTCCTTCAACGTACCGCTGGCGCGCGACAACTCATCGTAAGACGCAGATGACATTGGTTTTAGTTTAAGTATCCTGTCTAAATAGGATGTCGCTAGAACCCTCTGGTTATCATAACGCTCACGTAACGCGTCAAAAACTACCGCGTAATTCGATGCGGTCACCGGTACATTTTTTGCTATGCTCAACGCTGGACCTGACAAGCAAGACACCAAATAGTGGAACTTTTCGATATCAGATAGCGATTTGTTCGCGTGAATCAACGGCAGATACGTATCAATGAATATCGGCCAGTTTTCTAAATGCCCGTCAAACTTTGGCAGATCTATTTTTGGTAGACGGATGTTTATCTTTTGTTCTCCCGTGACACTAGAAGCAGATTCTGATACGTCAGATGTTTTATTGAATGTCTCCGCTACTTCTAATATACAATAATACAATTCATCGAAAGCTGCTAACGATTTGAAATCGCTCTTTTCTTCCGGGTGCAACGCCAATGCTAGCATGTTAATTTTCTCTGTCATGTCATAAAAGTCAGATTTTAGAGCTTCTAGATGCTTGACGCGCACTAAAAAAGAGGAAACGCTATTTTTTCCTGTCTGCACCCCTTTAGCCATGTCATACATAATGTTGACTGAGGCAAACACATGTTCTCTCTTTGCGAGAAGAATCTTGCACTCTGCTTCCCGTTTAGTCGACATTTTTGAAACTACCTCAGTCCTAACAAAATGTACTTATAACTCTTTACGCTACAACAATAAAGTATTATAAAAATAAAATATAAAACAATACGTTTAAAAATATTTTATTATTTCCGAGTACAATTTTCCCTAGAACTCGGAAGGAGAAAATCCCTCGACACGGTGCAACTCTAATTTCTTCGATAGGACTATATCCGGCACGGGTACAATCCGGCTCGGACGGACCAAATAATGGTTGGACACCGCGGAGGGAGGCCTCCTTGACCGGGTTAGGGTTTAAATTTATGATTTGAAATCGGCCAATCCCTAGGAATGGTAAAGCTACGCAACTACGGGGCTTACCTTGATCCTTTCTCGGCGGCGATTCCCTGGTACCAGGGTCGTGGAGTGGTGCTGGATACAGTCTTTATACTGCACAGCACATGAAATTCCTTAATTTTCACTCCACTACTTTCCCGAAATTTTTCTGTCCTGTTTGACTCAATTGTTTTTTCATATTTATATTTTTTTTTTAACTTCTCTACGGAGGTCGGCGCGCCGAAGGAGGCTTGCCACCATAGAGTACGCAACAATGAGTGTATATTGTGTTGATGGCACTTAAATAAATAAATAAATAAATAAATAAATAAAGAAATAGGCATTGGAATAGGAATTGTTTAACACATGAATAGACTATTCAATGTAAACAAACGATATTTTTTAAACATTTGAAACTGTTGTTTTATGTTTTATTTTAAACCCTGCTCAATTATTATATAGTATTGGCCGAGTTTGTCAGATTTGAGTGTTGTTAAAAGTTGAATAAAATCCAATATTCTTAGGCAGTTTTTAGTTAGTGCTCTCACCATGTTTTTCTTTACATCTATTGGTGTTCGAAAGGTTTCGAATCCGTGAACTTAGAATCGAAAAATCGGTATGACTAAAGGTCACCAAGCACATCACAAGTGCTCTAGTTAATCGTCCCAAGGCATACGATTCCAAACGGCCACTTAAGAAGGGCAATAACACATTCCATTGTCAAAAGAACGCCTCATATAAGTGATCGTGTCCATCAACGCACGCCATAGATAAGACTCCAGTGTGCTGCCGCGCTCCATTGTGTGCTAATGTCAAACTTTATGCGAGAGATAGCCAGGATGAATGGAGGTATTTTGTGCTTAATAAGACGATATTATGTAACTTGCTGTACAGCTAAAAATAACGGTAAAATGGTTGGCACAATGCGAACAAAAACTCTTTGTAAAAACAAAAACTTTAGGGATCTACTCACTCAGAACACCATTCGCTAGGTCTAATATTCACAGAAACTGAAACCTTTAGCGGCTCATTTGGCTGAAACACTCAAGTCAGCTCGTTTAAATTTAATATCAAGTTCTCATTACATAGTAACTAATACGGTAAAAAACCTTAAGGGAGCTTGGCGAGGGTGAGTTCAACCCCTGTGAAATGCAACACACAAGACGCCTACCCAACATAATAGTCTACACTAGCAGAGAAGAAAACTGAGCATAATAGGTTCAAGATTAAAGATATTTATTTGCATTGCAACGGCCTAAGAGCAATTGTAATCTGGGTAGTGACCCCGCCTTACGATCCTACGGTCATGAGTTCGAACCCGGTCGTGCGACAATAAATTTTTCTATTAAAAATGTGCCAATGCCTCAAATTTGTTTAAGGTAAAGATCGGGAGGAAATCAGCATGTTCAAGGACTTAAAATTATAAAGATCTATGTGCCATCCACCAATCCGTATTGGGTCAGCGAGGTGGATAAAGACCCAATCACTCTTGACATTAAAAGTCTGTCATTATTATGAGACAACTGGTATTATAATATAAGACAAGTACCTATTGCACTTTTAACTTATTCGCCTTTTGAGCATCGAGAATGGATGCTAAGCTGCTTCAAGGAATGTCTCAAGTGTAATATTGTATTTTTGACATATCCAAGTACTTGTAATTTGTCAAAGGATAAATGGAAATTAAATGAAATGGAGCTGTAAACAACATTACTTTGACGTAGTACTCAACTTACGATGAGCTTCATTACAAAATTATATTTCCAGCCAGTAACCAATGAGTAGAGTTAATTAATCTTGCTTTATTAAAAGCCATGCCTCGCCATCACCGCATCAAACCCGCTGCATTGAAAGACGCGCTCTCGACACAAAACCGCTGTTCTTGACTAAGTTGACTAACTGAGACTTGCGATGCATGTCGAGACAAAATACAACGGTATTTTAGTTATTCCAAACTTTTCTACTAAATGTAAATAAGCTACTACTTGCTTTTTGACTTATGAGATGAACGCATCGCAAGAATAAAATGGAAGCTAAATAAAAAGCATAATATTGAACTACCTATAGTTATCTTACCTACATGTTATAATTTTATAATTAAAAACGGGATATTTACCTTAATTTGTGAGTTTTATTGATTTGTGAGCCATCAAAAGACCGTTACAAACGATCTATAGATAGCTCAACTGATCCAAATCACTACCAGACGGAAGCGTTCCCAACATGCTGGTTGCATTGGCACGTTGAATGGCAATGCAGATACGTTGAGCCAGATATAAACCAGTCTTTGGATCACGCGTCGCTTCGACCAGAGACGTTCGGAAATAATTTAAAAAACGCAATGAGCTCCGGTATCCCACGGAGCCATAAATAAATTGAATTATCTTATTGAAGTCTATTGGTTTTTATCGGTCGCGTCATGAGTGACTTGCTTTTCCTCTGTTAGCTAATTATGGCGCGGGCCGCGACGAGAACTAATATTTATGCACATAACTAGCGCTCGCTCTGGGCTGCGCCCGCTAACGGCGAGTAATCAAGTTTCAAGCTAGCTCCGGAGTAAATACCACACAATTGTTAAGATGAAATACAATATTATATACGCATTTAAATGTAGCGCTCGTGTAATGCTAAAGCAAAGCTACACCATAACAGATTAACAAAGTTAACAACAAAACAAGAACTGTTCCTGTACATCCATCCAAATGGTGACCTCAGTGGGAATTGTAACTGACGCTTCCGTGCTTCGGAGGGTACGTTAAGCTGACGCTCTTGACTTTTTTAAAGTCGTTAGGCCATGAGGAAGGTTTTAAAAGTGGATTAGTAACTCCGTCACCAAAGTTGGTTACTGATTTAGATGAACTTACCTACTATTCATGCGTAAACATTGGTACGTAAACACACACAAAACATGATTACTTGTAATCTTCATCATCATTAGACTTCTAAATGGGACCGGACCCAATGCAGATCGGTGTTTTTATCAATTAGTCACGTGACATCATATCTTTACACACTTAAATAGCGACTATAGAAAATATCTACTATAGAAATCAATTCCTTATGATAAGTCTTATAGTGTAAACTATGATTTTTTGTGTAAAAATTTAAATAAATAAATAAAACCTCCGCTTTACACCTCATCAATATTTTAAGGTAATTTTCATGTCGGTAAACAGGAAAAGCGGAATAAACCGCCGCAAATAGCGCATGCCTCAATACGTCTTGTCGATTACACGCGTTTGTAAATAAATATTAATCGCGTACGTAGATAAAGGTGCTCGTGCACTGACGAGATAATGACGCTTTCAGAGCTTACATTAATCATTGCCGTCGGTTAATTCCGGCTCTTGCTGCGATATTGTACCCGTATAATCTTTTTTGGTATTGATGTTTTTAAACGGTTTTATTTAGCTTGATCTGTTTGTTGTTGTTTTTGATGGATCAAGTTTAGTAATAGATTTTTTTCTGATTGACAAACAACGCACGTACGGCGTAGGTCCAAGAGGCTTGAAATTCGAAGAGTGTGTTTGTGTTGCATAAATTGTGCAGTGGTAAAAAATTAAGAAAAAAAAAAATCAACTCGTACTGGACGATGCGAGAAGAAGTTTGAAAGAAAAAAATCGCGGGGCATTCCACTAGTTGTACAATTGTTATGTTTAAGCGAAATCATGTAAAAAAATGTGTGTCCTCATAAGTTAGAAAGTTTAGCAGAATAGTAAGTAGAGGTCTATTTAATAATATTTGTTCATTCATTTATCAGCGTTACAGTGCATACAATTATGGTAGTTCAAATAAAAAATGTTACGCAACAGTCGTTATTAAGTACCTAGTTCAGGGTTAGTTGTACAAAAACCTCCGATGACAGACACAAGAAGTAAACGATGAGAAGAGCCGAACACCAGGCTCATGGCGCGTATTGGGGGAGGCCACTATCCAGCAGTAGACTAAAGCCCGTATAATATATACTTGAGTGTAAATCGTGACTCAAGCATCGATTTGACATAATTTTTCTATGAAGAACTGTCAAAAATCGATGCTTGAGTCACGATTCACACTCAAGTTTCGTTCTCCAATACGGGCCTAAATGTAGGCTAATAAATAATAAATAAATAATGCTGGACAATCTACACAGCACCATCTAGCCTCAAGGTAAGCTGCTGTTAAACAGAGCTGTGTTATGCGTACTAGATGACTGATATATACTTAATACAATATAATACATAGATAGATATTTTTTTTATTATATATAGAAAATACCCAGAACACCCGGAACAAATATTAGTAGATCGTACAAACATTTGACCCGAGACGGGAATCGAACCGCACCTCCGCGTCGCAGGCGGACTTGCGCCCGCTGCGCCACATCGGTCGTCAATAATGATGATAACGTAAGCCCAGCTGGTCATGCGGGTAACATTTCGACGCAAGAGCCAGCGCTAACCAGTAAGCACGTAGTCAGGCCACGCGTCCGCACTGTCGCACGCACTGAACACGAAAGTTCTTATTTCTTCAGCCCTTTTATGATGAAAAATTGGCTGCTTATTTCTATGGTTCAGGTTAGGTACGCTGTCTCAGTGCGTCCGACGATATTCTCGAGTCAAATTAATAAAAAGTTTTTTTTTTCTTTTTATGTCAGCAAGTGACAAGACAATCAAGGCGCCCACCTGATGTTAAGCACCACGCCTGACAATTACAGATGCAGTGCCACCCAAAGCTCAAACTTGTTAAGTGTTTGCATGGTACTGCACAGCGCCTATCACCCCGAGACATTGTTGTTAAGTCTCTTTCGCCCAGTAATTTCACTTGCTACAGTGCCCTTCAAGCCTATCATCAAAAAAAACCTATATCAATGCTTGCACACTACTACTTGGAGGTAGAATATCTGACACTGCGGTGGTACCCACCAAAATAGACTCTTGCTGAAGAGTCCTACCATCAGGTGATCAGATACTGCTGAGAACTGGAAAACAAGAATACGGCTTCAAGTCAGCCAATTTTGCTGTAGGCAATGACGCTTTTGATGTATACGGTACTATCCACTTTTACGCACTAAACTAACTTTAAAATTAATTAAATCTTTCACAGTAGTACAGCAGCAAGAGGAGTTGAAGGGAACTAGTGCAAATTATAGTTATTTAGTGGGTCTCTGTGACAGCGTTATTGGAAACTCGAAATAATTGTTAATGTTAGTATCGGCGGCAGATGGCACAGGATCTCTTTGTAAAATTAAGAGCAATAAAGACAGTGACTTTCAAAGTAAACAGAAAGGAGACAGACAGGACCGGTAATGCATATTGTACACTGAAACAACAATAGCCTTAATTGCAGCCCATTTTTTTTGCTGAGATCTGGTGTAAAGGATCAAAATGTTTTATATTATGTTTTTTTTAGACCATGACAGAGGCCTTCGGGCGGCCTAGAAACTCACCAGAGTTGGCCACTGACTCATACGAACGAAAGAACGATGGTATGTTTTCGGAACGTTTATTTTTCTTTTTTTTTATCGCGTATCTTTTTGTAACTGGTGTAGCTTTAACAAATCAAGTGAATAACTGTGTAAGTAAATAAATGAATAACCGCCATTATAACGTGGTACACTCGCTACGCTATTATAGAAGTCCTATAAGTGGCCTATAATACTAAAGTTGGCTTCTAACTCATTTCTTCTAGCGAATTTATCTTAAGTGTTCCTTAGGCCACTACAACTAAAGTAGATCAAGGATGATTGAATAGAAGTTTAGTTTTCCCGACCCTATACAAATGCTCTTCGCAACACGTAGGCTTACCATTAGCCTTATTGCGACTGATAGTAGAAAAACAGTCTTAGTTTTACGCGGCAATAGAGCTTAAATTGCAACTGTATAGAGATATCCCGCATCTGTAAAACAAAACCTTTATTGTAATATCAATTATTAAAATTAGTTGCCAAGGGTTTTCTGTACTGAAATGCCAGTGTCAATGTCAGTGATAGTGCACTATATTATTTCAATTAATTTAAGTACTCACATCACATCACAATAATTTATAAATGCCAAAAATTGGCTGAAATTTAAAACTACTTTAGATGATGATCAGAAAAAAAATAAGATTTTTTCCAGAATAAAGTACGATTCCCGAGTTTAGAACGAAGTTGCAGGCATCAGCTAGTATAGTATAGCTAAAATATATAATAATAAAGACCAGCTTGTGGTAGGTACAATGGACTCATTTCCTGCAGCCGGGGTCAAAAGAAATCCTGTGTAAATCCATAAACATTAAATATTAACCAGCAACACATCGAACTGGGATTAAATACATAGCGAATGAGCTCTTTTAATAATAAAACGTGTTTGCCTTTTTGTGTGTAAATGTGGCTACAGAGGTGTTCATCCCACGTTATAATCATTGAAAGGACATTTTATTTCCTGTAGCTATTTGTACTTTGAATGCTCGTCTTTTGTGTGAAAGTGAGTTACAATTTATACTGTACTGTAGGTGTGCGAGTTTTTCAATAGACCGTTTCCTGTTCAAACCTTTCCTAGAATGTGTGATTACAAAAAGATCTTACCATATTTCGCAGAATCATTATATTTTACCGTCGTTTTTAGCATCAATTATTTCCGCCCTGTAACGCTGCTCGCATAGTCCTTTTCAAACACTATCTTTTAATTATAATTTCATCAACACAAAGGAGGGACCCGACAACCTCTTTTGTCCTCCCTCCTCTGATAAATTTCCTTATTCTGTCATAAAACATGAACATAAGCAGAGGGCGAACAGACGAGACAAGCTATCACCGCCCGTGGAATTCATTCAATAAAAGATATGTTCTCAATGGAATTTGTCTGCTATTGCAACGATGATTTTTATAAGAATGTAAATAAGTAAGATAACTTCGTGCGGACTGTGGTGAAATTTAAACAAAGGGGATAAGTTGTAGTTATACATACACATTTTTTTGTCATTTGATTTTGATTTTATTCAAGTTTCCCTAAGGAAGGGATGGCAGGCACTATGTTGGCACCTGCAGTTTGTTCCCCAATAACATTGGCTGCTATAAAAAAGCATTTTAGAAATAAAATAAATGAAGATATAAAGGAAAATTAGTTAATAATTTTAATTCATGAATGTTACCATATCCACGCCGTGTGAAAAATTATGTGTCACGCTGTAACATTACATTCATGTGTGACACTGCCTATGGGGGTGACAAATGATCCTAAAGACTCCGGGTTCTTCCTAATTAGCAAGACGAGATCATTTTGTATATCGTGTTGCGGATGAACTATGAAAAATTACACTGTTTTTTTGCCTTTTCATTACCAAGTTGGAAAGAAAAATGTAGTACCAAGTAACCGCGTCTTACGTTTTTACGTGTTGACACTGTCTCAAAGTATATTTGTGCATTTTTATTATCCGAATTTTTTAAAAAAGGAGGATATTAATTCGACTGTATGTTTATTTTTATGTTACGCGATTTCTCCGCCAATTATGAATTTGTTTTGATGATTTTTTTGTTTGATAGATTTCAGAATAAATTCCATATATTATATATTTTATCGAAATCGGTAGTGCTTTATAAATAAATCATAAAAAAACGCCAAGTGTCAATAATCGTCACGTATCACCACAATCTGCCGAAACATTTTCTTAGCTTGAAGTCGGTTTTTGTTTTTTCTTCTATAAATTATTCTTCTTCTTTTGTTTTATGGCCTCTGTGGCTAGTTTGCCACAATTTTGCCAGTGTTAAGTGTATTAGTTTGATTGTCGCTTAGCAACGTAAACAAACGAAATTTGGAAAGAAACGATGACTTTTCTTTCAAAATTCTCCTGGAAAGTCTTTGACTAAATTACCAACCAACATTACCCCTCCATTACTTACTCTTGTGCTAAGTAAACAAGTTAAATTGGATAAACTGCCACCAAATTTACGCAATAAAACTTAAAATAACACGAGAAAAATAATTAAAATGGGAAGACCCATGTCGTTTTGACAAGATAGCCAAAGACAATTCTTCTATAAATTAACTTTGACAGTCAGTAATTTTCAGTGTCTAAAGAGTGTTTAAATTTTAAAATTAAAATGTCAGTCGGCAGACTATATAAAAATACATAGGTACAGACTGTAGATATTTGTTTAATAATTTTACAAAGTACTAATTTTACTACAAATATCAAGTACTTAGATAACTATTAAGTATTAGAGTATATTTTAAAAATTAATAAATACAAGGTACTTTAAATTTAAGTACTCATTGGGAGCTAAAACGATGAAACGTTACAAAAAAGTTACGAGTGAAAACAACAAACGAGGACCGCTTTGTATGTAACAAAGCGATTCCGAAGATCCAGAACCGTTTTTGATAGAAATCGACACAAATAAATATTTTCCGCGTGTGTAAGCTTTGCATAGAGGAGACTAAGCTAAAGTAATTTGGAGCTTTTTAGTTTTTTTTAGTATTTAAACGTAAAATACACTCATTTTATTGTGGATCTCATTTCACAGTATAATTTGCTAAAGGTGAATGGATTAGGAGTAAACGAGCGGCTACACTGTTGTCGACGGCGATGGCCGACCGTCGATGAAGTTCCTTAAAAGTCAAGTCGGGTAATAACTCTCAAGTGCAGAAATGGGCAAGGTCACCTCTGCAGAAAGGTTTGTTGGAAGTAGTGTGGCCCAGGACTAAGAGAACCTAACATGTAAGAGAAGCTTAACTTTTCCGAAATTCACTTATCCCGTTTGTTCAGTTTAGTTCTGGGAGATGTTCAGACAGTGTTCGTGTTTTAAAAACTATTACAGAACTGTTTTGTGATGATGTCTATCACACAGCTCATAAAACAATCTTAGTTTATTCTTTTAGAGCATTGATTCGATCGCCATAAATAGGCAATTTTTCCCAGCATCCTTTCAGTTATGGCAATACATTTGTCAGCGGGTTGTACCGGCAATATTCATAGGCTACTCGAGGCACGTGATACATCTTGCTTGCCACAGACCACGATAAATACTGGAAATGGACGTCAGCCTGTTTAGGCACGAGTTGATTTGTTGCGCTCGATGCGAGGGTCTAAAGCTTGTAAATCTATGGATCGAATTGTGATGGGTTGTACTGAATCATTTACAGCTGATGTGTGATTTGATAGCGTGTTGAAATTAATGTTAAGTTGTTTATTGGAGTGTAAAAAGATCAAAACCTTGCTCGTCAGGATTTTAGTCAACAGTAGGTATATCTATTTAGTTGTATGATTAATCTTAGCAGATTAATAAGTAAGTATCTTGGCAAGATGAGAATACTAACGATGAACCAGACCAGTCACAGAACGGTGGCCAAGACCAGACAACCGGCCCGATGGTCGGACGACGTGAAGGCAGTGGGAGAACAGTGGATCCGGTTAGCACAAGATCGCCTGGAGTGGCGAGATAGAGAAAAGGCCTTTGCTCAGCAGTGGGTGATACCGATTGATTCTTCTTCTTCGTTACAATCTTGACAGAGCGGTCGTGGTCGTCACTTCAGGGGGAGCTGTGGCTTCACAATTTAACGCCACCCATCTCGAATCGCAGATTTCCTGGTACATTACCTAGTAACGGTTGATTAGATAGATAGAATAAGAATAAGAATAAGAGTAAGTATAATTTGTTTCAATTTTGTGGTGACAACAAATTTTTTATGTACCAAATTATTTGACATTTACGTACCAAGAGTGTGGTTTATAAATTGGTGCAAGTAAATAAAAAATAAAAAACTTCAACCACAAAATCAATGTTTTGGTATAAAAAACTTTTTTATGTAAAGTGTTGAGCAAAAATGCGAATTGGAGTAAAGGCCCTTATTTAGGTTCGGCGTAATCCGGATTACGAACAAGATTTCAGATGATCATAATGAGAATCGCGCCAACAGTTGCTTACGAACGCATCTTATAAAACTGATGATGAAATAGAAAAGGAAACGTTCTTGCTTGGTAACATTTCAAAGTTCACTTTGATAATAATAAAAAAAGTGAACCTTAGTACCAAGAATAAACACTGACCTAACTATATTGCACATTTTCATCATAACATTCAAAAGCATTTATTTTGCGCCTTAACATACTATCTAGACCTTGAAGCTACTGGCAGAGTATTTTACCACTAGGTCGCTTGTTCACTGATGGCTCATTCCCGGCCGGCCTGTAGTCATATATTTCATTTATTCATGCTCAATGTACATTCAGCTTAGGTGTAACATAGTATGCTGCAGGTGAGTACATGGACCCTGTAAGGGCGCTGCAAGCAAATATTTCTAGTTCAAATAGATAATACAATCACTAAAAATACCTAATAATAATATTCTATAATTTACAAAGCAACATAAACAATAATAGACTGTCAATAATTTATATTAAAACATGTACCAAATAGATTAGAGAATTATTAATGTCAAGATAAGATTAAAGAGCGTAATTTATGTAATAATTATGTCAAATCATACATATACACCTAATTATTATTTAATAAAGTGTGTTGTCAATGTAGATACTTAGTTGCTGTCAATATTGTCTAGTAAGTAGGTAACCTAAGTGATGTCAAATATTTTTATCAGTAATAAATTCATCAACAGAATAATACGCTTTTTTTAATAATAATGTCTTTAGGTTTTTTAAAAATAGCAAGCTATTTTCTTCGATTTTTAGTCGTTCGGGTATACCGTCCCGACACTATCGTCAGATACCAATGGGTAAAATTTAACGACAAAACTCGGTGGTACCGACGTATAAATATCATTATCTATGATTGTAGAGACTACCAAAAATCGTTCAAATGTCATTGTAACGACTTTCCTATGTTTTCTGATAGTAACGATCGTTATCTATATCGAGACTACATAACTTAGTGTCGCACCGGCAACCCGGGAAGGGCGGTAGCACAGGGGTGGCCCTGTGCTGCCGCAGCACTGCGAGGTGCTGGGGCTGACTTTTGTTAGCCCCGGGAAGTGCTTTGAGCGCGATGCAAGAGGGGCACCACTGATAGCCCTAGGGGACCGTGGAGCCCCTTGGCATGCATCGAGGCTGGCCACCGGGGATTGTTTAGTGAGTCGTCGAGTCCGACAACCTCACACACCCCCGTCGTACCCTTATGCGACGGGATGTCTGGATGCAGATTCCTCCCCGTTAACAAAAAAAAAAATGTGTTGGACCTGCGCCGGCGCGGCATCGACGCTGACGCCGGTGGGTACAAACCATCCATGTACAAAAGCTCTTTATAAGCTGTGATTAATTTGCCGCACGACATTATTTCGATAAACACATAAATATAAATCACGCGATGACAGACTAAACCCGTAACAATAAACAAAACAAGTAGCAAACAATAAACAAGACACGTTAGCATAAATACCGCGACTTTGCCCGCATTGTTCGCGCGTCGGATACTGAGCATAAATCAAAATCCGACATACTTGCAAGACTATCAATAACCACACAAACTCCTTTGACAACCACTCACATACCAAAATAACTCTTATTTCAATCTCATTACGGTGCGTCTATATTTCTGTGATCGTTTTGTAAGATGGGGAGTTATAAACAATTTCTTCAAAGGGCACAAATTGTAGGATTCGATTACAGTAATGGAGGGCGGACGATGCGATTCAACTGACTGATATGACATCACGAAAAGTCTATAGCCTTTTCGGTTTATTGGTTTGACCTAATAGCGCAACGAAGTATACATTTCTAAAGTACTGTTACTTTCATGTGACTATTTATGTTATACTAGCTGTTGCTCGTGACTTCGTTTGGTAAAAAATAAATTTTAAAATCAAAGTACGAATAGTAAAATTAATTCAGTTTTGTTTATAAGACTTTAATACGCGCAGTCATGACAGAGGCTCCGTTCAGCTCAGTTTACGAAGGACTTCGCGCGAAACAGACCACGGTTCGATCTCTTTTATCTCTTTTTCTCTCTTAGATCTCTTTATAGCCCATTGCAAGTTTATGTTTACTTTACTGCCCTTCTTGTTTACTAATAAAACCGACGACTTGAGTATTCAATTGCAAAGAGTAAGTATTAATAATATCATGAAAAAATAGACATTAGAGTGGTAGCCAAGAAAAAACTAAGTAATACACCGACCGAAACTGTTTGTTCGTAATTTTATATCATCATCATCATCATCATGACAGCCTTCTAATGTACCCACTGCTGGGACACTGGCCTACTCTCAGGCGAGAGTGATTGGGTCTTAATCCACCACTAAAGAACTAAAAATTCTAAAGACATGTGCCATCTACCAATCCGTTCCGCGTTGGCATTGGTTCCGCGTGGTGGAATTTTATATAATCTATGCCAAATTAATATTAGTTGTCAGGTTCCAAGTCGATGCAAACGCAAAACTGAAATAGGCACTATTTTCCGAATAAATCGTAGAATATTCGAAAGTTAGGCACTGTTCCGCGCAGTCACCATTTGAATTAGTGACCGCCAGTGGTAATTTCAACTTACACTCTTGTTTTTAATCGATACGTAATTCGACAGTTTTTCATCAATTTCGTGCTATCAATACCAGTTACAGTTTACCACTGGGGTTGTGTATTTAAATAAACTACTCAAGGGATGGTGAAAAAACTAGTATGGTGAAAGGTTAAGTGCGCCTTTTCATCCCTATGTTTGGATCCCGAGGTTTGTTTGACAAATCCGGCAATTTGTGAATAGGCCAGAATGCTGTCATGTTCCGTCAGTCAAAATAATCGCTCAAAACCACGACCTTTGCCCCGAAAACGGTCGGTTGCATCCAAAATGCCTGGGTTTTATAAGAAATGGTGAACGCCACAGTATATTATTAGCCACACATAATTTATCGGATTTAAGACCCCTTATTCATAAAAAACTGACATTTTCAGCTTGCTAAAGTAGGTATTGTTTTTTCTTAGTGATTACAGACTTGAAAGACACATTAGCAACAGAGGTTTATAGTATGAATAAGAATAAAGCTATGACTAGGTTTTTTAGATGGTCTGCGCGTTGATTGTTAGTTAGTCAATAACGCAACGATTTTATTATTGACCGAGCAAGCGAAGCGTCTCAGTCAAAGCTCACTTTACAAGTTTGTGCTTGCGAGGTCTACTGTTCGGAGAACTGCTAGTGTAGATTGGAGTTGCTATATAGTCATTTTAAACTATCACGTCAGTATCACGTCAACATGGCATTTTTCACGTCACCGTTAATAGCGGCGTCAGCTTCCTAGGGATCCAAACTCAACCCGCACTCACCACATTGATGCACAAAGATAAACGTTTCGTTTCACTGTGACATTTCCGTTCCGTTTTAACTCTGTTTTCAACCGAATTCCACATAAAAAGTAGCCCCAACAATTCATCAGCTTAAACACCTCAATAAATCCTCTTACATCTGGCTCCTTAATTCAGCTGGGGAAGAAACAATTGCAAGCCTGCACTGCAGTGGATAATGTCTACATCCGAACCCACCGGATTAAAGTATCCAAACTGTATTTACAACTCTAATGCATTGCAATAAGAACTATTGTTCACTTGTGGGTCGGTTTCACGGTGCTGCAATTGTTTCTCTTTACGGTTTTTATGAAATCCGTTGCGGTATTTTCTTTATCGTGTGGCCTTTTAGCGCTGGCAGAGTAGTCTTTTTATGTTTTTGTGGATAAACTTTTCATTAGACTGAGATGAATGAAATTAAAAATAAAAATATTTTGATATTATCGATGGTATACGAGGATAGCCACGTTTAAAACTATTTCGAACTATGTCGTTATCGTAGCTTGTAGCGCGTAGACCCTATACGACGTAGACCGTGCACGTAGACGGTCATACGTAATCTCCGTTGATTAAAATTTTTTGCAATTAATATTTTTGTATTATAATGAGTTCTCCAGGATCCTATCTTGTCCATTTTAAAAAACTAGTGCCTCGTGGTTTCACCCATGGTTTTGCAGTTTTTATGCTATCTCACTTATATAGTCTTTTTTTTTTATACAACTCAAGTGGCAACCAAGCGTACAGCCCACAAGATGGTAAGCGGTTACCGCAGCCTATGGACGCTTGCAATACCAGAGGTATCACTCGCGGGTTGCCACCTTGAGGCTAAGATCGAAAGCCTCATGTGCCAGTAATTTCACCGGAAACCATACCCACACAGTCTATTTATTCGTCATAAAAAGTAGCCCATGTGCTAATTCAGACTATAATCTATCTCTGCGCCAAATTTCATTCGGATTCATTTAACCGTTCTGGAGCCTTATTCGCTATGACCAAACGCGGGCTGGTTACGATATCTGCGAGGAATCGTTTTCGACGAGCCACGTTTTGGGGCTCGTCTGATTGTTTTTTAAAGTCAATCTTTCGATAGTGAAACTATCGCTATTGAAACAATACAGATACGCATAACAATTTTACAATTTCACACCATGGCACGTATAGAACACGTTACTAAGTTACACGTTATTGGTACAGAATCTTCTAGGTCATAGCGAATAAGCCACCTGGCGTGGTTTAGTAACAAACGTGCTTAAGTATCCCATCCATCCAAAGGTATTCGTATTTATAACATTATGAAACCTGAAATGTCGAATCGATCCGCTTGACGTGAAACTTTGAATATAACCGTAATTGTGCGCGATTACAGATAAATTATGTATTCAGAGCGCGCACTTTACTTAGTAGCCGAGTAATAGCCTCTAAATGTTCTATTTTACATACAAAACTTGTAACACTATTTTCGATCGGTATTTCTCGTGAAAACTTACATCCTTAAAACATACACCGTATTAACATACAGATTAACGCTTTTAAATACTTTCCTCTTGTTTATAATGTGTAACCATAAAATACTCTTTAACATGACTTATTGTCTGATCTGTGAATGGCGCTGGCGACAGATTTTAACGCAATTTTTGCAATGAAAGAATTATTCTTCTTCTTCGTTATGTGCGGAGCGCTCGTGACCGACAGTGGCAATTTTAACTGAGCGCTCCCGTGCTTCGGATGGCACGTTAAGCAGTTGGTCCCGGTTTTTTCAAAGTGGTTAGGCCATGACAGAGGCCTACGGGCGACCTAAAAACTCTGTCACCAGAGTTGGCCGCTGACTCATACGAACTTAATTACTTTTTTATATGAACTAAGTTTAAGTTTTGAATATTGTTTGTTTTAAAAATATTAGTAGAATAAATTGATACAGGGATAAGGCAGCTTGTTCTAGATTAAAATAAAAACCCGGATACTAATTACACCAGTAATTGTATCCGGAAGAACAGATTCCGGCGCCATCTAGCGGTTCAATTCACACTGTTACTAGACTTGTTCAAAAATACTTTCATCTACCAGTAGAATTTAAACCTTTTATCTGTAATAATAAGGTCGAATTTAACAGTTGAGATAACTGGTTCACTATTGTATCTGAAATGGAAGTCTCTACAGAGGAACTAAGCTTCGCGACGTAACAAAGAGATTTGGACTTCGGATAATGTTCACTATTATTAGAAACTATTGGAAATTGATTGAGAATCAATGAATAGACACTGAAATTAACTTCCGACTAATTTATAACTATTAGTTATTGGGAGAACTGAAGACTGTTTGTATTACTGTGTGTCTGACTGTTTGTACTTTATGTATGTATTTTTTTTTTATACAATTGAAGTGGCAACCAAGCGTACAGCCCACAAGATAGTAAGCGGTTACCGCAGACTATGGACGTTTGCGATACCAGAGGTATCACTCGCGGGTTGCCACCTTGAAGCTAAGATCGAAAGCCTCATGTGCCAGTAATTTCACCGGAAACCATACCCTTCACACCGGAACACAGCAATGCGAGCATTACTGCTTGGCGGCAGAAATAAGTATGGTGGTAGTCTTTCCCCGGACGAGCTCTATCACAGAGAACTCTACTACTCTTATAATCTGTATAATAAGTGATTTATTCTCATATAATAAGTCTTTATTCAATAATGTTATATCGTACATTATTGAATAAAGACATTATTGCTGCATGCTTAAGTAAGAAGATTTGTTTTTTTTTACTTATGTTTATTTAGCAGATGCAAGATGTAAACAGTGAGAGATGAGAGTATCTTGTCGTGTCACACTTGTCGCACTCACTGCTGCTGCTACACGCAGGCGCCACTGAAAACCAGCGCTGCAGACAGGCACTATGAAAATCTGTAGCAAATGCTGAATGGTGGCCTCTTTTTTTCTATTCTGTTCAAATATTAATAATAAATAAGTTCAAATTCAAGAGGCAATAAAATCACAAGGATCACTTTAAAACGTCTTACAAACTGTGAAAATTTACGCCAGTCCCAACGCGCCCATGCCGTAATAGAACTGGCAACAACATCGGCTGGGTTCCTATCTCTTTTTTTGCATGACTCTTACTATTGTTATGGATGCCGAGTGGAGTTGGAGCACATTCGTCAAGCATACAGCTAACAAAATATTTGCAGAAAACAAAAATGATGTACACAAATTACATTAGGCATAACACAAAATACATAGTAAAAAACAGTTGAGCCATCCAAAAATAAACTGTTTTTATCTCATCATGTTATATGAAAAATCTTTTGCAGCAGGTGTAAAGGCGCAAGCCCACTGGAGTGGTCCGTGAAAGGCGCGTGTGTACCGCAGCGTAACGATGTGCACTAATTATGACGACCGTTTGAATGTGCCACTTCAACGTTGTCTTTTAATAAGCATACGAGAAATGTTACATTTTTCACTATTTGTATTTGGGTCGAACACTTAACCCAATTTTGTACTATATTTTATGCAACGGGAATTTAATTACGTGATTCACGCCTGATTGTAAAAAAAACCAGTGTGAATGACACTGTAATAATATTAATAATAAAAAATAAAAAAAAATGGCTTCAGACCAGTAATCCATATTTTTACAAATTCAGCACAATAGTCATTTACTGAAACTAAAAAACTAAAAGTAATGGACAAGAGCGCACAATAATAATACGCATTATTACAGTGGCAACCAAGCGTACGGCTCACTTGATAGTAAGCGGTTACCGTACCCTATGTACACTTGCAACAAAATACAACAATACAATGTAATTAGTGCGGCCATTATCCGCAACCTGCAAACAACATCATGAAATCGACACATAAAATTAAATAAACTTGTTTTGGTTTATTGGGACTTCATAAACATTGAACGCTAATTTAGCCTTCGATAGAACAATAAAGCTAAAACAATGCCTGTTTAATTGAATTATAGCTTAGTTGTCATTTTAGTTGTACAAAAATAATAATAATGTTAATAAAGGCAACGCAAGGAACTACACTAATTAAGTATATCCCGTTTTCGTAGTGCCGCTACGCCTGTCGTAGACACAGCTACGACGGCGTAGACCATCTACGAACCGGAATCGTGTTACTTTAATTAAAATATACGCCAACTTCACAGAGTTAACCGTTTAGCTTCAAAAATGTAGTTAATTTTTAAACGTAATTATATGAACGTTAGATGGTAAGAAACTGTAAAATTGCTTTAAAGTCGTGTGTAGTTTACTAACGTAATATATTTATCGTACCTACCTCCAGCTACCTATTTTCTGGAAACTCTTCAACTGGCTGGCAAATTGAGTTTAGCCTCAACAAACGTGTACCATAATAATCTTGCACGCTGTAAGCTTTATTTTGTTTAATAAAATTATTTTATCGTAATAAGTTTGTAAGTATATATTTTTTAAGTACTACTAATATTATAAATGCGAAAGTCTATGTGTGGGTGTGTTTATGGGTGTTTGTGTGTGTGGGTGTGTGTGTGTAAATGTATCCACCACGTATCTCCGTGTAGACTTTACCGATTATGATGAAATTTGTAGTGTAGATGGCTTATGTTCTGGTATAACACATAAACTACTTTTTATCCCAGTTATTATCTATCTGTGTTTTAAATTTCAGTCAAATCGGTTCAGTGGTTATTGAGTTAGAGAAACAAACATCCAAACTTCGCATTTGTAATATTAGTGTGATGTGATAGTTTGATTGACGACCTCAGTGGCACGGTGGAAGGTACCTGGTTGAGAAGTGAGGGGTTGCGGATTCAATACCCGCTGTGGAACAAATATTTGCATGATTTGCAAATATTTCTTCCGATTATAAATAAATAAATAATAATAATAAATAATAATAAATAATGCTGGACCATCCACAAAGCATCATCTAGCCCAAGGTAAGCTGCTGTTAAACAGAGCTGTATTATGAGTACTAGATGACTAATTTATATTTAATACAATACAATACATAGATAGATATTTTTTATTATACGTAGAAAACACCCAGAACACCCGGACACTTTTGTCCCAAGGCGGGAATCGAACCCGCAACCTCCGAGTCGCAGGCGGACCTTAGCCCACCGCGCCACATTATGGGTGTTTATAAGTGTCTTTGAGTATTTATTTAAAAAAAAATAAGTAAGTATATAATTATTCTAACAGTTATCGGATTTCTATAGTACAAGCTTTGCTTAGTTTGAGGCTAAACGGCGTTGTTTAAGGTGTCCGCCAATATTTATTTATTTATTGGTGTAAAAGCGTCCTGCCTACAAATAAGTTCGTTATGTATTTTGTGTACTCTACATAATTTATTATCCTGGTAACATGTTTTGCGAATGTACAAATCACTGAAATAGGCTTTGAGGCAACAATTTCTGTACATTATGCACGTACCTACCTCCAGCTACCTATTTTCTGGAAACTCTTCAACTGGCAGGCAAATTGAGTTTAGCCTCAACAAACGTGTACCATAATAATCTTGCACGCTGTAAGCTTGGTTACCTCAGAATAATCAAAGGAAATAAGAGCTACCATAAAAACAGGGTCACAGTGGTCCCATGTAAGAAACGTATGCGATGCTGACAGACGTTTGATGATTTATTCACACACAATACTACCAGTACAGATGGCATGGATCGTATATTAGGTGTTTTGTCTATTAACAACAGGATACATGTGTTTCTAGAACCTGCGTGAGCAATGGATTTGTTGCTGTCAGATCGATGTCAAGTAATTGAGCCGGCTTATACACGTAGTTTTTGTCAAATCATAACTGTATGGCTATAGAGTTCAAATTTTAATGACAGCGGTTGACAACACGATCTAATAGGAATAATAACTTTATGGTCCTGACTTCCTGCAATCGCTTTACGATGTACGCTAATGATGGTGAAGGCTTAAAAATCGGCTGTTATGGCGCTCTTTAGGGAGGCTTATGTCCAGCTTATGCTATGCTTTGCTTTTGCTATTGCTTATATTATGCTTAAGTCTATCGGCTGATGGTGATGATAATTCGACCAAAAATGATGACCAAAGATGCTGAAGCTGATTTGCAAAAACTCTGCTCCTAGTAAACCAGTGTAAAGGCGAAAAAAGGTGTAAAGCTGGTCGTGGCAGACGTAGACCAACTGTGTACAGTACCGGTGAAGCGTTGCATTGCATAAGTTCCGTACAAAAGACCAATGTGACCCAGCCTTAATAATTCATTCTGTTCCTTTGGTTTTTTGTGCAAGACGCATAAAGTGTTGTGCACACTAGCACAAAAAGGTTGACGACCGACGAGCCCTCATTAGACCTCGGGTCTCATTAGCCAGAAACTTTACACCCGGAAACTCTTCGTCCTAAGATCAGAAAAACTATGTTGGATTCTTTGCTTCCCCTTGACTTTGCTTCTGTAGAACTATTTTAATTTATGTCAGCAAGTGACGTCAAGACGACGAAGTCGCCCGCCTGATGTTAAGCACCACGCCTGACTATAACAGATGCAGTCCCACCTAAAGCTCAAAGTTTTTAAGTTCTGCGTCACTGCGCTCATCACCCCATCACGTTATAGTCTCTTTCGCTCAGTAACTTCTTGCTTCAGTGCCCTTCAAACCTAAACACAGTGCAGCTTGCATACTACTGCTTGGAGGTAGAACATGCACTGCACTGCGGTGGTACCCAACAAGAAATACTCCTGCTAAAGAGTCCTACCACCAGGTTCATAATGATAAGGTTATCTACCTGTTCGTGAGTCATAAGTTTGTTAGTACTTGAAATGAAATGAAATGCTTTTATTTGACACACACAAAGAAAGTACAAAGAACAGACCGAAGAAAGAACATTTTCTATGGAACAATGAAAATACAGGTAGGTAGAGGCAGGTAACTAAATACATAATTAGTATAAAAAAACTATAAGTAGGCATAGGCAGCCACCAACTACTTACCAGAAACCAGTCAGTCTCTCCATGCAGCGTGCGTCAAACAGGCCGTGTCTCAGCATGAAGCTGTTCCATATTATGAAAATAACATGGGACAGCGCTGGTTTTCAGACATAGCCAAAACTTAATAATAACAAAGCCATTAGTAAAATAAAATACAACAAGTAACTTATTAAATTTTACTAATAGCTTTGCTATTATTAAGTATGTGGTGAACCTTCTTATTTACTTTTGTTATATATATATAAATAAAATCTATATATATATAGAATAAATATATATTTACATAAATAAATACATAACTACCTAAATTATTTATAATACTAGGTACTTGCATAAATTATAAATTCTAATATCTTACTACTTACTTTTACCTACCTATATTTAATTAAATTATATATATATACTACACATACAAATAATACTATAATATTACAAACTAAATAACAAGTAACAGATATTGAGCGCCCGGCCGCCGTGTAGTATGGAAACAGGATACTGGTTTGATGTTACATACTAACTACTGTGTACGCTGTGTCGACCGCTCAGTAGTTATTAATGCCTTTGCGCCGGTCTATCCGACCAGTTGACTCAGATCATTCGTCGCGAAGCCCACGCTACTGTGCTCGGCAAAAAGCTCTAAAACTTTACGTAATTTATTAGCTATTATATTTTATATACTGTGCTTGTGCTAAATTCTCTTCTATCACGCTATCCGCCTATTTAACTGACTTTTGTTTCTCCTTCTTTTATTTTATATGGTGTTTTAATTTGTGCTTTATACTTAAAATAAACTTTATTTTTGTGCTATATATCGGACTTGTTTATTTCAACACATATATCACTATAACTGGTGACCCCGAGAAGAACATTCCAGAAAAATGAGCGATGACGGCGGTAGCGATACAGAGACAACGCAAGGGACGGTTCGAGAACCGAAGAAACGAGAGCGCGTTTCCATTGACCCATCGGAACTTTTTCGTGTTGGCGTGCGGATACCACCTTTTTGGCGACCGTGCGTTGATTACCGTATGCTCAACGCTCGGACGATACCAGATAAATACCCCATACGTCACATACATGACTTTGCTCACAGTTTATCTGGTTGTAAGGTCTTTTCCACCATAGACCTTGTAAAGGCCTTCAACCAGATACCGGTTTTTCAGGAAGACATTCCAAAATGTGCCATAACAACGCCTTTTGGACTTTTCGAGTTCCCTTATATGAACTTTGGTTTGCGGAACGCTGGTCAGACGTTCCAGAGGTTCGTTGACGAGATGACCCGTGGCCTTGACTTCTGTTACCCCTACCTCGATGATTTTCTAATTTTTAGCCATAGCGAATCAGAGCACGTAGATCACCTTCGCCAACTTTTCACCAGGATGAAGGACTATGGCATGCTCATAAACACCGCTAAATGTATTTTCGGTAAGTCAGAGGTAACATTTCTAGGCTACCACATCTCTCAACATGGAACAAAACCTCTGGAAGATAAAGTGGCAGCAATCAAGCAGTTTCCTGTCCCTAAGACAGCCAAGCAGCTTAGAAGGTTCTTGGGCATGATAAATTTTTATAGGAGGTTTATCCCCCAAGCAGCCCAAATTCAAGCTCCCTTGAACGCTTTATTGACCGGCTCCATCAAGGCATCGCACCCAGTTGACGTAAGTGGAGAATCATTAAAAGCCTTTGAAGCATGCAAAGACAGCCTTTGCAATGCCGCTATGTTGGCCCATCCTGATTCTAAATCTAAACTTGGTCTTGTAACTGATGCTTCAGATCTTGCCATGGGTGGAGTCTTACAGCAGTTTCATGATGGAAATTGGCAACCTTTAGCCTTTTTCTCGCGCAAGTTGAGCCCTACGCAACAGAAATATTCACCATACGATAGAGAGCTCCTTGCTATCTATGAGAGTGTTAAATATTTCCGTCATTGGCTAGAGGCTACCACTTTCACCATCTATACTGACCACAAGCCACTATGCTTTGCATTCCATGAAAGGAAGGCCCACTGTAGCCCGCGTCAGTATAGACATCTAGACTACATATCACAGTTCTCGACAGATATACAACATATCGCTGGAAAAGACAATGTCGTTGCCGACACTCTTTCCCGAGTCGATGAACTGCAAAGTCCTGTAGATCTAGAAGTAATTGCCAAGGCTCAGGACTGCGATCCCGAGTTAGCAGATTTCTTAAAGCAAGAAACCAGTTTGCACATTAAAAGGTTAAGCATACCTGGAAGTCGCAATCAAATGTACTGTGATGTCAGCACAGCGACTCCCAGGCCCTTAGTACCTAAAACCTTGCGCAAACAAGTTTTTGATTGCTTACATTCATTAAGCCACCCCGGTGCTAACGCTAGCGTTAAATTAATAGCAGAACGTTTTGTCTGGCCACTAATGAGGAAAGACTGTCGCGATTGGTCTAGGGCGTGTTTGGCTTGCCAGCGTACAAAGGTAAATCGTCATGTATCGTCGCCTTTGGGCACTCTCGATTTACCTAAAGCGCGTTTCAAATACGTCCACCTAGATTTAATCGGACCATTGCCTCCGTCTGGTGATTTTAGGTACTGTCTGACAGCGATCGATCGCTTCACGCGATGGACGGAAGCTGTTCCCCTCACCAATATCACCGCGGAATCAGTGGCTAAAGCGTTTTTGTCGGGATGGATTGCTCGATTCGGTTGCCCAACCGATATTGTTACCGACCGCGGTCGGCAATTCGAATCGGCACTGTTTGAGCAACTATCAAAGTTCATTAGTTTCAAGCATCGCAAGACCACCAGCTACCATCCTCAATGCAACGGTCTCATCGAAAGGTTCCATCGGCAGCTAAAAGCAGCGATTATGTGTCACGCTGACGACAGTAGCTGGACCGAGGCATTACCTCTAGTACTACTTGGCATAAGAAGTTCTTTCAAAGAAGACTTACAATCTTCTTCTGCCGAGCTAGTATACGGTGAACCATTGCGCCTACCAGGTGAATTCTTCGGCCATAAAGTTGATAAATGTACAACTGACATTACTGATTTTTCAGCACGTATCAGATCATTTGCCAACAATTTACAGCCAGTTCCAACGTCGCACCACTCTCAAAATAAAATCTTTATTTATAAAGATCTTTCATCTTGCTCTCACGTATTTCTAAGAGAAGATGCGTTGAGAGGTGCATTACATCCCGCTTACACAGGTCCACATGAAGTGATCGAGAGACAAGCCAAAACTTTTAAAATAAAAGTCAAAGGTAAAGTTATGACGGTATCTGTAGACCGATTAAAACCAGCCTACATACTGTCACGCTCTAATGGCAATACTCCTACTTCTACTTATACTTCTACTTCCAATCCACCTGCACCTCCAACTCCAACTCCAACTCCAACACCAGCTCCTACGAGTAAAACTACTCGTTCAGGGCGTCAGGTTCGGTTTCCGGACTATTATCGCCCGTTAGACACGGTCTCTGGGGGGGAGTGATGTGGTGAACCTTCTTATTTACTTTTGTTATATATATATAAATAAAATCTATATATATATAGAATAAATATATATTTACATAAATAAATACATAACTACCTAAATTATTTATAATACTAGGTACTTGCATAAATTATAAATTCTAATATCTTACTACTTACTTTTACCTACCTATATTTAATTAAATTATATATATATACTACACATACAAATAATACTATAATATTACAAACTAAATAACAATTAACAGATATTGAGCGCCCGGCCGCCGTGTAGTATGGAAACAGGATACTGGTTTGATGTTACATACTAACTACTGTGTACGCTGTGTCGACCGCTCAGTAGTTATTAATGCCTTTGCGCCGGTCTATCCGACCAGTTGACTCAGATCATTCGTCGCGAAGCCCACGCTACTGTGCTCGGCAAAAAGCTCTAAAACTTTACGTAATTTATTAGCTATTATATTTTATATACTGTGCTTGTGCTAAATTCTCTTCTATCACGCTATCCGCCTATTTAACTGACTTTTGTTTCTCCTTCTTTTATTTTATATGGTGTTTTAATTTGTGCTTTATACTTAAAATAAACTTTATTTTTGTGCTATATATCGGACTTGTTTATTTCAACACATATATCACTATAACTGGTGACCCCGAGAAGAACATTCCAGAAAAATGAGCGATGACGGCGGTAGCGATACAGAGACAACGCAAGGGACGGTTCGAGAACCGAAGAAACGAGAGCGCGTTTCCATTGACCCATCGGAACTTTTTCGTGTTGGCGTGCGGATACCACCTTTTTGGCCCGAAAAACCTACAATATGGTTTTCCCAAATCGAAGGTCAGTTCAGCATGTCACGGATCACCGATGACCTGACAAAATTCCACTACGTAATCTCGAACTTGGACAGGCAGTATTCCGTTGAGGTGGAGGATGTCATCACTTCACCCCCGGCAACTGGCAAGTACGAGAAGCTAAAGAGTGAGCTCATCAAGCGTCTCTCCGTTTCCAAAGAGAAAAAGGTCAAACAACTCTTGCAGTCTGAAGAATTAGGCGATCGTAAACCTTCGCAGTTTCTGAGACACCTGCAGCATTTGGCTGGCCCTACAATCCCAGAGGATTTCCTGAGATCTATTTGGACGAGCCGTTTGCCGAATAACCTGCAAACCATCATCGCGTCCCAGATGACCCTATCTCTCGTTGAACTCACGGACTTGGCTGATCGTGTCCACGACATCGCACCCGCCACACTTCAAGTAGCAGCGGCGTCCAGTTCCAGTAGTGACTCAGCACTGGACATCATGGCCCGACAGATCACAGAACTGACCAAACAGGTCAGCGCACTCACTGCGGAAGTCCACGGCCGTTCCCGCCCACGCAACCGACAGACGTCACAAGAACGTAATGGGCGAAGCCGTACACCAGCGAAGAGGACCATGTCGAATTATAGGAAGTTCCCCAACTGTTGGTACCACTATAAGTTTGGCAGCGAAGCAGAGAAGTGTATCAAGCCCTGCGACTACAAGGCGGGAAACGACAAGGGCAGTCAATAATGGCGGCTGAAGATTGCCCTTCTACTACTGGTCGCCTGTTCGTCACAGACCGCAGATCGGCAGTCCAATTTCTTGTGGACACAGGGAGCGACTTGTGCGTCGTACCACGATCTACGTGCAAACAACGTGTGAAGTCGGACTACCAATTGTGTGCAGCGAACGGTTCGTCTATAGACACTTACGGTTGGGTTGAGATGAACCTCAACTTAGGTCTCCGTAGGGACTTTGTGTGGCGTTTCATTGTAGCGGATGTAACGAAACCTATAATAGGCGTAGATTTCTTATCCTTTTACAATCTTGTTGTAGACATTAGAAATAAACGTTTAATTGATGCCACTACAACATTGTCAACTGTAGCTACCATTATTGCTGTTAACGATAACCTTATTTCTAGTGTAAAAGTCGTGACTGGTGATTCTATGTATCATAATTTACTTTCTGAGTTTCCAGACTTGACACGACCCGCAGGCGCTCATCACACACCCAAACACAATACAGTCCACCACATTCGCACCACCCCAGGCCCTCCAGTATCCTGTACACCTCGTAGACTGGCACCAGACAAATTGAAGATTGCCAAATCTGAGTTCGAGGCAATGTTGGCAAATGGTACCGCTCGTCCGTCGGAGAGTCCTTGGTCATCACCACTTCACATCGCTCCTAAAAAGGACAATGGTTGGCGACCGTGCGTTGATTACCGTATGCTCAACGCTCGGACGATACCAGATAAATACCCCATACGTCACATACATGACTTTGCTCACAGTTTATCTGGTTGTAAGGTCTTTTCCACCATAGACCTTGTAAAGGCCTTCAACCAGATACCGGTTTTTCAGGAAGACATTCCAAAATGTGCCATAACAACGCCTTTTGGACTTTTCGAGTTCCCTTATATGAACTTTGGTTTGCGGAACGCTGGTCAGACGTTCCAGAGGTTCGTTGACGAGATGACCCGTGGCCTTGACTTCTGTTACCCCTACCTCGATGATTTTCTAATTTTTAGCCATAGCGAATCAGAGCACGTAGATCACCTTCGCCAACTTTTCACCAGGATGAAGGACTATGGCATGCTCATAAACACCGCTAAATGTATTTTCGGTAAGTCAGAGGTAACATTTCTAGGCTACCACATCTCTCAACATGGAACAAAACCTCTGGAAGATAAAGTGGCAGCAATCAAGCAGTTTCCTGTCCCTAAGACAGCCAAGCAGCTTAGAAGGTTCTTGGGCATGATAAATTTTTATAGGAGGTTTATCCCCCAAGCAGCCCAAATTCAAGCTCCCTTGAACGCTTTATTGACCGGCTCCATCAAGGCATCGCACCCAGTTGACGTAAGTGGAGAATCATTAAAAGCCTTTGAAGCATGCAAAGACAGCCTTTGCAATGCCGCTATGTTGGCCCATCCTGATTCTAAATCTAAACTTGGTCTTGTAACTGATGCTTCAGATCTTGCCATGGGTGGAGTCTTACAGCAGTTTCATGATGGAAATTGGCAACCTTTAGCCTTTTTCTCGCGCAAGTTGAGCCCTACGCAACAGAAATATTCACCATACGATAGAGAGCTCCTTGCTATCTATGAGAGTGTTAAATATTTCCGTCATTGGCTAGAGGCTACCACTTTCACCATCTATACTGACCACAAGCCACTATGCTTTGCATTCCATGAAAGGAAGGCCCACTGTAGCCCGCGTCAGTATAGACATCTAGACTACATATCACAGTTCTCGACAGATATACAACATATCGCTGGAAAAGACAATGTCGTTGCCGACACTCTTTCCCGAGTCGATGAACTGCAAAGTCCTGTAGATCTAGAAGTAATTGCCAAGGCTCAGGACTGCGATCCCGAGTTAGCAGATTTCTTAAAGCAAGAAACCAGTTTGCACATTAAAAGGTTAAGCATACCTGGAAGTCGCAATCAAATGTACTGTGATGTCAGCACAGCGACTCCCAGGCCCTTAGTACCTAAAACCTTGCGCAAACAAGTTTTTGATTGCTTACATTCATTAAGCCACCCCGGTGCTAACGCTAGCGTTAAATTAATAGCAGAACGTTTTGTCTGGCCACTAATGAGGAAAGACTGTCGCGATTGGTCTAGGGCGTGTTTGGCTTGCCAGCGTACAAAGGTAAATCGTCATGTATCGTCGCCTTTGGGCACTCTCGATTTACCTAAAGCGCGTTTCAAATACGTCCACCTAGATTTAATCGGACCATTGCCTCCGTCTGGTGATTTTAGGTACTGTCTGACAGCGATCGATCGCTTCACGCGATGGACGGAAGCTGTTCCCCTCACCAATATCACCGCGGAATCAGTGGCTAAAGCGTTTTTGTCGGGATGGATTGCTCGATTCGGTTGCCCAACCGATATTGTTACCGACCGCGGTCGGCAATTCGAATCGGCACTGTTTGAGCAACTATCAAAGTTCATTAGTTTCAAGCATCGCAAGACCACCAGCTACCATCCTCAATGCAACGGTCTCATCGAAAGGTTCCATCGGCAGCTAAAAGCAGCGATTATGTGTCACGCTGACGACAGTAGCTGGACCGAGGCCTAGTACTACTTGGCATAAGAAGTTCTTTCAAAGAAGACTTACAATCTTCTTCTGCCGAGCTAGTATACGGTGAACCATTGCGCCTACCAGGTGAATTCTTCGGCCATAAAGTTGATAAATGTACAACTGACATTACTGATTTTTCAGCACGTATCAGATCATTTGCCAACAATTTACAGCCAGTTCCAACGTCGCACCACTCTCAAAATAAAATCTTTATTTATAAAGATCTTTCATCTTGCTCTCACGTATTTCTAAGAGAAGATGCGTTGAGAGGTGCATTACATCCCGCTTACACAGGTCCACATGAAGTGATCGAGAGACAAGCCAAAACTTTTAAAATAAAAGTCAAAGGTAAAGTTATGACGGTATCTGTAGACCGATTAAAACCAGCCTACATACTGTCACGCTCTAATGGCAATACTCCTACTTCTACTTATACTTCTACTTCCAATCCACCTGCACCTCCAACTCCAACTCCAACTCCAACTCCAACACCAGCTCCTACGAGTAAAACTACTCGTTCAGGGCGTCAGGTTCGGTTTCCGGACTATTATCGCCCGTTAGACACGGTCTCTGGGGGGGAGTGATGTGGTGAACCTTCTTATTTACTTTTGTTATATATATATAAATAAAATCTATATATATATAGAATAAATATATATTTACATAAATAAATACATAACTACCTAAATTATTTATAATACTAGGTACTTGCATAAATTATAAATTCTAATATCTTACTACTTACTTTTACCTACCTATATTTAATTAAATTATATATATATACTACACATACAAATAATACTATAATATTACAAACTAAATAACAAGTAACAGATATTGAGCGCCCGGCCGCCGTGTAGTATGGAAACAGGATACTGGTTTGATGTTACATACTAACTACTGTGTACGCTGTGTCGACCGCTCAGTAGTTATTAATGCCTTTGCGCCGGTCTATCCGACCAGTTGACTCAGATCATTCGTCGCGAAGCCCACGCTACTGTGCTCGGCAAAAAGCTCTAAAACTTTACGTAATTTATTAGCTATTATATTTTATATACTGTGCTTGTGCTAAATTCTCTTCTATCACGCTATCCGCCTATTTAACTGACTTTTGTTTCTCCTTCTTTTATTTTATATGGTGTTTTAATTTGTGCTTTATACTTAAAATAAACTTTATTTTTGTGCTATATATCGGACTTGTTTATTTCAACACATATATCACTATAAGTACTACCATTTATTTTAGCTTTGTTATTAATGTTACTATTTGCCTTTAATAGTAAAGGCGATTTCCAAAATAAGCTTTTATATTTTGAAGCTCTAGAAATCACTTAAACCGCTCTTAAAAGCAATTTTGGCATCGAGCCTGTTCATGTTAGTACTTATAATAAATATTAGTATTAAGAGCTCTAGTTAGCTCGATAAGGGACACTGGGCGTTCGCTTATAGCTAGTAGTTAGTATTTATCATCATGACAGCCTTTTAATGTTCCCACTGTTGGGACACTGGCCTACTCTCGGGCGAGAATGATTGGGTCATAATCCACCACGCGGACCCAATGCGGATTAGTGGATGGCACGTCTTTCGAATTTTTAGTTCTTGGACATGCCGGTCTCCTCACGATGTTTTTCTACACGCACATACATTTTTCAAACAGAAACATCCATTGGCTATTTTTGTTTTTATAGTGTTAACCATCACACTAGGGGAATACTAAAGATTTTAATATCCCAAAAATTATTTTGCCTCAAGCGGTGGTTGCGGGCTCAAATCCCGCTTGACGCAAAATATTTTTTGGGATATTATAATCTTTAGAAACATCCATTGGTGCACGACCGGGTTTGAACCCACGACCTTAAGATCGGAAAGCGGGGTCACTACCACTAGACCACCGTTGCTCCGTTAGTATTTATATCATAAATATGTGAGATCTAAAAGAAATAATAAAGAAGCCAAGGTAAACCAAGGTCAAGCAACTCCTATCCAACAACAAAATCTAACATTTTATTCCAGAACCTCAACTCGGACATTATTGAAAAATGTAAATGCTACGATATACCTATTTATGTTGGATTCGACCAAACTCGAATAGGCACTATTCTCCGAATAAATCGTAGTTATTCGCGAATAAACTGACAGTTTGCTTGTTTTTGACATTTCTTATTCCGCAGAATAGTTATTTCGGAAGTTGATCGAACCCAGCCTTAGGCAGTTATGTTCGATGTCTAGCAAACGCTCGCGGAATACGTCCCGGCACAATATTGCTACATTTACTTCCCATATTCAATATCAATCTCCACAGCTCGCTTTAACTTTCGACCTTCAGGTGCACGGCTAGAGATAAAAGTACAATGCAGGTTCAGGTTTCTTGTGGTCTTATGTTATTGGAAATGTCACTGAGCACAATGAATATGTTACGGAGTGGTGCAGGGATCGGTGTGGTTCCGAAGGATGATACGTGTCGCTCTGTCGCCGCTGGCTCATCTTGTGATCCTGGCGTCACAGTGTATCTGCTATGTGAAACGATATTACTTACATATTGTTGACATCTCAAGCCGGTACTCGATAAGGTATACTACCACCATACCTATTTCTGCCGCCAAGCAGTAATGCTCGCATTGCTGTGTTCCGGTGTGAAGGGTATGGTTTCCGGTGAAATTACTGGCACATGAGGCTTTCGATCTTAGCCTCAAGGTGGCAACCCGCGAGTGATGCCTCTAGTATTGCAAGCGTCCATAGGAAGTTCTTAGATTTCATAATGTACTAGCTTATTTCATCATTTTTTGTATTCTATAGTCTGAGTTTTATAGGCTCCTAATATTTGAGATGATGATAATGATGAAGATAGTCTTATTTATGAATAAGTAGCGTTTCAGTATTTGGGCGTAAGAGTGTTTTTTTGCTAGTCGACCTGGTTGTTTTATTAGGAGTTTAAACTTGCTATAGCAAGATTATAAAGAGGCGTCCTTTTTGTGTGCGTAATAGTGTATTCATTAGTTTACTTATGTCGTAGTACTATGATGTTTACGTCCTTATGATGTTTTTCCACTGTCGTACAATATGAACGGCTTCAAAAAAAGGTCCTACAAGGCAGGCACCGCTTCAGCAGTACCTCTGGTGTTGCTGAGGTCAATAGGCGACGGTAACTGCTTACCATCAGGCAGGCCGTCAGCCTGTTTGTCTCAATATTATATAAAAAAATAATATCTATTCTGTGCTTATGTAACTGAAATTATATTTTTCATACGCACAAAACAAGCATTAATGCGAGGCTAAAACATGTCCAAAATATCATATTATGAAATTCTCCTTGGCCATAAAATGTGTGTTGATACTTAAACGTAATAATTTGTAATTAATAAAGACGTTACACGAAAATAAATTTGCATAAGGCTCAGCGGGCTTTAAGCAAATAGCTTGTTTCGGGCAAATAATAATCAGGATCCTTAAGTTTAGTTCACACTGATCCAGTGGCTGGCGCGAGCGGCGAACGAGCGGACAAGTGACTGTTATTCATTTAGTACTCGAAAGAGCACTGTGCCTGCGCGAGCTGTATGAGGAATCAAAACAAGACTTCATGCTAGAGTGTAAGCGGTAAGAGAGCCCTGATGGTGAGGCGAAGAACGAGAGTGAGTTACCGGTTCTATTAATGACATATTTGACGACATCGGTGGTGCGGTACGCAAGTGCCCGGCTGAGAAGTTAAAGGTTGCTGGTTCGATCCCCGCTGTGGGTGCACGATTAACAAAAATACATATTTGCATAATCTGCATTTATTTGTTTCGAGTCTGAGCGTTTGTTTCTATTGTTTCTATGTATTACAATAACTGACGACCAATGTGGCGCGGTGGGCGAAGGTCCGCCTGCGACGCGGAGGTTGCGGGTTCGATTCCCGCCTTGGGACAAATGTTTGTAGGATCTGCAAATATTTGTTCCGGGTGTTCTGGGTGTTTTCTATGTATAATAAAAAATATCTATCTATGTATTGTATTGTAATAAATATATATCAGTCATCTAGTACCCATAATACAGCTCTGTCTTACCTTGGGCTAGCTAGATGATGCTGTGTGGATTGTCCAGCATTATTTATTATTTATTTATTTAATGTTAATTACAAAAAATATATATACCTATGATAACATTTCTATCAGTTCTGGTTCCTAAAATACATGCTCTGCTTAGTTTGAGGCTAGATGGCGTTGCGTAAAAATGTCCGTTAGTATGCAAGCTACTTTCTGTATATTCAAGTCTCGCTAGCAGAGTGGCCAGCCCCTCGCGCGGAGCTTATACGCTTAATGTTAAGCATTCGCTGGCGGCAACTAAGTCGTGCTCATTTCGAACTAAGCTAACTTAAATATGAACCAACTTAATAAATTATGCGAATTTTAAATCAGTTTGCACAATTCTGGAGGCTTAGTGTGCTTTTGAGTGGGCACTTTTAAAACGATTTACGATACATTTATGAACCTACAAATAACTAAGGTATAACTTATCATAACACACTTGTTTATTACATATACAATACCTACATCCTGACCCACACTAGTAAAACCTATCGCTGTTGATTGCTTGTTGTAGCGTCTGGCCGTCTCTTTCACACCTACAGTGCGTACCAAAAGCGTGTAAGAGATCGACAAGCAATCGACAGTGATACGACAGCGATAGCTTTACATAATAAGGGTGCCGGGGGAATTAGAAACTACGATTACCTATCAACTATGGTACCAGAACACTCAGATCCGATACAAATATTTGCAGATAAGCACATATTTGTTCCGCAGCGGAAATCGAACCTGCAAGCATAATATACGTTTCTCATCCGGGTACTCGCCCGCCGCCCCACCGAGCTCGTCATTACGAACCACATAAATGTAAATAATAGTACTTATTCCGATTTCTGTGTTACGAACAGTGGTTAGAACATAACAACAGACAAACTACGATAATACTTCCTCTTTTGAATAGTTTCGTCAGAAAAAATAAATAAACATTTGAGCTGTATTGTAATGGACATTCCATGTAGAAAACACCAATTTGGTTGGATATTTATTTTACCCAGCCTTTTGATTGGTTCGGTTGAGTTATGCCGTTATCGACAAGTTGTTTTATTTCCAATCGAGAGTTTTATTTAGTGATTTTTAGAGATGCAATGTTTTTGGACACACAGGAAGAAAACAATAGATAGTAATATGAGAAGCGAGAGGTTGCTTAGAAAAGAAACTGTCATTTTAGCAGTTTATTTTGTCTTTCCTTGTCATTCTTATGTCAATTATTATTACACGATAAATGATTTGAAAGACAAATTAAAAGAAGAAGAATATTTGAAAGACAAATTAGGTAACAGAGCCTCTATTTGCGAATGTGTCTAAGCTTATTCTTACTTTCTGTTCTAATCGATAAACTTCTGTAACAGAGGCTTATAGAATAAGTTGAATAGAAAATGTTTAATGTACCTACTGTACATCTAAAAATAAACAGTACCTACTCTAACTATTTCGATTTAGCTTAAAACATCAACAGCCTTACCTACAAGGCTGAAAGCTCACGCTAGTCCCTAGCAACGTTTAGTATTCCGCCCGCCCCACCACAGAAATAATAAACACGAAAAACAGAAATTACTGCTAGTGTTATGTTACTGTGGCTCATAGTTACGCCTTATTGGTATCTGTTAAATAAAACGAGTAGAGAATATAAAACCAAGGTGTATTATGTGAGCTAGTGTCGTCCGTCTGTCGTGTCGTCGCGTTAGTCCGTAAATACGCACGATACTTTAGAACCTATACAGGGTCATTCATTATCAACCTGACAAACTTAAGGGATAGGTTCCACACATCAAAAAAATATATGTACCTATAATATTTTTTTTATGTAAGTATATTTTGTCTTAAAAATCAAAGTAAAAAAAAATCGATAACGTTTTTCTGCTCAATTATTATTTATCATTGTTGGGAATCGAGTTAAGCGGCGTAATAATGAAATATTCGAGTGTGCGCGCCCCGTAGCGGGTCATTGACACGCGCAGGTCAAGGACGCGCGGGTTATTGACCCGCGGTTCATTGACGCACGGGTCACTGACACTGTCGACGGGTCTCCACACCTACAGCTGTGCGTAGGTACAGTGCGTAGGTACTAATAGTATTACCGGTGGATCTTGGTCCTCGTCAAAGTCAATAACAACACATGGATCGTTTCGAAAGGTCTTAAAGCTAGGTGAATTTACGCCAAACTTTTTTAACTTAGAATATGGCAACAAACTCAGCTGGGTTCCTAGTTATTTTATTCTAGAAGTTAGCAGTTTCTATTTGCAATATAGCTTTTTTAAACTAAATAGTAGTTGCGCATCACAAACGGCTGACTTCATGGTGGCCGCGATCCACCGGCAGTATTATTTTTGATTTTTTTGATAATTCCATCTGTCACCCTTAAGGTGACAGATCTCACTATTATTATTTTTTTTAGTGCGATTTGTCACTCCGTCAATAACGAACGAAGAGTTTGAGCATTGTAGGTGTGAAGGAAACGACCTGACGACGTAACAAAAGACAACAGTGATAGACTTACATAATAACCCGATGGATTTGAGGTGCTCGTTTTTGTGTGTCATTTAAGGCACCTCAATAATATCCTGTTCATGTAATAAACGGGCGATAACGTGGTAGATAACTAAACTACTTCTAACACTTAATTTTCATTAAACGGGGTATACCTACTGGTTTGTGAGTGCCTCAAGCACCATAATCACAGGAAAACCGTTGTCATGGTGCATGTTACTGCGCTGAAAATATTAGAAAAAAAAAATATGAAACTCACAAATCATAGCATCTAGCATACACGTTTTTAATGAAAATTGGGTAAGTATTATAATAACCATATATACCTACTATGCTTTTTTTTTTACTTAGGTACAATCAGCAAAAAACGTGGTTTACCACCCTAAGGTTGAGGTTCATTTGAACGTCATAGATTTCACAGAAACTTTTTTCAAAAGTGATAGACCACTTTCTTTGCTGACTGTACGTAGGTACACAGCCCTTGAATGCCCGGTATTTTACTGTGATAATGGTTTACCATCGATTTTATTAACTACAGCAGTGGATTAATAGGAAATATAAAGCTTATTTATATAAAAAAAACTGAAGTCCCAAAAGCCTCAAATCCTTCGGAGAAGTCTTTCGAGTAGTAGTAGATACCAACACAAAAATACCTACCGCAGAACTTTTTCCAAATTGCCGTACTGTATAAGTATTCCGCTCATTCTGTTTTCTTTCGAGTGGAATTACCCGGAACATAGGGACAAGTGGGATAAGAACCATAACGAGGAGATTCCTATATCTCGTCCTTCGTCGCGACGCTAAGGTTGATGGATGCAGACCTGTAGTCGACTATCTGCGATGACCGCTCTTGGCATTTTTGTGATTTACGCTAAGAATAATTCGGGGGTGCTAGAGCTTGATTTATTAGAGCCAGGAGCTGCGCCGGTATCGTGACTGGCAGGGCTGACTACTTTCAATCTTTATATTAGGACTCGATAGTTGAGTTATATTATCTAACCTAAACCTCATGGCTAAAACAGTTTAATAAAGATTCAATAGCAAAGAACCGTCTTTGGCTGATTGTGATCAGTATCTATAGGTTTTGCATGCATCAATAAAATCATTTGGCATTGTTTCATGACAGGAACATTCTAAAAGAAAATGAAATAGAGTAATCTTAAAACGTCAAAGAACGTCTAAGAGACGTCCTTTCCCAACAAAAATATTTGCCTAGCAATATTTAAAACTATCACATCTAACCACAAAGTAGGTAATGTATTGTAGATAAACAAGTTCTCCAACAAAAATACCTGGCATAACAAGTACCTACTTATGCGTAAGTAACAATGTGTTTATTGCGCGGTTTAGGTACCTACACTAATATTATTACGCGCCTACCTAACAAAGACTGAACTAGGTATATTACCAAGTAGAGTTACCTGGGTACTCATTAGAACCTCTATTTGTTAGTAGATACATTAGGTAGGTATATAGGTTCTTACCTAATGTCAGTAATCTCGCTCGAATGTTTCATAAGAGCAAAGACGTGAAAAAGATTTTGATTATTATCATCATGACAGCATAGTAGGTAGGTACTGTTTCTATTGCAGGGACACTGGCCTATACCCCTGGGGGGAGAGTGATAACCGACAGTAAGCAGGAATAAAATAAATAATATATGTCTATCTGTCCCACTGTTAGTGACGGAGGGACAGATAGAATATTAGTTTTTAAAGTTTTATATCTTCTCTCGTTACTGACAGGGTGAGAGATCGCACTTTCTTGTGCGATCTGTCAACTTATGGTGGATTCGACCAACTTCTGGAATAACCATTCCGCGGAATAAGAACCGTCAAATACAAGTAAACTGTCAGTTTACTCGCGATTAACTGCGATTTACTCTGCGAACAGAGCATAATCGAATTTGGTCGAATCTAACCTTAGGCGGACAAAATTGGGTGACAGATGGGAATAATCCAGTAGGTACCTAATACTTGCAGACAAACGGTCAACCAGGTCTTGCTCATGGGATTTAACTTTGAGCAACGCCGTCATAAAACTTAGGTAGGTAATACCTAGAGCGTTAGAGTTTTAATTCGAACAGAAACTTTTTCAGTCGGTTGTTCCAAAGTTAATTATTTCAGTTTCCTCACGGTGCAGCGTGTATTATTGACTTAAAGACTGTTATTGCACATACGCATTTTAAATAGCGAAACACGATTGGTTTCGAACCCACAACCTTAGGATCGGGCGGTCTTCAATTCAATTCAATTCATTTATTTCATGCTCCATGTAGAATGTATTCAGCTTAGGTGTAACTTAATGATAATGCTGTAGGTGAGTACATGGACCCTGTAAGGGCGTTGCAAGTTAGTTATAGGTAATACTTATCAAGGTTTTGTCAGACATTATTAAATTAGCAGGTTATACCTACCCGTAAGTAGAGACTAGCAAAAGAAAAATATTGTTTTGTGAAGCTTACATAAAATTTGCAATGCCTGAAAAGAGCAAATAAGTTCTAAGTGCCATTTCACTTATAAGACCTCTTGTAACACTTATTTAAGCAAATAAATATCTTGAATCTGAATCAAAAGTAATGTGAATGGTAATTCTTGAGAAAGAGTGAGTACTAAGCTCTCCCCGCATTATACAGGCGATTGAGTTAGCAAAGTAACTTGCCAATCCCCTACGGTACAGTTGACGAGACAAGTCTCGATCCCCGACAGTCGGCAGAACAAGCGGCAAGTTTGCTATGCCACTGTTTATCGCCACAGACGCAAAAGCTAATCGACCGTTTGACAAATGCCATTCGAAGGAATTAATCTTCCGGGAATTATTTCTATCTACGTATCTCACAGAATAATGACTAGATCTATCATGTACTTAACTATTGCGCATCACAAACGGCTAACTTCACGAAGCCTAGATCCGAGAGAGACCTATACTTATTAGGTAAATGAATTTTTATTATTTCGTAAAACGATCACTGGTGGTCTGTGGTAGTGCACGCCTTCCGATCCTAAGATAGTGGGTTTGACACCTGTCATGCACCAATGGATTTTTCTATTCGAAAAAAATTGTGCTCAATGCCAGTGTCCTTAAACGGTGAAGGAAAACACAGTAAAGAAACCGACATGTCTAAGAACTAAAAATTCGGTAGACTGTGTTTCATGATTACAACCTGGGTGTCTTTAAATCACGAGTGAATAGGTTTCTTCTAGGAAGGACGACCGATGTGGCGCGGCGGGCGCAAATCCGCCTGCGACGCGGAGGTTGCGGGTTCGATTCCCGCCTCGGGTCAAATGTTTGTACGATCTACAAATATTTGTTCCGAGTGTTCTGGGTATTTTCTATATATAATAAAAAATATCTATCTATGTAATTGTATTGTATTAAGTATATATATCAGTCATCTAGTACCATAACACAGCTGTTTAACAGCAGCTTATCTTGGGGCTAAATGATGCTGTGTGGATTGTCCAGCATTATTTATTTATTCGGTTAGCGTGCACTCGATCAATCGCTCACTCGAGATCATCCCAGCAGTGGTAACGTTATAAGGCTATCAGGTTGATGATGATGAGTAAAAACGATTAAAAACACAAGATCCTATTCAAGCATCAGCATTTGTACAATTTATTGTCATTGCTGTCTACGATCGAAGATGGTATTGATAAATGCTTTCATTGTCAAGACACGGCTCTAATGGAAGATACCGCAAGTGTTTTATCCAATACTTTTAGATCTTTTGATGAAAATGAAAGAAAAATAAATCTATACTTTTTTTTTTTTTTTTTTATACAACTGAAGTGGCAACCAAGCGTACGGCCCACAAGATGGTAAGCGGTTACCGCAGCCTATGGACGCTTGCAGAGGTATCACTCGCGGGTTGCCACCTTGAGGCATAGATCGAAAGCTTCATGTGCCAGTAATTTCACCGGAAACCATACCCTTCACACCGGAACACAGCAATGCGAGCATTACTGCTTTGCGGCAGAAATAGGTATGGTGGTAGTCCTTCCCCGGACTAATATTATAAAGAGAAATTATTTGTATTTTTGTTTGTTACGAATAAACTCAAACGGGACCGATTTCAAAAATTCTTTCACCATTAGAATGCTACATTATCTCTGAGTAACATAGCTTATATTTTATGTCAACCCGTGCGAAGCCGGGTCGAGCCGCTAGTAGAAAATAAAGCGCAACGCATCTACAGGAAAAATCAACGGTAAATGTTGTGGGACGCTTAGAATTACGTGGAACGAATGAGAGCATTACGCGTTGGAAACGCGTAATGCTCTCATTCGTTCCGTTAATTCTTGATTACCATTTGTTGAGTGGTACCTATTACGCTTGCGATTACGCTCAGTGCAAGCTCTACTTTATGCGACGCTAATAAGTATTCAAGTCCGACCTCTCCCGAGACGTATAAAACAAGCAGAATAACATTAAACTTCAAGATTGGCTTGTTATTCAGCTTGATACTGGTGCCGTTTTTCATAAACAACTAGCGGACCCGCCCCGGCTTCGCACGCTATAAACCTTCCTCGTGAATTACTCTATCTATTGCTGAAAACCGTATTGCAATCCGTAACGTACTTTATAAGATATATCTACCTTCATACACAAAGAGAGACATACCTCATTTTATACTAAGTATTAGGTATCTAAGGATGAATTAGCTTTTGGCTAGGTACTTAGCACCTGATGGTAGGTGTAAATAAATAAATAAATGAGACCTAGTTTAATCACGCTTTTCTATCTAGAAAATACTGATTAACTCAACCATCCAAGAGACTCAAATTCTAAGAGGAAGGAAAAACCGACGTAGATCTCAAATACGGTTTCAGATATGAAATCTTACAACACTAATGTTCATCCAAGCATTTTTATTGCGGGCCCAATAAAATAGCATATTAGATAGGCGGCTGCCGCGACGCGAGATCAATTTCAGATATTAAAGCCGCTTCAAATAGTAAAACTTTTATTTCCCGTGAGTCAGGTGCCGCCCCTGACTTCTATCACCGTACTGGAGGCCACATTTAGACAGAAAGCGGATGCCTGCTCTACATTTCTAGCATGAGCATGAAAGACATTACATTTTTGTTGGAACTAGATTGGCGTTTATGTTAAGGGCTCTTCATCTTCATCACCACGACATGACGACACGACACCTCGTCGGCAAAACGAGACAATAATAAATTAATTTAAAAAAAAAACATTTATTTCGGACTTACACACACACAAAACATAATAATAATCTAAACCAAAAAATCAAATCAAATAAACTTAAATTTAAAATGTCACTGAATAACATGGTTGTGTCAAATAACATGGTTGTGTCAAATGGCAAAACGTTGCCATGGAAATCTTTAAAATCTATAATGACAGTGCCCTCCACCAATTTACATTGGGTCCGCGTGTTGGTTGCGTCATAAGACACTCAATCACCTTTCCAACAGTGGGAACAGAAGGTTGATCATAGGTACCTACTAAGGATTGCTAAACTGCTTTCTTTAAAAACGCGCTCTAAGAGGAAATGTTTATAGTGCAAACGTAATAGAATTTTTACCGACGATGGATGTGGCGCGACTTTAGTTCGTTTGTCTTCGTTGTATCTACCTTATGCCTTGTTTAAACTTGCGACATATTTCCGTTTCTCCGGAGAGCACTACCTGCTTTCACACCTGTGATATTGTTAGGCAAAAGTCGATACTCTTCGTCAAGTTATAAATCTCAATGAATGACCTAAATATCTTCTAAAATACAGCAGGCAAATACAGGTACAGCGGCACTATACCTAATGTAGATATTTATGATAAATTATGTGCTTTGAGCCTTATTTGGGCAGTTTTTGACATAGTAGTAGTGGACCGTAGCGGTCCATGCTTGGCCATGTACTGTAGGCTTGGCTTGTTTATGTTAGTAGACCTACACAGTGGGGTTCCGTTATTTATACCTGTTCAACGTAACCAATGAACCTGCTGGGTGATTGCGTAACTCGGTTGTAATCCGTCAGTAAGCTGTCATATTCGATTCGAGTTTTTTTTTTTAAAAGTAGTTCAGATTGCTTTGACAGATGGCGCTAGCTGCCCTACTGCCAAAGGCTATCAAAACAAGAAAAAAGTTGGTTACTCCGTTTGTGATTCGTCTCGTGTCAAGCGGAAGGTTCATGTCCTACTTGAGGCAAAATATTTTTTTTTCTTTACGTTTGTATTTGATTTCCACTCCAGTACGACCAAAATTACTTCTTCTTCTTTTGTTTTATGGCCTCTGTGGCTAGTTTGCCACAATTTTGCCAATGTCAAGTGTATTAGTTTGATTGTCGCTTAGGCAACGTAAACAAACGAAATTTGGAAAGAAACGATGACTTTTCTTTCAAAATTCTCCTGGAAAGTTAACTAAATTACCAACCAACATTACCCCTCCATTTCAATTACTAACACTTGTGCTAAGTAAACAAGTTAAATTGGTTAAACTGCCACTAAATTTACGCAATAAAACTTAAAATAACACGAGAAAAATAATTACAATGGGAAGACCCATATCGTTTTGACAAGATAGCCAAAGACAATGGTGGCCATTTTTGTTACTCTATATTTTTAGCAATAGCTGATGTAATGTTTTTAGTTGGTAACGAAATAAACTTTTTTATTATTATTAATATTACAATCCCGACCAAAATTAATGTACTACGCAGTACGTACTATGACTTTGACACCAGCCAGAGGTATGACAGACAGTGACAGCTGGAGCAACCAATGTTGAATTCTCTACACATAGTGCTTACATTCTTTTGGGCTCGCCAGTTGAGCTACCGCCATCTAAATAGACAGCTTTTTTTTTTAAATAACTTGAGACGAAAACATTTTAAAACCAAATGAAATCGATTGCAACCGAATTACTTGCTTCTTTTTTGCAACAACGCTCGACGAAAGAGACTAACTACCCACAACACAGGTTATTCTAAGGTGGGAGATTTCAAGATTTCAAAATTTTTTTTTTCAAGATTTCAAGATATTTATTTGCACAAATAAGTGTTACAAAAGGTCTTAAAAGTAATATGGAGTTAGCGATCTTGCAAATATCATTGCCTGTTTTATACTATAAAACACTTATTTAAGTTTGAATCATGCTACTACCTAATAATGCTAGCCCATAAGTTTCTGTTTTCAAATAAATAACTTTTTTTTTTTTTTTTACGCAAATCACCCCTCTCTGGTATGAAATCTTTCGGCACAGAACAAAATATGTACTAGTTTAGTAGGTACTACACTACATTATGTCCTTTCGGTATGAAGTCTTTTAGTAAAGATTCATGTTACTAATAATGTATATAATTTAAAAATTCTAACATTCAATTCTGCTGTGAACCAGGATCAGAAACCTATACAACATCAATATTTTGTAGCAAGTTGCGGATTTATTGTGTGTAACTGCATTTATGCACGAGCTACGTAGTATTTCAATAGCAGAAGCTTTTAACTGTGATTACGAACTCACCGAGAGATGGAACTTGGTGAACATTTTGCGTTAAAAACATTATTTTAGAATGATAAATAAAAATAGTTTTTTATTATTGCTTACTTTATGGAAAATGATAAATAACAATAATAAATAATGCTGGACAATCCACACGGCATCATCTAGCCCCAAGGTAAGCAGAGCTGTGTTATGGGTACTAGATGACTTACTTAATACAATACAATACATAAATATTTTTTATTAATATAGAAATTACCCAGAACACCCGGAACAAATATTTGTAGATCGTACAAACATTTGCCCCGAGCGGGAATCGAACCCGCAACCTCCGCGTCGCAGGCGGACCTGCGCCCGCTGCGCCACATCGGTCGTCAAAAGCTCAGTTTAGCTGGCTTATCAAAAACATTGAAACAAAAAAATTGAATACAAAACGTATAATTTATACTTTTACAATACAAATCAGCTGCTCTGTGACAAGTGAGCAATAGATCAATAAAATTTGTAATGGCAATGGAAACATTACAAGTTACACTTATATTAGCCCGGTTTTAGAGGCCTATAGTGGTATTCAGTTACATACAACATTGTAATAGTAACATAGTAGGTAACTGTTATTTAATATTGGACCATTATTTAAACATACGAGGAAATCCGTAGAAGAACCAAGGTCACCGACATAGCTCTTAGAATTAGTAAGTTGAAGTGGCAATGGGCAGGCCATATAGCTCGCAGAACCGATAACCGTTGGGGAATAAAGGTTCTCGAGTGGCGACCACGAACTGGAAAACGAAGTGTAGGACGGCCCCCCACTCGATGGACCGATGACATTAAAGCGGTCGCAGGAAGTCGGTGGATGGTGAAGGCCCAAAATCGGTCGTCATGGCGCTCTTTGGGGGAGGCCTATGTCCAGCAGTGGACGTCTATAGGCTGATATGATGATGATGATGATTTAAACATACCGAAGTACGGAAGATCAGATAATAACACACTGCCGGTCACCCATCCAAATGATGACCTCTCAAAACGTTGCCTAACTTCGTTGATTTATTATGAACGACTTAGCTAGCTAATCAACGTTCCTAACATATCAAATTAAGGAATTATAGCCTCATGTATAACTAACGACGCGCCCCGGCTTCGCACGGATGCTTAAACTTAACTTCTTGAATCACTCTATCTATTGATGAAGACCGCATTAAAATTTGTTAGGTAGTTAATAAGATCTAAGCGTACATAGATACAATGGGACAAATGTTGTAAAGACAAGTAGAAAGGCACATTACCCTACACATATATAGTTCACACAGCGGATCTAGGCTTCCGTGAAGTTAGCCGTTTGTGATCGAAACGGCTAATTTCACGACGGCCGAGATCCGTTGTGAGAACTATACACGATAATGCTTTTTCCTAAAGTTTTAATCAACATTTCATACACACTCGCTTAGCTATTTAAAAACATGTAAAAATCCATTAGAAAACTTATTGTAATTGTACATAGTTCGTTTACATTATGAATAATAAAATCGTATAACGGTTAGCACTCGAGCCAACAATGATTTAGAGCACTGCGCCCACCAAACACAACCTTAATCTAAGTGTATACTAGCGATCCGCCCAGGCTTCACACGGGTGCTATTTGTATAAATCTTCCTCTTGAATCAGCGTACAAACGAACAGACGCTAGGAAGCGACTTTGTTTATAGCATCATCTAGCCCCAAGCTATGCAAAGCTAGTGTTATGGGTATAGTTCTCACAACGGATCTCGGCCGTCGTGAAATTAGCCGTTTTGTTGCGCAATAAAGCTTTTTCAAATTAAATTGTTTTTGCGCATCACAAACGGTTAACTTCACGGAAGCCTAGATCCGCTGTGCGAATTATACACAATCTAAATAATTAACATCTAAGTTCAACATGACATGTATTTCAAGCAATAAAAATACTTTGACTTTATTTGTTCCAAGTCGGGATCGAACCCGCAACCTATGTTAATTATGCAATGATAACAATTTCAATGACACTAAACAATTCGTTTAAAACACCCAATCACCACTATACACACTACTTTTTGTTCCGAATAAATACATTTTGATTTGATTTTTGATACACACTACTAAACTTATTTCTGAGAATTCTACCTTCCATAAATTCACACACATTTTCGTCACATGTAATGGGGGAAGCGGAAGGGGTCCACAAAGTGTGACATAAAAAAGTAGGTACTAAAATGTAATTACAAAATTACAGAAAACCATCGACACGACGAAATTAACGCAACGCCCCTCAACTACAAATCTAAAGTATAATATTGTCCCAAGTATTCAACATTCGAACACTTCCAATTTGATCTCGACATTGTGAGTGAGCTTCATCATGCACTGTAATTTCGGCTCACGGCACCGCGCGGCTTACAGTGGGTCAGGGCGCGGCTCAATGTGGCTCAAGGCGTGGGTCTGCGCGCGGCTCACAGTGTGTCAGGGCGCGGCTCACAGTGGGTCAGGGCGCGGCTCACAGTGTGTCAGGGCGCGGCTCACAGTGGGTCAGGGCGCGGCTCACAGTGGGTCAGGGCGCGGGTCAGGGCTTGCGCTCACCGGCGCGTTTGCGCGATGCGCTGCACGGAGGACATGCCGTCCACGAAGCGAGTGCGGAACAGCACGTTCGCGTTGTTGAACATGCCGTCTTTCAATGACACTATGATGAACTGAAAGGGAAAGAGCGTTACTTGATATGATTGAATAAAGCGATTTTTAATATATCCTATCCTACTAATATTATAAATGAGAAAGTATGTGTGGGTGTGTGTACGTGTGTGAATGCTTGTTACCACGTATCTCCTTGACGACTTACCGATTGGGATGAAACTTGAAATAAAAACAGCTTACGGAATGACACATAGGCTACTGACCGATGTGGCGCAGCGGGCGCAGGTCCGCCTGCGACGCAGAGGTTGCGGGTTCGATTCCCGCCTCGGAGCAAATGTTTGTACGATCTACAAATATTTGTTCCGGGTGTTCTGGGTATTTTCTATATATAATAAAAAATATCTATCTATGTATTGTATTGTATTAAGTATATATCAGTCATCTAGTACCCATAATACAGCTCTGTTTAACAGCAGCTTACTTTGGGGCTAGATGATGCTGTGTGGATTGTCCAGCATTATTTATTTATTTATTTATTTACTTTTTATCCCGGGAAAATTAACTTTTCCTGTGGGATAGCATAAAAACTGCAAAAAACGCGGGTGAAGCCGTGCGGGTTAGCTCGTTTTTTATATTTTATCGGCATCAGGAGCCTTATTCGCTATGATCAAACGCGGGCTATTATTCATTACGATATCTGCGTGGAATCGTTGTCAACGAGCCACGTTTTAGGGCTCGTCTAACTGTTTTTCAAAGTTAACAAAGTTTCTATCGAAAGCGAAACTATCGCTATTGAAACAACACAGATACGGAAAACCATTAACAATTTCACACCATGTCGCGTATAGAACACGTTACTGGGAAGGAATGTGTATGTAATAGCGAATAGGCCCCCAGGAGGTCGGTTGCGTTACCTGGGAGTGTCGGAAGTGGTCCCGCAGCATGATGCCTATGTTCTGCGTGTGCGAGAGGTCGAGCGCCGCGTCCACCTCGTCCAGGATGTAGAGCGGCGCCGGCTTGAACAGCAGCATGGCCAGCACCAGCGACAGCGCCACCAGCGAGCGCTGTCCGCCCGACAGCTCGCCCAGCGACTCCTTCCACGTGCCGTTGAACCCCACGCGGACCTGCCCTCACCTATACATTACTGTACTCTCTACTCGTGCCTCGTGCATCACCGTGTCACGCACACTCCTGTACAGTACCTCTAGTCCGTCGAGCACGGTGGAGGCGTGCGGAGGACGCAGCTCTGCCTGCGCGCCGGGCAGGAGGGAGCTGAAGATGGATCCGAAGTCGCGGTTGACTTGCGCGCACGCCTGTATCAGCGTGCGGCGCTTCTTCTCGTCCAGCTCGTGCATCACCTCCACCAGCTTCGCGCGGTCCGCTTCCACTATCCTCTTCTTGCGGAGCAGGTCTTGGTACTGGAGAGTTACATCATTTAAGTTCAATCTATTACAGTTCAATAGAGATGCGTGTATTTTTTTAAATAACTTTAAAAAGAGGTTTTTTTTTATTTGTTTAAGTTTACCAGCAGTTATTACACAATGCGTCTAACTTAATCTACAAGTCTTATTCTATGTGCATAACCTTTTACAGGCAAACACCACATGCATATATAATATTTATTTTAAATGCTAAAGACTGTAAAAACACAATGACCCGAGATAAGAACTAACATATTACCTACGTACCTTCCCACTATTTATTAATTTATCTGTATTTGATCAAATCAAATCAATATATTGTATTTCTTAGAATAATATTATGTAGCAAGCGATGAGTCGTTATGAGTGGTAAATCTGATTTTTTTTTTTATTTGAGCTGCATATGTAACCTGTTCTTCCTCCTTGCCCAGCAAGGTGTGGGCCCTGGCGTTGAGGCCCCGAGCCAGCTTGTCCCTCCTCTCTATGAGCTGCGCGAGGCGCTGTCCCGCGAGATGCGCCTGCCTCGCCACAAAGTCGTATATCCCGCCCGGCGCTCCGAAGAACTGTTTCTCTTGAACGATCCATGGATGTGTCTTCTCCATCTGTCTCATCTGGAAATTACAATGTTTACTTATTTGACTGTGAAACGCGAAGTCACTATTAGACAACTTACTACGGGTTAGATCATATAACCCGAAATAATACTTATGAGAGCAAAATAATATTTTACGGTGTGGGCACTTTTTTGAATCTAGCATCCTGTAGCGAGGGATTCTTTAGTAGAATCTTGTAGCGAGGGGCTCTTCTTTTTTTTATTTTATTCAGTCGACGCGACGCGAGTGACGCGACTAAGGGCCGTGTCGTACAAAAAAAAAATATTCTTTGAATAAAGACTGGCCGTTGTTCCAGCCAGTATTTATTCAAACAATATTGCGTTCGATTTATTTGGCACTGAACACTTAAGATGTTGAAAATTGCGCGGCAAAGATTATTGCGGCGCACTTATAAAAAGGATTAAAAACTCATTACATGCCCGCTAAAAGTTTCATAAATAAAACCCCACCTTTAGGCGAACCAAGTCGTCCTTTTCGAATAGATGGGATGAAAAGAGTTTTGGAATGAAGCCCTTGAGAAATAAATAAATAGAGAAAGATGATATTAATAATATAACGGACCGTAACTAGATTTACACTGCCCAAAACAGGAAATAATGGAGATTGAAGGAGGCCAACACCAGTTTACTGGTTGTGAATGGCTGTGAAGACTTTGCGCTGATATCCTAGATACGTAAAAAATACATGTTTGACAAGCGCTAAAACAACTGTGTATTATTTTTGGGTATCATTTTTGCTTAATAACTTTGTAAATACTACCGATTAGGTGGTGTGGTAGCTCGGCAACAAAGACCTTTTTTCCTCAATATTAAAAAAAAAATTGTAGTAAGACAGTAAAGAGCTAGAACACTTACTTCTTCCTCGCATTCATCAGCGTCGTCCTTGATTTTCTTCAGCTCGTAGTCGAGCTCCTTGATCTTCAGCTCGTTCTCCTGGTTGAGCTTGAGGAGCTGTTCCTTGAGCTGCAGCCGGCGCGCCACCTCCGTGTTGCGCCCCGATATCTCCGCCTTCTGATGCTTGATGCGGGCCTGCAACTCTTTTACTGCTTCCTGGAATGGTGGTGTGATATTATTATTATTTTCAAGAGTAGTAGAGTTCTCTGTGATAGAGCTCGTCCGGGGAAGGTCTACCACCATACCTATTTATGCCGCCAAGCAGTAACGCTCGCAATGCTGTGTTCCGGTGTGAAGGGTATGGTTTCCGGTGAAATTACTGGCACATGAGGCTTTCGATCTTAGCCTCAAGGTGGCAACCCGCGAGTGATACCTCTGGTATTGCAAGCGTCCATAGGCTGCGGTAACCGCTTACCATCTTGTGGGCCGTACGCTCGGTTGCCACTTCAGTTGTATAAATAAAAAAAAATGAAAAAATAACCCATATCGTCCCACTGCTCGGCAAAGGTCTACTTTCTCTCTCTCTGGTATAATATAAATAATACCTATTTTGTCCAACTAAATAGTTGGATATTAGAATACTAACTTCCAACCTTGACAACCAATTCGGATTGAGAGTGTGAATAGATGCTGATGGTTGGTAGAACGGTTAGCACGGACTGCTCAGCCGTCTCCAGACGCAGTCTCTAGCTCCTGCTCAATGCTCATACCGTGGCTATTTTGTGGTCCTCGAGCGCCTGCTGAAGAGTCTGCTGCAGCAGCTCGGAGGCCTGCTCCGTGTCGGCGAGATGCGCCCGGCTGGTGGCTACGGACTGGTGCAGCTCCGCCGTCTCCAGGCGCAGGGTCTCCAGCTCCTGCTCGCGGTTCTTCCACGCTGCCCCGTGCACCTGGGCGTCGCGCTTCGCCTTCTTGAGGGCTTCCTCCGCTTTCTTGAACTCTCTGAACGACATCGTTATTGTTGTATCTCCTTATATATCAAAATGAATTGCTGTGCGTTAGGCTCGCTAAAACTCGACAACGGCTGGACCGATTTCGCTAATTTTGGTCTTGAAATATTAGTAGGAGTCCAGGGAAGGTTAAAACGGTATGAAAATGTGCAAAATTTCGATAAATAAACGCGAGTGAAACTGCGCGGGTCAGCTAGTTGTTAGATAGATAAAGCTTCTGTTTCTAACGATACACAAATTTATGTACATCATCATATTATCAGCCGATAGACATCCACTGTTGGACATTGGCCTTCCCCAAAGAACGCAATGACGACGGATTTTGAGCGTTCACCATCAACCGACTTCCTGCGACCGCTTTAATGTCATCGGTCCATCGAGTGGGGGGCCGTCCTACACTTGGTTTATCAAGTTCGTGGTCGCCATTAGAGAACATTAGCGGTTATCGGTTCTGCGAGCTATATAGCCTGCCAATGCCATTTCAACTTACTATAAATCATCTTTAATTGTACGAGCACGTACATTGACCCACATTATTAGTGCCTTCGGTGCACTTTACGCCAGTAATTGGAATCATCAAATCAGTTCGCGATCGGCTAACTATCAAGCCACGCGTCTCATATCATTTCTAATTAGCATCGTTTTATCTATCAAATTATATCAGTTAAAATTTACCATAGTGTTTTTGCTGGTATAACCTTATCATCATCCCAGGGTGTACGGACCGTACATTAATTTTAAGATTTTAATTAGCTCTTTTCGCCTGAAATACAGGATTACTAGTTCAGGCTCAAGTGTTATGCATACCTATGTCTAAGATTTTCCATTTGTTATCCATCTATTATGCCTTGTTTAAATTTAATAAACTATCACCGCAAATTATTTCAATGTCTCTGCATTTATGTAAGTTCGTATAAGTCAGTGGTCAACTCTATCGACGGAGTTAATAGGCCGCCTGAAGGCCTCAGTCGATAGCCAAGCAGCTCACCTCTCCCTGTGTCCCTTGATGTCTTTCAGCTTGAGGTCGAGGTCGCGCGCCCGCTCCGCCGTCTCCCTCTGCGTCGTCCTGTCTCGCTCTACCGCCGCTGTCATTTCTCTCACCTGATAGAGATAGACAAATACTAATATTTTATTAACCACAAATACAAATGTCGACACAGTAGTGATTCACTGGTTTCTGAGTTAGTTTTCACTGTGTTACAGAAAGACAGTTGATTCCCCAAAATGTAACTTATGGATATGGCAAAAGAACATTTTGTATCCATATTATATAAAAACTGTAGTATAATTATTCTATCTGTGTAAATAATTTTAAACACTATTTTAAAAGATAAGTACAAAAATATAATTAAAAAAAAAAATGTACAACACCAAAACCCACTATATTATTTAAATACTTTATAGAGATATTAATCATTTGCAAATAGACTATCTAGTCTTAGTAGATAGATAGAAAACACTTTATTGCACACAACACAAAGAAATAAAAACATAAGAGTAATACATAAAACTAGTAGTGGAAGTACAATGGGCGGTCTTATCGCTAAGAGCGCTCTCTTCCAGACAACCTTACGATGGATAGGATCGACGAGTACGTTATTGGACTGTGGCGTAAAAACAAAATAATGATAAAAAACATAATATATTATAATACTTTAAAAATATTTAGATTTAGATTTAAATTTAATATATATCTTAAATATCTTAAATGTTAAAATTATTCTTAAGTTTTTTAAGAATAATTTTAACATTCTAATTAAAGTGCATATAAATAAATAAAATAAAATAAAATTCGTTCATTTCAGGCATTGTAAATACACCCATATCACAAAAGCATAGATTGTCAGCAAAAATAAGTTTATTTATTTCACAAGAAGCAATGTCTTACACTAATATAAGTAGGTTTGTTAGCACAAGTTTGTTACAGTAGGTTAGTTTAGCTAAGGGGTAAGAAGTAGTGTCCATGCGGCAGGCATATAACCGTGACCCCACACTAGGATTCCCTGTATTGTAGTATCTAAGCCACATACCAACCCCATAGGCAACACTTATTTATATAACTAGGTACTGTTTTTACTGTTGTTAGGTACTGTTGTTGGAACTCGTGTACAAAATGCGTTTATGAGAGAGATCGCCCGGCGTGCTGGCGTCTTGTTCGCGTGCCAGCTCCGCATAGCTAGCTTATACATAATATCTATAATAAGTACCTACTATTAACATATATACTCATACATTATATATACTAATTATATACTACAAGTTAGTAAGTGTATAGTCGACAACCACTAAACCAATTTGGCTGAAATTTAAAACATAGATAGATAATGACTGGGAATAGAACATAGGCTACTTTTTATACTGTTGGTAGTTTAAGGTCCATAAAATATTATTTGTTGCATAAATGTGGAGGTATTTTAAGCATTGTTCTCATTGGAATGTTTCAAGTATTTAATTAAAGTTTTCAAGTATTTTTTCAAGTGTTTAATGTGATAGTGTCAACAATATTTAGTACAAAGCGGCATCTATCAAAGTAGTATGTGAAGCAGAGAAGAGAAGAGAAGAGAAGAGAAGAGAAGAGAAGAGAAGAGAAGAGAAGAGAAGAGAAGAGAAGAGAAGAGAAGAGAAGAGAAGAGAAGAGAAGAGAAGAGAAGAGAAGAGAAGAGAAGAGAAGAGAAGAGAAGAGAAGAGAAGAGAAGAGAAGAGAAGAGAAGCAAATAAGTACCTGCGCCTCGAGGCTCTGTATCTCTGTGTGCGTGCGCGCGTGCTCTGTGGTGGCGACGCGCGCGCGCACCACGCCCAGCTCGTGCGCTGTCATGTCGTATCTGTAACACACCACACCACACCACACTACACCACACCACACGTGCATCACCCATATACCTGCTACGACTCTTCACCAACACTCCGTCAAGGTGAGTACCACCGCAGTGCCAGATATTCTACCTCCAAGCAGTAGTGTGCAAGCTGCACTGTGTTTAGCTTTGAAGGGCACTGTAGCAAGTGAAATTACTGGGCGAAAGAAACTTAACAACGTCTAGGGGTGATGAGCGCAGTGCAGTGCCAGAGCTTTAAAACTTCAGCTTTGGGTGGCACTGCATCTGTTATGGTCAGGCGTGGCGCTTAACATCAGGCGGGCGCCTTGATAGACTTGTCACTTGCTGACATAAAAATTAAAAAAACTAATTATAAAGGTCACAGCTCATTAGACCTCTCTTATTTATGGACCACCTGTCGAGAAGGTGTGGACGCCGAGCTAACAGGCTGTGCTAATATTATGTAATGATCTGTGACCTTTAAACCTCTGTTAGCTAATGCGTCTTTCAAATATATCGTCTTTGTTCATTGACATAAGAATGACAATTCAAGACAATACTTAGCCGTTAAATTACATTTTCTTTTATGAATAAGGGCTTTGAAACCAATACCAGTACTAACATCAATTTGATTCAATTTAAATTATTGATTTTATCTATTGACATACATTAGGAGTAGTAGAGTTCTCTGTGATAGAGCTCGTCCGGGGAAGGACTATCACCAAACCCATACCTATTTCTGCCGCCAAGCAAGCCTGTGAAGGGTATGGTTTCCGGTGAAATTACTGGCACATGAGGCTTTCGATCTTAGCCTCAAGGTGGCAACCCGCCAGTGATACCTCTGGTATAGCAAGCGTCCATTTGGCTGCGGTAACCGCTTACCATCTTGTGGACCGTACGCTTAATTGCAACTACAGTTGTATAAAAAAAAAACATAAAATCACGCCTGTATCCCGTAGGGGTAGGCAGAGACCACGGATTTCCACTTGCTTCGATCCTGACACACCTCTCTTGCTTCATTTACTCTCATCACATTCTTCATACACGCTCGTCGGTTTAGGGTACTCCTGACCTGGCCTTTCTTTAGCACGTCTTCAATTTGATCGTAATACGTGCGTCGAGATCTTCCCCTTCCAACTGACATTATTATATTATCTATTGACAATGGTACATTTTTCTGTTCTAAACAGTAAAGGAAACATGGCGAGAAAATCAGCATATCCAAGCAAAAAAGATTCGAAAGACATGTGCTAAGATGTGTCCCGACGGTAGATTGTGAGGCTAAACAGATGATGGGTATTACTTTTGCTTCAGGCCCTGGTACTTGTCAGCTAGCTGCTGCATGGCTGCCAGCTCCGCGTTGCAATCAGCCAGCTGCTGCTCCGCCGTCTGCAGCTCTCGCTCCTGTTGCTGCAACTCTTGCAGTTGCAGCAACACTGAGCCTCCCTGTAAGCGTTCACTTGATTGTAGTTCGGTTCATAGTGATTTGTGATGTGATTATGATATGATGTGTGAAGGCTTGATACCGATATCAATAATACCTGTATTACAGTGGTAATTACGCTATTTTTTTCGATAAACTCGAGTATCGATGCTTTGCTTTAAAATACCGGTATTCAAAGCGGTTCCCTCCGGTCCTAGTGTACCGATTGGGACGGGCGCGTGCTTCTCAATTTGATTATATTTCGTGTGTGGAACATTTTCAGAGCTTTCTCTCTCGCTTGCACCAAATTGAATTGTTTATACCGATACTTACTGAATTTACCGATATTTTATTATCGATACCGATTAAATTACCGATACCGCACTAAGCCTAATTATATAGATTCTAAAAAAATACCGCTATAATTTGTACCAAAGATGTACCGGGACCACGTCAAGATCGGTCGAGCCGGTATTTGAAAATAGCGCTGTTCTAAGCCCTGGATGTGATGTTTGGTTATGTTATGTTATGTTATGTTATGCGGCATGGGTTGGTTGGTTGGATGGCATGGGATACCTTAGCCCGGGCGCCACCTGCGAGCGTGCCCGAGGGGTCGAACACGTCCCCGTCGAGCGTGACGCAGCGGCGGCGCACGCGCGGATGGAAGCAGACGCGCTTGGCCGTGTCGAGGTCGCGACACACGAGCGTGGCGCCGAACACCCACGACATCGCCGGCTCCAAGTGCGCAGAGTACGAGATCAGGTTCAGAGCCAGTTGCACGTTCTCGGGACCCCCGCCCTGCACAGACATGGAATCATACTATTAGCGATTCTCCGAACGACAATATTTGTTCCGGGTGTTCTGACTGTTTTCTATGTATTGTATTATGTATATCAGTCATCTAGTACCCATCACACAACTTTTATTTCAAGTGAGCAACTTACTGCATTTTGCGGCACCATTCTCGTCATCCTGTGCCATCCACCGATCCGCATTGGGTGCGCGTGGTGGATTAAAACCAAATAAAATTCGCTTAAGACACACTCCAAACACTCAATAAAATGTAAGAATGAAACAAACGCGTCGCAATCACTACATACAAGGTTTGTACATGTTAACGGAGCCATTGTATGTGTGAGTGTCATGGTTGGCATTATTTATCGCAAGAGCGAGATAGCACGCTTTCGCTCGCGCATGTAATGCGCGCGAGGTGGAAAGAGCGCACTGCAGATACACACAAACTAAATAAGTGCGCGTGCTTTTAGTTTCGGCCACCTCAAAAGTGCCCTCAAACGGGGTGAAGTAAGTAAAACCGGTGGGAGGTAGGGAGTGGTCTTTCTGTACATAGTACTATTTGTTATATGCTTGAGAGTAGGCGAATGTCTCAGCAGTGGACACATCAAAAGGCTGTCGCGATGATTGTTTTTATCGGTAAAATGATTCGGTAATTCTTTAGTATAGGCACATAAAACCCCAACCTTATTCTTACAGGAATAGAGCTTACAATATCCTGCGCGGCGACGATGCGGCTGTCGACGCCCTGCCCGCAGATCTTTTTGAATGGTATGATGATGGTGCGTGTCTAAATCCTCAACCTTTCTGTGGAAGGAATAGAGCTTACAATTTCCTGCGCGGCGGCGACGGTGCGGCTGTCGATGACCTGTCCGGAGATCTTGTTGAGCGGGATGATGGTGGTGCGCGTCTGCAGGTTACCGCGCTGCAGCAGCAGCTTGCTGGTCACCTCCGTGTCTACCACCACGTTGTATAACTATAAATGTAAAATATATAAATAATAATGATAATAGACTTTTTTTAAGTCAAACAGTGACAAGACGGCCGCGATGTTTAACGCCACGCCTGGCGATATCCACCATATATATAAAAAATTATCTGCAATCGGCTTCTTAGCCATAATCCGGGGAAGGACTACCACCATACCTATTTCTACCGCCAAGCAGTAATGCTCGCATTGCTGTGTTCCGGTGTGAAGGGTATGGTTTCCGGTGAAATTACTGGCACGTGAGGCTTTCGAGCTTAGCCTCAAGGTGGCAACCCGCGAGTGATACCTTTGGTATTTCAAGCGTCCATAGGCTGCGGTAGCCGCTTATCATCTTGTGGGCCGTACGCTTGGTTGCCACTTCAGTTAAAAAAAACTAATTTTATCCAGGATTGTGGTTCAGGGTGCAATTCCATCGAATATGTCCCTATATAGTTTAGCAGTAATCAGTTCCTTTGGTCAAGATTGAGTATTTGCCATCTCTTCAGGCGGTTAACATTTTGTTGAGTATCTAATAGGTTCTTGGCTAGTTCATTTGTATGATTTTAAGGTCTTTTCTTGTATTTTTTACTATTCTTGCTAACTTCCTCCTTAACGGTTGCCATTTCAAGGTGTTCATGTATTTCCGTGTTTCTCACAAACCAGACTTTACATAGGTTAATGAATAGAGCATACACAATACTCAATTCATTTATTGCTCTCATATGGTTTGTTCATTTACAGTTGTTATATAATAGGTGGTATCACATATGAACCCTGTAAAAGGGTATGACAACATGGAGGTAGGCCGAAGTTAGCTAGGAGATAGTTTAAATAAGTAGGAAGTAGATAACCGCCTTCCGATCTTAAGGTCGTGGGTTTAAACCCGGTCGTGCACCTATGGATTTTTCTGTTCGAAAAATTTATGTGCGCAATACCAGTGCTCTCATACGGTGAAGTAAAACATCGTGAGGAAACCGGCATATCCAAGAACTAAAAATTCGCTAGGCATGTGCCATCCACCAATCCTCATTGGGTCCGCGTGGTGGATTAAGACCCAATCACTCTCGCCCGAGAGTAGGCCAGTGTCTCAGCAGTGGGAACATAGAAGGCTGTCATGATGAAGTAGATAAATGCATGCTTGTCTAGATAGAACCTGCCTACTCTTCACTTTTGAAGACTATACGGTTGTGAAAACAGAGAAAACGGATGACTAGATAGCTCACCCTTCCTCCGGCTGCAGTTTCCAAAGCAGTGCAGTACACCGGATCGCTCACGTCGATCAGTCTCGCGATAGTTCCTGCAATCGAAACGTACCGATGACAACAACGTGCAAGATTGCATTTATAGAGTTTTTTTTTTTTTATACAACTGAAGTGGCAACCAAGCGTACGGCCCACAAGATGGTAAGCGGTTACCGCAGCCTATGGACGCTTGCAATACCAGAGGTATCACTCGCGGGTTGCCACCTTGAGGCTAAGATCGAAAGCCTCATGTGCCAGTAATTTCACCGGAAACCATACCCTTCACACCGGAACACAGCAATGCGAGCATTACTGCTTGGCGGCAGAAATAGGTATGGTGGTAGTCCTTCCCCAGACGAGCTCTATCACAGAGAACTCTACTACTCTTAAACAGATTAAAACAACTTAAATAGATTTAAACAGCTGTCTCCTCATTCATATAAACCTGTAATTCTAGCGGCTTGCTAAGTATTGTATCGACGACCGATGTGGCGCAGCGGGCGCAGGTCCGCCTGCGACGCGGAGGTTGCGGGTTCGATTCCCGCCTCGGGTCAAATGTTTGTACGATCTACAAATATTTGTTCCGGGTGTTCTGGGTAATTTCTATATTAATAAAAAATATCTATCTTTGTATTGTATTGTATTAAGTAAGTCATCTAGTACCCATAATACAGCTCTGTTTAACAGCAGCTTACCTTGGGGCTAGATGATGCTGTGTGGATTGTCCAGCATTACTTATTTATTTATTTTTATTTCCTTGTCATTGTTACGGTTACATTACACGAGGTCATAGGCGAGACAATCCACTAAGCCAATCCAATGAAAATCAAATGAATTTTGGAAATATGTTTACATGCAGGCTTATATTAGAATCAGTTTCTAGTAATGACCGTGAAGGTCGCACGCGTAGAGATGGGTAAACGTAGTGTTTCGTTTACTTTGATTTGATATTTAGATAGATATTTATTTATTGGTTACATAGAGCACTGGTGGTCTAGTGGTAGTGACCCCGCCTTCCGAACCTAAGGTCGTGGGTTCGAATCCGGTCGTGCACCAATGGATTTTTCGCTACGAAAAATTTATGTGCGCAGTGCCAGTGCTCTCATACGGTGAAGGAAAACAGCGTGAGGAAACCGGCATGTCCAAGAACTAAAAATTCGAAAGACATGTGCCATCCACCAATCCGCATTGGGTCCGCGTGGTGGATTAAGACCCAATCACTCTCGCTGGAGAGTAGGCCAGTGTCCCAGCAGTGGGAACATTAGAAGGCTGTCATGACATGATGACTGCTTACATGTAGGTACAAAGTTCGTATGGATCTTAATTAATACATTGCCAGTAGGAAATATTGAGTTTGATTGACTAAAATAGTAAACAGGTAATTACGACGCAGATACAAAAACATTAAACAAAATCAATTACATGTCAAATTAACAAAATATAAATAAAATAAATATGATTTTGTTCACTTTCACAACAGATTTTTACAACCACTTTCTCTAGAGATAGATATGATTATTATCACAGAACAGTGATATAATATGTTAATAAATAAATAAATAATAAATAATGCTGGACAATCCACACAGCATCATCTAGCCTATGGTAAGCTGCTGTTAAACAGAGCTGTATTATGGGTACTAGATGACTGATATATATTTAATACAATACAATACATAGATAGATATTTTTTATTATACATAGAAAACACCCAGAACACCCGGAACAAATATTTGCAGATCCTACAAACATTTGTCCCAAGGCGGGAATCGAACCCGCAACCTCTGCGTCGCAGGCGGACCTTCGCCCACCGCGCCACATTGGTCGTCATAAGAAAGATTTGAGTTTGTTGCCAGATTTTTCTAGGCTGGAGCGCGTGGAACTGTCGTAAATTCACTTAGCTTTAAGACGTTTCAAAATGATCCTTGTTAATATAAATAATGAATAAATATATTTTTTACTTTACTTTACTTTAAAGACATCAGCTAACAGAGGTTTAAAATAGGTTATGGATAAGGTATGGATCTCAGTGGCGCGCTGTACTGTAGTGTAGTGTAGTGTAGTGTAGTGTACAGTAATGCACTCACCGGATACCCTGTTAGAGTTGAAGTTTGGTTGCGGCGGAGTGTAGCGGAAGTGGCAGCGCTGCAGACGCGAGGAGGCGGCGTCCACGGCGTCGCGGCGCGCGCGCAGGCGCTGTTGCAGCGAGCGCGTCTGCAGCTGCAGCTGCGCGTGCCGCTCCGAGTTGAACGGTATATTCGCCAGCGACCTCTGCTAATTCATATTTTATTGATATTTTCTGACATTTAAAATAAGTTCGTCCTGATAAAAAGTTCTTTAACCTGATCCTAAAATTACTGATAAGAACTTAGACTATATTGTATTTTTTTTTTCTTAATTATTATTTATTATTGTTGGGAATCGAGATAAGCGGCGTAATAATGAAAAAACGCCCCGTTGCGGGTCATTGACACGCGCAGGTCAAGGACGCGCGGGTTATTGACTCGCGGTTCATTGACGCGCGGGTCACTGACACGTGCCGAGCGCTGCTTTTTCGATTTCTAACAAGGATAACTAATTATTAAGCAGAATACGTAATTTTTTTTCTAAATATAAAAAAAGAATGTTTAGAAAAAAAAAAGGTATATGTATTTTTTTTTATGTGTGAAACCTATCCCTTAAGTTTGTCAGGTTAATAATGAATGACCTTATATACTCCGATATACTACTCCGTTGCAATCGCTAAATCAATTAAGTCCAATTAAAAGTAAAAATGTATATGTTACATTTGCCGCCCCGCTATGTTGCCCGCGGTTTGAGTATTAAAATAAAAAAACTTATTTCAACCTCCAGGTCATTCAAGGCGCCTGCTTCTGTGCGTCGTGAGGTCTCGGACACCGCGAGTATACTCTTATATCGTGCCAGTTTTTGTGATTCAACTTATATCCGTGAATGCTCTGAACTAAGAAGTCTCCGACATAAGTTGATCTACTATATTTGCCGCGCTTATAGCTTTGAGAGTAAACCACAGGTCCCACCGGATAAAAAATAGAATGCAACCTCCAGTTCGTCATGCTGCGCCTGCTTCTCCCGGATGTGGTCCTGGTCCCGCTGGTGCTGCTTGGAGCTGGAGGCGAACTCAGCGCGCAGGCGGCCCAGTCGCGCCTCCGCCGCCTTCTGCTCCATCGCCGACTGCGTGATGCGCGTCGACGCCTCCATGGCCTCTTGCTTCGCCGCTGGAAGATACTGCCCTAACTATAGTGCAGCCAGCGGATCTTAGCCGTTTCGATGCGCAATGCTTTTTGAACTGAATTGTCTTTGCGCATCACAAACGGCTAACTTCACGATGGCTATACGTGATTAATCAGCGTGCGTTCCGTCAAGAACTGGAAAGATTAGGTAACTTGTTGCTTTTTAAAGGCGCTGGCCATAAAAAGTGTAGCTAAGCTGCGTGTAACAACCTTTTTGCTGTCACTAGCTGCTGGAACAAAAGGCAACCGCTACGACTGTATGAATAGTGAAGGGTGAGCTTTAACATTTCGAGCTTAGCCATAAGTACATAAAACGTGTTAATAAGTGTATATCAACCTTCTTGCTGGCTGCTGCTCGAATAAAAGGCAACACTCACAATAGGCATGATGACTGATTTTAAAAACTGTTCTGTTGTGTTCAGAAGTATCGACTTTATGCAATTATTATTCCAAATATTAGTAGTAAAAAAATGCGATTTAAATTTCAATTTCAAAATTCACGCCAAAATGCACCGAGTTCGTTCAAGTACCGAGTGACCGCGGTAACGTCATTATGTTAGTTTTCAATGTAAAATGTTAGTAACAAGGTTCAAAATTCTACAATTTTTTTTGATGTCACTTATCAGAGAACCAAGATGCTCAGATTGATGTTCAACCTTATATGGCCGATTGCCGTATTTTATAGTTTTATTTAATTAACAATATTATCAATCTCACATCTGATGTAAAAAGATAATTATATGGTTTTTATATTCCTTGAATCCTTTTTCACTAGGTGAAATCGTGATTTTAGTGATTCTTGGTTACTGTCATCATGCCTATTATGTGTAAATAAACTGTGCTTAGCAAGCTACTTGTTAGTTGCTGTCACTAGCTGCTGGAATAAAAGGCAACCGCCACAATAGTATGATGAGTGTTGAGATCGCAAGCTTAGCTTAGCTTAGCTTACCCATAAGCTGGTCCTGCAGCGAGTCGGAGGCGCCCTCGAGCCCCGAGCTGACGGCCAGGAAGCGCGCCTGCGCCGCTGCTAGCGCCGCCGAGCTCTCCGAGCTGGCGACGCGCAGTCCCTCGAACGTCGACGACGCCTGCCCATACACTTTATTCAGATATTGCTACTGAAGAGGGATCATCAAAAAAAAAGCTAGGCGCGGGGAACTGGCGTAAATTCACCTACCTTTAAGACTTATCCTTTTTTTGCAACTCTATACCCGTAAGTATTCACAAAAATTGTAACGTTAGCGGCTCGCTAAGTATTGTTTTTCTTTGTCATTTATATGTCAAGAAATAAAGATGATAACAGATTTGAAACACATATTAGCTAACAAAAGTTTATAGCATGATTATGAATTTCGCTCCTGATATTTATTTACTTATCGCTAAATAGATCTTTATTTGAGCTACTACTAGTTTATAATAATCGAGCTGACCCGCGCGGCATCGCCCGCGTTTTTGCAGTTTTTATGATATCCCACAGAAACAGTAGTTTTTTCGAGATATAAAGTAGCCTGTGTTATTCCAGAACTTAAACTATCTATCAATTTTATCATAATCGCTAAAGTCGCCACGGAGATGGATACAACTTAAATGGCAACCAAGCGTACGGCCCACAAAATGGTAAGCGGGTACCGCAGTCTATGGACGCTTGCAATACCAGAGGTATCACTCGCGGGTTGCCACCTTGAGGCATAGAACGAAAGCCTCATGGGCCAGTAATTTCACCGGAACACAGCAATGCTCACATTACTGCTTCGAGGCTGAAATAGGTACGGTGGTAGTACTTCTCCGGACGTGTTCCATCACAATGCGCGTGGTACTCTTGTAAATGATGGATGAATGATATAATGAGGACTAACGTGATCGAGCGCGGCTTGCTTGGCCTGTAGTGCGGAGACGTCATCGTGCAGCGCCTGGTGCAGCAGACGCGCGCGCTGCGAGTGCGTGGAGACGGCGTCGCGTGCGCCGCGCACCGCACTCTCCGCACCAGCCTCCGCGCGCTCGCCCACCCCTAACTCGCTCTCCAGACCCTTGAGGATGTGAGCGTTCTCCTGACAAACACCATCACGGGATCTTATTATATTTATTCATTAATACACTTATAAAGTAGCTGTAGCTCTTCATTATGAAAAGTTCAATCTATTCAGCATAACATAAGATAAGATTTATTGCATTTATTATACCTAAATGTCATTTATATTATATAAATGTTTGTCACATAGCCATGATTTTACCTTTCCTCTGAACTGTCTATATGAAAGTTCTTTAATGGATGTTGGTAGCCGATTATATATTTTAATACACATTGCATAACAATTTTTTGAAAATACAGACATTCACCACCTCTGGTGTTGCGTTGATCTTTGGCTGTGATGATGAGGTCAAAAATGTACATGCATGCTAGTGGCATAATGCCCAGATTTTGAAATCTAATCATCATGAAGTCTAATTATTAATAAAAAAAAAACAAGAACCGACTTCAAAATTGATAATTATTGTTTTGATGGATTGTGGAGATATGAGAGGATGTACTGATTGATATGCTTTGTATGATTTTTTCAAAAAGCGCTGAACCAGTTCCGTTAATATGGGACTACCTCTGAAGTATTACCTACCTAACAAAAAAAGAATCATCAAAATCAATTCGTAATTGGCAGAGAAGTCGCGTAAATGAAATGAAATGAAATGATTTAATTACTTGAAGTGCGGTTATTTCAATGATCTTAAAACTATTGTCTCACAAACACACTGTAGACACAGCATGCAAAAATTAAAATTAAATCAAAATGATTACTTAAATGTCAAAAGGTATACAATCATAAAATAATAATAAAAATAGTAGTCAACTTTATAGACTTGAGTCAAGAAAAGTTACAATTTTAAATAAAGATATTTGTACTACTAGGCTAGAAATTCATTTTTGACGACCAATGTGGCGCGGTGGGCGAAGATCCGCCTGGTAGGAGGTTGCGGGTTCGATTCCCGCCTCGGGACAAATGTTTGTAGGATCTGCAAATATTTGTTCCGGGTGTTCTGTGTGTTTTCTATGTATAATAAAAAATATCTATCTATGTATTGTATTGTATTAAATATATATCAGTCATCTAGTACCCATAATACAGCTCTGTTTAACAGCAGCTTACCTTGGGGCTAGATGATGTTGTGTGGATTGTCCAGCATTATTTATTTATTTATTATTTTACTTATTTACAGTATAAAAAGATTTTTCGATTAATATTGTTTCTTTTTTATGAATAATCTTACATACAGTCGAATTGATATGAGGAAAAGAAGGGGCCTTTAAAGAAGTCGGTTAAAAACAAGTGATTTCATGACCTAACTTACAGATGAAACTAAGTGTTTGTACGTCACTAAGTATAAAGTTGGTTTACCACATCCAATGTACGTCATTAAGTATAAAGTTGGTTTACCACATCCAATTTCCTATTGATTTCAGCAATCTCCGTGTCAATAACCTTGGCTTCCTTCTCATTTTTTTTGACGCCATCTTTCAGGCCTTTGATATTTTGGCTCACTGTTCGAACTTCCTTTTCTATTTCTACCAGTTTCTTCGTGTTGAGATCATACCTGAGGAATGCATATTTTACTATGATTAGAAAAAACCTTTTTATGATTTGACTACCACATCTGTTCTATCAAAGCTAGTCCTTATTCGTAACTGCAGGTTCTTTTTACGTCAATCAGCATTTGGTCAGTGACCTCAGCGGATAATAAGGTTATGCGTGACAGCTATGGCAACAGCAAGGAGGCGTCCAGCATGAACCCCTTCTAAACACTCCCACCACCCCCGCCACCCCAACTTTCCTATTAACCCCTTCTCAACTCTCCCAAAACCCCCGCCACCCCAACTTTCTTATTAACTCCTTCTCAACTCTCCCGCCACCCCAAATTTCCTATAAACCCCTTCTCAACTCTCCCAAAACCCCCGCCACCCCAACTTTCTTATTAACCCCTTCTCAACTCTCCCGCCACCCCAACTTTCCTATCAACCTAACACCCACGCCACCCCAACTTTCCCACCAACCCAACTCGGAACAAATGTTTGTACGATCTACAAATATTTGTTTTGGGTGTTCTGGGTATTTTCTATACATATATAATTTAAAAAAAAATCTATGTATTGTATTAAGTATATATCAGTCATCTAGTACCCATAATACAGCTCTGTTTAACAGCAGCTTACCTTGGGGCTAGATGATGCTGTGTGGATTGTCCAGCATTATTTATTTTATTTATTTACACATACAATGCCGTCTATTAGCGTTCTAAATCCATGCAAGGTAGTATACTAACATGTATGCCCTGTGCAGCCTCTCAATGCTATCTATTTCTCTCACCACCTTTTGGTGCTCTTGGAATTGTGAACGCTCATCATGCAGCTTCTGCAGCTTGGGAGCTATATCTTCTTTTATGATCTAGAACAACATGGGCTTGGTAACAGATAAAGATAAAGATAATTTCTGTAGAAAAAATTATGTGCACAATGCCAGTACTCTCGTACAGTAAAAGAAAACCTCTTTTAACCTCAGTAAAGGAAAATTTCGAAGGAAATGTGCTATATACCAATACGCATTGGGTCCACATGGTGAGTACGACCCAATCACTCTCGCTCGAGAGTAAGCCAGTGTCCCAGCGGTAGGACATTAGAAGGCTGTCATGATGCTCATGATGCTGATTAACATTACACTTACATTATCAAGCTCCTGGAGTTTAGCATCTTTCCTGGTAATAGTATTCTGAGCCTGTATTTTCTTGGTTTCGTACATACTAGTGCCGGCTGCTTCTTCTATCATTGATAAAATCTGTAAAAAAAAACTTATCTAAGAATTTATCCACATAAAATTACAATTTTATAATTAGGTACATTGTAATTTCAACTACTTCTCTTATGATTTTACTTGTTTCATGGGGTGTTTGAATATTAGCTATAATTATTTGTTTACTAAAATAAAAGTCTATGTGTCAATTAAAGTTTATTTATTTCATTGCTTTAAACATGAGGTGGAACAATAAATGCAAACTTGAGAATACTTATCATCATCATCTATCACTTGTAATTCGCTCTTTTAGTCTAAAATTCAGATTAGTTCAGGCTCAAGTGTTATGTATGTCTATGTCTAAGATTTTGCATTTGTTATCCTATTGTACCTTGTTAAAAATTTCATAAACTAAGAGAAATAAGAATATATAAATAAATATATTCTTATCTAGTTCCTATAGTGCAAGCTTTGCTTAATTTGGCTCTAGATAGTGCAGTGTAAAAATAACACTAACACTACTAATTGAATCAAAATATCTGGCAGTGCAACAAAGAGCTCTTGAGCTTTAGAGTTCACCAAGTTTAAATATTGCTATTTGTAAATTGTTACCTCAGGTGGCTTCATGTTCAGGACCTTGGTGATGCGCCCCTGCATGATGAGGAAGTGTGGGTTGTTCACGTTTAGCTGAATTGAGCAGAATAAGTCGTTCACTCTCTTGTTCTGAACGTTGATCCCATTGATCAGATACTTGTTCTTGCCTCCCATCACTATCTAAAATTTAAAATAAGGACTATAATCTTTAAATAGCATAAAACAAAGTTGCTTCCTACTATCTGTATCTGTGTGTATGTAACACATCTTTTAAACTAGTACTTTTAAAGAGTAGTAGAGTTCTTGGTGATAGAGTTCGTCCGGGAAAGGACTACCACCATACCTATTTCTGCCGCCAAGCAGTAATGCTCGCATTGCTGTGTTCCGGTTCGAAGGGTATGGTTTCCGGTGAAATTACAGGCACATGAGACTTACCATCTAACGTCTCAGGGTGGTAACACGCAAGTGATATCTATGATGTTGCATGCGTACATAGGCTACGGTAACCGCTGACCATCAAGTGGGCCGTACGCTTGGTTACCACTTAAGTAGTATAAAAAAAAAAAAAAAAAAAACTGCACAACAGATTTTAAGGTTATCATCAATATATATAGTGATCGAAGAGTGCAAAGCTGGGGTGGGTCTCAAATACAACTATAAGGAAGATAGAGAGGCCTTGCAGTAAAACTAACTATACTACTAAACTATGAAGCCACATGTTCATGTGTTAGCACAAGTCTCATTATTATTACTGTTATTTGATTATAATTATAATAACAATGAGATATACCTTGTTTATTTATAATGCTGTTTAAGTTTAGTATTTATTATAAAGTAGAAAAGTAATATACCTGTCTGGTGATGGTGATTTCATCAGTAGCCTCATAGCCGATGGGAGCCTGGCTCTTGTCACGGTTATCAAAGGTGATGCTAACAGTGGCTTTCGTGATCCCAGCTTGTCCATGCTTGTAGATCAACTCCTGAAGACTGCTTGCTCTTACCTACAAACATTTTATATATCAACTCACTGATTGCCTGGTAGAGGTCTGCAGTCCGATTTCTAAAAGGCAGTTAAGTTATATGTGATGAGGCCGCCCTTTAAATAACTTTAAGAGTAGTAGAGTTCTCTGTGATAGAGCTCGTCCGGGGAAGGACTACCGCCATACCTATTTCTGCCGCCAAGCAGTAATGCTCGCATTGCTGGGTTTCGGTGTGAAGGGTATGGTTTCCGGTGAAATTACTGGCACATGAGGCTTTCGATCTTAGCCTCAAGGTGGCAACCCGCGAGTGATACCTCTGGTATTGCAAGCGTCCATAGGCTGCGGTAACCGCTTACCATCTTGTGGGCCGTACGCTTGGTTGCCACTTCAGTTGTATAAAAAAAGAAAAAAAAAACTTTTTTAATATATTCTTCTTTGTCTATTTATTTTATGTGGTGATCAAAAATGTGGTTTCTATCTATCAGAAAGGTAACAAAGAGATTAAGTTGCTACACTTATAATAGACCAGTTTTATATAAGACTGGACTATTAAAATTGTAGGTCTGGTAACTGACTTGAACACTAGACCTCTGCCTATATCTATACTAATATTTTATGAGAAGATTTGTATTTTTGTATGTTTGTATTTTTGTTTGTTACAAATAAACTCAAAAACTATTTTAAAAATTCTTTCACCATTATAAAGCCCGAGTAACATAGGCGAGTAATATATTTATTACTAGCAAACCGCCCCGGCTTCGCATGAGTGCGGTTACATTGTATCCGTGCGAAGCTGGGACAGATTTCTATTAGTGTATCATTATTATTATAAATAAATATAAATAATGCTGGACAATCCACACAGCATCATCTAGCCCCAAGGTAAGCTGCTGTTAAACAGAGCTGTATTATTTATGGGTACTAGATGACTGATATATATTTAATACAATACAATACATAGATAGATATTTTTTATTATATATAGAAAATACCCATAATACAATAAATTATAATTTGTTAATACAATTATACAGCTGTTAAACTGATGCGTGTATAGTTTATCAGTGCACTAATTTATATTATCTATCAAGTCTGTTTTTGAAAGCGTATACAGTTATAGTTCCCTCGGGGGATCTAGGCTTCCGTGAAGTTTGCCGTTTCGATGCGCAATGGAGCTTTTCCCAACTAAATTGTCTTTGCGCATCACAAACGGCTAACTTCACGGAAGCCTAGATCCGCCGAGAGAACTTTTTTTTTATACAAGACAGGGATTCTTATCTATGAGGTCTACTTGGCGCCAAAGACGAAGGGAAGACGTACAGTTGGTATTTAGCTTACATTGGACAAATTGGTGATTCCCAGCACGAAGCATATCGAATCCAAGATATTGGACTTGCCGGTACCGTTCAGGCCGGTGATAGCGTTAAAGGCGGGATCGAAGCCGGAGATCTCCACCCGGTTCCCGTACGACTTAAAGCCGTCTAGCGTGATCGACTTTATGTACATGTTGCTCGTTGCGAGATCATGAAGCCTTGTTCAATTAATATTATATAGTTTGTTATGATAAACTTTTATAATAAGCGAAACAAAACGTCCGTTACAACTTTCAACAACAAAACATGTTATCATCCGTGACCGTGTTGTTTGACATTGATTGATACAAAAAAAAAATTAAACCATAGACAAATAAAGTCAATTATTCGTCTATGGTTGGTTAGTAGTCTAGCAGAAGCAAAAGTGTGCACGGTACATGTATATATGGCGGCACGGATTTTAAACTGTTGGACCCCAACAGGGTCCTCACCTTGTTCCGAATTTGAATACGGGTTGATTACGTTTGGTAGGAGCGTTTCCACAATATCCGATCCGATATCGGTATCGGTATATACGATATCAGGGCAAGCTTTAAGTATAAAAATTAAATAAATGTAGGTACCCTTGTAAGTACATAACTGTCTTTCTTATATTATTATGTTCGCTATGATGACCTGCCTGCCCTAAGCACTAAGCAAATTTAAACTTTACAAAGTCTAAACAAAGTATATTTAGGTACATTCCGTGTTCTTATTTTTATATAAATTGTATACAGTAGTTGAGTAGGTACCTACCTTGGGTAAGCTCTGTCCCTGGCACTAAGTCTCTTTTGAGCCTGTATGGCGATGTAATGGTCTTATCTGGACGATTTTGTTGGAAATAATTATATGAAAACAGCAATGGTATTGGCCATCGGATGTAGAATATATCGTTGTCTGACATCGATACCGGAAAAAATATGCGTATTGAACTTGTTGAATTGTAGGTTTTTTAGCAACTCCAATGGCGTCCACTCGTTGTCGCTCGCTAGTGACTAACAAGTTGTTGAAAAACTTAAAATCAAAGTTCTGTGCCAGTACCCGTCGTCGGCGTCGGCGGCGGCGGCGTCGCGTCGCAGACAGTCTGGCAGTAGTAGTAAGGTCCGTCGGGCAAGTCCGCTCATGAAGTGAATTCCCCGCTTAGTCAAAGACTTTCCAAGGGAATTTTGAAAGAAAAGTCACCATATCTTTCCAAATTTCGTTTGTTTACGTTGCTAAGCGACAATCAAAATAATACACTTGACACTGGCAAAATTGTGGCAAATAAGCCGCAGAGTCCATAAACGAAGAAGAAAAAAAACATCAGGCGGGCCGCGGTGCGGGCGCTCAGACAAATTAGAACTAATTTTAATTTTAAAAAGGTTCTAATTTGTCTGATCGCGGGCGTCTTGATTGTCTTGTCATTTTTGGCTGAAAAAAACAAAAAAAAAACGTTACTGTATTCAGGCATTTCTAATATATTGTAGGGGCTACATAGATTCTGCATGCAGTACGTAACTGTATCCCTAGATTAACTTAAAACTGTGTCTGCCGACGCACATCACATGTGGATAACTTCCACGTTATTATAATGCGAAATAAAATAACTTAAAGCTAAATGTTGGGTAGCAAAAACAAAAATCTACTTACTATCATTCTATTCTGTGGCACATAACATAACAGTTATTTTATTCTTTGATTAACCACTATATTTTTTTGGTAACTTTGATTTGATATTTAACTTCTTCTTCTTTTAATTTGTGCTGTGGCTGAGTTTGCCGATATCTATTACCTGACACCCTGCCTGGAAAGGATAGTTACGTTCCTTGCACCTGGAACACAGTTGACAGTTGAGTGACAGTTATTGGCTGACAATCAGCTGGTTTCGAAAGTTACTGAACTCACCAGTTCACCAGCCAGCCAGCAGCACCAGCGCCACCAGCCCAGCCAGCCAGCTCGCCACCCCCGCGCCCGCGCTTTTCGTTATTTCGTTCGTTCGTTTCGTTTTCGTCGTTTCGTTTTCTTTCATTCTCTGACTCTGAATTATTATCCGCAGATTTATTTTTATATTGATTAAGAAAAAAACCTATTACAATAATGGATTTCAACAACACAGGTGCCATGAGAAGTCCATTTTCCCCTAGAGTAAGACAATCATTATCCGGAAGAAGGCCTATTGGATTATCTTCCGCGAAGAAAAATCAAAGGTTCGCAAGTTGAGGTTATTTCAATAATTGATTCAATTACTTCTGAGATATTTACCTATTTACCTACTGCTTCCCTTTATACTTTATTTATATTTCTTTTGTATATGCTCTCAGCAAGTTTAACCAGACCGCAGAAGAGCTAGGCGGCGACGTGATTTACAAGACCCCACTCATTACATTGGAGACCTACGGGACGCCTTTGCCTGTTATGGTCACAGAGGCTCTTACATTTGGTAGGTATTGAAAACTCCCAGACCAATCAACTTAAGAAATTTATTGTTTTTTACAACGCTTTCAAAACTTTTCAGCAAGTAGTGATGTCAGCGTCAGACTGTCCCCATGCGGATGGTGCTGGGTGGTAACAGGGCGACGGGTGCTAGCGTGGCCGTGGTCGACTGGCACCGACTCCCCGGCATCATCAGGACCATCAGCTGCCAGAGAACTCACTCTGCCACAGACAGACCTCGCCCACAAAGCTGATCTTGTGATGCTATTCTATGAAGATGGGGCTCAGGTATTCTACTGTTTCTATGTATTTTATACTTTTCAAGCTTTGTTCATCAATTAGTTTATGTGCCCATACCCATAATATGATGCACTGGCTTACATGTCCTGAGTGCATAACAACACTCACTGAAAAGGATCTGAAGATTAACTTATTAATAAATAAATAAATAAATATTTTCAGAAAATCTTCTGCTCAGACAGCCATTTTAAGCGTAAGCATCCTACCATTGTCTCCATAATCTTAGTAATCAGTGAAAGCTGCTTGTCTTGTTAAAATAAAGAAATCAATTAGTAGGTATAGTTTGTAGTGCTGTTGTTACTATCAGTTTTAATTCTAGATGCCATCATGCATTGGAGTATCGCCAGAAGGTATAGTGCGCTACTGGGCCAGTGTTGGCCAGGAAGGGGCCTATACGGATGTGAGCTGTGAGCTGGCGGGGCAGGAGTGTGAGCGTGTAGCAAGCGCCCGCTCTCAGGCTCCGCTAGTGTTGGCAACCACCACATGCACTCTTGTGGTTTTGACACCCACCACTATAGGTTTGTTAAGTTCTGATCTTGGTAGTCTAAATTCGAATTGCACGCCAAAGTTGGCAGAACACTGTCTGTGACTTATTTTTTAAAAACAATCTACCTAACTATGTATGTAACCTGTGTTTGCAAATAAATATTCTGATTTCTGATTCTCACACATCCAGGGTTAGCAACAAGAGTAACCAATTTGCCACTAGATGCTGTATCAATTGTCTTCAACAGATGGTAAAGGCCTTGATCTGTGTAGATTTTGCTTCAGTTCCCATGTTTAAGGGTTTTATACATTAACATATTTAAAACCTCTGTTAGCTAATAATGTCTTTCAATACTCTTTGTTCATAGACAAGTGTGACAAGAAAAGATAACATTCAGCGATCCACTAAAATTTTAGTATTTGTAGGCATAAGTGTTTATTGGCTAATCAATTGACAATTTGTTGACTCATTGACTATTATAATATCAGTGTTTGTTGAGACAATTGGAAGTATTTTTTTTTTCTGTTTTAGATGGCAGGGCGACGGTAACTTGCAGAACTCTGCGACCGCCCAGTGGATGGCTGGGCGGTATCGGAAGAAGAGTGTCTTTGATGTTCTTTGGATCGATGCCGGCTCATGTTGACACTGTAAGAAGTATCTCTGATCCTTAGACTACTGTTTTTTTTTGACAGTTTCCAAGCAGATAACCTAAGAACAGCTAGAGGAGTCTAAGCTCTATTATGAATTGTGTATCTGTGTAATTTTAAATATTTCCTTGTGTGTTACAACAAACTGTTTTCTATTCTATTCTATTCTATTCTATGCAGACTAAGGAAGTAAGTACTAAGATTATGGATATCCCAAAAATTATAAGACGTTATGTTGACTTTACAGAAGCTGGTGGGAGTAGTGGTGCTAGGGTCCGGGGGGCTGGAGCCGGGCACGGCGGGCTGCGTGGCGCTGGTGGCGGGGGGCGCGGGGGGCGCAGGGGGCGCGGGGGGCGCGGGGCCCGTGCTGCAGGTGTGGCGCGGCACGGACCTGTACGAGCACAGTCTGCGCCGGCCTCTGTGCGAGGCGCATGCAAGGCCACACCTGCCACCTCAAGGTAACTAAAATACATTCTTTATTACTATTTTTAAACCAAAAAAATACAGGGTCTTTGATTGCGCAATGTTCAAGGAATATATTTCATACACAGAAAAAAAAAACATGGTAAGTATTTTTTTTATAGCATTTTGTCTGAAAAAGTAAATCAATTACGTTTTTTTGGTCAATTATTATTTATCATTGTGTTTATAATGTTATGTGTTATTTTCGATGTGTAAGTCAAATTAAAAAAAAAAACAATTATTCCACCTCATTCGGGATTTGAACCCGCAACCACGGCTTGATACGCATGTGCTCTACCAATTGAGCTATCAAGACATATCTCGCTTGGACGAAATAATAATTGGGATGTCTTCGGCTCGAAGCGCTGATAGCTCCACCTACAGGAGAAATGTTGCAGTTATCCAAGCCTGTTCAATGATTGAAGTTCATTTAGCCTATTCAATTGGTTATTTTTGTTTTTATAGTGTTAACCATCAATCACACTAAGGGAATATTGAAGATTATAATATCCCAAAAATTATTTCAAATCCCGCTTGAGGTCAAATAATTTTTGGGATATCATAATCTCTTATTCCCTTTGTGTGATGTTTAACACTTTAAAAACAAAAATAACCAATTATAGTAACCATGTTTTTCAGGCGATCTCAGCAGCTTGGAGATAGTGGCACTGGAGGTGCGCGCCAGCGGCGACAACGGACTGCTGCTACTCATAGCTGCAGTCAACGTGGCGCGCTCGCCTGACATGAGGTACTCTATCGGTGAGTACTCATCACTTCAAGCAGCTTTGACTGGTTCAATCTCAAGCTATCTCAGTTTCATACTTACTTTAAAACATTCTAAAGGCAGAAAACAGATTAGTACTACGTACAGAATAGCCACTCCCTACCTCCCAGCGATGCCACTTACCCCATCCCGAGAGCGAGTTTGCTGGCACCGCACGGCACCTTTCGCCGGCACTGAAGCTAAAGGTTATTAGGCACGCGTTTATTTTGATTTTGTGTAGGTTCAAGTGCGCTCATGCTAGAGCGAGCGAAAGTGTGCTATCTCGCTTTTGCTATAATTGGGTGGGGACAACCGTGACACTCACACATACAACAGCACCGTTTACGTACAAAAACTAAGCGTGTGGTGATTGCGACGTGTTTGCTTCATACTACATACATACATATTGAGTGTCCGGGGTGTGCTTAAGGTAACAAATAACTAAACTATTACTGGAGATGGTTATAAAATGTGTATAATATATGAGATGCGCCACACATAGGCCACATCTCCCTGGAGGACGTGGCGAGCCCGCGTGTGACGTCACTGCTGGTGGTGCGCAGTGGTGGCTGGCCGCAGGAGGACAGCGAGGCGCCGCGCTTCCTGCCGCTGCCCACGCACGTGCTGCTCTACTCCTCCAAGTACATCGCACTGCTCTCATGTACGTATTTATAGTACTCACACACCCACACCCACACCCACACCCACACCCCTTCCACACATACTACACACACACGCTCCTGTGCTTCGGCGGGCACGTTAAGCAGTCGGTCCTGGCTTTTTCGAAGTTGTAAGGCCATGACAGAAGGCTTCGGGCAGCCTAAAAACTCCGTCATCAGAGTTGGCCATTGACTCCTACGAACTTACTTTACTTTTAATACTTACACAACAAGTACACACAGGCAATAGGCTGATTGTTGATACAATACAATACAATAATTTATTTATAAAACCATTTTTACAAGTCATTAACATCAAAACCAAATGCTGTATTGTCATGGCTCCCAACACACTTCCAACACTTATGCGACAGGTAGACTTCTGCAATAGGCAAATTGCTGAAACCAAATTCTATGTGTGTATTGGTATTGTAATGGCTTCAACACACACACTTCCAACACTCAACACAAAAGAACAAACAGACTTAGGCAATGTTGTGAGTTATTGCTCTCCATTTTAAGTGGGTGGGGACCTTTTTTTTGTTTTACGTGGGCAAAAATGCATTTACGCATACCTGCCTGCGGGGGAAGCAGGCGAGCTATGTCGGACTCTCCGTCGCAGAAAAACTGTGACGTCCTACCGTCTAAAAAAGCCCACGATGTTCCATCGTCCACGACTATTGGACAGAGCTGCGGGACCGTTTGCAAACTCTCCGCGGCTCCGTGGGTGGGGACCTGATGGAATTGTTTCCTGTTCCTTACTGTTGAGGATCGTGTCTGTTCCTAAGCATGTTGTGAGTAGTTGTGTTTGTCCAGCGAGCGGCGGAGGAGTGGGCGAGGCGACGGAGTACGTGGACGTGGGGAGCGAGCGGGACCGCGTCCTGGGGGGCGAGCTGTGCGGCGCCGCGCTGCTGTTCTCCGCAAGGCACGGCCCGCTGCGCCTCGCGCCCCCCGCGCCCCTCGCGCCCCTCGCGCCTCTCGCGCCCCTCGCCCGCGCGGGGGGCGTCGCCAACAGGTACGCCAAGCCGAGGGACATTATCATATAAAGTAGCTTAGAAAAAGAACAGTACAGTTCTTTGTGATAGAGCTCGTCCGGGGAAGGACTACCACCATACCTATTTCTGCCGCCAAGCAGTACTGTGAGCATTGCTGTGTTCCGGTTCGAAGGGTATGGTTTCCGGTGAAATTACAGGCACGTGAGACTTTCCATCTAAGGGTGGTAACACGCAAGTGATATCTATGATATTGCATGCACACATACATAGGCTAGGGTAGTATAAAAAAACATGTTGGCCCATCCTTGCCGAATGAACGCCAATGCCAACGTGTGGAACCCGCTTCGGCCGTCTACAAAACCGGAGCTTCGTAACCAGTTACGAACTTAACATAATTCGCCCTCGTACAATACCATCAGTTACGGGAAAACACATATTTTTCTTTACAGGAAACTTGACATCACTCGGTGACAATGACACTCGTCGCTCGCTAGCTGGCCGAGTCAAGCCAAGCGTCAATTTGTATTGGTTTGTTTAGACTTGCCAAACGTGTGGACGGTAGCACTTGTCATGCCAACGCTCGCCTTCACTCGGCCAACATGTAGTGTCTACTCTGCAATAGTAGTAGAGCCTTCTGCAGTTGGTATGCGCATTACACAAATAGTTTGAGGTTCACGCAACGAAAAAGACCAATAGTTAACATTGTATGTGTACTAAATACGATAGTATTCATATTGTATTGAGGATAATAAATGATTGCTTACAGATCAGTTTGCGAGAGCCCTATGGGATCGCCGTGCCCTTCGGACATGTATGATGGCAACCTATCGCTCTACGAGATCGACCCACATGAGGTAATATACTTATTCTCATTCGTTCTCACTCTGGTGACAGAGTTTCTAGGCCGCCCGAAGGCCTCAGTCATGGCCTAACAACTTTGTAAAAGCCGGGACCGACTGCTTAACGTGCCCTCCGAAGCACGGGAGCGCTCAGTTTAAAATTGCCACTGGCGGTCACCCATCCAAATGATGAGTTCGCGGAACAGTGCTTAACTTCGTTGATCTGTTAAGAACAACTTAGCCAGCTACGTCACGAGTTCTCATTAAACCAAGGTATACCTTTTTATTCACCTTTTCATACACAGACCCATGATGACTTTAACTAGTTTATCATCATTACAACAACCTTCTAACATTCCCACTGGTGGGACACTGACATAAAAGCGAGAGTGATTGGGTCTTAATCCGCCACGCGGACCCAATGCAGGTTGTTGGATGCACATTAAAAACTAAAATATTCACTGTTTTTTTTACTGTTTTTTTTTTCTTCACTTGTATATTCTTATTGTGTATTTTCTATTATTAAATATTAAGTTGAGTTTTGTTTGGTCACCCAAAAGTGGGTTGGATGCACATGTCTTTCAAATATTTAGTTCTTGGATATGCCTGTTTCCTTACGATGTTTTCCTTAACCGTATGAGGGCACTGGTATAGCGAACATACATTTTTCAAATAAAAAATCTATAGCACGATTGGATTCGAACACACCTTAGGATCGGAAGGCGGGGTCACTACCACTATAGCACAGAACAGATATTAGTACTACCTATAGAATGGCCACTCCCTACCTCCCACCGGTGCCACTTACCCCACCCGGTCGCAAGTTTGCCGGCACTGAAGCTGAGGGTTAAGCCACGCGTTTATTTTGTTTTTTTGTGTAGGTCCAAGTGCGCGCATGTGAGAGCGAGCGAAAGTGTGCTAATAGTTGGATGGGGACAACCATGACACCCACACATACAACAGCACCGTTTACGTACACAAACTATGCGTGTAAAAAAAAAAAAATACCGTTTACCACGGTTTACTAAAAAACATTATTTAAACTTAGGTACTAGCAATAGAGAGGGTAGTAGTATCTGTATAAGTTTTCTATACAAGAAGTTCAAGCAAGGATTTTTTGAATACACTAGCTCGCATCGCCATTATATCAAGCGACATGAATTTTGCATTAAATGAGTCAACCAGCCTAAATAAAGGCGAGTTCTGTATATTGTTTTAGATAAGCGCAGTAACAACAGACGCTTGCGGCAAACTGAAGACTGCTTTCCTGTTCCACCTGCGCCGGGACAACGCCGCATGCCGCGAGCTGCTGCACCAGCTGTACCCCGCGCCCCCGCGCGCCCCGCACTCCCCACACTCCCCACACTCCCCGCACTCCCCACACTCCCCGCACTCCCCACACTCCTCGCACTCCCCCTCCCCCGACGAGCCGGAGCCGGAGGACGTGGACAATGTGCTCGATAGGACTGTTCTCACCATCGCTACGGAGATGCTGGATGATATGCCAGCTGGTGATCCAAGGTACTACTTTTAAAATACATACAATAGGGTATAAATATAATAAAAATAAAAATAGATTCAATTAAAAAAAAATACTAACTACTGAGAATAAATGCTAACCTTCTTAATTTATCTACTTAGACATAGACATACATTTATTTACTACTATAACACACATATAAACATTTAAAAACAAAAGATACAATAAAAAGAAAAAAACATGAATACAATATAAAAACACTTAATTTATCTACATTAATTGTTACTTATATAATCTTCGGCCAATCTTCATGTTGTCATACCCTTTTACAGGGTTCATTATGTGAAACTATCTACCTATTATGTAACAACTGTAATAAACCTACCCTATGAAAGCAATAAATAGATTGAATATTGGGTACTTGAGCGATATTAGTTTTCAGTTTCTTATTTAGGAAACCCATTCAATTCAATCTTACTAATATTATAAATGCGAAAGTCTGTGTGTATGTTCGTTACCACGTATCTCTTTGGGCTTTACCGATTGTGATGATATTTTGACATCAATATCAGTTCAATGAATGAATGAATGATTGGACTGGCACCTATAAGTCCAGCTCACAGGGAATAAAGGCAGATAATCTCACATATTGACAGGCACCTATAAAGAGTTGAAACCATAGCATATTAAATTTTTAACAGCTATTTACCACTTGATTTTGTAATTAATGGTGGCGAGCTGGGCCCGCGGCCGCGTTGAACGGTTGCTCGGCGAATAGAGGTCACATGTGACAGAAGTGTGAGCTCGTGTGACGGTGCTGTGCTGGTTGGTATTGACAGATGGCGTTGCGGGACGGGTGGGGGTGGGGGTGGGGGTGGGGGTGGGGGTGCGGGGACGCGCGTGGCGCTCGGCAGCTCGGCCGCGCTGCAGGTGGCGGCGCAGCTGCAGGACAAGCGCCGCGCCTTCTGTCTCTTCGTGGAGTTCCTGCGCGCCACCACCCTGTGGCAACGTCTCCAGACAGTCTCCTTAGGTACTACCCTACCAGCTACTGCTCTCCTACATTGTATTTAAAGTAACAACTCTATTGTAGCAGCAGTACTAGCATTGCTGTATTCCGGTCCGAAGGGTATGGTTGTCTGTGAAATTACAGGCACATGAGACTTTCGATTCTACGTCTCAAGGTGGCAACCCGTGAGTGATACCTCTGGTATTGCAAGCGCCCATAGACTGCGGTAACCGCTTGGACGCTTGGTTGCCACTTTAGTTGTATAAAAAAAATTTGGAAAGGTACGCGCTGACACTCTCGTTGTTTTCTGGAAGTTGAATTTCGGAAATAGATTTTCCCCTGCAGCCCTAGATATCAAGACCCTGAAAGTTTCATACCACAAGGACTTGAATGATTTTACCAGGTGGTGGAACTCTTCAGCAAGAATCCATCTTGGTGGGTACCATAGTAGTGCCACATATTCTAGCTCCAAGCAATAGTTTTTGCTTTGAAGGGCACTGTAGCAAGTGAAATGACTGGGAATAAGAGACTTAACAACAATGTCTGGGGGTGATGAGCGCAGTGGAATGCCACGCTGAACTTAAAAAATGTAAGCTTTGAGTGGCACTGTATCTGTTATGGTAAGGTGTGGTGCTGAACATCAGCTGTCACGCGTGGTGTGTGGTGTGTGGTGTGTGGTGTGCAGGGGGCGGGGTGGTGCGCACTCGGACGGCGCTGGGCGCGCTGGCGGAGCAGCTGGCGGGTGCCATCGCGCTGCGCTCCCTGCAGCAGGGCGCCGGCGCCGGTGCCGACTCGCATATCATCGACGCCGCCATCTACCAGGTACAGGGGACTAGCCATGCAAATGATTGCTACTTTTAAATCATTATCATTTGATGATATTATTAAATTTTGTCACTCCTATTTCCTCCTGACGACCGATGTGGCGCAGCGGGCGCAGGTCTGCCTGCGACGCGGAGGTTGCGGGTTCGATTCCCGCCTCGGGTCAAATGTTTGTATGATCTAAAAATATTTGTTCCGGGTGTTCTTGGTATTTTCTATATATAATAAAAAATATCTATCTATGTATTGTATTGTTTTAAGTATATATCAGTCATCTAGTACCCATAACACAGCTCTGTTTAACTGTAGTTTATCTTGGGGCTAGATGATGCTGTGTGGATTGTCCAGCATTATTTATTTATTTATTTCACATGTGATTTCTCACAGGGAATGATTTTCATTTAGACGGCCTAAATTTTTCGCTCTTTTCGCCCGCCGTAAATAGGCAAACGATACCGATGCTTCTCACGAATAACTTATGAAAACTTATTTCATATGATTTTTCACTGCTACTTATGAAATGTTCCATGCCTCCAGGGGACACGCACCACCGTATCTCAGACCACGCGCGCAGTCCGGACCGGACCTAGCGCATCCAGGTTATTAATATCTAAAATCGGGCACGAGGAGGTTCGTTTGAAATGTATTTATAAAGTGCGATGTTGCAGGTGGTGTGCGGGGGTGGGGGTGGGGGTGGGGGTGGTGCGGAACAGGTGGAGGAGGAGGAGGAGGAGGAGGTGGCGGCGGCGCTGAGCAGCGGCGCGCTGTCGGCGGGGGATGTGTTCTACCGGCGCGTGTCCCGCACGTGGCGCGTGGTGCGGGCGCTGTGCTCGCGCACCACACGCGCGCACCACCAGCAGCGCGCGCACCACGCCGCCGCCGTGCTGCGCATACTCAACGTTAGTCTTCTCTACTCATTATTACAATACCGCATTCCATTCAAGGGTTATCGATCTAATTTATCTGGTCAATTATTGGTTGTACCTGTTGGAAATCGAGACGGGCAGCGCAATATAAAGTACAGCGCGAGTGGCCCTGGAGCGGTTTTGGAAGGGTGACCCGCGCGAACGAATGACCAGATAAACTGCAACCTGAACGTTACCGAGTAAAGTGAGATAATGAGATTGTGATGTTTCCAGTGTGTGCTCTCGGAGATGCAGAAGAGCCGAGCGCAGTGGCAGAGTTCGCCGGCGCTGATGCCGCCGATGCAGCCAATGCGCACCCTGCTGCCCGCGCTGCTGGACCTACACACGCGCTCTATCACGTACGTACACAATACTGTAACACAATAAGTATCAACACAGTTTTGTAACACATAATCACGTCATCATCCACAGCTTGACCTCACCCACTGCTGGGTATAGGCCTCCCTTAATTTGTGCCATCTACCGCGATCCTGTGCTAATCTGATCCATTTACGGCCCGCAACTAATGTTAAATGAGTAATGTTGTACAATACACAAGTATTTTTACGGATATTCATAAGAGATTTCAAAGTAAACTTAGGGTGGTGGAATGCGTTACTGCTGTTTAGATTATCATATCACTCAATTATTTACGTACACAATATTGTGGTACATACACAATTACTTTATGTACAGAATAACTACATTTACTGTAAAAAATACAGCATAATTTATGTCTAAGCATGTATGACGACCGATGTGGCGCGGTGGGCGAAGGTCCGCCTGCGACGCAGAGGTTGCGGGTTCGATTCCCGCCTTGGGACAAATGTTTGTAGGATCTGCAAATATTTGTTCCGGGTGTTCTGGGTGTTTTCTATGTATAATAAAAAATATCTATCTATGTATTGTATTGTATTGTATTAAGTATATATCAGTCATCTAGTACCATAACACAGCTCTGTTTAAACAGTAGCTTATCTTGGGGCTAGATGATACTGTGTGGATTGTCCAGCATTATTTATTTATTTATTTATTTTATGATATATTAAAGGGTCCGCCAAATAACTTTTTTTTTTTGAAAATGCTATAAAAAAAACTACTGAATATTTTCTCAAATTTCTTTTTTTATTTGAAAGTACAATCCTTCCGGTTAATAATGGACTATAATTTCATTCAAATGGCTGCCTCGGCTGGCCATGCAGTAGCCTACACGATCGGTCCAATTTTTAAGCACATTGTCGATTGTGTTTTATCATTATCATTATCGATTGTGTTTTATCATTATCATTATCATTATCGAAGAGGAGGATATTGGCAACATTTGGTTTCAACATGCTGGATGGTTGCTGCAAGTGATATAATGTTCGGTCGCAGTGAATGCGCGCACTCGTGCCCGGATGCGAACCTGCGCGCGCAGGTGCTGGAGGGCGCAGGCGCGCTGGCCGTCCGTCTGCTGGCGGAGGCGGCGCCGCTAGCTGCGCATGCGCACACACGACACCTCTACAACAACATGCGCAGAGACGCCATCCAGCCCTTCAGTAACTAACTAACATTCTATATGTATTATGCATTATTGCGATACTGTTTGTGATAGAGCTCGTCCGGGGAAGGACTACCACCATACCTATTTCTGCCGCCAAGCAGTAATGTGAGCATTGCTGTGTTCCGATTCGAAGGGTATGGTTTCCGGTGAAATTACAGGCACATGAGACTTTCCATCTAAAGTCTCAGGGTGGTAACACGCAAGTGATATCTATGATGTTGTATGCGTACATAGGTTGTAGGTAGTAGGTACAGCACCTTCAAAGTACGGAGACGTTTAGGCTGCGTTTCTATCAGAGATGTGCGAGGATATGTAGCGAGGGATGCGTTTGTAAGGAACCAATAGAATCACTTCATTGAAGCTGTCAGAGCGAGACTAGGTAAATTAAGTGATTCTATTGGTTCCTTACAAACGCATCCCTCGCTACATATCCTCGCACATCTTTGATAGAAACGCAGCCTAAACGTCTCCGTACTTTGAAGGTGCTGTACCTACTACCTACAACCTACTAATATTATATTCGCCTGAAAAAAAAAAATGTACAAGGATATTATAAGATAGAATTTAACTTATATATAATATCATTTTTACTATGATGTTTGGATCCAGTACAACAAACATGGTTTTTCTTTCAGTCAACGAAGGTCAGTTGGAGCGCGCGGCGGTTCTGGCTGAGAAGTTCAAAGACTTTGAGCTTCTGATAGAGATGTGCGTGAAGGCCAACGACCTCGAGCGCCTCTACACCTACATCGACAAGTATATCAACGAGGTAACTTAATGCTACAGATCCTTAATATAATGCTGCACTTACTGCGCGTTACGGTTGCATCATTTCTATTCTTATGTATGGGGTCGAATAATGGGGAAGTTTGATGAAAGCAGGTTTAGTAATGTATGTCCTACGCCTTGATTTAGAAGCTATCATCCTTTATTTGGTGTGCGTCAAGTTGGAAGTCTCACGGTGGTATTTGGTGTTGTTAACTGCTAAATTTTAGTGCTCAACTAGTGCTTATTAGTGCCCAAAGCACAGAATTAGTGTCACTATAACTTCCGAGATATTTAGGTAATTGAGGCTTCCAACTTGACGTTTTGGTTCTAGCGAAACGGCAGCTTCCTATGAAACATAAGTCATGCCAAAATTTAGTGCTGAAATAGTGCCCGATGTACAAAAAGAACCAGAGAAAATTGTTAGTTACTGTTAGTCTTATATTTTTTTCCAATTTTTCTATGGTGTTACAAAGATCTAGGCCACTATGAAATTGGTCCTTTGAATCGTTCGTTCGTTCGTATGAGTCAGTGGCCAACTCTGGTGACAGAGTTTCTAGGCCGCCCGAAGGCCTCTGTCCTTTGAATAATAAGGTTATTTTTATTATAGGGCATGTGCGAGCTAACGTTTGCGTGGCTGGGGGACCGCGGCGGTCGGTACACCGCTATGCTGTTGCGCTCCGTTGGACCTCGGTATGGAACCAGGTGAGATAAATGACATAATCAGCCGATGGACGTCCACTCTGGGTAATTGGCCTCCCTAAAGAGCGCCATGACGACCGATTTCGAGCCTTCACCATCCATCGATTTCCTGCGACCGTTTTAATGTTATCGGTCTGTTGAGTGGGGGCCGTCCTACACTTCGTTTTCCAGGTCGTGGTCGTTATGCGAGAAATTTTATTCCTCTGATAAATGACAAGTGATTTTAAAATTAAAACAGGAGGTGGTAAAAATTCTTGATAGTGTACACATTTTTTCTCTCTTCGGCGTTATAATAAATGAGAGTATGTTTTGGCGAGTATGTATGGCAGACTGACCGCGACCACGGTTGTTGCAACACAACCGAAACGTCGGGGAAATAAAAAGGTAAATTACGCGATAAAATCCCGCAAATATTATAAAAAACTATGAGTTCTGATCGCGAAAGTTTAAAAAAGACTAATGAGAGTATGGTCCTGCAGGTTGATCACATAACTCTGTCAGTTGACCATCGCTCTACTGTGATTAGAGAGTAGGAGATAGAGATCTGTTGGTGTTTGCAGGTTCGGTGCGTGGGTGTGCGCAGGCGCAGGTGGGGGTGGGGGTGGGGGTGGGGGAGGACGGCTGGCGCTGGCGGCGGCGCACGCGCTGGGAGCTGCGCCGGCGCGCGCTGCGCATGCGCTGCTGCACCTCTCCACGCACGAGCGCGACTCCCTCAACCGCATGACGGTGAGTCCCATCCCACGCACACAACACAACACAACACAGCACCTGTTCTTACCGTCTAATACTAATATTATTTAACCCTTCCCATTTACAGCTCATTACTAAATAAATATTAGATTATAACGATACTGCATGTAAGTTAAGACTCTTGTGTTAGAGATCAACAACAGCGTCGCGCTATGTCGAGCGACCGACATAGCGCGCTCAACAACAGCGTTCGAATCGTGTCGGTAGGACTCGTTTACGAACGAGCGACCGGCTATATAAAGTCATATCATTCTGATTGTTAAAGTTAACCTCGTAGTTAAAAATCGTATAAGGTTCTGATTAAATTCTTTTTTATTTTTTTGGATTTTTGTATATTTTCCAAAACTTGATTATGTCAGAGGGCAACGCTGTTCAGTTCAATAAATAAAAAAATAAAAAAACACACACCACACACAAACTAGTTTTAATCTTTGTCTGGTTTTTAAAGTAGGTAGTACCTACTACTTTTGTTCTGGTATGTTTTTTCCATCCGAGGCATAAACCGCCATGTTAAATATATATTTTGGCCCTCACGCTGCAGGCTCAGCCTAGTGTGAGGACCGTAAGATAATGCTTTGTGTATGTGTCTCTGTCAATAAATTCTCCAGCATCACCAGGCACCCCACTGAAAGCAGAATATCTGGCACTGCGGTGGTACCCACCAAGACGGACTTACTCACTAGTCCTCCCACCAGGTAAACTTCAAAACTAGATGTCCTAGTGTGTCCTAAAGTAAGTAAGTTCGTATGAGTCAGTGGCCAACTCTGGTGACAGAGTTTCTAGGCCACCGGAAAGCCTCTGTCATGGCCTAACAACTTTGAAAAAGCCGGGACCGACTGCTTAACGTGCCCTCCGAAGCACAGGAGCGCTCAGTTGAAATTGCCACTGGCGGTCAACTGTTATCTCTTGGGTGTGTTATGTTAATCTTTTATGGTTTATATTGCAGACGATGGCATCCCTAGCTAAGCTATGCCTCATAGCGTCCGAGGAGGCGGATTCTCCACCCTCTCCCCTGTGGCGTAAGATCGAGAGTCGGCTGGCACTGAGCGAGCAGCACACGGCTCTCCCGCGTGAGATCCGCCTGCACTACGGCCTCGACTCGGAGGACACTCGTGTAGAACAACCTGAAGATTTAGTGCAGGTATTTGGATTTTCCACCTTCTCCTCTGTGGCGTAAGGTCGAGAATCGGCTAGCACTTAGCGAGCAGCATACATGCATAAATTTTTGATTAATAAATTTTACTTTTGTCTCATTCCCTCGTATTACCTTCTATGCTCTGGAGGATACTTTTAGCAGTCGGCAGACGTTAACTATATCTACTAAGAGCGCAAAACAGTGTCGCGCAGACTTTAAAACTTGAAACTGGTTGACACAGCAACCGTTATGGTAAAACAAAAAGCGACTGACATAAAAATAAATAAAAAACTGTCCCCATAGTAGTAGTACTAGAGATTTTTCGTCTGTTTTTTATCTTATAATGTATTTCCGCAAAGTAACGTCTGAATCTATCAATCTATCAATTATATGAACCCTGTAAAAGGGTATGACAACATGAAGACCAAATGGTATGCTTCTATTCCCAGAATGATTTGCTTCTATAAAATTCGTTTTTATAACAGATGTACATAGAGTCCAACAGCCGGTCCCTCACGGAGTACGACTACAAGAAGGCTCTGGACCTTACAGACTTCGTGCAGGATATGGAGCGACGCGATGATCTACGTCTGAGGGTGAGTTCACACACCCATACACACCCACTCACATACACACACACACACCCTTACATACACCCTCTTCCACACACAACACCGCCTTCATACAGTTACGTAGTATTCATATCTGTTCTGTGATACAGTGCTTATCTTTATTATTATCACAGAAGCGACAGATCAATTAAACTACCTGCGGTTGCACCTTTTTTTTTTTTCTTCTATATTTTTAAGAAGGGAATGGGGGGAGGCCTTTGCCCAGCAGTGGGACACCAACGGCTGATATAATAATATAATAATAATATTTTTTAAGAAACTTGTCTTTTTGGACCATGTCAGTTCCATCTTATCTTCCAGAATAATCACATCAGGACCCAATGTTTTAGTCTTTAAGTAGCTTGTATATGGACCGGACCATTTGTTAAGGGACTGCTAATGGCAATTTCAAATGAGCGCATCTGCGCTTCGCATTGGAGTTTAGATGATGGATCACGTTCTAAATATTTTTTGGGATATTATATTCTCCACACGTTCTCGTTTGAAAGTAGAGCTGTGTTTTTTTTTTCTTTTTTATATAACTGAAGTGGCAACCAAACGTACGGCCCACAAGATGGTAAGCGGTTACCGCAGCCTATGGACGCTTGCAATACCAGAGGTATCACTCGCGGGGAGGCATAGATCGAAAGCCTCATGTGTCAGTAATTTCACCGGAAACCATACTCTTCACACCGGAACACAGCAACGCTCACATTACTGCTTTGCGGCAGAAATAGGTATGTAGTACTCCCCCGGACGTGTTCTATCACAAAGAACTCTACTACTCTTAAAACCCAGTGTCCCAACAGTGTGACCTTAAGAAGACACCCATGATTATATTGTTGTAGTTGTTAATGTTAATGTTAATGAGGGTGTGGTGCGGTGCAGGTGTGGTGCGCGTGCATCCTGCGCGACGCGTGGGGGGCTCAGGGTGCACAGGGTGCGCAGGGGGGAGGGGAGGGTGGGGAGGAGGGAGGTGCGCATGCGCAGAGCCCCGCAGAGGAGCTGCACACCAAGATGTTCTTCCGGCTGCTCGACCTCGTGCACGTCATGGGTGAGTGCACTATACTACTACTGTACTACTACTGTACTACTACTGTACTACTAGTGTACTATCGCGGGAGTTAGCGCTCCTAAGCATACTACAACTGCCGAATTGGCGTACCCACAGTATAACAGAGGCCTGAAACTTATAACGTATTATACTATTCAAATTTGACAGGATACAGTCTGTATACTGACTATACTGTTCGTACAAAAAATGCAATAACATATTTACTTCTCCGCTGAACAAATTTTTGTATAAGCTGCAGATATTTGTTTCCAGGTCTGAGTGTTTCTATGTATTATAAGTAAATAAACAATGTATTAAGTATTCTCTCAGTTATCTATTTCCATAGTACAAGCTTTGCTTAGTTTGGGACTAGATGCAATTATTTATTTATTATATTAGCTGATCTGCCCCAGCTTTGCACGGGTGCCATGAAAACTTAAGCACCCGTAAGAAGCCGGGGCAGGTCGTTAGTAATAAATATAGCCTTTGTTACTCAGGGATAATGCATTCTTATGATGAAAGAAACAAAGAACATATATATGAACATACGGTGAAGGAAAACATCGTGAGGAAACCGGCATGTCTGAGAACTAAAAATTCGAAAGACATGTGCCATCCAACAATCCGCATTGGGTCCGCGTGGTGGATTAAGACCCAATCACTCTCTCTTGGCCAGTGTCCCAGCAGTGGGAACATTACAAGGCTGTCATGATGATGATGATGAAAGAGTTTTTTAAATCGAACCAGTAGTTTTTCGACTTTATTCGTTACAAACATAAATACAAATATTCTCTCTTTATAATATTAGTATAGATAATTAATTATATTCATTATTTATATTTCAGGTGGTGATTTGGAGCTGCTGCTGCCTCCGCTGGAAGACATCCTGACGGCGCCGGAGCTGGCTGAGCTAGTCTCCGACCCTCGGTTCCACTACATCATCAAGTACGGCTACGAGTGCATCGACACCACTCGCCTCGACTCCATGCTGGAGGAGTAAACAAATGGATCCCATCGTTAGTTTACTAAAGTTGTTATTTTATAAGGAAATCTTTGTTATTTGTTATTTTAGCCATAAACTAACGAGCCATGGCTTCGTACGGGTGTCGCTCTACTATAAAGTACAAACTATCCTCTTGAATCAATATTATCTATAGATTGCATTAAATTCCGTTACGTGTTTTTAAAAGATCGAACCCAACGCAACGCTAGGTAACGCTTCTGTAACATCTAAAATAGTGTTGCAGATCTAACGCAACACAACGCTAGGAAACGCTAACATCTAAAATAGTGTTGCAGATCTAACGCAACGCAACGCTAAGAAACGCTAACATCTAAAATAGTGTTGCAGATCTAACGCAACGCAACGCTAGGAAACGCTAACATCTAAAATAGTGTTGCAGATCTAACGCAAAACAACGCTAGGAAACGCTAACATCTAAAATAGTGTTGCAGATCTAACGCAACGCAACGCTAAGAAACGCTAACATCTAAAATAGTGTTGCAGATCTAACGCAACGCAACGCTAAGAAACGCTAACATCTAAAATAGTGTTGCAGATCTAACGCAACGCAACGCTAGGAAACGCTAACATCTAAAATAGTGTTGCAGATCTAACGCAACGCAACGCTAGGAAACGCTAACATCTAAAATAGTGTTGCAGATCTAACGCAACGCAACGCTAGGAAACGCTAACATCTAAAATAGTGTTGCAGATCTAACGCAACGCAACGCTAAGAAACGCTAACATCTAAAATAGTGTTGCAGATCTAACGCAACGCAACGCTAAGAAACGCTAACATCTAAAATAGTGTTGCAGATCTAACGCAACGCAACGCTAAGAAACGCTAACATCTAAAATAGTGTTGCAGATCTAACGCAACGCAACGCTAAGAAACGCTAACATCTAAAATAGTGTTGCAGATCTAACGCAACGCAACGCTAAGAAACGCTAACATCTAAAATAGTGTTGCAGATCTAACGCAACGCAACGCTAAGAAACGCTAACATCTAAAATAGTGTTGCAGATCTAACGCAACGCAACGCTAAGAAACGCTAACATCTAAAATAGTGTTGCAGATCTAACGCAACGCAACGCTAAGAAACGCTAACATCTAAAATAGTGTTGCAGATGTCCATAGGCGACGTTGACCGCTTCCCATCAGGCGGCTCGTCTGCTGTTTGTTACCTTGACATAAAAAAAAAAACTAGGCGTACATAAATAAGTTTGTAGTCTTTATTATTCAGTGGCCAACTCTGGTGACAGAGTTTCTGGGCCGCCCGAAGGCCTCTGTCTTGGCCTAACAACTTTGAAAAGGCGGGACCGACTGCTTAACGTGCCCTCCGAAGCTCGGGAGCCACTGGCGAGAGGGACAGATGTAGCTCTGGGCGGGAAGCGACTGTTGTATTATGTAAAAATACGATTTATCGAATACACTCGTTCGATGAATCGTATTTTTATATAGGCATAGGAATTGACTTGCTTGTCGACCTTGATATAACAACTAATATTATCGAAAAGTAATGTATGTTTCATTACATGTTTTATCGATAAGTATCGAAATATTTTTATCGACAGTCTATGCTCAATTTCTAGTTTCAAACTAGTTTATGTCTACATCTAGCACGGCACTTTCACGAATAAGTTTTTAAAATAAGTATCTAGTAATAATATAACATTTTAAGTAAATAATAATGTAAGGTGATAAAACAAAATATATTTTGATAATACCATTCTATGGGTTATCGGAATTAGTGCGGTTATTTGAAATATTAGTGTAAGTTATGATTTGAAAGTTAAAATTGCTCGAAGATTTCAAATAAACGTGTGATCAAAATGTACCTTACCATTCGACGGTGACGCCAGACTGATCTAGTTTTAAGTTAGGGGGTACCCATTAATTACGTAAGGCGTAAAATCTTACGTAGATGAGAATTATCACGTATTTTTTCACGGCAAATATCACGTAGTTTTTTGCCTCTCGTAATTAATGGATGCCCTTTTAGGTGCGCGCGCTCGGATCGATGGACTGCCGTTTCCAGCTGGCCTACCATGAAATGTCCGAAACTTCGGAGACGAACTATCTTAGCTTCACTTCACTTCTTTGTTTATGGCGTCTGTGGCTTATTTTTTCAAATTCTGCCAGTGTCTCAGTCATGCTAGTTTCCTAAAATCGAAATGGAAAGTGGACTAAAGATATTTATGACCGGTGATAATTGGGAGGCTCGGTCAACGGTCAACATTTTTTATTACCAAAAGTCCAACTATAGTCTACTACAAAACACTTAGCTACCATGAAGGGATCGGGATCGATTTCGGAAGTGATTCATGGTACGAAATTGTACGAACAGCACACGGTCCGTAGTTTCGGATTAATGTTTCATGGTAGACCTGCTGTTCTATAGCAAATTACGTACCAAAAAGTATATAAATATTTTTTTTACATGTATAAATCTAAATTTTTTATAATTGATGTGAAGAAATACATTTTTAAAGATGCAATGTCAATGTGGTTTCTACCATTCTGTAGGGTGATTACGCAACTTGGTTTCAATCTGATTTCAAACAGTAAACTGTCAATAAGCGGTCTTATACGTCAGTTTTTGATTGAAACCAAGTGAAATTAATTGTAACCGAATTACATAATCTAAGAGCGCCTCATTGAGTAAACAATTTGCGACTACAGTCCATTACACATAGGAATACGGTATTTGATGGTTTTAATCAATAGTTTATGATTTAAATTGCAAATTGATGCAAACTTAACGTAAATTTATAAATTGTGGTTTGTTGATTGTATTTATAACTTTGACATTGCCGAATACGTGATGCAAAAAAGGAAAAACAGAAATGCGTCAGCACCCTTCCTATGTGAAATAGACTAACTGTTTGCTTCCAGTTAGTGCCGCATACTATTTTGAATAGATCGTTCACAGCCGAACTGTACGCAATTTGCGGCGATTTCGCTCGCCGACTAATTGAGTCCGCGACTGGTTTGCAGCGGCCGCTCACTCGACTCCTTACAATAAGCTTGAGTTTGCCTCTGATTCGCGGCTCAGAGTCAGCTGCGTACTGTTTTTAATTTGTCCGCGTCCTGAAACTTTAACACAAAAATTTTATAAATTTTAGTAAAATAATCTTAATATTCCACTTTCAAGATTTAAGACTTGGGGAGTCAAGACTGGGAATACATTTTTGAATCGCGACTGAGAGTTGACTCCGTTTGAAACATAACCTTAAATAGGGTAGAGCGCGCGTATCCTAAGTTTATATAATATCGCACTGCTGCATTTATAGTCATTTTAGCACTTATTACGATCAAATTGAAGACGTGCTAAAGAAAGGCCAGGTCAGGAGTACCCTAAACCGTCGAGCGTGTATGAAGAATGTGATGAGAGTAATTGAAGCAAGAGAGGTGTGTCAGTATCGAAGCAAGTGGAAATCCGTGGTCTCTGCCTACCCCTACGGGATACAGGCGTTAATTTTTTTTAAATTGTTTGTGGAACTAGTTGTAAGGTAGTTGGTAATATTTCACATTTCTGCCAATTAGTGTTTCATTATGCTGGCACTTCACTTGGCATATTTGCTCAAATGTGTGCGTTATCTCATGAATACAATCTAAACTTTGTTTATTACTTTCACAGAGCTAACTTTGTATTGACGAAATAACGCAAACATTTGAGCAAATAAGCCGAGTGAGGTGCAAGCATTAGATCCTACAAACTGGCGTATAGTTCGAAACAACGAATCTCGGCCGTCGTGAAATTAGCCGTTTCGATGCGCAATGGAGCTTTTTCAAACAAAAATGGCCTTGCGCATTACAAACGGCTAATTTCACGGAAGCCTAGATCCGCTGTGCGAACTATACAAACAAATTTTTAAAGAGTAGTAGAGTTCTTTGTGATAAAGCTCGTCCGGGGAAGGACTACCACCATACCTATTTCTGCCGCCAAGCAGTAATGCTCGCATTGCTGTGTTCCGGTTCGAAGGGTATGGTTTCCGGTGAAATTACAGGCACATGAGACTAACCATCTAACGTCTCAGGGTGGTAACACGCAAGTGATATCTATGATGTTGCATGCGTACATAGGCTACGGTAACTGCTGACCATCAAGTAGGCCGTACGCTTGGTTACCACTTTAGTAGTATAAAAAAAAAAAAAAAAAAAATGACTTTACTAACGTAGCTATCATCACATAAACATACTAAAAAAATATACAAAATAAAATGTTATGTTTATGTGTTTAGCACTGGAACATGTTGTATAGTACTCTCGACGGATCGGCCTGCGTGAAGTTACCGTTTCCATGAATGATGAATGCTGATAATTTATTTGAGAATTATTGTCTATTTGTCTATTTTGACGACCGATGTGGCGCAGCGGGCGCAGGTCCGCCTGCGACGCGGAGGTTGCGGGTTCCATTCCCGCCTCGGGTCAAATGTTTCTACGATCTAAAAATATTTGTTCCGGGTGTTCTGGGTATTTTCTAATGAAATAATAATAAAGAATACTTATCTATGTATTGTATTAAGTATATATCAGTTATCTAGTACCCATAATACAGCTCTGTTTAACAGCAGCTTACCTTGGGGCTAGATGATGCTGTGTGGATTGTCCAGCATTATTTATTTATTTTATTTTATTAAAATCTGCAAAAAACATTTAAATTGTGATAAAATGGCTATAACTGCAGCGGTCACTCAGAGGAAAAATGTTGAGCCTCACTTAGAGAGACTGTTTCTCTAGATACAAGTTTCTGCCATCAGCCATGGTGAGAGCGTTTTTACACTATCCGACACGACATCCGTGATTTTTCCTCTTGAGTCATAAGTACCTAGGAGGTAAGTTATAAGTATAATTTGTATTAGTTAAGTACACTTCGTTTAGATCCAAACACTTTCTAAATCAATTATAATAAACCATGTACTATTATTAATTTAATAACCAATTTAAAGGATACGCAAAAATCTAGTCGCTTTGTTTAAAAGTATATCAAAAATGACCGTTGTTGTAGAGTTTTTTGTGTCTGATTCATTAACATAAGCTAGGTTATAGTTCAAATCTTAAAGTCTGTTTATTATTGCCTACTAAAGTTACCAGTGCGGGCACTAAACTTGACATTTAGTAAAAACTGACATATACCAATACCTATAATAAATAGTTTAGTTAGTGCTTTTAATTGTTACCCCCATAATCATAAAAGAAACTGTAGTTTTAGTGGCTCGCTACTGTATTTTCAATCTATGTCAATGAAAAAAAGAGGACAGATTTGAAAGATACATAACTAACAGAGGTTTATAGTTTGATTATGAATAAGATCTGGTCTATATCTGAGGTTGCGTTTAGTTATGTTGTAGGTCAACTGGTCTTTATAGGTCAGTGCTTTAGGCATATTCATGTGAAATTATAATGATGGCAACACCCAATAAAGTATAAGTCGGAATACAGTAGGTAATTATTCACTGTACAAATTATGTTTCTAATGTTATGTGATAGTTGGGCAAAGTATAGTATTATGCCCGCCTTCCACTAAAAAACGGCAGAATTCTAAATTGGCGACTGCCTTAAGAGCCCCCAAAACTCTTTCACACAATCGTAGTTGTTGATTTTTACTAAATTAAAAGTAAAATAAATTATGTAAAAGTATATGATTATTATATGAGATGAGATTTATGTATTTTTGTAACATTTTAATTTATTTAAAAAACACAAATAAACCTAAAATTACATTCAATTTAGACTTGTTGTTTCGTAATATTATCTAAAATGTTACCTACATAATATTTTCACATTAATTCCTTTCATAAAAGTATGATATTTTTTCATAGATTAATAAAATTATTGTCTGTCATGAAATGTTTAGACTGATAAGAAGTCTGTAGTATTTAAAAGTCTGCAGTAGTTTGTAGTTGTAGAAGCTTTTGTAGTGGGTACTATTGTAGAATTGCTTGCTAGATTTACGGTAATTAATGTACTATGATCATGAATAATCTGTCTATCATGAATTCTATCATGAATGTCTGTACTGAAAATTAAATCTGAATAAAGCTAATTGTCGTTAAATGTTTTGTTTTATTTATAAATGACTAGCTGACACGCGCGGTTTCACTCGCGTTAAATTTCCATATTTTCTCTGACCTTCCCTAGACTCCTACAAACATTTAAAGACTAAAATCAACTAAATCGGTCCAGCCGTTGTCGAGTTTTAGTGAGCCTAACGAACAGAAATTCATTTTTAGAAGATGCCTATTCAAATGATGATTATTACTATGGTTCATAGCAGTTACTTGTTTTATTCCAAATGGTGAGGATACGCTCTCCGACACTCAGTTTACAAGCATGGATTTCCTTTACAGCTGTTTCCTCAAGATGCTTTTCTTGAGTAATAGCTTTCGCCTTCCCGTAGCGTGCGGTAATTCCGCGGCCATAGCCAGTGTTAGCGCGGCCGTCGCACGGCGCATGCGTGCAGCCCTCATGCCCTTGTTTACCAGTTGTACCAGTTCCTTCCCCATAACATCGCGGGACCTTGCCACACTCGCTCCTCAAACTTGAGGAGCCGCGAATATTGTGCGCTTAACATGCTCTAATAAAGTGTTTGTTTCATATGAGATTTCAATCGCCGGCTGAGAAGCGTAAGTCTTTCTAAATTGATATTAAAAGCAATTTTACCTACCAAATTTTACTCGTAAATTAGTCCGTGTTATTGATTTGTTTTGGTTGAGGAATACAAAGGTGAAATCCTTCGTTCCTAAAGTTATAAGCACATTTTAAGGTTATTAATTATTAATTTAACTGATTTCAGCTAAGTTGGTTTCTAATTTCTATGCTAATTTCTATGCGTTTAAATGTAACGTTCTGAGTTTGGCAACTTATACTAATGTTGACTTGTTACTTTACCTTCCTATGAAATTAGTATCGGAACATTTTCTAACTAGGTTCATACCAATATCAATCAAAAGTAACAGTGAAGTTGTTAACAAAAAGTGCGAGTTGGTCGCGTGTCTTTGCCTACTTGTCGATGTCGGCAATTCCACGGGCTTTAATTAAAACAAATTATATTCGCTCAACTTTTAATGAATCAGTCTGTTGTCAGAGCCAGAAGACTCCTCTCTATACCCACAATCGTAGCTGTCGACTAAAAGAACAAGTTAAAACAACGAATAAAATTATATTTAAAAAGTAATTCAGCTAAAGTAGGATACTCGATGCTTGGATTTTACGCCAAACCAAAAAATGTAGGTACTTAATCCAAGTTTTTTAAAATGTAAACGCGACAATCATCGTTATACTGGTATAATAATCTAATTTTACTTTTAAAATGAAATGAAATTACTTATGTACCTACCTAGCTTGGATTTAGATAGTTACCTAAAGATCTTTTATTTTAAATATAATTCAACTGCGATTTTGAGAAATGGTCAAATCCTAGAGAGTATTTGACCATGACGAGCCCTCCCTGGCGGTCACCCATCCGTAAGAATCAGTCACATAAAAGTAACAACTTAGCCAGCTTTGTCTGCCACCACCAGCGCGCATAACTGATTGACATAGGTACCTACGTACCTACAAACAGCTAGGTACAATCTCCATAATTTTACTTTTCATTTTCCTACTTATGAAACTATAGGTACCCTCGGCTTTCACCGAGTTTTACAAAATATTCACAAACACAAAAAATATTCGAAGCAACAGTGAAGCAACTATTGTGAATTACAAATTACAATACAAGTCGTGAGAAAGCCGCTCCCAGGGTCTGAGGCCCGCGCGGCTATAGACTACAGTCGATAGACCTAGCTTTACAGTCAGCTACAAAAAAATTATAAAGAAGTACATTAAAATTCAACACCTAATATTATTTATGTAATAAAATCACAAGGAATACTTTCGTTTCGTCTAACGCCCGTTGAGTTGAGTGCCTTCTTTATTTACCATGGCTCTGGCTCCTCAGTAGACCTTAGGTACAGTTTAGGTATAAAAACAAATCATGTTATTTTAGACCCGGTTTTTGGTAAAATATTGTTGATATTTATTTGTCACTTTACGCGTTAAAAGAACTATGTATACAGGGCTCTACGGTACTGTTTGCGCCGGCTGACCGTCATCTGATGACAGTTTTTCCTATTCAGCGATTGTGTGCTAATGAGCTATCGGAGCCGCCCCGGCCGCGCGGGACGCGTCAAGTCTTACTAATGGCTGGATTATAATATAAATTACCTACTACTAAATTACGTACCTATCGTTGTAATCCAGATAGATACCTACATAATAGTACAATCTTATTAGATTTAGGAGAACTGTCGTCAGATGACTTTTATGCCGTTAACATAAGAATCGAAATAGATTGATTCAAGACGGTTCTGTTTTCGAACGGACTTCTACAAGTAGGTAGGTACTTATAACTCCAAGACCCAGGCGAGGCATTTATCATTAAGCAAATAGATGGTAATGGCATAAAAAGTGGCAATTCCCTCGTTTCGGTAAAGAGGATTTCCTCGTTCGCATCAAATCTACAGGTCACCTCCTTAATTTGTAAAATTTGCCAGTTGTTTGGTCCTTCATTATTTCGACTTTCAAAATACCAAATTACAAGTTTCAAGCACGCATAGCAATATCGCGTGTAAATTCGTTTATTTTAGAGTCACCCACCACTCAACGGAATACGTTTAAGAATTCAAAACAACAAAATAAATTCCTTTAAAATAATTATTTCTGTCCTATATTCAATCACTCGATACATATTGTAGAGGCGTTGTATAGATGGGCATTATGTAGAGTCTACAGTACATAATGTGCTATTGTGTATAGTAGCTAGCTAGCAGGCTCCTTGCCGGCAGCTGCTCGGACGTGGCCACTGACAGCTTGCACGTTATGAGCGCAAAGGGACCTACTCTTGAGAACGATGAACGATGATCGTGGCAAATATCGTAGTTTTACATGGTAGTACTTAATAGTTCCATGGTTTTAAGTAATTCGGTGACAACTAAGTTCAGAAACCCGATTCTAGGTTTTTTGTATTATAAATAAAACTAGTAAAAAAAAATTGCCAAATCGATCCAGCCGTTCTCTTCGTTTTAGCGAGACTAACGAACAGCAATTCATTTTTATTACCCGAACTGCCAAGGAAGGGTTATTTAAGCTAGCTCTCGGAGTATACCTATAGCTTTGACAGGAACAAAAAACCTAGAATTGGACCTCAGGGCTCAGACGTGGCTCAGACCATTCACGCACATAAGCTGGACCACGACAACTGTAACGATATATCGTTTTTGTCCACAAGAGTAGACCTCTCTGTGATAGGTAGGATAGCCCTCGTGATAACCGCTCGTTTGAAAGCTGTATGCAAATGAAGGTGTGTCGATTATTGTATATTTAGGTACCTCTTTATATACCTAATATAATAATGTAATGTATGAAATGGTTACGTATTGCGAATATATGTACTTATTATTCTTTATTTATTAAAATAAAATAAATAAAAAAAGTACCTATTAGGTGTGTGGGTACTTAGATACCACCTTTACTGACATTTACGTGCATCTACATAGGTACCTTAGCTTACGTTAACATTACTTAGCTACAAAACTTTGCATAATCATCCTGGTAAGTATGGTGCTCTTATCACAGTTTACCAAGTCAACAAGGATGGGTTCGGGTTCTCGAGAACGGCAGATAAGCAAGTTAAACTTACCTACTTTTCTATACCATTTTAAATGTTTCAAGGGTTAGTAGTGAAAAATCAAATTGAAATGGTGGCGCGAGGAAATCAACACATATTTTATACTATAGCCTGGCGACATATGCCCATCACATCATCATCATCATCATGACAGCCTTCTAATGTTCCCGCTACTGAGACACTGGCCTACTCTCGGGCGAGAGTGATTGGGTCTTAATCCACCACGCGGACCCAATGCGGATTGGTGGATGGCACATGTCTTTCGAATTTTTAGTTCTTGGACATGCCGGTTTCTTCACGATGTTTTCCTTCACCGCCAGGATCACATGCTGGAGGGAAAAGGGGAAGGCCTTTGCCCAACTAACAACAACCAACAACCAACTTTGTGACAGAACAGTAATTATTTAAATGTTACTGTCCCCATTAATAAATTATTGACTATGAGGGCAACGGGAATGTTTTTTAATAATTTTAATAAAATCCCACTGTCCCCATTAACGGCGACACGGTTAATGGAGACATCGGGAATACACCAAAAATCTTACTGATTAAAATAACAAAGACCATTTTGAAGAAGGTACAGTCAGCGTCAAATTTATATTAGCGTCTAGGGGTAAGTAAAGTAAAAAAATATTTATTTAATAATATCACAAGGATAATTTGGAAACGTCGTGAATTTACGCCAGTTCCACGCACCCCTCGCCTAGAAGAATCTGGCAACAAACTCGGCTGGGTTCCTAGCTTTTTTTTTGATGACCCCTTTTCATCATAATAGTAGTCAAAATGATCTAAAAAAACATGAAAGCCATTTGATATACCTACGCAGTTTGAATCATCATATTATTGTAAGCGCCCAAGGTGTTCAAAATATCTTATTACTCATTGTTTCATATTCCTAAGAGCAGTCAGGTTGTTCAAAATTATCTAAGCAAATAAGGTCTCAAACAAAGGTACCTAATATGCAAACTCTTTTGAGTGAATACTTGAAATGTCATTTGAGAGTTTTGTTTGCAAAGATAATTTTGAACACCCTGACTGCTCATAAATATGAAATAATGAGTACTTACCTAAGTAGTAAGATATTTTGAACACCTTGGGTGCTTACAACAATAAGATGACTCGAACTACGTATATCAAATTGCTTTTATGTTTTTCAGATCATTTTAATTTGACGCTGACTGTATCTATAGGTGTAAAACCTACCCAAATCACAATGGCTCTATTGAGTCACTATTTGGGATATGCTAGGCCTACTAGCGAGAGGGTCCTGCCCCAGCCGAGACAACGGACCCTACGATAAGGGCAGTGTACCCTAAAGTGTAGAAGGGTCGTTGCTCGCCGTCTAAAAGTCAATGAACGATAACGATGCCAAAACTAAAAGAGGTATGGCGAATTCATAATAATGTGAATGAAATAATTTATGTCAGCAAAGCAAATGACGTTACGATTTAGTGGTTTGCCTGATGTTAAGCACCTCGCATGACCATAGCAGTTGCAGTGTTTGATAAGTAAAGTTCTGCGTGGCCACTGCCCTGCGTCACCCCGAGACGTAGAATTTCACTTGCTACAGTGCCCTTTAAACTTTTTTTTTATACAACTTAAGTGGCAACCATGCGTACGGCCCACAAGATGGTAAGCGGTTACCGCAGCCTATGGACGCTTGCAATATCAGAAGTATCACTCGCGGGTTGCCACTTTGACGCTGAGATCGAAAGCCTCATGTGCCAGTAATTTCACCGGAAACCATACCCTTCACACCGGAACACAGCAATGCGAGCATTACTGCTTGGCGGCAGAAATCGGTATGGTGGTAGTAGGTACTTCCCCGGACGAGCTCTATCACAGAGAACCCTCATCATCATCATCATATCAGCCGATAGACGTCCACTGCTGGACATAGGCCTCCCCCAAAGAGCGCCATGACGACCGATTTTGGGCCTTCACCATCCACCGACTTCCTGCGACCGCTTTAATGTCATCGGTCCATCGAGTGGGGGGCCGTCCTACACTTCGTTTTCCAGTTCGTGGTCGCCACTCGAGAACCTTTATTCCCCAACGGTTATCGGTTCTGCGAGCTATATGGCCTGCCCATTGCCACTTCAACTTACTAATTCTACGAGCTATGTCGGTGACCTTGGTTCTTCTACGGATTTCCTCATTACGGATTCGATCGCGTAGTGAAACTCCCAGCATAGCTCTTTCCATAGCTCGTTGGGCGACTTTGAGCTTTTGAACGAGACCTATAGTTAGCGACCACGTTTCAGTGCCATAAGTCATCACCTACACCTACTTACAGAGAACCCTACTACACAGTAAAGCTTGCACACTACTGCTTGGAGGCATAGTATCTGGCACTGCGGTGGTACCTCTTGCTAAAGAGTCCTACCACCAGATGAACCTACCTGGACTACTACCAAGTAATGCAGGCCACGACGCGCCTCAATGGCGACGCTATAACTACCAATTACACACAATAGTAGCAGCAGGGACATTATCTACTAACTACGTTATACCCTGTGGTGGAAGGTAGGTGCTCTGACGATGCGTCATCAGGCCGGTGGCTACTGGACCGTGACATCGTATGAGAAATACGTCTGGGGTTGTCTGTACCTACAGTTGCGCTGACTCGCGATTAATCTATAGCCTGCGCTTTTTCAGTAGCTAAGTCTACTAATTAATTATTCTGCCTAATGAGTTACCGACATACGTACCGATCTCGCTTATGTCTGCATTTTTAACTATATTTTTTCATCGGGATTTTTATTACTAGCATTTCTCCAAACAGTAGACGCAAGCACAAACTTGTAAAGTGAGCTTTTAAAGTGAGCAACATATTGCTCATCACGCTGAAGATCCTCATCAGATCTTCACCAAATATCTACCTTTCAAATAAAATAAAAATCATCGAAATCAAATCACATTAGGCGGAGATATTCAGCAGCCCCCTTTTTGTCCCTTTTTGGAGAAAGTACGCCCCCTATCAAAAATCCTCGACGATAATCCAACTTGGAACAATACCAAATTTCAACCAGATTGGTTGAAAAATGCGACCTGTAGGCGAGAACACAAACTGACTGGACAAACTGACAACCAATAGCATTTTTGGCCAATCTCGAAACTGAGACGCTTCGCTCACTCGGTCAAATAGGTAACAATAATTTGTAATGTTCAGTAGAAAAAAAAGGTTATTCTTTTTATCGGTTTTATCAGATTCGCTATAAAAGTCAGTTCTAATTCAGTCATGCATGACGCGTTCGGCTGAGTCCTATTTAAACTGATAGATTTATATATTTGGATGCTTTAGTATTTCATTTTTATATCAACAACTTTAAAAATGAATGGCTGCTCCAAATAACTCTATTATGTTTTTATAGATCAGTCCTTCGATTTTATTGTGCAACTGATCGTTGAGCACTTAATATAACAATGTTATAGTTCGGGATAATATTCGTGTGCAGATAAAAATGATCGCTCATCTCATCTCATACGCTGTGAAATTCTTGATGAGTCAATGAATGAAGAAAGAAAAATATTTTGATATAATATTAGCAATAGACAAATATATTTCCTTCTGATTTAGGTATTTGGTTTCGGATTTCGTTTGGAGGTAAGAGATATTTTCAGGTACCTACTTTCTTAGTTATTTAGATCTTAATAATAATCGATAAGCACAGCAGCTTTTTTGCCGCTTCTTGTATCACTTGGAGGTCACTTTTTCAAACAGAATCTTGGATTAGAAGGTCTTGGACTACATAAACGTGCTACTTATTTCTTATTGACTATAATGTGTTTCGCTTCATTTCCGATTTCCAAGGATTTATTTCAAGTTTGCCTGGCTTAACGATTTTACAATATTTTATATCCATAGCTCTACCAAACTCTACCAAGATAGAAGGTTTTTTTGTTTTCAAAGCGCAATAATTTACCTACCTACTAGATATTATGTTCGGGTAGGTATTTACAATGACACTCAGACTACAACGATATTACATCTACAACCACGGGAGTGACCACAGAAATCGGAATATTACGATTTCTGTGGGAGTGACCGTAAGGAACTTATGAATATGCCCAAATTGACTAGGTACTATCACTCAAAGTTCCGCTTTACCACCTTAGGGGTGAATTTTCTGTGAATCGACTAACAGCTACTGACTTTTGAACACCAATGGCAGCGAAATATTTCGGGGCTTTTGTCATAAAGTTTCTTCACAACTGACCGAGACAAGAGGTTGATTCCTGAGCCCTCAACATTGTTTTTTTTTATTGGGAATAATGAAACTTTATGATGAAATGTTTCTCAATTAAACAATTACCGTCATCCGTCTTCAGCCCAAGTTTGCTCTAGTGTAGAGCTCATAAACGCTATAATTATTCATTTTTACTGGTATCGTTTTTTAATTATAATAATAATAATAATATATCGTTTATTTCAGTTTTTATCCTATCGATAAAATCTGGGTAGGGAGAGGTAACTTCAACTTCCGTACGAATTTGAAAATTACGAGGACGCACGGTTTCAAACAACTCAATCTAGATAGATAAAGATAAATATATTTATTTGCAGTGAATATGGTAGATAGTGTTGTTAAGTTGTGGACTTGTGTCTGCTGAACTAAGTAATTTTAAATGGCAAAAGTTTTCGAAAGGCCGAAAGCTACATACATTTTTCGAACACAGGTAGGTACACAATAAGTAAAACCCTCTATTATTCTGAGAACTGTACAATATTACCTATGTTGCGTGTCAATGTACAACGAATGTGGCAGTGTGTGTGACATGCTCTCTTTGACCCATTTCCAGTAACGGCGCGCGGCGCAATGCAAGCTCCTTCAAGTTCAAAGTGCGTTTCGATTGAGCTAAAATTTGTCGAGTTTCTGGCAGTTTCTGGTAATTGGATAATTGGTAATCTGGTATTTGAAATACTTACGAAACTACGACTATACGCCAGTGTTGCTCCTACAGTGAATTTGTAAAATTGAATTTTAGACTTTCCCGAAAACCTGTTTTTAGGACTTGGGCGGGATAAGCGTTGGGTAGGTTACCTGATATATTATATACCTGAGGGCTTAGGTATACTAAAAGGTTTTTTTTGTACAACATTCTGGAAAATCAGCATATGGCCCCCATGGTAGGTAAACGGTGCCTATGTAACTCTTTCAATACCAGAGGTAACACTCGTGCGTTGTTATCCTGTGACGCAGAAATTACAATGACTTTACTAGCCTTTCTACAGTTTCTCTTGCCCGCTCTCGACGCGACGTAAGCAATTGTTCACGTACTTACACGTTGTTCCCATTACGTCGAATCGCGACGCGCATACTAACTTACGTTTGACACGAGTGCACCCACAACGCACAATGCCCTCGATAGCTGAACTATTCTGCTTACTGCCACACCTGAGTTAATATTGGCAACCAGGCAACTGTCTGTTAATAAATTATTGCAATTTTAATAACGGCACACGCAAATAGAGATGAAACCGTACTGCAGTACGCGAAAAAAATACGCGGGAAGCTAACTCAAGACACAAGTGCGATCTGTCACCTTAAGGGGACAAAACTAGATGACAGATGGGAATAATCCTCTAACACCAGCTCTGAGGATCTACCTCTCTTGAAAGCGACAAACGATAATCGTGACAAATTATCATACCTTTCAGCTATCAGCCAATACACGTCCATGACTGCTGGACATAGCTCCACCAAAGAGCAAAATCAAAATCAAAAATTATTTATTCAGTAGAATCACAAGGATCACTTTGAAACGTCTTACAAGCTAGGAAAATTTACACCAGTTCCAACGCGCCCATGCCGTAAAAGAACTGGCAACAACACCGGCTGGGTTCCTATCGTTTTTTTGGCATGACCCTTGCTATTGTTATGGATTCCAAGTAGAGTTGGAGCACATTCGTCCCAAGCTTTTTTATCATCTAGGTAATCGGTTGTTTTATAGTAAGCTTTTTGAGACAGATTTTGTTTAATTAAGTTTTTAAATTTGCCAATTGATAAATTTTGTATGTCGCTTGGGACTTTGTTAAAGAAGCGTACACATTGCCCTTTAAAAGATTTACTGACCTTAGTGAGCCTAACTGTGGGAACAGCTTCATGTTAACCGATTTTGAGCCTTCATCATCCACTGTCTTCCTGCGACCGCTCTAATGCCATCATTCTATGGAGTTGGGGGCCGTCCTATACTTCTTTTTCCAGCCCACGTGACAATTATCATAGTTCAATTATGTCGATGACAACTAAGTTTACAGCATTCACAGACATAAGCTGAACCACAAGCAAATCGCATGATATTCTGTGCTAATGTTGTACACATTCATGAGTTGCTTCTCTCGATTCATTCGGTGGGGGCAGGATAGTTATGTTCCTTGGTGGGGGCCGAGCAAGCCGAGACGGTTGAGTGCACGTGTTTATATGAAGCCCCATTCCCTATACTCACCTATACTGTAGGATACGAGGGGAACCTCACAAGTGTATTCAAGAGATGACTCCCAATGTTGCCACCGATTAACTCTAAGTGTTTTATTGGTTGTAGCGCGCATGCCATCAGCTATGAAGCGTATAAAGCTGTCGCTATGGTTGGCGCTGCTGTTGGTGGAGCCGGCGCCCGCGCGACCAGACCTCGTCTTCAAGGTGCCGGAGGTACTGGTAAGTCTACATGTAGAGCTATTGTTCTTTTAATGATAATCAATAATCAGTGCAGAAACTGGATGAGCAATCGTGCAACTATCATATGGTCAGTAACGGCAAAGCACATTTGCATTGCGTCACAGTCTCATCAACTAATACCTTTCCTCTTCGCGTCGTTATCCTTATGACAGAGGATCGTGATTTTTAGAATTATTTTCCATACAATATTTTGCCAGCTGCTTCCTACGATCTTTAGCGTTGTGGAGGTTGGAGCGCATCGAGAAGTTTTGTGTCTCTCTAGACATGACACAATACATTTGGTTTAGTTATATCTACTCTTCTCGTAGAGCGAGTTTGGTTGGACCATCTGATTCTGCGTTCTCTTGGTCGTTTACCATCTATCTTCCCGGTAACCATCAGTTTTTCGAATTTGTCACCGTCTTTCCTGGCTATGTGACCGAAAAATTCCAAGACTTAATTAACTATACCTTAGCTTTTATCTATGAAAGTTTATTAAGTCCGTTTCGTTCCTGTATCTGGATATTTGTTGAAGGTCCAGCACGCGGCGGCGCCCCGGCCGGTGGGCACGGGGCCGGCGCTGGACGCGTCCCGCGGCAACGACTCCAGCGCCAACAAGCTGCAGCACCACGCCCCCGCCTTCTACATGGAACACGAGATCTCCACGGCCGATGCGAGGAAGGCAGCGCACATGATGAACTTATTTCAAGGTGGGCACAGCAAACTTTTGGTGATATTATGTTAGTCATGATCATTTAACTACAATGTTTGCTAGCGCATTTTGCAGAATATTTACTATAAGTACTTGTGCCATGCATACCTTACCGTGCTTATGCCTAATATATGTTCTGTGCTTCTGATAATAGGACACTGGCAATATATCTGGCAATAATCTCTGCATGTCTTTCGAATTTTTAGTTATTGCATGAGGCATTGCAGAATAAAATTTTAATAAAAATTCGTATTTTGCAAGACCAGGGTTCTACCTCTTGATCGGATGGCAGTCCACCATTAGACCATTCAGTGCTCTTCTTTGAGTACAGGAACTTTGTACAGTTAAGTATACGAATACAGGATGCGAACATGTAACTAAGTGATGAGCACTAGTTCCATCATAGAACTGGACAATGGAACCACCTTGGTACCTCCTACTGAAATATCTGCAATAAACAAGCCATTCAGATAAATACGCAACAGGCAATTGAAAGTGTCAGTCGGGTGTGAGTCAACAATAGCTTGAGTCTCCAATTAAATCGTGAGTGACGACATCCGAGAATTAGGACCATCTATCTAGGTACTGGATTAGTGTAACTGACCTTAGATAAAACGGCTTCAAGGGCGACCTATTGACCTAGATACTCTAAAAATAACGGTGTTAGAAAAGTTGGAAGTGCAATGAAATCAAATAACGATCGGTTTTTATGTTCGTAAAAACAATAAAGCAAAAAGAAGCACGAGATACCTATTCAATAAAAGTGTGGTATTTTTCTAATCGCCAATTACGGTAAAATGAAAAAAGCACCATTGTCACAAAGAAAATTAAAAAGCAAGGATATTTTTACAACTGGGTAGTCTTTTGAGTGCACCGTACATTTGGTGGTTTATTGATCCATTAGAAGAATCGTATGTGGGCGTTGGATAAGCCGGCGCTCTCATCGATGCATTATGCATACACACGGAATCCCTAATTGATTTGCACAGTTTCAATTCAAATATTTTTAAACCAGAACCACAGAACAGATATTAGTACTACGTACTGAACCTTACTAAAACGGAACAACCGCAATATTGGATCGCAAACACTGCCCACTTTGCTAGATGTTGTATGTAGTACCTAATCGATTTGAAACGATTGTCGAGCAATTAATAAGATGTCGTCTTATTTGAGAAACAACTAGGTAGCTTTGAATAGCATCTAGATAAAGGATGCTCAAATTGCTCAATATTTGATTGTCTTGCGTAGAATGAAATAAAAACATAAGAAAAAAGGAAGAATTAGGAAAATCGGATTAAATCAATAAAATAAATAAATAATGCTGGACAATCCACACAGCATCATCTAGCCCTAAGGTAAGCTGCTGTTAAACTCTGTGGTTAAACAGAGCTGTGTTATGGGTACTAGATGACTGATGTTTTATATTATATATAGAAAATACCCAGAACACCCGGAACAAATATTTGTAGATCGTACAAACATTTGACCCGAGGCGGGAATGGAACCCGCAACCTCCGCATCGCAGGCGGACTTGCGCCCGCTGCGCCACATCGGTCTTCGAATTTCATTTAAAGTTTTTAATCTAGCCGGATATACTAGTAGGTACTGGGTGATAAAGTATCTTAATTTGATGTACTTACTTACTTAATTAGAACTATTATTCTGTCACGTTGTGCTTAGGCATTGTAGATGATGATAATGATGAGTGTTACTCAACAATACAATCATATAGATAAACGCCACCAGACACGAGCGAGCATCCGTCTTAGAGACAAATAACTCTGAAATTAAACGTATCATTACAGAGTGTATCTACCATGATGCAGGATTCTCATGTAGAGATGTCTAAGTTAACGTTATTAATTTCTCTGTGATAGAGCTCGTCCGGAGAAGGACCTACCACCATACATATTTCTGCCGCCAAGCAGTAATGTGAGCATTGCTGGTGTTCTGGTGTGAAGGGTATGGTTTCCCGTGAAATTACTGGCACATGAGGCTTTCGACCTTAGCCTCAAGGCGGCAACCCGCGAGTGATACCTCTGGTATTGCAAGCGTCCATAGGCTGCGGTAACCGCTTACCATCTTGTGGGCCGTACGCTTGGTTGCCACTTTAGTTGTTAAAAAAATAATCTCAAACTTAGATTCTACAGACTTGGAAACTGCAAATGATTGGTTTATTTCATTCATTCATGACAGCCTTCTAATGTTCCCACTGCTGTGACACTGGCCTACTCTCGAGCAAGAGTGATTGGGTCTTAATCCACCTCGCGGATCCAATGTGGATTGGCGGATGGCACATGTCTTTCGAATTTTTAATTCTTGGACATGCCGGTTTCCTCTCGATGTTTTCCTTCACCATATGAGAGTACTGGCATTAGGCATTGCGCACATAAATTTTTTTGTAGCGAAAAATCCATTGGTGCACGGCCGGTTGGATTTTTCGCTACGAAAAAAATTATGTTGCTTTATTTATTAGACAGGTAATATAAAAAAACCTTATCGTTCGTTAGTAGCCAAATGATGTAGTAGCATAATTGACATGGCAATTAAGTTTTAGGTATACACACACATGTAAAGCACAGTTTCCAATATCTCGTCAAGCAGAAATACGAACTACTCACCGTGCAAAGTTGGAGCACAAGCAAACTATAGATTTGCCTACCTCGATGTCGAGTAACCTACTAGTCTCTACATGGGAATTGAATTGAAACCTAGTAGATACGTAGGATATCTGCAACCAATAACGCGGTGCGAGTCGATGCGCTTTCCACGAATGTGAATTTGATTAGGCCTATGACATCGCTCGACCGCTTTCCACGGAAATTGAGAGGCTTATTGGAAACCCTTAGCCTGTCCGACCATTCATGAGTTTGACGTAGAATTTCATCAGGTAATGGAATCGATTTCAGGAAATATACACCTGGCGATCTGAGACTTGGTGATGCAAGATATTTCATCAAATCTAGTGTAGACGAACTAAAATCGACTTGTTTAACTTGGCCTTTATATTTTGCACTTTTGTATCACGCACGAAATACCTTCAGCATTGCATTGAGCAAAATATTCTGTTTGCGCTTCTATTGACGGATTTCTGTGAAAATTGACATTGTCCACAATACCCCAGGTACTGATAGGCACATTGACAATGATTGCTCTAATGAGACGTTTGTAAAACCACTGCACTGCACTGTACTATTACGTACCAGCACCATGATAGTTATCTTGTGTGTGGAAGCATACCCAAGGCTGAAATAAAAATAACTGAAGGTATACTTTACATAATAATGGTTATTGTCATTTAATACTGCCTGTCGGTCTGTCGGGTATTATGCCTAGTGACCTAGCTCGTGGAGATACAGTTTCTGATCTTGAAATAAAACTTTATCCACTGTTTAGTAAGCTGGTTGAGAATCATAGTAAGTATAACTTTTTAAACATGCAAAAGTAAATTTTTAGCAGTTTAGGCTAATATTAAATCAAGTTATGAAAATATATGAATTGAATTTTATTGCCCCTGACACGCATCATACAAAGCTGAAATTATATGAAATTTAGGATTTTTTTCGGGGGTCTCGCATCCGTAATCCATATTACGGATGCGTGACCCCCCGACCAGAAGGTCTCTCTATTGACTGTTATGCTGAGTCAGCAATGCAGACGATTGATTACTGACTTTGCTGTGTGCTGTGTGCTGTGTCACGACTCACGCACGACCCGAGCCGAGGACAATAACGTTGTATGTAATAATAAGAGACCTTCGACTTTACAAATTTTCCGGGAGAAATAGACTTGAGAGCTTGTAAGATTTTTCAAAGTGATTATAAGTGATCCTTGAATTTTTTATTACTTTAAATTAAAGATCTGTCTTGTCAGCCTTTGCTAAATTACGCTCAGATTATATTTTTTTTAGAGAGTTTAATTTTTAAAACTTGAAGCTTTTGTAACTTGTAGATCGAAAGTCACAATCATGTCTTTTGTGAACAAACTTGATGAATACTGTAATTTTACGGGAAACCGTACCCTTCAAACCGGACGGAAATGGGAGTATTACAGCTTGGCGGCAGATATGGTGGTAGCAAAATAGGTACTTCTCCGGACGAACTATACTCTTATAACTAGTACTATTTATGTTTTCATTAGTATCTGGCTTCGCTTACGTGGTACCTAAATAAAAATTAATCTTTATTAGGTATACGCTATTCCAGGTCTAGAACTATTACGATCCAAATCAGTTCAGCCAAAACAACATGATTGATACACAAACATACATGTATCCTAACTTTCATAGGAATATTATTATTATTAGCTAGGTATGTGTAGCCGTTATTGTCCCACACGAGGACAAAGGGGGAGGCCCCTTTATCCACACTTCGCGATTAATAAAGCCGTTTTATTTATAGGTTAGCTAGATACATTTTAACCTAACGTTTGTCTGTAGGTGTTGAATAATAATGAACTCTAAGTTTGTAAGTGCTTCCCGGGCTTAACCTTGAAATTGCATGAGAACCGATGAGGATAGTAGGTAATTGATTCGTTTCGCCTCCATTTTGCTTTAAATTTGGAAGTCGTTCACATAGTTATTTGGTTTGCATCCTACTTATTGCACAGTTAGAATTGCTACTGGTGGTCACCCATTGAAACGGGGAGTACGCAAAACAGTGGCTAAGTTCATAGTTGATGTTTCCAGTGCCGGAGACGCTGCCGGGATGCGGCGCGTGCTCGCGCTGGGAGCTGGAGTACTGCTCGGGCGGCGTGCTGAGCGACCACTGCTGCTGCGAGCGGCGCTACATGCGCGAGCCCTTCCCCTGGCTGCCGCACGCCTGCCTGCTCGGCGCCGCGCGCTGCACGCCCGGCGCCAAGGACTGCGCGCGCTACGCCAGGATCCGCGACTGCTGCTGCAACAGAATGCTCGCTGAGAAGTGTCAGTTTCTTTTTTTTTTATATATATAAAATTTGAGGCAAACAGGCTGACGGAATGCCTGATGGTAAGCAGTTACCGTCGCCTATATTGACCTCAGCAACAACAGAGGTACTGCTGAAGCGTTGCCTGCCTTGTAGGACATTTTTTATATTTTTTTGAAGCCGTTCATATTGTATGACAGCGGAAAAACATCAGTTCATTCCACAACCTGCACGTGTGGGAAGAAAAGATCTTGATCATGAAGCGAGTAGTGCGAGACACCCCGTGTCGATTAGGTGTGGATGAGCCATGTTCTGCTGTCGTGAGGTACGGTGGTAGAAGATGGTTTTTTATACTGAACGCTCATCGAATCAGATATTTATATATTTATTTATTATTATGGATCACCAACGTAACATACACAGGCATACACATGTTGAAATAACAGAGGTACCTACTCAGAGGTCAGGTGCTCTCTCAATTAGAGGTGACCACATCATGCACAAAAATAAAAGTTGTTGTGAATTCAACTGAAAACTGACTCTAATAAGAAAAATAAATATAATTCTAAAATACATAAGTACATAGATAAATATTTATTTATTGCATAACTTAAAAATAAATACAGAAAGATAAAAACATGTTCAACTAAGTGTAACAATGGGCGGCCTTACCACTAAAAAGCGATCCCTTCCAGGCAAACTTAGAATGGATCAGAATTAGATAGATGCATTTGACTGGCTTCTAAACGAGAATTAGGAACAGCTATTGGGATGTAGCTGGCTGACAATAAGTCATTGACTAAGAAGCTTAGCTCACACAGTTCGTTCGTTCGTATGAGTCAGTGGCGAACTCTGGTGAAAGAGTTTCTAGGCCGCCCGAAGGTCTCTGTCATGGCCTAACTTTGAAAAAGCCGGGACCGACTGCTTAACGTGCCCTCCGAAGCACGGGAGCGCTCAGTTGAAATTAGCTCACAACAAAATCTATTCTTGATTCTAGATTCGCGCTTGATAAAAGGCAAAGGAATAACGAAAAACAAAAAAATAAATACTCCAAATAATAAAATAAACATGTTTGGGTTCCATTTTTACTTAAAACATTAGTTTAAATCGGTATTTAGAACTTCGTTATAGTAAAAAAATATCCAAAAAGTAGTTTTGCACAAGCAACAATCAATGTTATGTTTTCTGTATTCCAGGGAAGGGAGTCCTGTCGACGGCATCACAGCTGAGCCTGAGCGGCATGGCTCTCCTGGTGTTTGGACTGATCCTCTTCTCGATCTACCTCTGACACGACGAGCCAAGAAGCCGGCGGCTCTATGGGCCGCAAATGGTTTAAACAGCCTAAGCACAAGAGTATAAGACCAATTTTGCATTGGCAAATGATGGTGCTAAATCCATCACCACTTGAGGATTGTTCGAACCTTTTGGCATTAGATTCGGCCGATGATCATTGCATTAAAGGTTTTATAGACTATGTTACCGTGCTGTAAGATCCATAATGCTTTGTCAGGACATGGACATTTTCATATACCAAGCATGTAGGTTTTTGCTGATCACTAGATTATGTTTGCATTGGTGATTCTTCTTAGGCTATGGTTTAAAATGATAGTTTATGAATGGAGAACTTATATCGTACCAGTACCTAGTCAGTTTTAATAAACGCGGCTGTATTTATGAAGGTAGTTTTATGTACCATGACTCCAACCTGTCAAGGGTCGAAACGCAATGCAGTGAATTCGAATGAGACGCATCATACTAGTTTAACGCGAATTGTAATGTTAATTTCTTTAAACGGTGCAAAGAGGTCTGAAAGTATTTTGCGAATTTGGATTAAGGACAGGGTTAGTCTTAGATATAAGCTGCTTTGTAGACTCGAACCATACTGACATAACATCAAAGATTATTCAAAGATTAGTACGTAAGTAAAAGAAAAAGTGGATCAATTTGGACCACAATATCGATATTGAAGGCCTATTCTTCACTTATAAGTGTTACGTAGCTATTGTATCGACATACCAAAGCAAGCGGGGAAAGGTTTTCTGTGTGGTTTATTAACCCCCAAATATTTATGGAGGATAAAAAAAGGAAGATATTTAAGAAGGATAGTTGAAACAAAGAATCGAAGAGCTGTGGGAATGTGATCGATTAGAAAAGATAAGATGGCTAGTGATAAGACAAAAAAGCACAAGTATCGATAAACCTAATAGTGACCTGCTACGATTTATAAAAGCATTTTAGATTTTCTATGCATTTAATAAAACAAATATTTGACCTGCTATTGCTGCCCTATTGATAACCTCCTGTTTAAGTGTTGATTAAAAAGTTGTAAACATAGGTTTTTGGAGTAACATAAATCGGATTAGACAAACAAGATTATATTACAAACAGTAGAGAATATATTACTAACAGTAGAGATAAAAAAATATTGTATTCCCGAAGTCCCCATTAATGAGCTGGTTTTTTCTAAAAGATTGTAAATTAGATAGTATTTTGAAAATTTTAAATAATGAGTAAGTAATTGATACTTTTTCACTTTTAAATCGTAGTAAGTATAAATACTTGATAAAGTATTATTAGCTTAAAACACGGTCCATATAATGCGATCGTCTGAATTAGGTCTCGTTGGACTTGCTATTTCTGTGTTATATATTTAAATTATAGAAGAATGAAAAAGTATTTAAAAACCGACGGAATATTACTCCAATGAAATACCTATTCATGAAAAAGTGGTTTTGATATTAGTTTATCGTAACCACTTGGGTGCCGTTAATTTGAATGAAAACGGTTTAACAGCTGCTTACTTTTATTACCACATCTCGAGTCGAGAGATGTTTCTACGATATTCTTTCTTGGTTTATGAACCATATTATAATGCATTATATTATATTATACCTAACTACTTAGAAAGTACAAAACCAGTGAGTAAAGTAACGTTTTTATTTATTTTTAAGTGTACAATTTTTTTGACACCAGGGTGTTTTAGCTAAGTTACCAATTAGTTGTCCGTTGTTTTAATTATTATTGTTTTAGGTATTTGGTGTATATTTTGAAATGTATTTTTGGGATAATTAATTAAGAATAAGTATAAAACACGAACAAAATTAAAAAACTTTTCAGTGTGTATAAAAAGTAGTTGACATCACATAATAAATATTCGAAATAAATAATAAATATAATGAAATAAATAATTTGTATTATCGATTAAATACCTGATTAATAAAGATTGAAATATGCCTGTTAAACGAAATAAATATTAAATGACATACAAATTATAAAATAACCACTGTTTTATTGGAACTAGATACGTAGAACCCTATAAAAGCCTAATTAAGCTTAAACTAATAGTAGCGCATTTGCACAATTCTAAAGACCGTTACAAACGATCTATAGATAGCTCAGCTAATCCAAATGGCTACCAGACAGAAGCAGAATGTGGGTTAGAATTTTAGAAACGTCTAGACACCGGGTTCGAACCCACGACATTGTACTCTGGCGCATCGATGGATTTTCTATTTTGTTATTTAATTCGGCAACTTGTCTCATTGACATTACTATACAAAGTAGTGCCCGATCTTTATTGAAACTTTAGCTTTTCCCTATACCTACCTAGGATTACTTGGTTAGTATTTATAAAGGCAAGTATAGGGTGCTAAAATAATATAAATGTTATTTGATTAATGTGTATAATATCAATAGGACAAGGTACGTGATTACAGACAGTTTAGTTAACGAGATGTATTATAGGTATTCACATCTGGCGCGGTAGGCAGACTGTGTTTAAAATCAATGGTGCCAGCCTATATAAGGGCTAACTTACAAAAATATAAACAATAAGTAGTATGAATGTAGCTATAGATGCAAGTTCACGCTACAAAACAATGAAGTTGATTGCAACCGAATTATCTAATAGCCCTACAAGTACTAAAGTGTGCGCCTGGGAATATTTTTAAAGCAACACACACTACTTAGATATCAGGAAAATAAAACGCACTCTTTCTACAATAAGCACAATTTATTATTGTAATAAATAGGCAAATATCTTATTGATGTGCTCCTTATTCAAGTAGGTGAGTGCAAAATCGAGTCCCACCGAATACCGATAGTTACAGATATTATGCTAAAGGTCTCACGACGGATCTCGGCCGTAGTGAAATTAGCCGTTTTGATGCGCAATGGAGCTTTTTCAAACTAAATTGTCTTTGCGCATCACAAACGGCTGACTTCACGGAAGCCTAGATCCGCTGTGCGAACTATACAGCAGGTTGCAGCTTGTTCTCAAAATGTCCAATGCAATAACACTTATTACATTTTTTTTTTTTTTTTTATACAACTGAAGTGGCAACCAAGCGTACGGCCCACAAGATGGTAAGCGGTTACCGCAGCCTATGGAAGCTTGCAATAACCAGAGGTATGACTTGCGGGTTGCCACCTTGAGGCTAAGATCGAAAGCCTCATGTGCCAGTAATTTCACCGGAAACCATACCCTTCGAACCGGAACACAGCAATGCGAGCATTACTGCTTGGCGGTAGAAATAGGTATATATTTATATATATTTTACTAGATGTCTTTCTTTTATTATTTTCTACGAGCATAGTGGAACTAACAGCTATAATTATTTTTCTAAATAAGCTGATATTTAATATAAAATAGACAAATAATGCACGCCATAACATGGCAGATACAATTGTTTGTTAATTAGTTGTTTTTGGAATGTACTAAGGTAGTTAGCTACTTAGTATTTCTAGCAATACATTTTACTTCAGAACTGTGTAGTAACTGTAAGATCCTTTTAAAATCTGTAACAAAAAAAATATAAGTAAGCCACTTGAACTTTTATACACTACTGAGGCTAAAGTTTGTTTTTTTTTTGTATATAATTATGTTCCCACTAACTAACAGCGTTTGGGACTGAGTTCAAGTTTCACTAAGTGCTGTCAAATTGTATGAAATTGAAAACTAAGCTAGAAGAATTTGGAACTCTGCTTGAAGAAACAGCAAAACGCGCCAGGTATACAGTTAAAATATATTTCTTTAAGTTAAAATAGTGATATCGGCTCTTAGGCCCGTATTCAAGAACCATACATGAGTACGAATCGTGACTCAAGCATCGATTTGACATAATTTTCCAAAGAAGAACTGTCAAAAATCGATGCTTAAGTCACGATTCAGACTCAAGACGGTTCTTGAATACGGGCCTTAGTGAGGAGGTCAAGGCAATTTGGCCAAAGCTATAATCACTCTCGCTCGAGTGTAGACCAGTGTTCTAGCAGTGGGAACATGAGACTGTCATGATGATGTATGTGGTTGAATGTGTTATGTAACGCTAACGTTTATAAATGCGGCCAGAGTGAGGTCGACGAAGGGCCCCGCAGAGAAGACGCTGGTGATGCGGAACTGGCCCGCCAGCAGCAGCACCTGCCTGCGCTGGTGCGTGCTGGCGGCCCACCACTCGCTCTCGTACGGGCCCATCGACAAGTTCTCACTCTGAAACATAAACATGTAACATTCTAGATTATTATTTCCAGCTTATTCTAGCTATTACAAATCTGCCTTACTCTTGAACGCAATCGTAATTGAACAAGTATTGGAATAATTGACATTTCATGACAACCTACTTTAACCCTTGTTTCCAAGAGTACAAAACTTTGACAGGAGTAAATTAAAATTAGATTGAGACTGCGTTGAAGAGTAAGATCCCCCCCCCCCCCAGGTCTTGTTAAAAATAACAACAGCTGCAGACAATAGGATGCCAACGTATTTTTTTTTTGTGTTCCTTTTAAATTTCACACATATTCATCATACACATTCGTCCGTCGCGCAGTCCAAGGGTTTCGCAGCCTTAGCAGCATCCTGCTCAAACACCACTCTCCAAAGTCAACACGTTTGCGGTGATCGAGTTATCATAACATAGCCATAGACTAGGCTACATCATGTCTCATTTTTGTCCTGTTTTAGCCAATATGGTAATAACATATTATGACAGGGCTCTACCATCAGTAGGTATGTTTTTTTTTTATACAACTGAAGTGGCAACCAAGCGTACGGCCCACAAGATGGTAAGCAGTTACCGCAGCCTATGGACGCTTGCAATACCAGAGGTATCACTTGCGGCCTCATGTGCCAGTAATTTCACCGGAAACCATACCCTTCACACCGGAACACAGCAATGCGAGCATTACTGCTTTGCGGCAGAAATAGGTATGGTGGTAGTCCTTCCCCGGACGAGCTCTATCACAGAGAACTCTACTACTCTACCTTGGTATACCTTGGTTAAGGTTAGTAAGTGAGTCAGTGGTCAACTCTAAGGCCACCCGACCAACCTTAATCAATCTTTAGGCAACGACTTCCTAAATTCTCTTCTGGAGAGAAGGAAAATGCGAACTATATAACCTTGAGTATGACATCGTTGCTGTGCCAACAGAATATGAAGAGCTGGACAACACCGAACACCAAGAACTCAGCCATGCTCACCCTCAGAGCCGTATTTGTCGATGGCATCTGTTGGAAGAGAAATACTTCTATGTAGAGTACCTACTTTATTAGTATTCTAAACAAATCATTTGTAGGCCAAATCACAGAGTAATAGGTTACTTTGATATTGGAAAGGGCAAATTGAAGCTCAAGATTTATGGTTCTTGCTTTTTAAGAAGGAGGCCTAGGTATGCCTAGTCTTTGGACGTCTATGTTATATTATTGGTTGATATTTTGATGACACTGTTTGAGAATAATGCGAATTACGAGCGATCAACAACACTGAAGTATTTTTTTTTATACAACTGAAGTGGCAACTAAGCGTACGGCCCACAAGATGGTAAGCGGTTAACGCAGCCTATGGACGCTTGCAATACCAGAGGTATCACTCGCGGGTTGCCACCTTGAGACTAAGATCGAAAGCCTCATGTGCCAGTTTTTTCACCGGAAACCATACCCTTCGCACCGGAACACAGCAATGCGAGCATTACTGCTTGGCGGCAGAAATAGGTATGGTGGTAGTCCTTCCCCGGACGAGCTCTATCACAGAGAACTCTACTACTCTTACCTACTAATATCAGTTCTGTGATTGATAGTCTAAGATCGCTGTATAATACGACCTTCACCGAGCTGTTTAATGAATGAAAAGTGTTATAAATCAAATTTAAAAAAAAACAGTCCAGAATCCCCTTCAGTCCGTGCTTAAAATTCCCAAAATCCTCTTTAAAGGGGAGTTGTCTTGCATAACTTATAATTATTTTGCTGTTTTAAGTTGTTTGGCGACAATGTATTATGAGGTGAGCTCACAGTGAGTTGGAAGGCGCTGGTGCACAGCATCAGGGTGCACATCAGCACGTACAGGAACATTATCGGCGACTGCAGAGAGTTGAACAGCCGTGAATGCCTGAAACAAATCATTTATATTAAAAAAGTATTCTTTTATTGAAAGATTTCACAGAATAGTAAATAAGAATTACCCTTCAAAGGGGATTTCGGGAACTTTTTTATGTCCAAATCCCCTTCAGTCCGAGCTTCAAGCTCCAAAGGGGATTTTGACACTAAAATTCCCGAAATACCCTTTAAAGAGGATTTTTAAAGGGGATTGTGACAATCACCCTTCTCTATCAATATTATTCACTCTTGTACTTATCTACTTGATTCATGTTAATAGAGTTTGGATAAAACTCATGGTCTGTTCAATAAGCATCCTAAAAATCTATTCTCAATCGGCGAATACATTGCTAACATGAAGTACTGAACCTCATTTTTTGAAAATGAGAATTTTTACGCATCCAAGGAGAAAAAGATGTAAAAACTGCCATAACTTCACGTCTAAGTTATGTATAGAGCATAGTACGTGTCTATTATGATAATATATCTACTATTTTAATAATACCTGCTAATGGTAATAGAAAGTAGTTACCAGCTATGTACATAACCCAAATTGGTGGGCGGGTACTAATGGTTATTTTCTATTTTGTGTAACTACGTAACAGGAGTTACAGAAAGCTAGTTCGGGGTCTTGGACCGTCTAAAAGTATCGATGTTGTCGGAAATGTGATAATGGTGGCCCATATTTTGTTAGTAAATAGTACTCATTCTGGTTTTCAGGTTTTAGATGAAATAGTGATGATGGCGCGTTAGTTTTTTTGTTGTCTAACTGCAGTTCACGAATCGTTCATCGGAGAACGGTTGCGGAATCGTTCTTGAGTCCGTCGAAAGTTTTGCTAACAGGTTTAGTAGAGATTTTCTTTATGGAACCCTCGTATTAACTGTACCTAACCTGATTTACTTAAAATTACTAAACTACTTCTTGTAAGATCATTAATTTGAACATTATTATCATCATTATATCAGCCAATAGACGTCCACCCATTACGATTACCTTATTGAATAGAATAGAATAGAATAGAAAAATATTTATTTAACGCCACACAATTAACATAAAAATAAAAATAACAATACAAATTGGTACATCGATTTGATCAAACTTAAATAAATAAATGTTTTCTATAGTGCTCAATATCAAGCTCAGCATCTCATCAAACTCTGTGTGTTTCCGAAGTATGTATACTTACATAAAATTATAAAAGCAAAAAAAAAAAAAAAAAATACTGCATCATTTAACGTAATTTCAAATTTGCTTATAATTATTTTATGTTACTATTTAAGATTTTCATGTAAGAAATCTACTTAGTAAATATTAAGGTGTAGGTAAACCAAAACAATATTATGTCTCCTCGACACAGATGTAGAGATCCATATTAACTTAAATTTAACAAAGTTTAATTTTAAACCAAAAAGGCAAGCCTCGATGTGCTAATTTAAACAACCGAACTTGTACTTAACCGTAATTTTAGTTGGTTTATTAAGAGTTATAAAATTAGTACAGAAAAAATATGTATTTTGATTTTTATTTTCATGTATAGTGTTAGTACCTAGGTATAGCTGGATAATGATAAAAGTATCCTGAAAATATGAGGACGGTGGGTGCAGCGGCGGCCGCAGCAAAAATACTCCAGTGATGGAAATTATGCAAGTTTATGAGCAATATTAGCATTTCTCTAACATTATAAAAAGTTTGTTTCCATAAAAAAAAATTGAATCTTAGCTAAGCACCACTGACCTAAAGTTTCTGCCCCAAAAAGTAGAAGATGTTATTAACGCAATTTCTATCTCTTGAGTATTTTTGCTGCACCCACCGTCTCGATGGTAAAAGATATTCCAGTAGGTATTTTCAGGATATAAATTCAGCGGCCAACTCTGGTGATAGAGTTTCTAGGCCGCCTGAAGGCCTCTGTCATGGCCTAACAACTTTGAAAAAGCCGGGACCGACTGCTTAACGTGCCCTCTGAACGGGAGCGCTCAGTTGAAATTGCCACTGGCGGTCACCCATCCAAATGATGGCCCCGCGGAACAGTGTTTAACTTCGTTGATCTGTTAGGAACAACTTAGCCAGCTACGTCACGAGCGCTCATAAATGGTGGAAGAGACTAATGACTTCTGGCTAGTGCCCATCTCAGATTTTCGGACAGAGAATGAGTTTAGCCTTCAAACGGAGTAAAGTTTGTCAGTTTCCATCTGCTAGTAAGTGTTGTTGGCGTCTGTTATCGGCATAGAACAGATAGGTATTAAGAGTCAGTACTCCTACGTAGCTATGGATAAACAACAGGGTTATTCTTCTAAGCTTATTATCTTTTGAGCTTAGTTCTAGGTTAGATTTATTTTTAATTGTTTTCTTGTTATTTATACTTAGATTCTAGATGGAGTCTTAAATTTCTTATTACTTTAGATTAAGTTAGTAAAATAAATGTAAATTGGATGACAGTTTTAAACGAGCCAAAATAACCAAGTGTGCTATTTATTACTATTAGGTATATTATTAGCTATTTATTATTTTATTTAATTTAGTTTACTTATTATTATAAATTTAAGATAATGTTTGAGTTTAAAAATAACATTACAAATATCAATAAATTTTAAAAAAAGCTTTTCCTGGGGTAATAAGTCGAATATCTTTTTTTTTATATTTAGTTTTTGATATTCCTTATATTCGTGTTACAAAGGCAATGCAAAATGCATGCCAAATTTCTCATTTGTTTCTTACTGGAAATAGGTATCCTGGACGTTTTTAATTTTTACCATTTCAATTCAAAGGTAAGGTTGATTAGGCATACCTAATGATCGTAATAAATTATTGAACGCTGGAATTTGCTGACGAGAACACTTTTATACTATCAAGCTTAATACGATTTGTTGCTGAATATTATGCTAATTTTAGACATAGAAACTGAATCTAGTTAAACAAGTCTAGTAAGACAAGCTTTAATGTATGAGATTCGCACTATCACTTACTTGATCAGCTGACAGTGCATTTCGTGTATCTGCTGCACAGCGACATCGGACTCGTGCTTGCTAATGCCGCGGCCGCCCTGCCCCAGCATCTGCGCACTCCTCAACCGAAGCAGCTCCAGCTTCCCTCCCAGGAACACCATGATCATCACCGCACTGATGTCGAACGAGCTCATCACTATCGGTCCGTACACGCAGATGAAGGTGTGCCAGATCAGGGTTATCCAGCATCCGGGAGAGTGGTTCTTGTCGAACGGCATCCACGAGCTGAACACGTGGGGGAAAGGTGCTGTCCCGTTGCGCAAGCCCTCCTTCAATGTGGATGACGTCATGTACCATAGGAGCGGTTGGACCTCCGCGGACAGACACGTCGTCAAAAGCAAAACACAATATAAGTACGTCACGCGGCGGCAGTATTTCGTGTACTTGTCAACAATTTCTTTCTTCAGTACATCTGGATCGTTCCTCTCGAACTTGTCCGCTTCAGTCACGTATTCGAGGACCTGCTTCCAGCTTTTCTGGTAGATCAGATATGAGTTCACTTTGAACATGCAGACCACGCTAAGCATAGATATTTTTAGATTGGTCATCACCATGTCCAGATCTGCTCGGATGGCGTAAAGCTCCATGAACTGAGTTATAACAAAACCCACTACTATCTCGTGCAGTATGAAGTACAAAGCTACCCCTACTTTACTTTTGGGGAGTATGAAGCCTGACTTCTTTAGAAGCCTGTAGTTTGGCCCAAAAAGAGGCATAGAGGGATCCTCTAAGCTTTCGAGAAATGCTTTAATCATCGTGCCGAGTTGAAAATACAGTGAAAATATATTTTCTTGTCAACGTTTTTATATCGCTTTCCGACAGCCCGGTTCAACCCCCTCGACATAAAAATCAGTGACAATATGTGGGAGCTCAGAAATGTGGACTTAATCATACTACTTTTTGTTAGGCTGTGTAAATTTTTAAAGGTTTTCCTTACTGAGATATTTACTCGTTTACTTTGTTTTTAAAAAAAATATTCTCTACATACTGGATAATAGAATTTATTATCTAAAACTGAAGGTTTTATTGTTTTCTATTCTTTCATTTCATTCCATTCCTTACTACCATAGAAAAATTATGTCGCTCGTAGTTGTTGCATATAATGCACACATTTTTATTTTTATTTTTAGGCAATGTTCTCATCAATTTTTACAAAGCAGCGAGCCAATATCAAAAAATACATTTAAAAAAATTAAATAAAGTAATAGTTAAGATTCTTCTATAAAAACTTTACAGAAAAATCTGTTTATCGACATCGAGAGAACTAAACTTATTTCTCATCACTACCGATTGAATTGTCACGCACGATAGAAATATTTATCAACCCCTAATTTAAACGTCTATATTACGGCCGTGGAAAGTGGGCGGGCGCGCCACACGATCACGGCACTGGTAAAAAAATAATGAAGTTATTATACGCACGGTATCTACCGTGGTGGTAAATACTAAGCTAAGTAAAATATTTTTCTGCTTCTACTATACATATAATTTGCTTTTTTCATTAGCTTGGTGTAGCTAATATTTTACAGGGTTTCGTATTTAAAAAATAGAAATATATGCATAGGCCCATAACCAGAACATAGGCATGTTTTATAGTAAGTTGTAAGTACATTTTTAGGTTTGTAGATAATACCGCAGTGCAGCACAAGATCGCTCTACCATCACAAGAGGTCGGCTCGGTAACATAGAACCCATAATAAGAACAATTTATCTGCATCTTCAACATGTTTCACAATCTTGGCATCCAACATCAAACCAGAGCCAAGTTTACATAATTTCAAAAGATTATCCTTATGAATACCGGTGGTCTAGAGGTAGTGAGTATAGTGATCCAGCTAAATGAGTCATGCACAATTAGATTTTGAAAAATTGATGCAAAATATAAAATACAGGATAAGTTAGGGGTTGATAAATAGTTACCTACCTACTGGTTTGATTCCCACTGCGGATCAAGTTTTACATAATCTACAAATATGTGTTTCGGGAAGAGTTTCAAATTAAGTGATGTTATAGTAGATAGGTAGGCAGGTACTTATGGTTTCTGTAACCCATGCACGAGTGTGGGTTACAGAAGAGTGTGGTTACGAGTGTGGAATGTGGCTGTTGGGTCGTGTGTTTTGTTTATTTTATTGCAAAGCTGTTAATTGTACTACAGGTATATTCAAGTACAAACCCACCAACTATTACGCAAGTGAACTACAACTTGTTAATTATCATAAAGTTCATTTTGACCTTAAACTTCTAAAACATACAAATAACATAGGTACCTACCTTAAATCAATGAAAACCGCATAAATAGTTGTAGATAGGTGACTATAGCCGCAGGCATCATCATAGACTACTCAGCAGTTAGTATAGCATCTAGGTCAGGGAGACGAGTCCAATATCAAAGTTGAATAAACTACACAAGAGCTGCAAACTGCATACACACACCCTGACAACTTTACAATGTTACACACACTTATGTAACGACATTTTATTTAGAGTTTGCTGGTATAACATTGCGTTTGGACAAGGATACCTTGCTACTTACTTTAGTAAGGTATGCTATTGAACGTATGCTGTTAATAACATTGCATCGAGGCAGCTACGAAAATGGAAGGTTTCGTAGGAGGTCATACGTAAATGAATTTATCTGTTCGGGGGTTAGCGGAAATAGGAAATGATTTGAAGAAATCGGTAATTTGATAAAAGCAGGCGATTTAAATAATAGATTGTTGTATGAACTAACTACGAGGTAATTAACTAATTACTAAGTCTATATCGTTGCGTTATTGACTGTATGATTTACTGACTGACAACTACAAATGCACAGTTTTCGAAACCGTACCTATATAAATTCTGAATACCTGAAATCTGGAGGAAGTATGTTCCTTTTGATGCGTAGGGGTTAAATAGGAAATACAATCTGGAAATTCGAGGATGCAGAGGGAAAATGTAATTTGTAAGGAAGATTAAATTACGCGGACAAAGTCGCTAGGCATTTCACTAGTTTAATTAAAAAAATATATATAAATGCTTGCACTTGCAGTGCACTTTGAAGCAGTAGTTCCAGAAAAGCAAGTTTTTATTTGCCAGCTAAAAGTAATTATACTTACCACTACCTTTGAATGAAAGGCTCCTAAGAAAAACTTCATATAAAATGCTTCATTGCTTATATTTACACGAAAGTTTCTTACATATTCCAAACTAAGCCCGTTATTAATATTCCATTATAAATTTAGTTGGTTAGACTTCTACGGGGTCGTTAGGGATCTCCTCTGCAGATGGTCCGGAGGTGGTGTGAGGAGCGCCGCTGTCACCCAATATTGTTGGAATCACCTGTAAGAGATACAACATACAACGAACTGGAAAGAATTGTAGAGCTCTGCCTGCCTCAAAGAAAATGAGATGATTAGGTACTGTAAGGAGTACTGGAGTCGCTAGATGGCGGTGTGCTGTAAATACAGTGCGGCGCGCAATACGCATGCTCTGTCTTGTTACCTGGGCAACGGAAGAACGAAGATGTCAGAGAAGAGAATTGTGGTCTTGGAAAATATATCTTGTGTAATATAAACCTGATAGTCTTTTCTATAAAACCCCCTCTAACAGTACAGTAAACTCCAAACAGATTCTTAGGTTCCTAGACGAGATTATTATGTGAAATTTAGAATCACATAATGGAATAAAGTGGGTTACCTACATGTTTACGTGTCTGCGATCTCCTTGTTTTGATTCTTAGGGTTCTCAGGGTGTCAACAATGCGGTTCAATATTTCGAGCTGGCCCGGATTTCGTTTGCGGTGCTACAAAGATTGTTATAGAGATTGTTCACAAGTTTACATTTTTGAGGTTTGTGAAGCTGAGAAGCCAACCGAGAGAGGTTTTATAAATGCATTGATCAGAATTTTATTCAAAGAATATACTAAATCTAACTAATTGAAAAATCTTTGGGCAACCCAAAACCTACTTAATCAACCCGAGCATAATAGCTTCCAGAGGAATATTAGTACGAAACCGCATAAATCAGGAGAAGTATCCCCAAAAACCAATGCAATAAACCCACCCAAATACCTGTTCTCCTAACATGACGAGGATCTGCGCCACCTTCTTGATGGCCTCGAGATCCTGCAGCGTGGGGATCGGCAGCCGAGGCTCCTGGCTGCGCGGCTCTAGCAGCGAGGAGTGGGAGGCCAGCCTCTGGCTCAAGCCAGCCAGGGGGCGAGACTCAGGGTCACGGTACGACTAAAAACCATGAAGGTGCTATAAGAGTCAGTTACAGTTACAGTCCAGATGAAAAGTCTCCTTCTACTGTGCAACTCCGACTGAACAAACTAGGCCAAAGTTATAAGCGACTTCGTGTACGTGGAACTCAGAAACCGTACTTTTTTCCGGGATTAAAAGTTGCCTGCGTCCTATTCCCAGTCATTATCTAGTTATATTTTAAATTTGTGATATGTAGTCTTGTTCTTCGGAAAGTGCTTAAGAAATTTACTTTTTCTTAGTACCCACTGCCCCCATTAACGGGGACATCGGGAATACACGAGAAAAACGATGAAGGGTAAATACAGGCAAATACAAGATGTATGGTAATTTTTCAATAGCAGTAGTATGAAACTACTTACAATGGGAGTACTCGACGCCAAGCCGACTACAAGCAACAACACGAGCCATTCTGTATAGCTGCCCAACATTTCAAAGCCACATTGAAAGAACTGCTGCCCACGACTCGACATCATCTTATATGATGTGAGTAATGGATCTATTTGTGAAATTGGCTAGTTTACTTACAACAAATGCATCCATAAGTGCTACAAAAGTACTCACAAATCTGAACTCACATGATTTGAGCTTGTGGAAAAATTTTGCTATTTTCCAGGCAATCGTTATTCATTATTATGATTCTTACACAGGTATTTAGGTACATATTTGCTAATGTAATCTATTCATGGTTTTGGTATTAAGTGGTGGGGTCAAAGAATACATTAAGGTTAGTCCAGCCAGACACCTTATAACTATGATTGTTGGCTGTTTTAAAATAGATTTGAACAAATATTTATCAAATCCACTTCCTGCTAATAATATAAATAACTTCTAGCACGACTGATTTAATGAGTGCTCAAAGGTATGTGCTTTAAATACTACGTATAATGAAACTGTAGAGGTCGAAGAGTCTGCAGAAATATTTGAAATACTTTAGTATAAAAGATCTAATTATTTAGAATTAGTTTTAGTTTATTTGTTTAAATTTAATTTTAATTTTTATAATAATATAAGTACTAAGTGTACCATTTTTGTCTGTGCTACTAGGTGCTACATTGTATTATTGTGTGTAAACAAACTTTATGCATATTGTACGTCCGAAAAGGGCAAACTGTTGGACTATTTTTGTATTTTTTAATTTTACCATCTTACATTTATAACAGTTTTACAATAAAAATATTCTTATTCTTATATTCTTATTCTAGAAGTCCGAGTAGGTAAGTATTGTAAAAACAGCAGCGAGCCTGTCTGTTTTTCTGTCCGTCTGAGGTTCTGTCTATTAGCCCGTCTCTGTTTGTCTGTGTACTCTGCAGATTTTTTAACGAGACCTTTCACTGTACAGTTTATTCTCTAAAATAGCATCTGGGGCAGGTTTTATTTTATTTTATTTATTACAAAATCCACAGCTCTTAGGAATAAACTAAATAACAATTTAAATACAAAACAGATAGCCAATAACGGATTTACATTATACTAACAAGATATATATTTATTTAACGACGACAGTCAGATGTAATTTTTTTAGAAAAAAATTATTGAATCAAAAAAAGAAAAAAAAAGTTACGAATTCCAAAAACAATATGTATAGTGTAAGTGTGTATAGTGTGTGAATGTGTGAAAGCAAGGTTATGTGTGGGTGTGTAAGAGAGTGTGTGCATGTGGATTTCCTTGTTCCTCCCAATCTCTTAAGAGTCTGGTTATCACAGCGGGAAATCCACAGCGTGAGTGTATGTGTGTGTGTAGGATGAGTGTGGGTGTTTTGTGTATGTGAGAGGTTATCGCACACACCCCTAAAAAGGGGTACAAAGAATGCGAAAAATGACGCATTGCATGTGTTGACTTCAAACTATCATCTATAGTTTGTGAGTAAGTGTAATAGAGTAATAGTGCCGCGGCCTGACTCTACTTGACCCCACCACGCTGTAAAAATGGGGTTTACTTTTCTTTATAGACATTAGGTTATGCAAATATTTTATTCTACCTACATGAATATGTACAGACAAAGTCGCGGGCAGGTATCTACGTAAGTACACAGTGCACACAAACAAAGCAACCAGTCGCAACCTCGGATATGAACCTGACATTTGGTGATTACGATTATGCAAATGAAGAACAATCAAATGCACGATACGATACGATAGCTGCCCACGCAACCTCGGAACAGCTGCTTCACTGACCCTCGCGAGGAAGTTGCAACTGAACTTCCTACTACAAACTTATCTAGTGGGTCTTATATCATGAGTCACCTAGCTTTAAGACGTTTCAAAATGATCCTTGTTATATTATTGATTAAATATATTTTTCTTTGTGATATGATTGAATAAATATATTTTATACTTTTTTTACTTACTTACTTTTTTTACCAAGCAGTAGTGTGCAAGCATTACTGTGTTTAGGTTTGAAGGACACTGTAGCAAGTGAAATTACTGGGCGAAAGAGACTTAACAACAATGTCTCGGGGTGATAAGCGCAGTGCAGTGCTACGCAAACACTTAAAAACTTTAAGCTTTGGGTGGCACTGCATCTGTAATAGTCAGGCGTGGTGCTTAACATCAGATGTCTTGTGAATTGCTGACATAAAAAAAAAAAAATACTTTACTTACTATGTAGTTGCCGACTTACTAATAGTCGCTGCCTTAACTCAAAAGAACTAATTGGAAAGTATTTATCAATTAAAAAAAAAAATGCTATTTTTAGAGGTATAAAAAACAGCTCTATCAGCTTGTTGTAAAAAAAAAAATATCGACTGTTAAAACACTGAGTGATCCCCCATAACGCAAAGAGTAGTACAGTTCTTTGTGAAAGAGCTCGTCCGGGGAAGGACTACCACCATACCTATTTCTGCCGCCAAGCAGTAATGCTCGCATTGCTGTGTTCCGGTTTGAAGGTATGGTTTCCGGTGAAATCGCTGGCACATGAGGCTTTCGATCTTAGCCTCAAGGTGGCAACCCGCGAGTGATACCTCTGTCTGGTATAACAAGCGTCCATAGGCTGCGGCTGTCCATACTTCAGTTGTATAAAAAAAAAGTGTGGACTTTTCTGATTTCGGGACGACTGATCGAGCTTCAGAACAGAACTCTTATAACGGATTGCATGCACATTGCAATGATAGCAAATAAGATTGCCCATTAATAAACTAAGACAATAAGATTAACTAAGTACCTAAATGCAATTCATTGAAGTGCATGCATCAGTCTGAGTATGTTGGCTTCAAACAATGTCAAGTAGCAGTATTAAGTCACGATTAGCCAATATGACCGTCGATTGGTCGCCGTCGACGTGCGTGACATGAATAGGAAGGTAATCTCAGATCGATCGTCACGGAAGAAAGCCTTTGGGAATGCGTCTTGTCTTGATTTAATAGTATCTAAGTCCAGTCTACTCCAAAAATACTGAAAACTTGTGTGAAACTGGCGTTTAGTTCCCTAGCTCTAGGATCTATTTGACTCTATTTGACCATCTACTCGTGATACTTCTAGGCTGGGGCGCGTGGAACTCGCGTAAATTCACTTAGCTTTAAAACGTTTCAAAATGACCCTTGTGATATTATTGAATAAATATATTTTTTACTTTACTTTACTTTACTTGTAAAAAGGTTTGGCGACAACCTTGGTGCTGCTGTGACTGCTCAGTTGAGAAAAGAGGGTTCCTGGATCGATTTCTGCTTTGGGGCAAGTGTTTGCTTGCATGATCCGCGTATAGGTATTAGTTCCGGGTCTGGGTACCATACTTGTAGTTTCCAATTTCTGTTTGGCTTATTATAAAAGATCTAAGCGTAGGTTAATAAATATACCTACAGAGGATATCACTGTTCTGTGACAGAGGGATAGACGCAAACTGCGCCGGCGTGAAGCGACATTAGTGCGTGAATGTTGTAATGAACTCATCTTTGAGGAGCTCGCAAATACTTGTGAATGCAGGATTATGTATTTTACTAGAAGTCCTTGATATTACTGCACATAATGAGATGTCAATAATTTAATTGTTGAGCAACGTTGTTATATTATTTTCATTGACCTAGTGGCGACCGTCGCGCGTCTCGTCGTCGTAGTAATTTAAAGAGTAGAGTTCTCTGAGAAGATCTCGTCCAGGGAAGAACTACGACCATACCTTCGGCCGCCAAGCATTAAATAAATAAATAATGCTGGACAATCCACACAGCATCATCTAGCCCCAAGCTATGCAGAGCTGTGTTATGGGTACTAGATGACTGATGTATACTTAATACAATACAATACATAGTTAGATATTTTTTTATTACACATAGAAAATACCCAGAACACCCGGAAGGTTAGAATCGAACCCGCAACCTCCGCGTCGCAGGCGGACCCTCGCCCGCTGCGCCACATCGGTCGTCAAAGCATTGCTTTGTTTCTGTTCGAAGAGTATACGGTACGGTACAACATTCTAGCAGTCGCAATATATTGGTGGATGTTATGTTAAATGCGGTCGTTCAGGCTCTATGGGATAGGCATATGTCCAGCGCTGGACGCCTACAGGCTAAAATAATATGGCAATGGAAGCTAAATTTATCGCGTATGACGCCAAAGATCGAGTTATAACAGTCGCGTGATCTGGTGCCTTATTTGCTATGACCACGGGCTCGTTACGGTATCTACGTGGGATCGTTGTCGACGAGCCACGTTTTAGGGCTCGTTTGACCGTTTTTCCAACTCAACCTATCGATAGCGAAACTATCGCTATAAACAACACAGATACCGAAAACAAAACTAAAATTCACACTAAGTTACACGTTATTTGTAAGGAATCTCTATGTCATAGCGAATAAGCCCCCTGGTCCGATAGACTGACTGCTGCCTGTATGGCCTGCCGTAAGTACCTATATACTAACTTACTTACTTAGTACCTATAATACTACCCACCAAGTAGGTGGAGCGCTCGTGACATAGCTGGATTTGGTGGGTGACCGCCAGTGGAGATTTCAACTGAGCGCTCCCGTGCTTCGGAGGGCACGTTAAGCAGTCGGTCCCGGCTTTTTCAAAGTTGTTAGGCCATGACAGAAGCATTCGGGCGGCCTAAAAACTCTGTCACCAGAGTTAGCCACTGACTTATACTAACTTACTTATTACCAAGTAGGTACCACCAAGTACCAAGATACAACTTTTATAATAGCAAGATTTTATTTGACATATCTACAGGCCCAAAGATGCTTTGCGAATATTAATGGCGTCGCTAGTCCATTAAAGGATTCAGTGCCCTCTGTGACACGAAAGAAGATCATTTTAACGGTATAAAGTAACAGGCCAACTCCAAACACATACCGTTTGGGATTCACAGTGTATTGTCAGGCCGTAGTCGGGTAAAAACAAACTTTACTTTGCGTCTTAGAGTAGGTAGTAGAGTTCTTTGTGATAGAGCTCGTCCGGGGAAGTACTACCACGATACCTATTTCTGCCGCAAAGCAGTAATGCTTGCATTGCTGTGTTCCGGTGTGAAGGGTAAGGTTTCCGGTGAAATTACTGGCACATGAGGCTTTCTATGCCTCAAGGTGGCAACCCGCGAGTGATACCTCTGGTATTGCAAGCGTCCATAGGCTGCGTTAACCGCTTATCGTCTTGTGGGCCGTACGCTTGGTTGCCTAGTCACTTCAGTTATATAAAAAACCCGACTTGTACCTATTAGAAATTCAATAACTTGCTTTTTATTATCAATGTTATCAAATATTGTATTAGAGGCGAAAGTTTGAATGTTTCTTACGATACAACAAAACTTCTGTTCTACTGTGGTTGTTGTTGCTGTAAGTACTGTCTTCTGTTGTCATCATCATCATGACAGCCTTCTAATGTTCCCACTGCTGGGACACTGGCCTACTCTCCAGCGAGAGTGATTGGGTCTTAATCCACCACGCGGACCCAATGCGGATTGGTGGATGGCACATGTCTTTCGAATGTTGTTCTTGGACATGCCGGTTTCCTCACGATGTTTTCCTTCACCGTATGAGAGCACTGGCATTGCGCACATAATTTTTTCGTAGCGAAAAATCCATTGGTGCACGACCGGATTTGAACCCACGACCTTAGGATCGGAAGGCGGACTCACTACCGCTAGACCACCAGTGCTCTTCTGTTGTATGTCGATGTTATTGTCGTAACATTTCAACGATCCCTCTTCTGTTACAGAAGAACCGATCATTGAAATTTCGTAGACATGGAAACAGGATATTATTTATTTAACTGGCACCACGCGCACAAAGGCTTAGGCGGCAGCTATCCATATTTAATATTACGCACACGACCTCAACAATAAAACCTAACTTTACGATTCCGAGCACATTAGTATATACTTGTCTTTGTCCGCAGTTCCCAGCAGACGGCAATGGTACGCGGCCACCAAGCAGCACTTACCATGCCGTTGGGCGGAGCGTCTCCGCTAAATGACCATTTGTATTGAAGTAGCGATGCCTCCAAGGTCCATCTTTGTCTATTAACATGACACTGGGAAATGATATGACGGATTAGAAGGCCTGGTACCCATTGGTCTTCTAGATCTAGAACGCTCTACGTCACCGTCGTCAGTCGTATTGTGCTGGCACAGAGCAGGAGGGCGATTCTCGTGCCATAGATAAATGATCACATGTGATATATATCGTCAAAACTGTCAAAATTTCTCATGTGATATGTCAAAACTGTCAAAATGTCCCATGTGATATCAAAACTGTCAAAATGTTTGTACATTTTTAACAGTTTTGACGGTATTTATTATCCTGAACTTATATGAACCTGTGTCCGAAATAAATGATTTTTTTTTTTTTTTTTTATTTTTATCACATGTGATCTTTTATCTATCCACGAGAATCGCCCTCCAGATAACTACGGTGTTGGTCTGACTTGATTTGGTACTAATAATCTTAGTTTATTTTGCGGATATTGGGCCTAACTGCTATTGAAGTGAAGTCAAGTGGCTATTTCTATCCGTGATGTATCGGGGTCTGTCGAGGTTTTGGATAAAGTGTACTGGTCATAGTTTTAAAGTAATTGTCTTATTAATTAAGGTAAACTTGCTTCAAATAGTAACCACCTTATTAAAATACTAATTACTTGTTAGATATAAAAACGAGTTAGACAATAAAATATTATTATTTTATTAATTTCTTTAAGGAAATCTGGTTTTATGTTTGTGTGTTTTGCTGGTAGAAAATATTTCATTTTTGTTAATGTTCTACGAATTTATTTTTAGCCTTAGTACCTATACTCAGCCTAAACTAGCCTAAAGACGTCAGAAAACTCCTAATTTTATTTGCTCTGAGTCTAGACTTAAAATATTTGTAACGTGTTCCAATGGTAAAAAAGTGTGTTCTTGTAAGTGCCTCGGTTGAATGTTATGTTATTTTATCATACGACACGTCCAATCAAAAACAATGACTAATGCAAGTATTACATCGAAATCCCAATGTCACGTTCAAATACTCAGCATCTAATAAATTATCCATTTTGTAATAGTTAGTTCGACGTGCCGCGGCTTACCAAGGATGTTGTTCAAAATGTGTATTTGTTTATATTTACTGTTATGTAAGCGCGGGCGCAGAGCGGTCGCGATGAGTCGGGCGCGCGCGCTGGCGCTGTTCGTACTCCCACTAGTGGGCACGCTGGTGGCAGGAGAGGCGCTGGACACCTTGGAGGGACTTATTCCAGACTATCTGCTGGGGAACGTTGAAGATCTCGTCAAGGCGGCTTCAGTGGCGTGTAGGTGTTTGGGAAGCTTTTTTTTTAATTGTAAAGTGTTCTTAGAGCTCCAGTTGCTGAAATTGTTGTCTGGATTGGATAGGTCTTGAGTGTTTGATTATTCGTTTTATGCTGGAAATTTCCAGGTCCTTGTAAAAACAGCGTCAGTAGCTTAAAGGTCTACTAGTGATTTTCGTTAATTTTTTGCGGTATTTTTTTAATGTCATGAAAAGTGCTTGATAGAAATAGATCCTTTACTTTATTTAATGAGTATGCTAGTATCAAGTTTGTGAACGAAGTGCTGTTTTCATCTGAATACTTTTTTCAGTCAGTGACTCGACGAGGGTATTGAACCCTCATTGAATCTGTCTGATAAGTATTATGTAGATAATTTCGCGATAATTTGTGCAATGTGAATGTGTGAAAATGAATGTGAGTTATAAATTTGGATAACTGGCACATTGTAGTAATTAGATGATGCTAACTTAAAATTCTGTTTTTTAAGTAAATTGCTTAACGTAGAGCACCGTAGCACTGTGCTACGAAATCCAAAAACCTATATACTTAATTTCAAAAATCTAGTTTTAGAAGAAAATAGAAAATCAAAATGTTTCTTACCTTAAATTTTTCTAAAACAATAATATGTCAAGTTAGTGAATTAAAATAATAAAATTATATTGCCAGTTTCAATTTTTCAAATTCAAATTTCAATTCTATACAGTTGCCAGGTTCTTCTAGGCTGGGGCGCGTGAAACTGGCTGGCGTAAATTCACCTAGCTTTAAGACGTTACAAAATAATCTTTGTGATATGATTGAATAAAGTTAATTTTTACTTTACTTTTACTTACAATATTTTGACGACCGACTGCCACGGTACCGGTGGGCGACTACCCGGCTGAAATACGAGAGGTGCGGGTTCGTTTCTTGGTTATCATCATGTATAAATGTTTGCATGGTCTGCAAATATTTGTTCCGGGTCTAATTTTGTGGTCCTAAAGACTCTGTGCCTAAAGTACTCGTAGTTCTTGATACCCACAATGCAATGAGTTCTAGGGTGGGTTCATGGCTATGTCTATGACTGTCGATGTTACTTACTAGCTGTTATCCGCGACTTCGTTCGCGTGGAAATTTTGATATGTACATTTTTCCGAAAAAAAAGTATCCTGTAGTATTCCAGTACCTATCAATCTTTGTGCCAAATTTAATCCAGATCCGCTCAGCCAAACTTTCGCATAGTACGATTATGTTACGTTACTGATAATATATATATTTTTTTAACATAGTTCGTAAAAAAATGTTCAACGACTAACGTATTGATTGATTGCTTTTGTTAACATTTCATTAATCATCAATTAACCGTACTCGATGTAACCGCTGCGGTGACCGCACTAATGAGACAGTTTGTATTCACGAGGTACTTGCTTCCCAAAGAAATTACAACATAAATAATGTATCGGTTTGATCAAATTTTATTCGTACGATTTTTATCGATTTACTTTGTCAACGGAATATTAAGGAACAAAGGATATTCTTGTACAAAAACTGGAGAAAACGTGATTTTCCGCATTCTAGTTTGTTGTATCCAACTTTGTAACATTAGTATGCACGAATATAACCTCAACAGTCAACATGCTAAGTTACGAGTACTACGAGACATTTGCAATCTGCGCTACATTTACTGGTGCATACAGTCATGAACTCACTACTGTAGATACCTACCGAGGTTGGTCTCTTTTATCTAAAAAAAAAGATTTTTTTTTTTTTTTTTTACAATTTTATACTTATAGATATAATGCAACAAGATATTTACACCTAAACCCATACAGAGATATAGTACAAGTCTGGTCGGTAGAAGTAACGGGATATGCCACGAAAAACAATAACAGTGTCAATGATGAATTTCAGGTGACATTCTACCCCTGGACCTGCTGTTCTCGCGGCAGTACACCACGGAGCTGCCCCAACTCGACGTGATAGAGGTGACCCGCACCTCCCGCCGCACGCACCGCGTCACCCGCGCTCACACCACCCTCCGCCGCCGGCACTCCTCACCCCTCACGCTCTACATCCCCGGCTGGTGGAACACACCCACTGACGAAGCTGCCCAAGCCCTAGCATCAGCGTTACTAAAAGACCAGCCCGTTGTTTTAATCCTGGATACAAGACTATCCTTCTGTCGAGGCTATCTCGCAGCTGCGTCGAGAGTTAACGCCGTATCGCACCTCCTTTACCACTTCATCAAGAATTTACACAAGAATGGCTTTCACCCATCATCCATACATCTGATCGGGTTTAGTCTTGGAGCGCATGTAGCTGGTATGACCGGAAAGCTGGTCCAGAAGGGCTTAAAGACGAAACTAGGAAAGATAACTGCCTTAGATCCAGCGAAACCCTGCTTTCGCCTTTCAGATTTCAGGCTGCAGAAGACGGACGCGTCTTTCGTCCAAGTGGTACATTCCAGTGCAGGGATATTGGGTATTGAGGAACCAGCTGGTCATGCGGATGTGTACGTCAATGGAGTAGCTGTGAAGCAGCCTGAATGCCAGCACCGGAGTATAAGTTTCGAGTGCGATCACAATCAGTCTTGGAAGCTATACGCTACATCGATCCTCAGTCAAAGGTCCATGATGGGGCGTCAGTGCTACAGTTGGGAGGAAGTGATGGACGGAAGGTGTAACGGTGATAATACTGTGTTGGGCTACGGATGTAGTAATCATTCCAGAGGTATGTTTTTGTATAAATCTAGAGGTCGAACTTGAATAAAAATTACATTAGGTACTAGAAATACTAAACATCGAAAACTCTGAAGTAGGAAGTGAATTGCCATTAAATTTTTTCGTAAGAAACTAGTTTTAGAATTACATAACTGTGATACTAGTCGTAATTACCTACTGTTTGCAATTTTGTGCAATAAACGGTTTACCGCAAATTGTTTTCTATTATTTTTATTCACGCATTCACGCTTTGAATGATTGTGATTATATTATTTTAGTTATAGTGACCTCTAGTGGATTGTAGGGGAACTAAAACAGCTAGAGTCCGTGTTCTAAGTTAGGTGCTCTTCAAAGTGAGCGGTTAAACCTTCAACGTTAGTTCATATACTTGTCTGTAGGAGGGCGCTATGTGAGTCTGCTCTACATTGTGCTCTACATACTTTCCATTTTACAGTACACGTACATAAATTTTTTAATTAATTATGTTCAGTTGTATTTTAACAGCTATTTGTGTGCTGGTTAAATAAGTAGGTTAGGTACCTAAATATAATCTAATTATCATTTATCACCTGAGAACACATGAGAAAAATTAGGCCAGTGGTTGTACCTACTAGGTATCAAGATGGACTCTACTATAATCCCTAAGTACTATCTATCTTTTTGCATGAACTTAATAACCACTAAGTATATAAATAGGTTACCTACATAACTGCCTAATAATTGAGTTTGGAAAAAAACACTTTATTATGGGTAACGCGAATACATTACACGGTTTTATAACTCTAAGGTTTTATCATAACTTATGACACTGAAGTATCATCAATTCGTTCCTCTTCCGCCCTTCATCAGTAACCACAAGCCTACTGTTTCGTATCAAAGCCGTTTCCACTCTGGTAACTTTGACATAAGGTTCAAAATGATGATGGGTTTGCGGTCGGTTCACTGGAACCTCGAGCATTACTGCTTGCTACTCTTTAGATAGAGCATTTTGGATTGTACTGATATTGATATAAGGGCTAGAATGCAGGGTAGATTGATGGTCTGGTCTTGACGTCTGAGTAATGATGGAGAGGCGTGGCTGCTCCCGTGGCTCCGCTCTTCAGGAGTGATGGAGGCACGTTGGCTGGGAATTATTTCCAGTCGGTATTTATACGCAGATATAACGTTAGGAAACAAAGCAACCAAACCATACTCAAAGTTTTATTAGTATTTTTACGATCGGCAAAAATATAAGCACGAATAATACCATCGATGTAGTTCGGTGATTGAAATCCTCGGACTACTGAGACTTTTTGTCCGTTAGCTGTGCCGTTAGTGACTGTCAGTCGTTTGTGACTGTAATTTCTGGCGCTTCAACGGCCGCTGCCGTGGCACGATCGCTTCGCTCGCTCGCCTAGTTTTTCACTAACCCAACATAACCTAACCTACTAATTTCGATCTGGGTTGATAACTAGATCCGTAGACTTCCAACTTAGGGTGGAAAGCTAGGTTGGAAGATAGGAATAAGTCATAGTAATAGACTTTTTGACTGACAGTCACTAACGGACAAAAAGTGTCAGTTGTCCGAGGATTTATAATCACCGAACTACTGAAACGACAAACTCTCATCAGTCCGATCATCGGGCAAACTACCCGCACTACTGTATACCTACTAGGCTAAAATATCTGGGTGTTGTGTGTGACTTGTAGTTTCTGATACTTGGTGTTGGGTCAGGACTATACATGTGACTGTGGTGTGTTATTTATTCAACAAGCAATAATTATAATATTTTTGTGAATTTAATCTTTATTGCATCATTGTCACCGACGACGGCTCTTACAGCTCAGCAGCGCAGAGTATCTTAGGACCGTATTCAAGGACCTTACGTGTGAATCGTGACTGAAGCATAGATTTTTAACAGTTCTTCGTAGAAAAATTATCTCAAATTGATGCTTGAGTGATGATTCACAAAGTTCACCTTGTTTCCAAATTATGGTTGAGTCTCCCTCTGTTAGACTGACCATTTTTCATACTCAAACCTCCATTGTTGTACAGTTTTAAACCTTGTCGACTTGACATTGGCAAAATTGTGGCAAACTCAGCCACAGACGCCATAAATAAAAGAAGAAGAAGAAGATTCACAAAGTATGGTTCTTGAATACGGACCTTAGACTAGATAAGTTGAAGTGGCAGTAGCACAGAGGCAGTGGGCAGGACATATAGCTCGCAGAACGGATAACCGCTGGGAAATAAAGGTTCTCGAATGGTGACTACGAAAAAACGAAGTACGGACGGCTCCCCACTCGATGGAACGATGGCATTCGGCTGCAGGAAGTCGCCAGGGGATGTCCAAGTGGACTTTTATCGGCTGATAAAATAACGTTTTTGCATCATTTGAAGCGATATACAACGTAGTATGTACCTAGGCATATATTTATCTACCTGGTGGTAGGACTCTTCAGCAAGTGTTCGTCTTGGTGGGTACCACTGCAGTGTCAGATATTCTACCTCCAAGCAGTAGTGTTCAAGCATTACTGTGTTTAAGTTTGAAGGGCTCTGTAGCGAGTGAAATTACTGGGCGAAAAAGACTTAACAACGTCTCGGGGTGATAAGCACAGTGCAGTGCCACGCAAACACATAAAAACTTTAAGCTTTGGGTGGCACTGCATCTGTTATAGTCTGCCTTGATTGTCTTGTCACTTGCTGACTTAAAAAAAGAGTATTTAAATCTGTATTCCGAAAGTCGTTTCTGGTGTATTTGACATCGGATAAATGACTTGAAAATATTTACAGCTGAATGCCAAACCCAGTCTTGTAGAGATCATTGCGTTGATTACAAAGACACGTTTAGTCCTATTTGCCTCCAAGCAAACACGTGAGCCCGTGGTGTGCGTGTGGTGCGTGGGGTGCGTGTGGTGCGTGGGGTGCGTGGGGTTGAATATCTTCGTGAGAACATGCTTATGAGAACGCACCGCCATTAAAATTTGGCGTAGAATAAAAGGCTTTGGTTCGGAAGTATGATAATGTGGAGTAATTATTATCATGGGTAAGCCAAATGTACTCAAATTATAATGAACTAGCGGCTCGTCCCGGCTTCGCGCGGGTGCAATGAAACCGCGCCCTTGCGAAGCCGAGGCAGGGCGCTAATTATAAATATAGCCTATGTTACTCGGAGATCATTTTTGAGTTTATTTTATTTTTTCGTACCTAACAAACAAAAATACAAATCTTCTCTTTTATAATACACTCGAGAGCAATAAATCCGGGTCACTCAAAGAATCCAAAAAATCTCGGAAAGTAAGAATGCTAGGTTAATGCAATAAATTGTATTTAATAGACAATTTAATACTCCTTATATGAAAGTTAAAAAAATATGAGTCACCATACATTTTATTTACACAAAATTACATAAAGAAAAAAAACTGCTGATCTCTCCTTAAAACAAAAATAGGAAACATGAAATTTTTGAACTTTATGACGATTTTCTTGAATTTCAATACTTCGTATTACCTCCTCGTGCTTCCATTACTGCGTTTACGCGGTTTGGCATGCTGTACACCAAGTTCCTCATACGATTTTGGGGAATATTCTCCCATTCCTCTGTGAGAGCAATTTTGAGCTCAGGAAGCGTGATTGGGGGAGGGTTTCGTTGTTTTACGCATCTCCCTAGCTCGTCCCAAGCATGCTCGATCGGGTTGATATCCGGGCTGCGCGCTGGCCACTCCATACAAGTAATGTTCATCTCTTGAAGGTAGTCATTCACAATCCTACCTGTATGAGGTCGGGCATTGTCATGCATAAATATAGCATCCTCACCCAAATTGACCATAAATGAACCAACGTGTTCGTTGAGGATTTCTTCCACATATCTTACGCTAGTTAAAGAGCCGTTTTCTATGATCACCAGCTCTGTGCGACTTTCAGAGGAAATTCCGGCCCACACAAGTACAGACCCACCACCGTAGGCTACTTTTTCTTCGATGCATGCTTGCTTGAATCTTTCCCCTGGTCTTCTATACACTCTGTGTCTTCCATCGTGCTTGTAGAGCATAAATTTTGATTCGTCGGAGAACATAACTTTCGACCAATCTTCAATACTCCAATTTACAATTTTACTCAATTTATTTGAGTGACCCGGATTCATTGCTCTCGAGTGTATTAGTATTATGAATTGAATTCTTATATTTTTTTAAGCTGTTCTAGATTTAGGTTTAGATTTATTTACGTTTTCACGAACCTTAGCTAACTTTTATTTTTATTCTAATTGGCATTTTAAACTTTTGGCACCAATCTAAGTAATTTAACCCCTAAGCCCTGGGTCCTACCTGGGTCATAATCATTTGATCCAATAAGTTAATTTATGCCGTATTCGTCCCGCTAAAGTTCGATCCAAAAATGACAGACACATAGCTAACAGAGGTTTATGAATAAGGCCCTTACTTTTACGCAAAACCAATAATCACACTAATATTATAAATGCGAAAATTTGGATGTTTAGATGTTTATTTATTCCTCTATAACTCGACAACCACTAAATCGATTTGGCTGAAATTTAAAACATAGATAGATAATGACCGGGAATTGGACATAGGCTACATTTTATCGAAGTCGCGGGCAACAGCTAGACAAATATAAATATGAATTAACACGGCTGCCATTGCAATACGGCACCACTGATGGAGTTCCCTGGTTCCGGGATTGTGTGCCCGCGCCAGGGCCTGATCCAGGGGTTGGGAGGGGGGGGGGGGGGCAGATCCGGATAAATTGCTTTCCAATGTAAGCCGGGATAGTGCCGTGACAGTGACGGATACGAACCGTTCGATATAAATGATTTGTTATGAGCGCTACGTGCATCATTCATTATATTTTCTGATTGTTCAGTATTTATTTACTTACTGCCTAGCAGGCGGTGCCTACTTTGAATTATATAAATTTACACCTAAGTCATAACCTTTTTAGTAAATAATGTACCTAAGAGACCACAGGATAAGAGGGGCCCTTTAACACAGGTTATCAAAACAAAAGATCCCCAAACCCTGTAATAAGTAGAATCTGTTCATTTGATTTTTTATTTTGCTTATTTGAAACAACAGTTGTAAGTGATGTATTGTAAATTATTATAATAATTACAAAAAAGAAGTTTTGGGACGCCCAGTACTGAAAATCTGAATAAAATACAGTTAATTGATAGATTCAGGCGTTACTTTGCGGAAATCCATTACAAAATAAAAAAAGACGCAAAATCCCTAGTACTATTCCGCTTAACCTTGAGTCAGATGGTCCTGAGGATGTCCCGTGGAGGGATGAAACACGTGTCGATATTTTTCTTTTGAAGTTAACTGTGGTAACTGTGTGACCTCATCAGTTAAAAGATTAAGCGGAATAGTACTAGAGATTTTTCGTCTTTTTTTATTTTAAAATACAGTTTGTGATCAACTGGGTATTGAACTGGTTTTTATCTGAAAAGTTGACTTTATCATGTCGTTCAACGACCAAGTGTGCAATTGCGTTATTTTTATATACAAAGCAAGTACTTTACTATGCTTCAAGCAAATAAATTTCAATTCAGCTATTTCAATATTATTTCTGCACAGTTCTATAAGAAGCAAAGAAAAATCAACCTTATTTCAAAAGCGGCAACAGCCACAGTCTGTGACAGTTTGACGTGGCAGCCATACTCGGCTCGGGTGACAAGCGACTCGCAACACAATATCTGCGATCCGATACTATGGGCATATTGCGCTAAACGTTAACGTAGCGGAAACGTTTTGGTTAAACGTTAAGACTGCGGGGATTGCGCATCAGAGCGCAAAGCAGCTGTCATGGAAAAGTGCTACACGTTTTAGTAGTACATTGTGCAGAGCTTAGAGCAGTCAGCAGTCACAATTTAGAACCAATAGGTAGGTTTAATTTAGGAGTCTTCAAGTCAAGAGTCACAGGAAGTCGGCGCAATGGTTGGTCAAGGCTCAATCGGTTGTCATGGCACGACTTGGGGGTGGCCTGTGTCCAGCAGTGGACATCTATCGGCTGATATGTTAAAGAGGATTTTCAAAATCATTTCTATTTATTTATATGATTATAGACGAGCAACTTTCGCTGATGTGTCTACGTCACACAGTGTTGGAATTGTAAATAGGTAAAGTATATTGTTTAAGTTTGGCTCACTTTTTTTGTTTCGTAGCCAGTCATCGAGTTTGTTAACAGGGGTACAACTTCTTCAAGAGATGATCATGCAAGAAATAGCAAGTGCAACGTACGAACTTTAACAGATACGTGCGAGGACGGCGATAAAGCCTACATTATTGTGTAACCTAAGCTGCATAACACTGGCGTGCGCTCTGTGTCAGATGATAGATCTTGCAGATTAGATTAACCGATGGTTGAAGGATTCTTGCTATTTGCTCTAATTATTTAACTTACAATGTTCATCAGCTCAGAGGGCCTACTCTTGAGAGCGACAAACGATAATCGTTGCAAATATCGTAGTATAACTTATGCTGCTGACAACTAGCAGAAGGGTAATTCTACTGACAAAGATTGAAACGTATACGGCTGCTTTTTATGTGTTTGTGCGTGTTTTTATAACAACGACCCAACTGCATAATTAAGTGCGTAATTTACATTGGGTCAGTGACTGACTCCAAATGAAGTCAGTGCTTTGAGAACTGACTTTCTCTGTTTACAAAGGGTCAGTACGCGAGAATTTGAAGTCAGCACTGACTCGACAGCGTTTACATTAGGTCAGTAGCGGGTCAGCACTGACTTTGCTACTGACTCAATGTAAATTATACCTTACGTTTCAACTAAAGCTAACGATCGTGCGAGTGTATTGTTTATTTTGCCTCTCATTTTGGTGGAATAGCTTTGTGGGTAAAAACAGAAACTAGAAAAGAACAGAGTAGGAACTGAATAGAATGTCAAATGTTTACTAATAAAATCAAAAGAGTGTTCAAAGTCTGCAAACTGAAACACGAAAAAAAAATACGCGTCGACTTGAGAACCTCATCTGTTTTTAAAAAACTGTCACGATCGCTTTAGTCCGTAAGAGCAGACCCTCTGATAAACGTAGATATACTATGTTATTAAAGTCTGGGGCTCTGAAGCTAGTTTGGCACCGAGTCGCCGCCTCCAACTAATATCACGTACAAGTCAATCTAACAAGTTTATAAAGTTTTATCTGGGATAACCAAGTTTCTGCTCTAAATAAATTCATTGAAAATTAGTAACATTATTTGTCTTTACACACAGGAGGAAATGCTACTAGTTCCAAGACAGCTAAATATATTACAACTGCATTTGACTTTGACAATTTTGTCATTCTAAAAGGGTCACAAGATCATGCCACTGTAATTTTACTGTTATTGTTTTAGTAGCATTACTTCCTGATGTTACGCCGCGTGGTCGTAACCTAAGAACAATTGCAATACTAGTCGTAGTACCGTAGCGTAGAACTAATTTTTTTTTTATACGACTGAAGTGGCATCCAAGCGTACGGTCCACCAGATGGTAAGCGGTTACCGCAGCCTATGGACGCTTGCAATACCAGAGGTATCACTCGCGGGTTGCCACCTTGAGACTAAAATCGAAAGCCTCATGTGCCAGTAATTTTACCGGAAACCATACCCTTCACACCGGAACACAGCAATGCGAGCATTACTGCTTGGCGGCAGAAATAGGTATGGTGGTAGTCCTTCCCCAGACGAGCTCTATCACAGAGAACTCTACTACTCTTAAATATCTGTTCTACGGTAGTACTACTAATATCTGTACTGTAATCAGAAGTCATATAACTTGCGCGTTACCATCACATAGATCGAACGTTTCATGTTCCTGTAACCTTAAAAAAAACCTCTTTCAAACTGGAACACGGCAATGCGAGCGTTACTAATAATAATTTGTGGTAGTACTTTCCCGGACAAGCTCTATCACCGAGAACTAGCTATACTCTGTGGTGAAGTGAAAACATTAGAGGAGCTACATACGTATATTTATTTATTATATTTATTTGTTTAACGGTACGTTTATGAAAGGCAATTATAGAGATAGCGTACGGTCGGCTGCGCTCGTGTTGTCACAGCACTTGCCGCGCGCGGAAACATTTCAAATTGCCCTTTTTGTCACACCCTGTACTTACCCCCCTTCCCTGCCCCTCCCTGGCTACTGACACAGGATAATTAGGTGGCCACTTAATATTGTCATGTGTTTTATGGGGTTTTTACGTGGTTATAAAAATTGGAATATTTTTGTTTAAATATGTAATTACAAGTTCCGAATAAAGTATTACACACTATTTCACAAACCTTTTTTGTAGATAAAACATTTATTTGTATCATTAAAACTTTTTTTTTCATGAGTCTAATAAAGTTCTCGTACATTTTAAAGTGCAAAAAGGCAAGCCATACAATTCCTCCACCTAAATCAGGTAGGAATGTACTAATGTGACTAAACCTAAACATTGCCATCGTAAAAACAAGTTAGGCACCTACTTGTATGTAATGTATGTATGTATAGGTACTCCAAATATATAATTTAAGCTGCAAAGTCTGCGCTGGCGTTGCTAACTCTCGTTTCAACTTATAATTCGACGCAGTGACTGCAATTTGCGAGCACATCTGCGCTGCGTTAGTTTTACTTTTTAGTGACGGTTGCCGTTCCGCTGCGGTGCCGGCGCGTGCCAGGCGCGGACCCAGGACTCGTACTGACTCAGTACTACTGACACAATCGTTTTTACTACTATAGGTAGGTACTACTCTTGCTGTCAAAAGCGAAATAACGTGACAGTTTTTGTAGTTCAGCTTTTGTCCGCAAACGCTCTGAACACACCGTGTCACCGGCATAAGTTGAACTACGATATTTGCCACAATTGCCGTTTGTCGGTTCCAAGATTAGACCCTCTGGTAGTTCTGTGAACGGTAGACATCGCGAGCGCACAGTTTAATATTTAAAAATAAAATAGTTTTCTATCTCATCTCATCTGGTTCCCATTGTAATACAGTAAGCTTTGCTTAGTTTGGGGCTAAATGACTTCCGTAAAAAAATTACAATTAATATTGAAAGATGAAAATGAAAATGAAAAATCTTTATTAACAGAGACACATACACAAAGCATTATCTTACGGTCCTCACACTAGGCTGAGCCTGCAGCGTGAGGGCCAAAAATATATATTTAACATAGCGGTTCATGCCTCGGGTGGAAAATGCATACCAAAACAAAAGTAGTACCTATTGATTTATTAAATACACTCTGGGAGCTATTCTGCTTATCACGATCCTAATCATCTTTACCAAATTTTTATGAGAGCAACGTAAAGTTGCTTAAATTAAAAAAGAACCATCGAAATCGAAACTTGAGATCTAGGCAGAGATATCCAGGCAAAGGGATCTTTTATCTTTTGCCCCTGTTTGGAGGAAGTTCCCCTCCAGGTTAAATTCCCGACGATATAATGACAAACAAAAACAATTTCATTCTACTTGTTTGGAGCAATAGTACAACAAGGTTTTAATAAGTTAAGCTTTTATGTAATTCAATGAGTTCACTAACAGTTGATTAAATAACATAATTTTATTAACAACATAATTTTATTATGTTACCAAATTAACGAACATTAATTCATAATAGTTTACAATTATTAATAAACTTCTACTAACTAAAGAGTAGTAGAGTTCTCTAAGAGTAGTAGAGTTCTCTGTGATAGAGCTCGTCTGGGGAAGGACTACCACCATACCTATTTCTGCCGCCAAGCAGTAATGCTCGCATTGCTGTGTTCCGGTGTGAAGGGTATGGTTTCCGGTGAAATTACTGGCACATGAGGCTTTCGATCTTAGCCTCAAGGTGGCAACCCGCGAGTGATACCTCTGGTATTGCAAGCGTCCATAGGCTGCGGTAACCGCTTACCATCTTGTGGGCCGTACGCTTGGTTGCCACTTCAGTTGTATAAAAAAAAAAAAAAAAAAACTTATTTGGTTTGCTAAGACGGTTTATGGACACATTTCCTTACCCTTCTAGTCTCATCCTGGATACGCTCTGTGGTTGTGCAAACTAGAAACTATCCTTAATATGGTACAAATAAAGTTGTTTTTCCAACCAAAAAAGCTTATTATATTAAAAATAACATTATTCGCTAGCTTGAAAAGTAAATAATCGTTATACTTAGCAGTAGAGTTCTTTGTGACCAAACTTATTTCATTTAAAAGCATTTTCCCTTCGAGACAGATTATAATAACAGTAAAACAATAGAAACTAACTAAGAGTAGTAGAGTTCTTTGTGATAGAGCTCGTCCGGGGAAGGACTACCACCATACCTATTTCTGCCGCCAAGCAGTAATGCTCGCATTGCTGTGTTCCGGTTTGAAGGGTATGGTTTCCGGTGAAATTACAGGCACATGAGACTTTCCATCTAACGTCTCAGGGTGGTAACACGCAAGTGATATCTATGATGTTGCATGCGTACATAGGCTACGGTAACCGCTGCCCATCAAGTGGGCCGTATGCTTGGTTGCCACTTTAGTGGTATAAAAAAAATAAAAAAAAATAATAGAAAATAACCATTTACCTTTAGAGCTCAAAATACTTAACGGAAATGCATTTGGCAATAAATTAAAAACGTGGCTTATTTCAAAAGTGTTTTATAGTTTGTTAGAATTTTTTGATGAATGTGTTTAAATTTAATTTTAATTTTTATAATAATATAAGTACTAAGTGTACCATTTTTGTCTGTGCTACTAGGTACCTACATTGTATTATTGTGTGTAAACTAACTTTATGCATATTGTACGTCCGAAAAGGGCAAACTGTTGGACTATTTTTGTATTTTTAATTTTACCATCTTACATTTATAACAGTTTTACAATAAAAATATTCTTACTCTTATTCTAAACTTTATTGATAAAAAATAATGAGTTAGTAAAACAAATCTTTATCTTTTAAACTAAGTTTGAAACACGTATTTTGTGTTCTTAGCTGCAGATTCGAAAACTTATAATATTTACTTACAGTGAAGTGAGCGCTCGTGACGTAGCTGGCTAAGTTGTTCTTAACAGATCAACGAAGTTAAGCACTGTTCCACGTAGTCACTATTTGGGTAGGTAACCGCCAGTGGCAATTTTAACTGAGCACTCCCGGCCGGAGGCAGTCGGTCCCGGCTTTTCAAAGTTGTTAGGCCATGACCGAGGCCTTTGGGCGGCCTAATAACTCATAAGAACTTACTTTACAAGTGAAGTTGTGCTGCATATTCTTCTTCTTAATTATACTTCTCGTATTTAAAAATGAATTTGATTTTACTTAGCTTATGTACATAATTACATTACATTACAAAATATACAAAATACAACTGATCCAAATCACTACCAGTAGGAAGCGTTCCCAACATGCTGGCTGCATTGCCACGTTGAATGGCAATGCTGATACGAAATGATTAAAAAATTAATTGCTGTTCGCTAGCATCGCTCGCCAAAACTCGAGAACGTCTGGACACACGGAGAAACGAACTACGCGCACGAAAATTGTGATCATTTTTAGTGAGACTTGTTAGTCTCACTTAGTCAAGCGGCTCGCCATTCATCAATGTGAAGTCATCGTGCGCACGTCTCTCACAATTATAATTTCAAAATGGTGTATTGTGTGGTGAAAGGCTGCTGTAACACCACGTATATAATCATTAATCACGTATAATACATAGGCCGCTCACGCAAACATCAATTGTTTTGTGAACACACTTTTAGAAATAATTTTGAACTATCATTCTAAGGTCTGGACCGATTTGGCTAATTTTGCTCTTAAAATATTTATGTGACCACGAAAGGTTTGAACCTGTGGGTCAGCTAGTAATAAATTACAATATAGTACGCTGACCCGCGCGGCTTCACCCGCGTTTTTATAGTGTTTATGTTGTCTCCCAGAACAGTACATTTTTCCGGGATAAAAAGTAACCTATGCGTATTATCTACTCGTACATTCCAAATTTTACTACAATCTTTAAAGTCTTCACGGATACGTGGTAGCGTAAAATATCACACACACACACCCACACAGACTTTCGCATTTTCAAAACTAGGAGTAGGATTTTGTAAGCTACATTGACCCGGGAGAAGTCACGAGTGTACTCTAGTTATAGCATAGAGTCATACCCGACGGAACGTGCGGTGAAGCAATATTCCAGAGCATTCCCATGTCGCAGTGAGGACGCCACGGGCTCTAGCACCAGTTCACACGATATACAACTTAAAGACCACATTTTCAGATGTTTTGAATGAAAAAATTCAACGCAGACACTCGCCGGAGTCGCCGGGCATTAGAGAGATGTTCAACTCTTTAATGTGTAGCCTGTCGAAGGTACACTTGAAGGTGCGCGCTTATGGTTATCTCTCGTTGCCAAAACTTGCACGTTGCACTTCTATGTTTCAAATAAAATCCAATAGTTTATTCCCATCTCTGTCCGCTTAGGGTGACAAACAAATCGTACAAAAAGATCGAACTTTTACAATAACTTCAAGTTTCTCTAATAAATCTGAAAGTGTACAGTTTTCTTGGTTCAGCTTATGTCCGCGAATGCTCTAAAGTTAGCTGTCCTGTCACAAACATAAGTTAAACTACAATATTTGCCACGATTATCGTTTGACGAGAAAAAAAGAGTAGACGGTTCTTCTGTCACTGACAACAATATGGTTCAAACCACAACAATATGTCACAGAAGTTCTGTGACGTATTGTTGTGGTTTGAACTAACAATATGTCACAGAAGTTCTATGACGTATTGTTGTAGTTTGAACTAACAATATGTCACAGAAGTTCTGTGACGTATTGTTGTGGTTTGAACTCATATTTGAAATGAAAACGTGTTTTTTTCTGGTAAATATTTGCACATGTCCGATGGCCTCGATAACAACAGCAACTGGTGCTTATGGCACTAGAAATTTTTGTCAATATCGATCTATGTGAGAAGTTGACACTCTGATGGAAAAATGTAATAAAATGTTTGGTCCGTAGCACGTCCGTCGAGATTTACGAACTAAGAGCCACGCTTTTTAAATTTGAAACCTAGGAATAATAAAACATTAAAGTAAAACTAGTAACATTTTACCAAATAACTCAGACCTTTGCCTGTGTGTTTTAGGCGTGGGGAGTGCGCGGCAGGTAGGTAGTCTGCCCAAAACAATGACATTGAGAATGAATAATTTGTTTAATGGTAAGGCCCAAAAATTCCAGTTTTTTTTTACAGTCACAGAATCAACAAAAAACTTGTAGATAAATGCCTAGGGACTTATCTAGGACCTAGGACCTCATAATTCACAGAGACGTCTGAATTGATTGGTGTATGTACCTATTACTAATGTACTGTATGTATACTGTATTCCATTTATATTCGACGCGTTCAACTGACAAGCAAAAAATATTCATTTTTTAACGGGCGACTTTTTGACTCAGTTTAACATTTCGTTGCCCTAAACGGCAACAGTAAATACTAATGTATACCTACAAAAAGTAATACTGAGGTAATAATAATAACAAACCAGAAAGCACCGATTACAAAACCCATCCAGGAACAAAAGCGGTAACAGTAAACGGAGAAAGCTCGTAAACCGGAATAAAAATAATAAAATAAAGGTAAATTAGTTTATTACAGACTATTTCATCGAGTTCACCCCCTCCTGCGGGGGGGTGGGTTGTTTGCAAGTATTTGGAACAATAGAAGAAGCTGGAGAGCGCAAGAGCCTTTGAAGTAGACCGGTGCCGTTTCCATTGTAGAATTAAAGTACCTACATACCTACTTGCATAGGAACTACCATAGATATAAACTACTAAAGGCGCTCAAAGCAACTTCTTCTGCGCATTCAAGTTTTCATTAATTATTATTTTGCCAATCCTTCGTCCCCCCGTTTCGTCTCTTTCCAAAAAGTTGATCCAAAATTGTAGGTATATCTACCTCAACTTACTACTGCTGAGAAATTCCAATAAAAATTCGCAAAGAACCGAAACAATTTATTTCTATTATCACTTACTGAAAAAGTTTCGTCACGTCATCCGTCTGCCTACTCTATCATCAGACCGGTAACCAATTACTTATTCATCAAAGTGATCACTAAAGATAGCGGTTAATGGAGCGCTCGTGACGTAGCTGGCTAAGTTGTTCTTAACAGATCAACGAAGTTAAGCAGTCTGTCCCGGCTTTTTCAAAGTTGTTAGGCCACGACAGAGGCCTTCGGGCGGCCTAGAAACTCTGTCACCAGAGTTGGCCACTGACTCATACGAACGAACGAACGAACGAACTAAAGAAAGACCCAAATCCCAAAAACCACCATTATAGGAACGTTGCGGTATTTTTGACGATTTTTATAGCAAATTAAACTTTTTTTTATACTACTAAAGTGGTAACCAAGCGTACGGCCCACTTGATGGTCAGCAGTTACCGTAGCCTATGTACGCATGCAACATCATAGATATCACTTGCGTGTTACCACCCTGAGACATTAGATGGTTAGTCTCATGTGCCTGTAATTTCACCGGAAACCATACCCTTCGAACCGGAACACAGCAATGCGAGCATTACTGCTTGGCGGCAGAAATAGGTATGGTGGTAGTCCTTCCCCGGACGAGCTCTATCACAAAGAACTCTACTACTATTAAAAAGTAACCTATCTGTTATACCTATATCTATATATCGAAATTTAAGAATAGTCTGTGGGTATTTGTTACGGAGTTATGTGGGAACAAATAAACACACAACCTTTCGCATTAATATTATTGTGTGATTGCAGTAAGTCTCCAGTAAGTAATAAATTGAATGTCGATTCCATTCAACAGAAATAACAATCAGAAAAACCATTAAAAGAGTCTTTAAAAAATATAATTGTAAACTGTTTCTTTTCTCAGGCGATTTTATTAAAGTACTCGCTACAACAATCATTTTGTAAAGCTCCTCATTGTTGCGTTTCGATTCGTCGCGGGTTCGGTGCCCGGTCACACTTTTTTTATCATCCAGGAGTCGACAAACTTTCGTCACTTCAAAGGATATTTCGTTCGCCCTTTGACGCTGTTCGTACTAAAGAACGTTGCACGTTTTAAAATTCCCTACACTTTTAGGGCGTGTTGTACAATGTCCTTTGAATTAAAAATATCACGTGCAATGTGACATGACGTGACGTCGGTTTATGTACTTAGCTATTTTTCTATGGCTACAACCAAACAAACGCCACGAAAGCCATGTTTTTATTTGTTACTTATATTTTTGTTGTGTTGTGTGGCGCAAAAAAATATTACTACTATAAGTTTAAAACTCAGACACTCCCTGCGCGTTGGGGCGGGGCTGAAATCTGAGGGTTACAAGTGTTACAACACGGAAACAAAAACCTCTTTATCGCCTCCGATCGCAGAAACACGTCTGAGATATTTGGTTCTCATTTTGATATCATTTTCAGCATTGATGATAATATCATAATGGCGTATAGTTCTCTCGGCGGATCTAGGCTTCCGTGAAGTTAGCCGTTTCGATGCACAATGTAGCTTTTTCTAACTAAATTGTCTTTGGGCATCACAAACGGCTAACTTCACGGGAGCCTAGATCCGCCGAGAGAACTATAATTACAGTTATACTGTTATACCTAGTTTGCAATTAGCTTTTCAATTCCCCTAACGATGGCATGAAACTGGTGGGATCAATGGGAAGGAACGTGTAGGTTAAAAAATAAATTGAAGATTCGTGCGGTAAATGACCTTTGCAAGGGTCGTACCTGTAAAGGTCATTTACCTTCAGAAAGTTCATCACACCTTAATTTCCATTTGGAAGTAGAATTATTTTTAATTAGAAAAGTCGTGGTAATCTCGCTCGCGGAGCCATCACGCGGCGCCTCCGTCACGGATAAAAGACCATTAATACAAAATTAACCTGGCTTTTTCATTAACTTGCCTTTGTAACGTTTTGTTGCCGGCTGATATTAATATTATATTTAAGTAGGGTAATTTGCACCAAACGTAAAAAAATCTCTTCTATTTTCTTGATGTTATAAACTACTTATGACCAGTAATTGGCATTTCTGATAAGTTATCTTAATCTAAGTTACTTTTAGTTTTTAGTTTTCCTAAAAACCAATCCGCATTGGGTCCGCGTGGCGGATTATAAGACCCAATCACTCTCGCTGGAGAGTAGGCCAGTGTCCCAGCAGTGGGAACATTAGAAGGCTGTCATGATGATGATATAAACTACTTATGACCAGTAATTGGCATTTCTGATAAGTTACTTTTAGTTTTTAGTTTTCCTAAAATATAAATTAATTAAACGAAGACGTACTTAAAAGACTTTTATAAAATTGCCGTTATGCCTTCAGTGCTAAAAGTCTGTGTAAATAAATTGCCACTCTATTAAGCTTGTATGAAAAATATATTGCAAGTAGATACGATATTATGCAAATTCAACCCTTATTTTATTCTCAGCGCGCGTCCCGAAATGAGGCAATCCATATCAAACTAGCTCTATAGAGAGAACATGCAGCCAAATCCCACTTTATTCCTGAGATTAATATTTTTATCATTCTTTACAGAGTTCCGAACGTTTTGTCCTTTACAAAGTGGCCCCGCCGTGCTATACAATTTATCTCTATAGATAGATTACCGCTTTTGTATTATCTCGGGTTCCATAGTAATGAAATTATTATAATATTTTTTTTTAAATAACCATTAATTTTCAAGATAAATAACTAATTATACCTATTGGTTTTATTTTAGTAAAATGGTATAAAGTGAAGTTAAAAACTCCGTAATTATACTTTATTGTTGATATCTCTAAAAAAATTCTCTAAATTAATGCTTTTTTTTTTGCTTGGCATAGGAAAAATGGTAATAATACTCTTGCAGAAACATCCGCGTAAGGACTACCACCATACCTATTTCTGCCGCCAAGCAGTAATGCTCGCATAGCTGTGTTCCGGTTCGAAGGGTATGGTATCCGGTGAAATTACAGGCACCTGAGACTTTCCATCTAACGTCTCAGGGTTGTAACACGCAAGTGATATCTATGATGTTGCATGCGTACATAGACTACGTTAACCGCTGACCATCAAGTACGCTTGGTTGCCATTTTAGTGGTATAAAAAAAAAACATAAGATACAATTTTATATTGGGTCCCACGTTAAGCCATTTGTTTTTATATAGTACACCTATCTAATATCAGTTCAAAGAATTTATTAATTATACTCAAAAGAACAGAGTTCACTTAAATGAGCTTAAAATAAATTTTATAACTAATTAAAGTTAAGTTATTTTAGTTTTTTTTCCGGTTCCAGAGGTCTAGATGCTTCTTAAAATATTTTATCATAAATGTGTTCATTTAGTTTTTTTTTTAAAACTAATCAATATCTACTTACCTTAGTTCAACGGTATTGTGAATGTTCTTTAAAGCTTTATTATGTAAGCACAAACTGCCTACCACTAGTAGAAGTGATTCAAGTAATTTCAAAAGAGTGACACATTTACCCCGAGATTAATATTTTTACGTCCCTTACAAAGTGACCCCCGCCGAGTGCTGTCATAAAAATGTAGTAATACGAGAAACGAACGCTATTCCACATCGTTTTATGCCGACTCGTTTCATAAAACATGAAATGTTTCTATGAAATTGTATTTTATATCTCGCATTGTAGCTGGATGAAAAGATTTTAATAAAATTGTACTCAGTTTTTGCTCCTTACCGATTCAATCGTGCGAAGCACAAAGTGACCCTGCGACATTGAAAATGTGATAAAAAATAAACTTGTTTGTAAAAGATATTAATATTAAAATCTGAATATCAAATAAAACAGGTGCTAGTAATTTAATTTAGGATAATTATCGCAGCTTTCACTTTATAAATACGGAGGATAAAGTCCGGCATTCCACGTTTGACTTTTTTTTAAATAATATATTTTCGAGTTTTTCCTAAGTAATTATTATTCAGAAAATACAGCGAGATTAATAGTCATTATGATCGTCTCTTGATAATGACAATTTTAGAAACACATTGTCCTCAATCAAACTGATTCGACAACTCACGATTCGTTGACTTACAGAACCTGTCTCAATATTGTGTTGCAACTTTGCTAAAAAACTATGAATTAAATTGGAACAATGATTATTGACTTATTTAATTTAGTGTTTCAATCATGAAACAGAAGGCGTAGCCGTTTGGATGCAAATTTTATATGGTATTGTTGTTTTTACAGATAAGCTTACTAACATCAGTCAGAGCGAGTTGTAATGTTATACGGACAGATGAATAATGAATAAACTCTATTATTCCGTTCAATAACAGAAGGGTCGTACGTAATACATCGACTTGCTAAAGAGACTCAACTTGGTAGTTAGGTACTTTTTATGGAAGCAGGTAATGTCTGTTTGTAATATTGTATTTTTTTAAATGTTAAGAATGGGAGAGAGTTCTAACGAGAGAGTTCTTCGAAAATCTTAAAATCACATCTTAATTGAATAGTAGAGTTGTAGGTATTGTATAGGTATGTATGTATGGTATCTTTAAAATTATAAATTAAATAAATGATAAATTATATTTATTTGCACGAACACATGTCATATGAATGGTCTTAAAATTAAATTAGTTCATTTATGTCCTACCAAAATCTTTGGCATGCAAATATTATATTAAATGTAATTTAATGTAAAGTTAAAATTATTATACAAAATAAAAAATGACAAAAAAATAAAAAATAATAAACAATAATATATAATGTAGTAGTAATATAATGTAGCGCTGATTTTCAGTATAGTCTAGTATTATTCCCGTGCAAAGCGACTCCACAGACTATAGCCTGTCATACAATGTGTGTTATACAAGATTACAAGGTAAGATGCGAATGACATTGCATCGGTCGGTACTACGGACACAGAACAGATACATATAAGTACTCTAAGGAGCACTTTTCATAAAATCTGGAAATAGGGTATCTTCACACATTGTCGGTTTATAGATTACATTTCTCGGTTTGTCGACTTACTTGCTGGATTATGTAATTCTCCATCTTTTATTAGCTTATTTTTATAAATATACTTGAACATTATCGCGTAATTGTTTTTTATTTATATCTCGTTGTACACGTTTCGATTGTGTAAAGCAATTATACTTACTGTACAACAATGTAACTTACCGTAATGAATAAATAATGTAATTTTTAATATAAAAATAAATAAATATTAAATAAATAAATAACGCTGGACAATCCACACAGCATCATCTAGCCCCAAGGTAAGCATAGCTAGATGACTGATATATGTACTACACTTAATACAATACAATACATAGAAATATATTTTTTTAAACATAGAAAATACCCAGAACACCCGGAACAAATATTTGAAATCGTACAAACATTTGACCCGAGGCGGGACAAGCAAATATAAGCCTTAGTTCACTTTCAACATTCAAAACTTGAAAAACTCTCGAGTTGACCTTACTTTCAGTATTCTACGTTTGTTTTAGTCATAACAATAATTATTGCTTACATTTCACAGAGTGCTAGGTAATGTAATAAGTTAGGTACTCTTATGTAAGCAGCTTAGCGCCCAGCATAGCCTACATATAATTTGCAATGCCTGAAAAGGGCAAATAAGTTCTAAGTGCCATATTACTTTTAAGACCTTTTGTAACACTTATTTGTGCAAATAAATATCTTGAATCTTGAATCTTGCTATGATTTATACTAACTGTAGAAAAAAAACCATAACGCACCATGCTCTCCCTAATAGCAATTAGTGCTGTGAGTGAATCGAGACAGGTTTAATTAAGTATTGTTCAGTCAGTTCATTAGCGAAACCAGCAATCATCTCCGCCAGTAAGTTGAGATTCAGTTTTAATGAGAATTGCTAGGTTTTTGAACTTTCCAGGGGTTTTTAATTGAACGAAAATATTATGCTTGTTTGATTGTGTACCGCCCCGTACAAAAACAATTGAAAATCACACAAACACTGGTATTATTGTTCCATTTACTGAAATTACGATTGAAAAACTATAGCAAAAGTCATCATCATTGCTCTCTTCGATGGACCGATTAAAACGGTCGCTAGAAGTCGGTGAAGGCTCAAGATCGGTCGCCATGTGTCTATGTTACTTTTTGTGGGATGCTTATATATTTCATATATATTTCACCATTAGACGACTAATGAATATAATGATGATGATACTTGCTTGTGAAATTTTGCTCCCAAAATAAACGTAATTTTTTTATTTTTAAATCATATTTCGGTTCAAATTAGTTTCGTAATTGAAAGCAAACACTTGAAGTTATTGCATTAAGTGATGGGGGATGTTCGTGAGAGCAACAAAATATAAAGCCGAGTGCACAAGAGCTCTCCAAGCTCTCGATGCGAGAACGTAATTAAAAGCTCTCTCTTTCTCTGTCGAAACAGGTCATTATAGGAACAGCCCTAAAAATAACAAAAGCACAAAGGCCGGTTAGATGCGCTGTTATGAAATGAAACGGAACGGACACGGGACGGTGCCAGGGACGGAGCGGGGGACAGGGAGGGTAAAATAAACGTTAAACTTTTTATTACAAATCGTTGATATCAATAGATAGAGTAATTCAACAGGAAACTTTAATATGTTTAGTATAAGCACTTACACGACTGACTAGTTCCATATAATTAGTTAGTAGGAAAAAATTACGTACAATTTTAGGTAAGTTTGAACGGATTGGTAATTTTTTAGACCATATAAAATTAAGAATTATATAGAATTTGAATGATAAACCAATAGAAATAATAACAAGTTCCATTTGTTCAATGATGAATCGTTTAATGCTTATTTAGACAAGTGTAGGACGATTAGTCACCATTTAATCCAAAATTTGTTGTATCTACATTAAATTCTACACAATATCTCTGGTTAGAAAGTGAGCCCCCATACCTGCAGACTGCGTCTCGTATGGTCGACAGTATATCGATTCGGTTTTCTATTACGAGCTGTCATTCGCAGCTGACAGAGAAATTACTAGGGGTTCGCTTGCATGTGTACTCGGCCTATTATTATAAGAAATCGAGTAATGGTGCACGAACTAACTAATACCCAAAGCAAAAACATAATTGTTCGAATAAATAATAATAATAAATAATAATTCACCGACATTTGTAACAAAGCACGATCTAGCCCCGAACTAAGCAAAACTTGTTCTATGCATGGGAACCAGATAATAGATTTTTTCTAATTACATACAGATACTTTTTTATATGCAACTGAAATGACAACCAAGCGCACGGCCCACAAGATGGTAAGCGGTTACCGCAGCTTATGGACGCTTGCAATACCAGAGGTACCTTGAGGCATAGATCGAAAGCCTCATGTGCCAGTAATTTCACCGAAAACCATACCTTTCACACCGGAACACATCAATGCGAGCATTACTGCTTTGCGGCAGAAATAGGTATGGTGGTAGTACTTCCCCGGACGTGTTCTATCACAAAGAACTCTTCTAAAATACCTAATGTGTGTTCATGTATGTATCTATGTATGTATTACTGGTATGTATACCAGTTATACATAGAAACACTAATTACTTCTAGGTATGATAACCAAGAAGCATCAATATCGTCTTACCGATCTCGTAATAGGCAGATAGGCTCAAAAAGGCTGTTCCAAGTCATTATGAATACATTCTAGGCAGGCTGCTATTATCCGGCACCTCTCCTGGTTGTACCCTCGTCATCTCGCCATCAGACACAGAGTATACTGTAGTTGGTGAATTATCTCATAGATGGTCTGTTTTTGATAATTCCTTGGCAACACGGAAAATATATACTGATCATATTGTAATGGGGATTGTTTTTATTGTACCTTTTGCCACTTTAATACATTATACAGGGTGGTAGAATATAACTAGAATTAAATAGTTTGCATTACAATATGATGAGTTTTTTATACAACAATTTTAGTTCCTTTATACAGAGAGACAAACAGATTCTGGTTACCTTAACAAACTTAATTTTAACTAAGCGTTCTGGTAGTATTGTAGTAAATAATTTTTTTCCGTGAACCATGATTGTTAGTTCCTTAGTTCTACCACAGATAACATATTACTAGTAGTTCTACATAATAATATACAAGTTCTACAAGTTTTTATTGCTTTCTTTTCTTCTTTTTTAAGTTCCAAAAATCCGATGTTTCTTAACATAGGTAGAAACATTTTCTTAGAATATTCTGAGGGTATTTGTCTATCCAGTGAGGTGAGAGCCGTCGAGCTCGATCTCACCACACTCTCACTCACCTCACTTGAATACACTGAAAATTAGAAAACTTAGAATCGCCTTGCAAACCCAAGCAGCTCAAAGAAGATTGATAATTTTTTCATAGATAATTTTTTATTATTATTATTATTAAAATAAATAATAAAATAATAATAATAATAATAAATAATAAAATAATAATAATAATAATAAATAATAATCTAGTAGTAACTGATGCATCACCTAGTTCTACTTAGTGTTTGTAAACAGTTAATTTTATCTCTATCTTATCTTAATCTAAGGTCGTTGATCCACGATGCTACAGAATTTTATGCTTCAGCGGAATGACGTTTCAAAAGCGCCCCAGGCTCCCGGGCTATTCGAACAATAGGTACTTTAGTGATTACCCAGTAAGCCCGCGGCCAAGATTAATCCGATTAAAATTAAATGCTAAAATTTATTGTTTACTAAACAAAAATTATTTAGTTGTAGGTACTTAATTAATATTGATATTTTAAGTAGATAAGTTATCTGGGTTTTCTAACTCGCAGACTTACTTAGTTGAACTTAGTTTTTTCAGTGCCATACCTAGTATTAAGATCTTTTTGTGCCTTCATCAGCTAAACAATAAATATTTTCTTATTCTTATTCTTATTCTTCTTATTCAAAGGCAAACCTACAAATCCAAGAGTAAAGTAAATATATTTTTGCTTTGTTAATTTTATTTATAGTAGGTACTTATACGCAAGAGCCAGCTACAATAATATTCAAAAGCAAAATTGTTTCATCAATAAAACCAAGCCATTTTGAATTAAAATATCTCGGAGCTGAGAAGCGGAGCTTTACATACATTATTCGATTTGAAATTCACAGCACAATTTTAATCTGAACTCACTGTTGCGTACCTACTGAATAAACCTGTATTTATTCCATACAAAATTTGTATGGATCCAATCCGGGTTTATAGCTACGTGTCGTGAATGGATCGAAATTAGAAGCTTTTTTCATAGTCCACCTCCACCCTAAGCACAAAGTACGCAGCCAAGGGCGTTTATCAATCATCCGACATAGGTTCCGTATCTGAGGGTCTACTTAGAACCGACAAACGACAATCGTGGCAAATATCGTAGTCCAACTTATGCCGGTGACACGGTGTGTTCAGAGCATTTACGGAAATAGTTGAACTACAAAAACTGTCACGATAAATCGCTTTTGACCGCAAGTAGACCCTTTGATTTTGTTTGCCTTGTGGAATCGTAGAGCAAAGTGCCGCCGCGTATTATTCGAACCGTAATTTCCCAGGCGGTGTTTCTGCTGCAATATGTAACATCCGCACGTCGTCGTCGTGATGCCTTCTGACGTTTTCTATAATAAAACCCGCATGATTGCCTTCCGAGTAGGTACCGATTCGATTCGTTCTTCATTATTCTCTGAGGAAATGAAACTTAGATTGCTTGGTTTGATAGTTATCTCATTGGACTAGTTAATGATAGTACGTACCTAGTTCGTTCATCATACGAAAGAACATGATGACAAATATATTAGCCAGGTGCTCAAATTTCTGTAGTATAACATCGGGTAGCATGCATAGTGAAATCACGTTTGGCCCTCGAGTGAATTTCGAATAGTATAATTACCTATCTAATATTCGAAATTACGATAGTTCGCCTACCTACCTAACTAATTGTTACACCAAGAAGCGATGTCTAACAAAGTATTTTGATAAAATTATAAGCAAGAAAAGAACCGGAATACGATAGCGATTGTTAGAAATCGGTGCAATTTTTTTCGATACACCAGCGGAACCCTTCTAATATGAAAAAACCTGCACAAAAAGGTTTCTTTCAATGAGGGATTTTATGTAAGCACTACGTTTGGCGAGCTATGGTGAATGTGTAAGGAATTCAACATTGGTTGCTCCTGCTGCCACTGTCATAGCTCTGGCTGGTGTCAAAGTCATAGTACGTACTACGTAGTACATTAACTTTGGTCGTACTAGAGTTAAATTATTTTGCCTCAAGCAGGACATGAACCCACCACCTTCCGCCTGACACGAGATGAAACAAAAACGGAGTTAAGTACCGACTTTTTTCTTGTACACAGACTTGACAACCTTTCTCAGTATGGCAGTAGGGCAGATAGCGCCATCTGTCAAAGCAATCGGAACTACTTTTTTTTTAATCTCGAATCGAAAACTCCTCATTGGTATCGCGGTCGCACCGGTTTCGTTATGGATGTTACTTGTTCGCTTGTCAAGTGAAGTCGGGAAGAGGCTTCACAGCCACTAGACTATGTACCTAACTATTTACTCAATATCCTATGCAGAGAACATGAAACTATATATTCATTGGAAAGTTTGAGTGAATGTTAAACTTTGTTGTAGGTAGCACGTATCTAGAGCTAGGTAAGGTAATGTGTTACTACAAAAACATTTAGGTACCTGACTTGGCATTAGCTGCTTATTTTACTTGTACAGTCTTTCCTTTATAAAGGGTGTAATACATAATAAGTAAGTACATAGGTACTAGCAAAGATTTCTATAAAGTCAAAGGGTACTAGTTTGTACATTGTATAGTATTAAACATTTTTAAAGATTTTACTTTCATTTGTAGATCAAACACAGCCCCGGTTTTTAGGCCGAGTCAATTAAAGATTCGACCAAACTCGGATAAGCGCTATTCTCAATTATCGTATTATTCGTGAGTAAACTGTCAGTTTCCTTGTATTTTGTATTTGACATTTCTTATTCCTCGGAATAGTTATTCCAAAAGTTGGTCGAATCCACACTTAATTTAATTAAAGTGTCTTTTTACATTCGGAATCAAAGCTGAGCTCTTTTCTAAGTCAGTTACCAGACCACCGGTTCCCGAAGGTCTTAAAGACTAAGATTGAATAAACGGCAGCTTCTATTAGCGTGGAAAGTCCTTGAAGACTGAATGGGAACGCTCTGTGTTGCGGTCCTTTGTGTCGTGTTGCTTTATCACTAACAACAGCCAGCTATTCTAAGGAGTCGAAGAACAGATGGATGTGTCAGCGTAACCTATTTAGAACAACCTATTCAGCTACCGAAGAGGCTTTATTGCAAGTTTTATTTATAGCTCAGCTCAGCTCACGATCGAGGAAGAGCACGGGACTGTTCCAAAACGACCTGGAGCCTTATTCGCTATGACCAAACGCGGGCTGGTTACGATATCTGCGTGGAATCGTTGTCAACGAGCCACGTTTTAGGGCTCGTCTGACTGTTTTTCAAATTCAACCTATCGATAGCGAAACTATCGCTATTGAAACAACACAGATACCGAAAACAATCTTACAAATTCACACCATGGCACGTATAGAACACGTTACTAAGTTACACGTTATTGGTAAGGAATCTCTATGTCATAGCGAATAAGCCCCCTGATTATCTATGATACGTGTAGAATCCTTCGTTCTACTGTAATTACTACTGGCTCACCGTTGCACCAAGTTCCTTAACTTTTATTATGCCTTTTCCTGCGTCTCTCCTCAACGTTCTGTCCCCATCAATCCTCTCCCCACAGGCTTCTTCCCGCCGTGTCTCTTCTTCTTTTGTTTTATGGCCTCTGTGGCTAGTTTGCCACAATTTTGCCAGTGTCAAGTGCATTGACAGTTTCGTGACGTTGACAATTACATTGACACTTGTGCACGTGAGACAGAGAACTATATCTACTGAATAGATACACAAACACTACAAATACGCACAGTAAACATGATTATTCTCAATGTCTTTGATATTTTGACTAACATTTACAAAGGTTCATATTTAATTAAAACATAGTAGTACATATGCTTTTTCAAAGTTGTTAGGCCATGACAGAGGCCTTCGGGCGGCCTAGAAACTCTGTCACTAGAGTTGGCCACTGACTCATACGAACGAACGAACGAATTAAAACATGTAGCACCAAAATCGTACAGCGACGTTTTAAATAAGTTAATTTAACTAACAAATATAGGGTATACCCAAATTAGTAGGTACCGAATAGGTAAATATTGTTAAAATGTTTTAAATCGTAAATAAACCCCAAAAATTATGAGAGACTGATGTCACACCCAGCGTAACCCTATTAATTAAGTTTAAAAGAAGTTTTAATAAATAATATTCTATTATATTCTATTCAAAAAATTATATTCTTTTTCTTGACGCAGCACCATATTAGCACACAGCGCATTTCATGCAGCTCCCACAGAACAAACCTTTAAGTTAATCTCATTAACGTTTGTCCTGGACGGGAACTAAACCAATATTGTGCAGCGAAGGCCTACCTACCACTAAGGTGTGAGGGTATTCTAATGATAAAGGCAACATCATTTGCACACAGTGAGGAGCGCAGAGGTCGTGGAACAATGCACCGTTTTTGTGGAAATGTTCTGACTTCACACTATTCGCTAGACAATAGAAGTAACCTGTCTATTGTGCTATCGTGCTTATTACCTTATTCATTTATAGATTCTTAACATTTGGAACAATAGTGATGTACCTAACATAAATACATACAAAAGCTCTACGTATGACAATTCTTTGGTAGAGACAAAGATATTTTGTCAAGTATCTACCTCGGTGTTTTAAAATGTTGTAGAGATTTTCTTTTAATTTCATTTAAAAATAAAATCACTACAGAACGCGCTCGCTAAGTAAACAAATAAGCCACCAACGAAGGCAGGTGCTCTACTTCGTTGACGTAATCTAAATAAAATTGAAAAATACATTTTTACATGTATTAACTATTTACATGTACTTAAGTTGGTACCTAGTTATTTGAAAATTCTCTGAATAATACTTAGTGAGCTGTTCATAAGTTTAATGGACACCTTAAATTTTATTGCAATTAGCTAATAAAGTATTTCTGAATTATTGTGTGAATCAGCATTGCATTTGTATTTATTTCTGCAAATCTTTGCTTGTACCTAGAAAGATTTAGGTACTATCAGAAAGATTACAATCCAGTCCTTCTAACTCTCTACCAACGTTGAAAATCCTCAGAGAATAAAGTAACGGCCAAAACATTCTTAAAAAAATCCCATTTTCGTAAAATCTTACCCTATCTGAGAGCTCTTATTTTAAACGAATCCTTATAAAACTCTTGAACAAAACTCTTGATGGGAATTCCAACCCTTAAATCCCTACCGGTCACAGTTAAATTAATCACGAGAGGGTAAACCACCCTTTGTAATGCAAAACGCTACAAGATACGCCAAACAGTGCGGTATTCTGAAGCCTTAATTAGAATACAATTAGGGTCACCTACCCTTTCTCATACGTTATAAATGGCATGTAGAAAGTTGGTGTTAAGATGCATTACAATCCTTAGCCCTCTAAATACTATGGGAACTTTATGAATCCCACGGACGTGTTAATACAAAACTGTATACAGACAGGGACTAAAATTGAACTCACGACCTCACTTGCTCGCTACCCCAACCCATGCCTAAACTGACTTTACCTACTAATCTAACATCGTTTTAAAATTATTAGTAAGTACGTTTGAGTGAGTCTGTGGTCAAATTATCAGTTTTAATTTTCACAACCAATAGAAATAATTTTCTTAACAAAAAGAAAAGCGAAGAGGACTATTTCATTTTACTGTGAAAATCTCTCGAGTTGAGGAGTGCATTATTACAAAAATTCTTCTTCAAGGTCACTCTGTAATATTTAGGTATAGCAAAGATAATAATGATATTACTAGTTGTAGTCAAGCTCGTATCCATCCATAACTCATTTACAAGAGTGACACGATGAATACCAGGTATCGTTTAGCTTTTAATTTGTTTCGAGTAAAAACAGTTTGAAAAATTTAGGCAATAAGAATAACCAAAATTGTAAAGATCAGCAAATAATTGTGAGACCGAAGTTTCTCATACCCACGACAAAACACACTCGCCAGCGAAAAGCGAGATTTGTGCAATCCTCAACAGCAATGTTGGTATTATGCATCATTCATTATGCACAGGCTAACCTAGCTCTGGCAGTTTGGTTCAATATATTTCGTAAATGTGTGAATTATAATTTTTGTGGTGGTTGAAAACTACCATCTTGCACAGTTAAGAGAGATAAAACACAAACGTTCTTGGCTCCTGATAGCAGTCTGGCGTCTAATATTTCAAGCGTAATATCCGAGTCCAGATAAATGCACGGAATGTTTCGTCGGGTCGGGCCTTCGAGGCCAATTCAGCAATTTATGGGCCGCTCTGCTGTTCCACGTCAGGCCTCGTTTAATAGTCTCTTTCCATTCCGGCCATCGTCCCCTTCATAAACATTGCAATAGCTATCGAGCGACCTACATTGACTTCCACCTATTTGGCCACGTGGAAAACGACAGCTGCATACTGAGCCGTTTCCTTTGTAGCCGAGTACCTACTCACGGAGCGAGTAAAACTCGCTGTGTGAGTTATTATCTTATTATTCGGAAAAAACACTCGACAATTTCACACAAAAAATCTGAGCGCAATCACATATTCATCTTTCTATTGGCGCCGAACAAAAAAAGCAGTAATTTTAATGGCTCCCTGAAGCTCGCACCGCCAAACAAAAGAACACCCCAATTCCGTCGTCGAAGCAAATTGCTTGTTTTTTGTGTGGAAGTGGCAGCGGCCTCACAATGGCCCATTACAGTGCAGCCCGGCCGCGACACTCCACTGCTCCTAAACAACTTTACGAGTTTTCTTTTACGATTCGCAATTAAACGCCGAAGGGAATAACTTCGCCCTCGTAAAACTGTTTTCTGAAACTCCGTCGATGATAGATCGATGAAGGACTCAGACAGCGGTGAAGACCCTCTATAGGCCATTCAAACTTCAAATTCTGTAGACGTTGAAATCCGGATTAGCGTGCCACATTACCATACTGGATCCTACCAACGGTTGAGGCATTACCATTTCTTGGGAGACATCTACAATTTATGTGTATCGCGGGATTATTCCAATTCGGTGCTTGATGCTATTCAAGTATCGTTTACATCGCCCATCAAATGAGCTTCATGTCTGGACCTTTTAAGGCTGCGATCTTATTCCAATGAGTTTATACGTAAATAGGTAAGTACTGAATAAAATACTCTGAGATCCAGCCGGGCGCGGGCCGGATGCGGGATCGATGCGGGCTGGTGGAATTGCGTTGCGTTGTACACTTGTACGTTGTACTTGCAATTATATTATAAGTACTTACATATAAACATTACATACAATAGAGTAGTAACCACACGAAGCTGACCCGCACCATCATAACTCTACCTTCGCGTAGTAGGTAAGTACATCTTGCTTCCCTCCTGCAGTGAACGCGAATAACCTTCTCAACTGTATAAGCACATACTCTGCTAATGAGTCTATTCAATGTTTGCCAGTATAATCGGATTACTCACGAATTTCCATTACGCCTCGTCGGCTAAAAATGGTCGGTCGTTAGGGTCGCATTTCACTTGCACATCGCGAAGCAACGTATAAAAGTAGGTAAGTAACACTTTAAAGTTCAAATGCCAAACATGTTGCAATTTTTATTGGCAACTCATCATTTTAATCTTGTTAATAATAGCCGTCAGAACTCTGCTAAATACCTAAATGAAATATAAAAACTTAAATGAAATTCTTTTATTTGACACACACAAGTAAAACAAAAATTTAAACAAAAGCATTTATTCAGAACAATTACAGTGAGCAAGATAAAAAGTAAAACGATGAGACTGCAAAAAGTAGTAAAACTGTGTAGCAGCCAAGTACATAGAACAGACCGAAAAAAGAATTTTCCCTAAGGAACAATGAAAAATAAAACAGATAGTAGAGGTAACTAAATACATCAATAAAAAGATAACTATAAGTAGGCATAGGCAGCTACCAACTACTTACCAGAAACCAATCAGTCTCTCCATGCAGCGTGAGTCAAACAGGCGATAAATCTGATAAGAAAAAGGTACGGACACCTCTTGAATTATATGTCGTTATAACAGAAAGGTAAAGCTCTCGATTAGAAATACAAGACACTGGTAATATCAGCAGATCAGCCTGCTCCGTCGACCAGTCCTAGTTTTGCATTTTGATATGGAAAGGGAACTTAAATTATAGTAATTTCGTATTAACAAAGTCAGTTAAAACCAGTGGCCATCTCTGGTAAAGGAGTTTATATCCCGAAAGACTTTAGAAAGAAAGAAAGAAAGAAAATAGATTTATTTGTGACGAGCATAAGTAGATACAATATACAAATATTAATTTTAATAAATAACAATTAAACCTAAAAAAACCAAAAACTAAAATTAAAAACTAAGTAAGTTATGCGGTCGCCACAAAAAGGCTCCAACTCAGCATTTGCTGGGTCGCATAGCTACCCAGCGCTGGTCTTCCGTTGGGGCCTACAAGGACTTTAAAGGATGTAAGAGAGTCTCTATACAGGGTCTTTCATTATTAGCGCATAATACTAAAAAAAATTGTATTTTATATACTATTGAATATCCACCAATCCGCATTGGGTCCGCGTGGTGGATTAAGACCCAATCACTCTCACTCGAGGCCAGTGTCCCAGCAGTGGGAACAAAGGCTGTCATGCTAATACTACTGATTCAAAAACATGGAGAATAATCTATTTTATTTATAAATATAAATTATGCTTATTAATTAACTGCTGGGACACTGGCCTCGAGTGAGAGTGATTGGGTCTTAATCCACCACGCGGACCCAAACCAAAAAAAAAAAAATTATTTTATTATGTTCGGAAAACAAACAGTATAAAAAACTAAATAATAAACAACTTAAATAACTGAACACCAATAATATGTTTTCTATGAATGTATAAAGTCGCTACCACGTCTATTCCTCTGTACTAATATATGTGTATGTACTACTTTTTTTTTTTTTTTTTTTTATACAACTGAAGTGGCAACCAAGCGTACGGCCCACAAGATGGTAAGCGGTTACCGCAGCCTATGGACGCTTGCAATACCAGAGGTATCACTCGCGGGTTGCCACCTTGAGGCTAAGATCGAAAGCCTCATGTGCCAGTAATTTCACCGGAAACCATACCCTTCACACCGGAACACAGCAATGCGAGCATTACTGCTTGGCGGCAGAAATAGGTATGGCGGTAGTCCTTCCCCGGACGAGCTCTATCACAGAGAACTCTACTACTCCTAAAACTACGCTTAGATCTTATAAACTACATCATGAAATATAGATATTCAAGAGAAAGGTACGTAGTATAGTTGCGGCGCCGGGGCGGGTCGCGTGCTGGTATACTTAATACTTATACATAATTATGTGAAAACTAACTGCTGTTCAACTGTCAACCTGCTGATTTAACTGAAAATGATTCGTTCAAAACGAAGCCTACAATAGCAATTTGATAACAGCCCCTCGGTGGGGGACGCCCGCGGCTCTCGTCTAGACCACAAATTAATGCCCGCTACAAACATTTGGTGTGTTCCCAACTTAATGGGGGGCGACAACGGTAGCACTGTGCTGGTTGAATATACAGGGTGTACTAAACCTGAAATAATAATATTGGGATATTTTTACAAAGCGCGTGCTGTTATTTTATGGCGCCATCTATCTCGAAACTAAGCAAAGCTTGTACTATTCAAACCAGATAACTGATAGAATAGACACCCAGATCTAGATTGAACCCGCAACTTTTCGCTTCTCAGGCGGGCATTTAGGTCGTCAAATTGACTTTTGAACTCTGCTTGTATAATTAAAAGTTTTGTTTGAGGTAACTGACATTGACTGTAGACATACATACATAACTTTAATTTAAGTAATTTTTGTAGAATGTAATTCTCTGAGATATCATATCACCCTGTATATTGTGACAAATAACGCAGTAGCACTGTACGATATACAACAGTGAGCTCTGTAGCCCCCTCAACGTCTTTCACTGTCACTGCACTGTACTGGTGGAAACGTCAGATAATTGAGACCATGTCCGGTAGGGGCAGCCCTGTCGCTTTGCGCTATGACGTAATGCCTTTGGCGGTACGCTCAGGGTTGCCAAATAGCTTTGAATATCTCTAAATGTATTTTTCATGTACCGTGCGGTAGGATCTATTGAGAAATGACTTGAACAAGGAATAGAATTCTCAAATACGGGTTATCAACGTTGGGAAAGCGCTTGCTATTCGTATCAAGATGAACATGACAACTTGAACGAACGCTATTTCACGATGCAGAGTTCTATGTTATAGATATCATCTGTGCCCTTAGCACCGGCCGATGGTCTTGAATCGTAGCGGATTCCGTCGCATAGTGCTTAGCTCTCAACGAATTATTCCAATCATCTCTATAAATACTCTGTTTTTCGCAGTCTCCTGCTACAAATAGTTTATACAAATATATTTCATCAACATTTTGCCCATACAAGACGTCTCGCCGTCACGCCAGCCGCTTTCCACAAGGCTTGTACCAGCAGTGTTCCGCATTACGCTGTTCTCTACCAAAACCAAATCTTTTTAGCATTTACTTGGTGTCTTCGTCAACACTACAGATAAAACCAATAACTACTTGGTTGCTCAATTGACAGTGCCCCTCGATGTCTTCAGAAAGTGATGCTAAGGGCGGTGGCATGGGTATCGCAATCAGCTCGGTATCGCTCGTCTGTTTATCTGCGTGTGACACAACGTCCTCCGCGCCACGACGCCGACGCGCGTGCACGTTCCTCACGTTCTCCAAACACGACGATACACATTCAAATCGAAACATTCAACAATCGATAACGTCTAGACGTGATGTACAATACTAATCTCATATTTTTAGGGTTGCGCTGGAAAACGGTGAAAATGGGACCTATTCATTTACTCAGTATTTACACGTATTTGACCTTTTTTGGTTGGAATGTATAGAGATTATTGGAGAATGGACCTATGATCGGATCTCTGCATTTATCATAATAATGTTTTTCGTGATTCCTCATGGGAGCATCGTTATTAGGAATGAACGAGTCAGGTCCAAGTTGACTTACGTTATGCTTGCACTAATGCAGACAAGCCGACGACACTTTCCAAAGTTTTCAGAATTCAGAAATGTAGAGGAATTTTCAAAACATTGGGAAATTGTCAGCCAACTTTATAATTATTTTATAGAAGACTTTGTCGCAGACAGACTCACACAGTCGATTTTCTTGCAACGTATTAATCGGGATGAGCTTGCGTCCGTCCATACGTAAATAACATTATGAGCACAAAGGTGCAAGACTTAGCATTCAATATTCCATGAATCAATATTTCATCTCTTTTGTTCGTCCCTAAAGCTCGACGGGTGAAAGAAAGAATAGGTTTGAAATATTACGGCTCTGTTCCTTACTTCTTTCTTTGGTAGAGACAAAGCCGCAGTCTCTAAGGGATGTTTTTTTCTATCATAGAAGATATTAAAGAGATGAGATATAACTCGGCGTAGCGATACAATTGGCCATTCTCAAGAATTGGACGATTCGTTTTTGCTCGATGCGGAGCCGAAGATAAAATAATAGGATCTATATTACATTCATGGAAGAGCGGTTTTTGCAGCAGTTGTATAAACTTGTATAGCGATGAACTACACACATCTCTGAAGATTTGTATATTCTTGTTTATGATGTCAATAACTGGAACCTGATAAAAATATTAGTCAGTTGGTTTAAATAAATAGTACCTTGAAAATACTATCAAGTCTCACCCAGTGTCAGTTACACCAGTTATACACAGCATTGTTAGAGACACCTATTTAAGTAATAGCATTCAAGTCAATTTTGTTAAGACTTTTATGCTAAATAACCACATATTTTAATAAATTATCAAGAATTACCCCTCATTTAAGCGACAACAAAAGAAACGATTTCTTTGTTACTTCAGTCTTGAAAACAGTAGATACGTCCTTCTTTACTGCGCGGTTTATTACGGTTAGAGAAATCCTTGACCAAAATCACTTTAATACGCTAAAAGGGCGTTACCGACTCCACCTTTGTCGGTCTGCAGTTTGACATTTTAAAAAATACGAGTACATTTTTAAGAAAACTGGTGTATATACAAATAATATGATTTTATCTTTGTATTTCACATAGAATGTATACAGGGGCTACATTTAGCTCTAAAGGCAGGGGTAAATAACAAAGTAATTCATTCATTATAAACAGGGTTAATTAACATAAATCGCCAGTCGAGTTCGTCACCCTTCGACGAAATGGAAAGTCTTTGGCCTGTACTTTACTCTAACTGTAATTCACTCGGTGCCTGTAATTTCCCTGACAGCTTGACGCAGAACACAATAATGCAGTTACTACTCAGCGAACTAAACAGTTTGCGATTCGAGTAGGGCTTCTCAAGACCCCTCGCCAAGTTAGTTACAATTACTTACAAACACTTTGGAAGTTGGAACTAGTTCTAACAGAGACGATCTTATTGTATAAAGTTAGTATAGTCAACTACAAACGCTAGGGAGGTACAATCGGCCTTTATTTCTTAGGTTTACCTTGATAATCTGTGTCGTGTACACCGTATGCGTACTTAGGTAAAATTACATAAGTATTTTAATATATTATTAAGGAAAACGTCTTTTCTACATTTAATTTCCTGAACAGTTTAAGTCAATGTCAAAAGAGCTTTATTCAATGAAATCACAAGAATCAAGAATCACGAAGAAGAGCTTTACAACTGGGAACCACACCGGATGGGTTCCTAATTTCCTATCGCTTTTTTAGGTCCTTGCTATTGTTATGGATTTCGAATAGAGTTTGAACACATTCTACCCAAGTTTTTTTGTCATCAGTTAGTTTTTTTTTAAATCTTGAGGGCGTTTTTTTTTAAATATTATTTTGTCAATTGGTAATTTGTATATCATTTGGGTGGAATTTACCTTCTCACAATAAATAAATAAATAATAAATAAATAATGCTGGACAATCCACACAGCATCATCTAGCCCCAAGGTAAGCTGCTGTTAAACAGAGCTGTATTATGGGTACTAGATGACTGATATATATTTAATACAATACAATACATAGATAGATATTTTTGATTATACATAGAAAACACCCAGAACACCCGGAACAAATATTTGCAGATCCTACAAACATTTGTCCCAAGGCGGGAATCGAACCCGCAACCTCTGCGTCGCAGGCGGACCTTCGCCCACCGCGCCACATTGGTCGTCACAATACAATATGTTTAATCCCAATTGTGTTTGTAATATATATATATATTTTTTTTTTATTAAATTGGTGCGGCTACTATAACACTGCGGCCATGCAGGCCTATTGTGTTCGCCACTTGTTTTGTCGCCCTTTGGGGGCGTTTACAGTTCACCTCCAAGCCCTGCCGATACTAAGAACTGGAGGATTTGCTTGGGGGTGATGTCTCTTAGCTCATCTGGGCTGAGGATGTGCCTACCCAGATGTAAGCTACGTTTGTTTGTAATATAAGGTAAGTACTTATTTTATTTACTGTCTCTCCATTCGAATCAAAAGTCTAAAGTAAATCTGGGAAAACGGTGATGAAACTAAAACCCAAGAATGGGTTTAATTTTAAATCTAGTTCTGTGGTTCCATGAAATTAAAAAAAGTGAAAGTGTTTATTTAATACTGCCAATAGCAACCGGTATTATCATGTTAACACCTTTTTGGACAGTTTTGTCATAATTCTGTGCGTCATGCTTGTATTTTAATAGCCTTAGCGACGGATTTCACACTAACGGCATAATGTTACGTGAGTCTGTGTAAAGTTGGAAATCAAAAATCTACTCCTAAGAGAATTAGATTCATCCTACTAATTCTTATCTTAAATATAAAAATGAATTGCAGTGCGTTAGTCAGAGAGTCTCGAGAACGGCTGGATTGATTTGGCTAAAATTGAACTTGAAATATTTGCAAGGCGAAAAAAAATTACGCGAGTGAAACCGCGCCGGCTCTACTAGTTCTTATACAATATAAACATGAATTGCTGTGCATATGGCTCGCTAAAACTCAAAAACGGATGGACTGATTTGACTAACTTTGACCTAGAAAATGTTTGTACTACGAGTCATAAACGGTGAGAAATTATGGAAATATTGCGAATAAAATAGCGCGAGTGAAACCGCGTCGGGTCAGCTAGTAATATTATAAATGCGAAAGTCTGTTTGTATGTTTGTTACAACGTATCTCTGTGACGAATTTACGATTGTGATGAAATTTGGAATGTAGAATGGCTAAGTCCTGGAATTCCAAATGATAAACCAAGTATGGAATTACATGATAAAGTTTCTTGGAAGTTGTGTAAGTTTAAAAGCTTTTTTATTATGACGACCGATGTGGCGCAGCGGGCGCAGGTCCGCCTGCGACGCGGAGGTTGCTTGTTCGATTCCCGCCTCGGGTCAAATGGTTGTACGATCTACAAGTATTTGTTCCGGGTGTTCTGGTTATTTTCTATATATAATAAAAAAAATATCTATCTTTGTATTGTATTGTATTAAGTATATATCAGTCATCTAGTACCCATAACACAGCTCTGTTTGACAGCAGCTTACCTTGGGGCTAGATGATGCTGTGTGGATTGTCCAGCATTATTTATTTATTTATATTACGACTCTTTAATACCACGTCTCTACACTGATCTCTGGATCCAATCAATGTACCCTTTCAAAAACAAGATAACGCAATTTCGCTTCATTGCTAACATGAACCCCCTTTGCGCATTGCTGTGATGATTACACAGACTGAACTCGAAACGCGAGTAATAACCTTCATTTTAACGATGTTATATTCAATTAGAAAATCATGAATTCTAATAAAATCCAGAATAGAACTTTCTCATATTTATTTATTTAATTAAAAAAGAGTTCGCTCTACATACTTCTCTCATTCAAATTTATAAACGAATAAAAGAAAATCTAATCTAACTGAAGTATCGCAGTTCCGGACAGCTAGGCTCAGTAATAAAGTACTAATAACTGTTCTGTGCCCATGGTGGGAAGAAACTGTCCCACAGAAAACAGAGTTCTACCCACATTTTGTACTTAGAAAATAAACATTATTTGTACGTATTTGTATTCGTATCATCTACTGGTAATGCATTATAGAGTAGGCAGGTACTTATGCAAACAGAAAAGGGCTAAGTACCTGCATACGTAGAAATGGCTCCGTCGGTCGCCGTCTTTCGGTCGACCGGACGCAGTGCAACTCTGCGAACTCAAAAGGTGGTCATACATTCATGTAAAGTACCCGTATATATAATATGGTAGGTACTTTACATTCACCGGTAATCCGGTCCATTCAATTCAATGTTCATGTCGATCAACTTCTTTGCTGGAAACATTTCAAAGCGTTTTGTTTCATTGTTCAAAAGTTTACTTGACACTTTCCAAAGAAAAACTCTTATAAACTTTACTTATTAAAAAAAGACACTGAAACTTACTTAGAAATAATTTAGATATAGGACGGCATAGGGTATTTAGTAGATCTTTGTGGGTGAGCTCGTTCAAGGAAATACCTTGCTTATTTTTCTGTTGCTATGTATTGCTGTTTTCGGTTTGAAGGGTATGGTTACCGGTGAAACTACTGACACATGAGACAGTCGTCTCAAGATGGCACGCTCGAGTGATAACTCCGTTATTACAAGGCGAGGTTTGCCCTAGGTGGTATAAAAAAGTAATTCGAAATAATGTTAGATAATTACTTTCTAATCATTGGTGGACTCAATGGACCAATGATATCAAAGCGGTCGCAGGAAGTCGTTGGATGGTGATGGCTCTAGCTAGAGTCTAGATCGATCGTCATGTCGCTCTTCATGACGATTCGAAATTCGAATGGAGGCAGAGGTTGTGGGAGTCAGGTCAGGAGTGGAAACCCATGACCTTTGACCTTTGCCCAGTATAGGCCGATATAGCTAGGAAATTGGACACTCTATGGTTTACCTAACAAATGGAATGCTGTGAAATTGAACACTACATAGGCTCTGTGCTCGGTGGACTGTTGTACTCAACACCACACGCAGTACTAGTATCCACTGAAAGAAAAGTTCCTTAGATAAAAGATAATATCTAAACCATTGACAATGCAAGAAACATTTTGCTGACGTCAGCAATTCCGTATTCTTTTATTCAAATTTAATGTTGACCTCCGCGTTATCCTTGCCTTTACGGCATCCATAAAACTGTATTGTAAGTAGCTATACATTATAACTCTGGTTTATCGGTAACTTTGTAAGTTCATGTTGCCACAAAATACCTAATCAATTCCAAAGTTCCTCAAATACAATTGTTACGAAATCAATACTTTATACACAAAAGTGTTCGTTATTTAAATTTCGATAAAAGCACTGAATAAGCCGATTATAAATGAACCTTTTGTGTACTTTGAATCAACGGCTTAAAGTTCAAAATTCAAAGGTTATTTTCGTAGATTGCTACGATTTATACAGAGGATTAAAACGATTTCATTGTAGAGACTTAGAACGGAATGACAAAGGCTATGACATTTTATTGAGGCTTGACAAAGGATAGCCTACTTATAACGAGCTCAGCCCGTGAACATGAGCTTAGCCAAGCATTTTAAGATTTCTAAGCTTCCTAAATATTCGCATTGTGAGAATATTTTAAAATCAATTCATTTTTTAGGGTTTCATGCCTCACAAGTCAATAATAACTCGTCTCAGTCGAGCTCATCTTATTGTCCGTGTGTACGTCTCTCGAATTAGGCATGAGAAAGAACCAGATCTGAATCTCTACAATAAAGTTAAGTAAAGTAAAAATCATTTTATTCAATCATATCACAAGGATCATTTTGAAACGTCCTAAAGGTGAAAAGGCAAGATAATAGTTGATAATGTCCCAAAACTTGTATAAAATTACCGATTCACAACACTTTGATAAAACTGAAGAGTAGTAGAGTTCTCTGTGATAGAGCTCGTCCGGGGAAGGACTACCACCATACCTATTTCTGCCGCCAAGCAGTAATGCTCGCATTGCTGTGTTCCGGTGTGAAGGGTATGGTTTCCGGTGAAATTACTGGCACATGGGGCTTTCGATCTTAGCCTCAAGGTGGCAACCCGCGAGGGATACCTCTGGTATTGCAAGCGTCCATAGGCTGCGGTAACCGCTTACCATCTAGTGGGCCGTACGCTTGGTTGCCACTTCAGTTGTATAAAAAAAAAAAAAAAAAAAAACTGGTCACCCGCTATCAATTTGTATGAGCCAGCAGAAACCCAAATCAAAAGTGTATTCAGAGCTCGCAGCTACCTTTTATGTTCGGTTCTTTTATGTAAGCTGGAACTGATTAAATCGCTTTATAGTGCCCCGGGTGCCGACGGGCCCCGGCCGGGCGGCCCCGGGGTCCCAGGGACACTAAAATTTCGCAATCCCCAAAAAAATAAATAAAAATAAGTGGATCCGGAAATGAAAGGGTCATCCCGATCTCAAAACCCTCATGAACTGAAAGCAATTTCAACTCTAAACGAACTCTGGTTGAGAATAGTTTTAAAAGAGATTGTTGAAATGCATTGTGTAGGATCTATCGAATTCAACAAAAGATATTAGATTTTTTAATTGTATTCTCGTGTTCGCTATGCACAGCTCAGACTTGGCATTGTTTCCATTCACACGGTTGTACGAAGGCGTTGTTACACAAGGTGCAGTATGTGACATGCCTGGCGACATGTATCTAAAAGGTAAGTTATGGGAATGCCGCTGTAACATTATCCGCTCGCAAAAGGTACGATATCCTTTTGTGTAGATAAGTATAAATATTTCTTAAGATATTCTTGCTTTACCAAACGTCAAGTAACATATGTGTTTGTGTCTCGGATTTTACTGAGACGTAAACCCCTTCCAGGATATGTGGCTGTGAAGCTCCCATTCTATAAAAACGGTTAACATTATGTAAAGTAAGCTCAAGTCTGTGTCCAACTAGAAAGAAAGAAAACTCTAACTCTAGGTAACCGCTCGAATGTCTCTGTCATGGGCTAATTACATTGGAAACTTTTTAAAATACCCTGAAAACAAAACACGTATCTCTCTCTGCAGAATGTTACAGTGACACCCAAAGAGTTAAGTTTTTGCTCATCACCCTAAAGACTTAAGCCAACTGAACACAACTTTACCTGGTGGTAGGACTCTTCAGCAAGAGTCCGTCTTGGTGGGTACCACCGCAGTGTCAGATATTCTACCTCCAAGCAGTAGTGTGCAAGCTGCACTGTGTTTAGGTTTGAAGGGCACTGTAGCAAGTGAAATTACAGGGCGAAAGAGACTTAACAACAACGTCTCGGGGTGATAAGCGCAGTGCAGTGCCACGCAAACACTTAAAAACTTTAAGCTTTGGGTGGCACTGCATCTGTTATAGTCAGGCGTGGTGCTTAACATCAGGCGGGCGCCTTGATTGTCTTGTCACTTGCTGACATAAAAAAAAAAAAAGACAAATAAGTTATCTTGCTATGGTGCGCTTGGAACGTAAACCCACAAAGTCGAACTCTAGCTGAAAATTCCTATTACCAAGTAAAAATATATATAATTCTTGCTCATATCTTCAATGTTATTTTCTTCAATTTCTCCTAATATTAGGCCGCTCTAGTCAGTCATCACTTAAGAAACGTTCGAATTCGCGTCTTCGAACTGTTACGTCCGTGCTTGCCGGCACTACAAAGGCGGTCACCGTTTGTAAGAAACCAGGCCGTAACGAAGCAGTAAAGCGGATGAAATTCAGCTGTCAAACGAAACCTCTGCTTGGATCCCACAAAGGGACCAGAACCTAATCCCAAACCGTTCCACCAACTGTTTCTAAAACTGAGAAACTATTAAATGAAAGTCAGTGTTCAGTGAAAGTCAGTGCTTAGCTCGTGAGTCGTGTTTAGGGATCCTTAAAATAAACCTCTTTAATTTAATTTTATTAACAAAATAAAATATGTACTTAATTACATTACATTACAAAATATACGTAATACATATTTCAAAGGGGATTTTGACACTAACCCGGTTGTTGAGCCATCTAAAGACCGTTACAAACGACCTTTAGATTACCTTTAATTTAATTAATGTTACAGCTACGTCACCTTGTCTAATAAAGAGATACATAACATATAGAGAAATTACTTCTATTCGTATAAACTGATTATAAACTTGGCTGGTTCGCAATGCCTTTAGATCTAATATATAAATAAATAAATAAATAATGCTGGACAATCCACACAGCATCATCTAGCCCCAAAGTAAGCTGCTGTTAAACAGAGCTGTATTATGGGTACTAGATGACTGATATATATTTAATACAATACAATACATAGATAGATATTTTTTATTATATATAGAAAATACCCAGAACACCCGGAACAAATATTTGTAGATCGTTCAAACATTTGTTCCGAGGCGGGAATCGAACCCGCAACCTCTGCGTCGCAGATAATATAATATGTTAGGTTTGTCTACTAAACACTTGGTTCCAAAATACTATTTTCTATTATAATAAAATTATTGACATGGCATTCTCAGTGCAAATAAATGAAAACGGATTTTAACTATTAGATTTGACGCTTTTGTAATGATTGTAAAAAGACAAATTTTATCCTCATGTTAGATCTTTGAGCTAGTGTCAGTTTTTTTATTTTTTTATTTCTTTTATAATGTTGTAAGTTACTTCCTATCAAATAATTCAATGTGGTAATAAGTATCTATCTATGTATTGTATTGTATTAAGTATATATCAGTCATCTAGTACCATAACACAGCTCTGTTTAAACAGTAGCTTATCTTGGGGCTAGATGATGCTGTACGGATTGTCCAGCATTATTTAAAAAAAAAAAAAAAAAAAAAGTTAGGTAGTGTACCTAGTGAGTACTAGATGTGTTTGTAATACAAAAAGGGCTTACTCTGCTATCAACTCGTGTAGAGTATTTGCATTCCTATTCATATAAAATACTAACGTGCACTTGTTTCCTAATATCAGTAGGTTAGGTACACTCAGAGGTAGGTGCATACATTATCTACATAAGCGCTATTATAATAATGGTGACACAATGTGGGCTAAGTGGCAGGTAGGTAGCTACTCAGGTATCTACACGCCCTGCTGCAGGCAAACACAGGTGCCGCTATTAGTTTTGTTTAAATTACTAAAGCGTAAAATGTAAATACATTTTTAGTAATTTGTCCAAATAAAATCATTTGGACAAATATTAAATAAATAATAATGGTAAACGATACTTATCTAAGTCATGGTGTATTCTGTCTGATATTGTCGTAACTGTGAGGGTGCTTAGGCATGACGACGTGATGATCAGCACAAAGAGGGCGGCCTAGACACTCTGTCACCAGAGTGTGTGAGTGAGGCCACTGACTCATACGAACTTACTTACTTAGCACAGTATTATACCTAGCTAGGTGAAAATGAATGAGAAAAGCTAATGATTGGTCTCAGTAGCGTACCTTGGGAAACAAATGGATGTCCATCCTGCAAATGGACTGCAATATGCTGAATACCATCATGGTAAATGGAATGCCACTCGTTGCCTATGAACACAGATAAATATTATTAGTATTACTAATGGGAAAGAAACTATGACTAATAAGTTTAGGCGCGTGCAAATTTTCTTCACCGCTCATCAGAGGAAAATAAACTCCGAATACCGAAACGCTACTTAACTAATCAAAGCTTAATTGATGACGTTTTGACGTTTTGATTATTAAACATTACGACCTCCTAAACAGCTAACACGATCATAGATAATTTAAATTAGCGTTTGAGTATTCGGGCATCAATAAACCTTATGTAATTCGGGTGAGAACGGACCCGTTGAATACGGGACTAGGGGAGAACGAAACAGACCCAATGTCTTAGTCCGCCTGTAAATAATTTATTTATTTATTTAATCAACCACAGTGATCCTTGAGAAACTATTTATTTTCCTTAATTTGTTTTCAAACCTGTGTTGCTCCGCTTCCGCTTCTATTGACTGTGACTAGTTAGTTTGTTGCAGATTAAACGTAAACAGAGAAGATTAAAATAAATAAGTAATAATCAAAATAATCTTAGACCTACTTATTAATGAATTAGGTTTATGATTAAGTGTGTTCAAATAATATTTAAAACTTTTACTCATAAAACTATCGTGAACTATATCATATATTTTTATCAGTATACATTTTTACAGTGCATATCGCGACGCGGAGGAAGACGCTCGCCGTGTCACTCAACCCTGTTGAAGACTCTCGAAATTGAGTCGAAACAGTGTCGGTACCTCTTCACCGATATACCGGTACGTGAAAACACCCGTTTGTAAAAATGTATAATATTTAAAACTAATTCGAATAATACGGTCATCTAGGTCCTGCTCGTCCTCACTCTAGCAAGGGGTGTCACAGTGCAAACAAATTATGCAGTAAACTCGTTTATTAGGCGCGTCTCTGTGGTCGCGTCGCCGTCTCGTCACGTCGTCGACGAGCCGTGCCGTGTCAGCGACACGTTATATATCTCACGTTAACAAAATAATTTTATTATAATACACAATACCTCACAAAGCACAATTCAGTTCTTACTAAATCTGCATCTAAAAACCGTTAATTTAAAATTATGAATTAATATTTGTGACCGGTGTTAAATGTCACAATTTGGCTTATTATTAACCTTCATTATTCGAATGAAGATTAATAAAACAACAACTTTAGCATAATTTATTAGTTGTATTATTATTATAAGCGGTATAAAATAACTAAGTATTACCGCAAGTCTTTAAAATTCAATTTTATTTTTATAATGGTCATAATGGTTTAGACATGACATGGTATGCCAATCAGCACACAGGCAAGCTCGCATGTCACACACAGACTGTTAAGTCACGCGAATAAAATTAAATTACACTCGCTTTTATAATATTCATTGTATGTTCCCGAAGGAAGTTTAAAACTCTCAAAGAAGGGCGCAGAATGCGTCGTATTTCACGATGTAAAATGCATTTAAATTAAGCGTCCCGAGCACGACCCGCCCGCGGCTCGGCACGGGAGGGAACGACGGGAATTATTAATTTCACTAGGTAATACAGCGTATACTTAAACCTGTGTGCTGTGCATGGAAACTAATGTAAGTAAATATACGTACTGTACTGCTGACTGAGTCGATTTCCGCCTTGCAACATTATATTAAATCACAATTAAGTCTATACCGGTACTGTGTGCCTTGATGGTACAAAAACTGCTTTTACTTAGAAAATTAGAAAGTAAGTAGTACAGAAGGTAAGACTTTGTTGGTTATTAGAGCTAATCACATGGTTCGGGTTAGTGTCGAAATCCCCTTTGAAGATCCCCTTTGAAAGGGATTCTAACCCGGGTTGCTTATCTGAAAATTTAAGTTAAGCAAATAAGAAGGCTGTTGGTTGTATGTTGTGCCGAGCATGTCCTAAATAAATAATACAGTTCTGTGCCTGTGTGAGTATCTTTTGATCCCGTGCACGGCTCAGGCTCAGCACGGCATGCATGCCACGCATGTTTGTTACATTAGCCAGATCTACGCAGCATCACGCCGCACAGTGATGAAGCGTCAATCGATTTGGTTTCATTTAATTTTTTTCGTGGTGCTTCATCTTGTATTAAATTTTTTTAGTTTTCAAATAGATTATTTATACTTAGTGGAAGCCTGTAACTTGACTTTAGTTATCTATTGTGATATTTTTATGGAGACTCATAGGTAAGTACTTGTTTTTAGAAGTACAGACAATAACACTCGCGGGCCTTGAACGAACCATTGAATTTCTTCCTAATCAGCTGTTTGACATTCACAAAACCCTCCTCCGCAGCGGCGCGGGGCGTCCGTCGTCAACGTCGCCGTCAGTCGCGTCGGTGTTGGTCATGAGCCTGCGTGCGTAGTGCATCTCTGCGCAATGCTCGCGTCGCGTCACCGTCTACGAGCCAACCATCGATCCATCGTCGGTGGGTCGTAGTCAGCTGGTTGAGTCAAACCGCACCGCGCACCGCCCGTTCGGCGTTACCGCACTTCTATTCTATAGCGTCTCTTCATCGAGCTCTTCGACTCACGGGAGCGTCGTCATCGCCAGCGCAGTTCCCATCCTAAAAATAGCGGATCTCAGTTTTTCGAGTGATCTCGTGTCATTCGACGTCACTAGAGTAACCGGGAAATCTCTCTCGATCGTGCGAAAACAAGAGGAAACAGAAGACGCGCGCAGCGGGGGGCAGCCATCGCCGCGCCCCAGGATGAACGGTTAGGTCTCGCGGGGAGCGGAGGGCTCGCCCGGCGGGCGCAGGCGCGCGGGGCGCTCGCTCAGTCTCGCGGCCGCCGCCAGCTCGCGCGCACGTCCCGAGCCCTCCCGCCCCTCCCCGCGCCGCCGCCGCGCCGCCTCTCCCGCGATCAGCTGATGGCGCACATGCCGTGACCGCGCGCCGACATGACGGGCTACGCCCGGCCCGAGAGCGACTACTCCGCCGCCGACCGCTTCCGGCGGGACGCGCGGCCGGCTTCGCTCGCCCCCAAGGACTACTCGGTGCCTTTACACGTAGACTGCAGTATCGAATACGAGCTTCCCGACTGTGCCAAGCCGCCGCAAGGCGTCAAGATCGAGCCGCTTCTGATGATCCACCCCTCGCACTTCCGGAGGCTCGAGAGCCTGCGGCGCGTGCCCTTCGTGAACAACCTGCCGCGAGGAGACGTCGCCGCTGCCGCCGCGGTGACGCCGGGCCGCGCTCGCGCTCCCCGCGCTGCCCGGCGCTGCTGCCGCGCGGCGCCCGCGCCGGCCGCGCCCGCGCCCGCTCCTCAGCCGGCGCAGCAGGAGCGGGCGTGCTACCGCTTCGACTCCCTCGAGGCGCTGCCCAGCGGAGGCAAGGCGCTGCGGGCGCGCCTGAAGCCGCACCCGTACCTGCCGGCGGAGGCGCTGGACTGTGATATAGCGCGCGCGCTGCCGCCGGCGGCGCACTACGAGCGCTTCGACAAGCGCGCGCTGCAGCAGCTGCCGATCTACATGTAGCCGAGCCGCGCCGGCGCTGGCGCCGCTCTCTGTGATGTGTTGTCGTGATCGGCTCGACCGGTGATCGGTGCGGGCGAGCGAACCTGATACCAAATAGTACCCGCGTAGGTACGTTGATATTGTTTAGACATTGATTTATGTGTTGTCGTTCCGGACGATTGTGTTGCGTTCGCCGAGGAGCGTGCGAGTTATCTTTTCGCCGGAGTCGGCGACCGCGCGGCGCCCGTTGCGACGCCGACGCGACGGTGGCGTGGCGCTGGCGGTGCGCGGTCGCCGCGTTCGCGCTAGTGCATACCCACCAACGAAAATATTTATTCGCGATCGCAGTAACCGATGCTTTACATTAAACTAGTGTACGGTCTTCGATTCGTTGCGTGTTTCTGTATAAGATATCATATCGATAATTATATGTTCAAAATGTATTATAATAGATATGTACCTATAGAGTTAAAAAATGAAAGTGAGAAAATTTACGAATAAAAAATTTAGGCATAGTTATGTTTTCGAATAGGTGATGAGTTCTAGAGCAGCCCCGAGCGGTTAGTTAGGATCGTATCTCTACTCTCATTTTGTAAGCGGTTATGTTTGTTAAAATTATATATAAAGAGTCCTCTGATGAATAGTCTGATTAACGAATATTCGGCATGTAAAAGTCTTTATAAAACGCTTACTTAGCATATCATAGTATTATATTGTGTCATAGTCCAATGCCAAAAATATAACTATCTTTTTACAAAAATCCCTAACGCCATCGTTTTATTTACCTCCAATAGTGATGTGCAATAAAATAGGTGTGGAAACGAACGCAAGCGCGGCAGTGTGCGTAGGGAAGAGCCTTGTCGATGAAACCAATGTATCGGGTATCGATGTGTAAGTGTGCGCGGATGTCGCCAGTGCCTATAAGGATTGCCAGCTGTGATATGTTTGGATTGCACTCAGTGTTGACGTAAGTATAATGCCTATAAAAAGACTAATCATATTTCGATCCTCAATACGAGTGAAAAGGCCTTATACTAACCTAAATTTTTGGTTTAACTTAAGTTGTCAAGCTAGCATAGTGAACTTTGTTGTGATCCTCCATAGAGGCGATCCGATTTATTGAGATTGTGTAGCGCGTTCATTCTGTGGCAAATAATCGTAATAAAACTATTAAAATACACTAATAGATCATCAAAGTATATTTTGTATAGACCTAAAACTATGTCATCATTTATAAAATATTATAATAACGCAGTCTTTAGTGGACTATAGGAAAATTTTGATGTAAACTAAAATGTTATAAGACATTTTAGAGCCTACCTGTATCTTCAAGAGAGTAACTAGCTAAACTGACTTAGTTGATGGAACTTGTCGACAAACTCCACTGTAATGGCTCGGAACTAAACGAGACAACATTTTGGAATATTAAATCCTTGTGCAATCAAACATGTTTTAATTTAATACTCTTCTGATCGGGTCACTAGAATATTTTATGTGGACTAAATACATAATCAAAATAACGAAAAAAACTACTAATAAAACCGTTAAACCTATTCAAATGGTAGGTATTTGCAATGAAAAAATGACAACATTAATGTGACCGTAAAGTTAATGGCATTGTAAATGGTAAACTTTTATTTGTGTCATTACGAAAGTTTCCAGAACCGATAATCATTATCATAATGTAATTTTCGATGACTTGTACAATCTTTACTACAACATTATGTAGATACCTAGAACAAGTTGTTTCACAAGTAGGTACTCATCATAATTCAGTTGAGTTATAAATACTGCAGTAATTGGTGAAGTCAATGCAACAAAAGCAATGATTGACTTTAATTTAACTGAGAATACAGAAATCAGTATGGGATTAATGAGCAAACTAATGTTAACCTTTATTAATATTGGTTTACGTATGTAAGTACGTACTTAGTGTTTTGTAAAAACCGGTTTAGGGTAAAAATATAAAAAAACCTTAAGTGGTGGTAGTACCAAATAGTACAGAGTATAAAATATCATTTATGTAGGTTTTTTTTATGAAAAGGTAGTACTTATCATCAGCTAAAATGAATCAAACATGATGTTCGAAACCAAAAGTTCCTAAGGTCCCTAAGGTTAATAAATATTAAGAATGGATGTAAAGCCTTTGCTGGCATCGATAAGATCCAATTAAAGAGATTTCATAACTTTTGTTATTCTTAGAAGCGTTGATATAATAATTATCAATGGTATAATGTGTTATGGTGTTTTTTTTATAACTGCAAAGTCTTGTCATTAACGTAACCTTAAATTTACGAAGAGCACCTCTACACAAATGTTAAATAACAAAAAAATCGTCTTTTTGGGCGAGTTTTTTTTACTATTGTTACGATTTCAATGACAACACCTCAAACAAAAACAAAACAAAAGCCAGAGTTCTTCATTCGACTTTTTATTTTAGATTTGAAAGGCACTTCTACACAATAAGTCGTGAATAATCTATAATAGTAGTCCATTAGGAATTTAGTTACTCAGACCCAATCACCATTGAGGGAAATAAGAATTAATATGAAATCATCGGTTATAATTTTATAATGATTCGTAACATTCGTGCGAACCATGGACAATAATAATTAGCTGAACTATAAGCCACGGTTCCAATTAAGTTGCAAGAGATCACGCAGTTGTTTTAGTAAGAAACGTGATCACGTAGCGAGAGGTAAAGAGAACATTAGGTGCAGCCGCTCGCAGCGGCCGGATTCCAGTGAGTACGCACCGTGTCGACTCCATTATCCGACATCACAGCAAGCGACGGCGTTAAATTAGCATCCATGTAATAAACACGAAATAAACTTCGAGCCTAATGGATGATTGCCGTCGTGCCGCCCCTACCCCGCCGCCGCGCCGCAGCCGAGCCGGCAGCCAGCATGCATCCACAGCACCCCCGGGCACTAAGCCTCTTCATATTACCACTATAATATAACTCCCCAGCACGACGACGAAGGATCGAATTAAAGCCATATTTATTTTATCTTTGCAGAGAGACTGTATAAATTCTTTATGTTGTTTTTATAGCTCTGATATTGTGCTCGGCTTTGTGGCGTCCTTATCGTATGGTCCCGGGCAATGGCGTTTGTAATCAAATATTATATTTTAATAGTGGTATTGTGCCAGACTCAAAATTTATATAAGACAAGACAAAATAACACACAAAAATATTGTTTTTTTAGTGACTTGTATGACTCACAAGGTATTTATTAGCATCACAGGCTATTAGGTTTAATGCTGCGAGTGCGAGCAAACAACTATCACAGCAATATAAAAGCTTTTAAAGTAATTCCAAGTAAAAGTACACCTCAATGTATTGCGCCTTTAGAGTGGTGTGTAACCGTAATCACCGACATTCACACAGAAGCTTAAGATAAGAGCGCACCTAGTCATTAAAATGATCGCAAAATATAACGAGCTCCTTCGTCGCGGTCTGATAACGACGCTTTACGATCACAAGCCGCTGTAATTGCCTCCTTCCTCGGCCAGTATGCGTTGGACAGTTTCTGGTAAACGTAGCATTTGCTGTAAAATACTTGGGTGAATTCGATTCCCGAAATGCCGTATAATTTATCGACAGTATTATCTCTCGTAAAACGAAAACCCAATTTATGTATGGCCGCCACCCGTCGTCATAAAACATAATATTATCGACATCGGCCCCCTCCCTAGGCGATCACGAAACTAAGCAACCATCGGCCATTTTAAGCGAGGAACTTGACAGGCGGTCCCGCGGCACTCCTATTTGCGTCCCACTCTACTGCCTACGCCTAGCTCGTAGAGCGAAAGAGACAGCGACCGGGAGCGGCACTCTTTCATGTCTCCGGAAAGAGCGCCGAAGATCTCAGATTATTCTACGAATACGCATGCCGAGGCGGTTGAGAACTTTTTGCGTCGATGGATATTATTTGTTTTTCTGAGACACTTCTAGCTCACATAGATGTAGGGAAGATAATACTTATTTCTGGCGACAGCTATTGTCTTCTCTAGTGACGGATGATGTATCATTCATTATAAACTTAGTAAGATCTTCGGTATTAGCAGCGTGTATAACACTAGTAAATACCTACCTACTACAACACTGAGTAGTCACATGGCCGCATGGCAGCGACCTACTGCGATCAGCTGATTGGCGCCCTGTGTGTGTGTGCGCGGCCGGCGCGGGGGCGCGCCACGTGTCTACACGGCACGCACACACGCGCAACAGCTGATAGCCTCCCCTCCCCCGCGACCCGCCCACGCGAGAAACGCGATGCGCCAGCAGAGACCAATAAACATAAAACAGTAGGTCAATAGAAATGTTGTGTTGAGTAACCGTGATTAAGATAGCGAGTTTGTTATTATGGTGACTTCAAAACACGCAAGGGATAGTTAACAAAATATTTTCTCTAACAGAAATTAGGCATCTCTAGAAAATTTTTTGACGCTATGAACTGGGTATTGATTTTATTATTTATTTAGCGAGTTATAACCTAAAAGATAAAATAACTACACGAAATTAAACAATGCTTGCTTCTTTTTATAATTAATATTTAAACTTATTATTAAAAACTTTTTATAGTAGACATAAGTACCTAATAAAATAAAAAAGAAATCTTCATTTATAAGTAGATACTTACATAAGTTAAGTAGGTATAGGTACTTATACGAGAACTTAAAATTAAAATTATTATAATACTTAAACACTTACTGCATTTTTGTACACTGTGTCTGTCACGCACGACCCGCGAGAATAATAATTCAATGCACACAAGTACACAACCACAGAGTAATACAATACACAACATTGGAAATACAACTTATGTGTGTATTATGGGATTTATGGGTAGTTAAAAAGGAACTGAGATAGACATAAGTAGGTACTTATGTACTTAACTCTTTTTACAAAGTGTATTAATTTTGCCAAACACAACATTTTTCATTTAAAAACGGCGATGAAGAAGAGTCACCGAGAAGAGATGTGTCGGTGAAATTTTTGCTACAATATAAATAGGTAGGTTAAGTATCTACATTAAGTACACATAAATACATTGTAATTGTTGGAGTGTCTCTTACATACAGATTTGAACGCACACGAAGGCGCTAAATTGTGGCCACGAGGGCGTCTATTTGCATACTTCACCCATAACCTCGTAACAATATAGTAATACGTGAAGCCTTATAGGAAGATCGGTACTTAGTTACTTACTTACGGTTCTATGACTTCCAGTGTTTATAGTTATAAAATAAGAAACTCTATCACTAAATAGTGTAAGCTTTATTAATAAGTCTAATGGTGTAACCCCGCCTTACGACTGTAAGGTCATGAGTTCAAAAACTGTGCATCAATGAATCACGGGAAAATATTTTTTACCCGGATTTTCCAGAAAAAAAAGGATGCGTTATCCAAAACAGTCCAGCCGTTAGAGCATGAAGTAACAAGCAAACACGCACAAACATTCGCTTTTATATTATAGGTAAATGTTTTAAGAGTAGTAGAGTTCTCTGTGATAGAGCTCGTCCTGGGAAGGACTACCACCATACCTATTTCTGCCGCAAAGCAGTAATTCTCGCATTGCTGTGTTCCGGTGTGAAGGGTATGGTTTCCGGTGAAATTACTGGCACATGAGGCTTTCGATCTTAGCCTCAAGGTGGCAACCCGCAAGTGATACCTCTGGTATTGCAAGCGTCTACTATAGGCTGCGGTAACCGCTTACCATCTTGTAGGCCGTACGCTTGGTTGCCACTTATGTGATTATAATAACGAGCGCTTTAATTTCACGGGCGAAAGGAACTCAATTTGTTAGTTATTGGATAGACCGTCAATTTACTATCGTAAATGTACTGCCATGTAAGTAGCTGCCATGTTGAGAATAACTCAAAATAAACCGTTTTTTCTGCGTAGAAGCGTAAGCAAGCTTGGTCGAGAAACAAGCGTGAATTGACTTTGATTTATGATCCTTGTGGTTTTATTCATGAATACAGTGGATTGAGAAATTAACTGACGGATACTATGATATGGTCAGCGGATCTAGGCATAAGTGATGCGCAAATAAAAAAAAAATTTGTTCGAAAAGTCTCCATTGCGCGGCTAATTTCACGAAGCCTGGATCCGTTTGGCAGTACTATAATAATGGACGCTCGTATATTACATAAACCCGACTTTAGAGGGCAACAAATATCTGGTGATGACGGTAGCCGGTAATAAAAAGGGGAAGTTTGGTTTTTCTATGTTTGTGGGAGTATCTATTCTACACGTCAAAAATTAACTATTGCACGCAATAAAGAAATATAGCACAGGCATAGATTTTCTCGAATAGTACATAGACTAGTTTTCATCTCGGAAAAAGTTTGGTTCCCATGGGATAAACTGTTTAATCGCGGGCAACACTATCGTATATTAATATCGTGATTAATCTATGGATTTCGGTCAGCGGGTCACATCGCGAGATGCCCATTTAATGGAATATATCATCAAAATAAATTCCAAATTAAAGCTTCGATTTATAATTTAAACTTTCTTTGTCAGAAGAAATTTCAGATCTATTTATATTTTTAGGTCGATGATGTCACAGCGCTGCATACGGAGCTAAAAAAACCAACTCTCACCCGTCGTATACCTACCATATAACATGCTAATTTATATTTAGACTAGGATACAACGTTATCATTAGTATTACGTTTAAAGATTGAGTATTTTCATCATGACTACTTTTCCTACTCTCGAATGTATGTATTGGGTCTTATTTATTTCATCACGCGGACCCAATAGGGATGATGGATTGATGGGTCTTCGAATTTGTAAATAAATCGTTGAATTTGAAATAAGGATGCGTTTCGCTGTAGCACTATATCACAGCTCTGCGCACTGACCAGTCTGGGCATACTGCGCAGTGCAAAGCCCTTACGTCAATTAAACGCCCTAGCTAGGGTATGATTCACATGATGAGTTTAGTTTGGATTTTCGTCGTAAAACATTAGATAATTGGTGGAAAGCCGAACAAATTGGAGGGCTAACGGACGTCAGTCGTGTAAACGGCCGCTGGAAGTAGGTATTTAGTTTTTAAGCTAGCCTGAATAGAGTTTACTTGTTTGAAGCAGGAAATGTTTTTATCTTTGTTTAATGAAGCATAAAGAAAGCCGGTTGTAAGAGCTGGCGCAAACATCCTACCGTCTCGCGGGCGGCGCGGAATCTGTTTACAAAGCGATCCGACACTGCGGCGGAAACCTCGCGGAATGAGTTTTCAGAAACGCGATGGCGGCATGATTGGAAAATAAAATGTAGAGTCTGCTTCATGAACTCGACTATTAGCTTCTCCTTCACTATACTTTTCATGAGCAAACACTTACTGAAAGACGAGATACTTACTGCATTCTTGCTACATCTTTTTATTTATTTTATTTAAGTACAAATAATCTCAGAGAAGTAATCTCAATGTCTTTGCATAATAAAATGATATAGGTAAGTACTTACCTATAGTACATACCTGTAGTACCATACCTGTATACTTACCTGGTACATAGAAATATAATAATGCTGCTGTTGGATGATATTCTAAACTACTGGCCTACCAGTTGGTAGAGTATTTTTTTACTGGTTTTTAAATTTATAAATCTTGTTGCTGTTTTTTGTCTCGTTAGTACAGTTTATTGGGTCCGCGTGGTGGATGGAGTTAAGACTCAAACCAACGATGAGTAGAGTAAATTTTATATTCAGCTTATTAGGTACTTTAGTTCCAATATGTTCTGTGTAACATAAAATAAATCAACATATGTTTTTTTTTTTTTTATACAACTGAAGTGGCAACCAAGCCTACCACCATACCTATTTCTGCCGCAAAGCAGTAATGCTCGCATTGCTGTGTTCCGGTGTGAAGGGTATGGTTTCCAGTGATATTACTGGCACATGAGGCTTTCGATCTTAGCCTCAAGGTGGCAACCCGCGAGTGATACCTCTGGTATTGCAAGCGTCCATAGGCTGCGGTAACCGCTTACCATCTTGTGGGCCGTACGCTTGGTTGCCACTTCATTTGTATAAAAAAAAAAGGTAAGGTACTAGGCAAAGGCATTAGGAATCATCTTTTTTGATTTGATTTGTTTATATGTGCGAAAAAAATATAAAAAATAACTTCCGGGATGTTCAAGAACTAAAAATTCGAAAGACATGTGCCATCCACCAATCAGCATTTATTTGTACTTGTATTTATTTATTTTACTTTAATTAAAACGATTATACACCAATTACATTAATGAAAGAAGAATTAGAAATAAAAATTATACATAGAGATTGTTAACATAGAAATTATAGACACATTATTAATTTATAAGCACATAATAACAGAAAATAAGTAAGATAATCAAGTCAATAAATCAGATTTAAAAATAGAAATAAACAAATGTCAAATGTCAACAATAGTAACAATGGAGAAAAAATAAAATGAATTAAAAAAATATTCAAATCAAAATACTTACAAATTATAATGTCAGAAAATAAATAAAATATAAGCACTGTCATACGTCGCGCTCACAGAACCGTAACCGCATTTTGTCCGCGTGGTGGATTAAGACCCAATCACTCTCGCCTGAGAGTAGGCCAGTGTCCCAGCAGTGGGAACATTAGAAGGCTGTCATGATGATGATGATATGTTCGAAGGTACTAGATAACTAAACTACTCGATTTCACTGTATCATAGGTATCAGAAACGAGTACTTAACTTACCATGGTGTCACAGTGTGCACTGTTTATGTACAGTTCACGTACAGTTCACTGTCAGCCAGCAGTACGTCAGCCGTCGGAGAGAGGTCAGTAGTTAAGTAGACTTAATTATATACGTTAGATACTGACTGAACTCAAGAGGCATTTACAAACTATTGCTATTCCGTTGGCATAAGATTGAAGATTGCGTACCATAATGTGTATTTCGCGTTCCTCACTCAGCGAGAGTCGAAAAACCACTTCATTGGCTGGTTAATCTATACTAATATTATAAAGAGAGAAGATTTGTATTTTTGTATTTATATTTGTTACGAATAAACTCAAAAACTACTAATCCGATTGAAAAAAAATCTTTCACCATTAGAATGCTACATTATCCTTGAGTAACATAGGCTATATTTATAACTAGCGACTCACCCCGGCTTCGCAGGGGTGCGGTTTCATTGCACCCGCGCGAAGCTAGGACGGAGTAAAATAATCCATTTGACGACCAATGTGGCGCGGTGGTCGAAGGTCCGCCTGCGACGCGGAGGTTGCGGGTTCGATTCCCGCCTTGGGACAAATGTTTGTAGGATCTGCAAATATTTGTACCGGGTGTTCTGGGTGTTTTCTATGTATAATAAAAAATATCTATCTATGTATTGTATTGTAATAAATATATATCAGTCATCTAGTACCATAACACAGCTCTGTTTAAAAGCAGCTTACCTTGGGGCTGGATGCTGTGTGGATTGTCCAGCATTATTTATTTATTTATATTTTTATTAATGCATGTAGTCTGTCGTCTTTAAGTACAGTAGCACTAAGATTTAGTTCTAGTAACTTGTATCAGTTAACTATTATGAGTGTATATTATGTTGATGACACTTAAAAAATAAATAAATAAATATTGCTTTTCAAATCATTTGGTTATAAAATTGACGTTTTGATGTTATTTTACGTCGTACAAAGCTATTTCCTATTAGCCTATTTCAAATTAAATTTAGTAACAAACAATATGCTAATCAATTCGTTAACGCCATATTTTTACCTTGCCTGTGTCAACTAAGTTTTATATTGAACTAGTAACGACCAGCGAGTTTCTCCGCCCTAACTTTTCTTTGCAGTAGATGTTGCTGGTTCGATTCCCGCCGCAGAACGAATGTTTGTACGAACTGCAAATATTTGTTCTGGGTGTTCTGAGTATTTTCTAACTACCTACTTATAATCAAAAAATCTTAGTAAGTATAGCTATGTATTACGTATATCCAGTCGTCTAGTATAGTACTCACAACGGATCTCGGCCGTCGTGAAATTAACCGTTTCGATGCGCAATGGAGCTTTTTCAAACTAAATTGTCTTTGCGCATTACAAACGGCTAACTTCACGGAAGCCTAGATCCGCTGTGCGAACTATACCCATAGTCCCAAACACAAGCTCTGCTTAGCTTGGGTACGTGGCTTGGGGCTAATTTCCACTGGCGGTCACCCATTAAAATTATGAGTACGCGGAACAGTGCTTAACTTCGTTGATCTGTTAAGAACAACTTAGCCAGCTACGTCACGAGCGCTCCAGTATTAATATTTGAAAACTGTTATAGTCACGCGTGGCGCGAACGACTTATGAACCAAAATAGGGCTCTTTAGTCGACTGGCCCCGGAAAAAACTGGCCCTACGGGGCCAGTTGACCTAATGCATTTAATTTATTACTTTTCTTTACTCGACTGGGCCCATTACTAATTTAAATAAAAAATCTATAGTCTAATTCCAAACCCGTGTACAGATGTGTACAAAACTTACTTGAGATAAACAAAAATGAAACACCATGGTTATATGATACTTATGTTTATTGGGTTATTTTGATTTACTTAGAACTAGTCAAAATCAACAATATACAATAATGTAAAATTAAAGTTCTTAAAAGTCACAGTCGGTCAGAAGTATTCTAACCAACAACATAAAATTAAAATATTTAAAAATCAGCCTTTTGATATATGCTTGCTTACTGAGAACTAATAAAAATTAACAATATATAATAAAGTAAAATTTAAAATATTGGTAAACGAGTCTTTTGAATAAATAATGCTTACTTAGAAATATCCAAAATCAACATTATACACTTATACTAAATTAAAATAGATACTTAATAATCACAGTTGTTACAATAATCAAGTACTCTTCTATTTTGTTTGAAATCTACATATTATTAAATCTATATCTACGTTTAAAACGAACTGCTATGACGATTGCAACACTTTTCTTCTTGTCTATACTAATAACAAATTCTGTAAGCGGGGCTAGTCGACCAATTCAAAACATGCATTAGGTCAACTGGACTCGAAGGGCCAGTTCGAGCGGGGCCAGTCGACTAAAGAGCCCAAAATAGGTACTTCAATGGTTATTATTTTTCATAAAGGTCTGTCAATATTATGTATGTAATTTAACTGCATAGATAACATGACAAAAATACCTACAGTAGAATTTTGCTAAGTTATGAAGATACATTGCTTGTTTGTAAGACTCCTTGACACGACGCTATCAATATTATCTCCATTGATATAAAGCCGGGTATCCATCACCGAGACAAGGCAATCCCGCGGAGTGGCTCATCCAGTAATCTTTATTGATCGCTGTCGCTTCTAGGTTGTTCTATATCTGCGGGATATAGATCGATTCTGTTGAGCTTGTTCTGGTTAACTGGACAAAAGAGGATCTTTACGATGAGGAAATAAACTATTCTGAGGCCCCTATTCAAGTACCATACTTGAGTTTGAATCGTGACTGAAGTATGATTTACGTCGAGTCAGTAGTAAAGTCAGTGCTGACCCGCTACTGACTCGACGTAAATCTGTACTGCTACTGATTCGAAATCTGTACTGACCCCGTCAGCGTTTACATTAGAAACGCTGACGGGGTCAGTACAGATTTCGAATTCTTTCGTACTGAGTTTCTGACCCTTTGTAAGCAGAGAGAGTCAGTTCTCAAAGTCAGCACTGACTTCATTTGGAGTCAGTCACTGACCCAATGTAAATCGCACTACAAGCATCGATTTTTGACAGTTCTTCATAGAAACCTTAAGTCAAATCGATGCTTGACATGAGTCACTATTCATACTCAAGTACCCTATTTATCTATGGTTTTTGAATACGGGCCTGAGTATGGTATAAATTATGATTGCACCGAGACAAGGTAATTGGTATTATGTTGTCAAGTATGGTCCACTCACTCGTGTATTCCCGATGTCCCTATGATTTTATCCCCACCAATGGGGACAGACCCGGACCCCAAAATTAGCATTCTAATAGACTGAGGGGCACTTTAAATTAAACAAAAAATTTTATAGTTCGATGACTTTAGCTGAAATGTAACCGCAGTCGTTGTGGAAAACAAACACACAAAAACATATGCAAAGCAGACGTATAAAATTGGTTCCGGGAAAACTGGGTATTTTCTATGTATAATAAAAAATACATATCTTTGTATAGTATTGTATTAAGTAAATCAGTCATCTAGCACCTGAAACACAAGCTCTGCTTAGCTTGGGGCTAGATGATGCTGTGTGGATTGTCCAGCATTTTTTTATTAAGTAAAGCTTCGATTCGTTTGCTTTCTTTGTTATTAGATTTCCCATTCAGAACTGTAGCGCTATCACACGCAGACTCTCATGGTCGTTGGTCGTTGGCTTCCCGCCCACCGCAGTTCTAAAGTACTATAGTTCTAGATTCCAGTAGCTCTAGCGTAGAGGGTAATATCGCTGCTCGCTGGAATGGCCGCCACGGGCGCTATTCAAGGCATTCTCCATGTCCGCTCGTTTCATTCGACTCGACATTCCTATTCCATAGATAAGATAGCGCAGATGAGTTCACAGGGGCTTACCATGAGCTCACTGCAGCGCTGTTTGTGTTGTTTTGTAAAATAAGAGCAATCAGCTCATGGTAAGCCCACAGCTGTGAGTTCACAGGCAAGTTAATTGAAAGGAGTTGTTTCACGCAGTATGGAGCTGGGCCCTGGTCCTTTGTAGGGGTCTAGATAATTAGATATTCATTATAGAAACCATCACTGTTTATTTATTTTATTTTGGCTTTTATCATAATCTAAAGTAAGTTTATCTTTGTGAAAGAGTGCAACACAATGCAAAACAAAAAACAACTGTGTTATTAGGTACTGTCAAAGTCAAGATGCGTCACGTGATCATTACTAATAACTGTCATGGCGGACCTCTAGTGTTCCCGTTTTAGAAAACTCAACACAATAAACATTTTTTCTTTAGAACTTTTTTTGTCTACTTAAAAATAAAATTGAGACCCCGAACCACACGATAACCTATTTACTTATTTATAATACTCACGTCGTGTTAAACAGTTTATTGGTTCGCGTGCTGAATTGATACCCAATAACTCTCGCTCGAGAGTAGGCCAGGTTGGACCCTGGCCGCCAACATTTCGTCCGGGTCCGAACATTAATCTATTATGATTTTGTACCTGCAAAGGTATTGTGGTTCCTGCTGGTAAAATGTGTTTATTGCAAGGAAGTTAGACTTCCTTGGTTAATTTTTATTCTGAGGGTAAAATAATGCATTTGTTTTTACTTCAAGTTTCGAAAGACAAATATTAGAAAGAACTTACATCTTCTAAATATTAGTCTACTTTGTGATTGATTGTGATTCAGTGTAATTGATTTGTGCCTATTATAGTAATGCTATTTAAAAATGGTATCTTAAATAATAAATCAGCTGTTTATAGTCAACCACGACAGCGAGGCTACATGAGTGCCAGGGCCCCCAGTGCCATTGCTACAATCTATAGAGCAAGTATCTATGGCTCGGCCGGAAGTGCTCGCTTTTTGAATAGTTGCAGGAAGCGCTTCGACACCGCTCTATATCTCTGGCAGGCTTGCTTCCGGCTGGCCTACTCCTTGTAGTTGTGACGGCCGGCGGAGTTTGTATTGCCGCCATCTTGGAAACTGAATGCAACGTGACTGTAGCAAAAGCAAAAGATAATATTGTTACATAAAAATAAATTGCTGTGTGTTCGCTAAAACTCGACAACGGCTGGACCGATTTCGCTGATTTTGGTCCTGAAATGTTTGTAAGTGTTCAGGGAAGGTTCAAACGTTAAAATGAAATTTCGAAGATGTCCTTGCATACCAAGAATTTCCTATAATAATTTTTTTTTTATTGAAGTGGGGACGAGCGGGAAAAACTTCTCATTCGTCCCCATGAAATTACAAATGAGGTAAGTATTTTTCCCATTGACCCCCAGTGGGGGCGAAATCTGGGGGTCATCGGGAATATAACCCAAAAATATCACCCTGCGAACTGGTTCATCAAGAGTCCTAATAAACTAATAGGCCGTTATAACAGAGGAAAACAACAACCATTGCATTAATTAGAACATAGTGCAGATAAACAAGCTTATTGTAAACAGATTTAGTGCTAATCTCGTATATGGGTAGGTAAAGGTAATCAACGTTGTTATTTTAGAGATTATACTGTTTGTTTGTCCTGTTTCTGCTTGGTATTACTTCTCTGTCTCTATGCTATGTACAAAACAGATTAAGTCCTTCGTGAAACTCTACCAACTCTACGTTGAGACCAAAGTAATTTTATTGTATTGATTGTGTAACAGTTTTTTTATGAAAAACTGTTACGAAATCTAAGCACGAGCGTCGAGTTGTGCTCTAGCTCTATCTAAGAATGAAGGTTCATCCGCAAAAACTAAGCTGAGAGATTGTTCATAATCAACCAATACAGTTTTCTTAAAATTACATCACGTCATATTTGCGCGGTACCATTGGTTTACACAGCTCTCGCCTACGCGCCTCAGCGATGAACTTTTAGATTCAGCCTTCATTATGCTCTTACTACTGTGATACTAGCCTACTCACGAGCGAGAGTGACCTGGTCATTATCCACCAAAATGCTCAACCGTGGCCCGGTGTCCTTTACAACAACCTTTAGCAGTTATAGCCCTTTATGTTCACTTTATGCTCCATAACCTTTAGTGTTATGGGTTTCATAAGCCGTGGGTGAGGCAAGCAACTGTCTTCTAATCTGTGGCAGGCTCTTATCATGGCGTTATGGTGCAATGAACCGGGGGGCTATAGAAATTGATAAGTACATACCCTGGTACTTTAGTAAGTTTAAGCATAGAACGCACTCCATATTTTATCACAGCACTAGATATAGTTATAGTTAGTGATAAAATATTGAGTGGTGTCTAAGCTTTATCGTGGAGCTTGAAAACATATGAAAAACTACAGGAAAATAAAGGTTTAGAACCGTTTCCCAAAGGTGTCTACGATTGTGAATACTTTTTACGTCTCTACATTAATTAGTACCAAATTCAGAAGCTAACAGATTAGTGTATAGTTCGCACAGCGGATCTAGGCTTCCGTGAAGTTAGCCGTTTGTGATGCGCAAAGACAATTTAGTTTGAAAAAGCTCCATTGCGCATCGAAACGGCTAATTTCACGACGGCCGAGATCCGTTGTGAGAACTATACCAGAGAATAATATTAAATAATATAAGCACTACGTTTATGTAGTTGTTTTTTTTAATTTACTATTTACTATTAACTTTTGCTTATGTGGGTAACTCTGCTACTAAGCATACTGAAAAGCACCAAGTAGTTAAAGTATGATATAGTAGATAGTAAAAGCGTAGCTTCACTTTGGCAGTAACTTTATGTAATTTCCAAGAGTGACAAAACACCGCATTATTGTGCACCATCAGTGCAGTAATGATGTCTCAGATCGTCTGCGATCATATCAATAGATGCAATGCTTCTTGTCATTACTGCGCGCTACATCTACGGTGCCACTACACATACAGAGTATAAATTACTTTTTATCCACGGCAGTGGTAGAGTCGGTGTATTCTGTAGCCCCGCGACTTTGCCTGCGTGTAGTACAAGCTTCACTTCCCGCTGCCTCTGCGTCCGCGTTTTTTATTTATCGAACACACTTTCTTAGCTGCTAAGACTACGGTTTTACGACCGATGTGGCGCAGCGGGCGCAGTTCCGCCTGCGACGCAGAGGTTGCGGGTTCGATTCCCGCCTCGGGACAAATGTTTGTAAGATCTACAAATATTTGTTCCGGGTGTTCTGGGTATTTTCTATATATAATAAAAAATATCTATCTACCTATGTATTTTATAGTATTAAATATATCAGTCATCTAGTACCCATAATACAGCTCTGTTTAACAGCAGCTTACCTTGGGGCTAGATGATGTTGTGTGGATTGTCCAGCATTATTTATTTTATTTTATTTTAAAGCTATGCGTTGATTGTCAGTCAGTCGGAAACGTAATATTTTATTCAAGTATTTATGTGGATTAGGTTCTTAGTCCAGAACGAAATTTAAATTCAAACGCTCAAGCTTTGAGTTTTTGACAGCTCTTCATGAAATACCTACATTAACTAAGTCTAGGCTTACTCCAAAACATTCAAACATCCAGCAATGGGTTTTTTTAATGTTTCTAAGAAAATATTACTTACAAATTCTAGGTAAGTATAATTATGCAAAGTTTTAGACTGAATTCAACTTTGTATGCAAAATGATACACAATAAACTTATTTACAAGAATTGGAGCTAGCTATCTTTGTTTTTGCCAATCTTTTCTATTTCTCGTTATTACATGTGGTTTTGCCTGCGTGTGGTTTTTTCCATTTAAAAGTAGTTTTATAAGCACGAGGCAGTCACCAAGTGTGGAGCTTGGAGCACGCAGTCGCTAATGAGCCGCACTCACAAATGACATTCTAACCGACGACGACGCCGACGACTGCGCACGTAATGCGTTTCCACGGGAGTGGCCAACCAGGGCCTACTCTTAAAAGCGACTAACGATAACCGTAGTAAATATCGTAGTTCAACTTCATCATGATCATTGGTCTCTACGTCTATTTCAGACGGTTTAAACCACGTTTAAACAGTGTCTGGCATTAGATTGTACATTTCTGTACGGGAGCGGACAGAACGGCCGTGACGGGTTCGTTTCGCTGGCATGCCTTCTAGCTCTTTTGTCTGCTAATGTGGCAAACTGGTCGTGGTGTTTATTGCCATCTCGCAAGCACTTTTGCCATTCAGGTCTCAGTAGCAAACAATTCCCAATCATGATCATTAATATTAAATTTTTTCATGTCTCTTTACTACAATCCTTGAAGCGCAGCAAAAGCTAAGTTGTTCTTAACAGATCAACGAAGTAAAGCACTATTCCGCGGGGTCATCATTTGGATGGGAGATCGCCAGTGGCAATTTCAACTGAGCGCTCCCGTGCTTCGGAGGGCACGTTAAGCAGTCGGTCCCGACTTTTTCAAAGTTGTTAGGCCATGACAGAGGCCTTCGGGCGGCCTAGAAACTCTGTCACCAGAGTTGGCCACTGACTCATACGAACGAACGGACGAGCGCAGCAAAGTAATAGTTCAACTTAAAATGCTGATATATAAGTTCAGAGCATCCACTGAGATAAGCTAAACCACGAAAACTGTCACGATATATCGCCTTTGTCCGCTAAAGTAGACCCCTTGAGTACAGCACGGCTGTAATGACGCTATTAAGACCTGATGGACGGCTGTCGGCCAATTTCGGTTTATGACGCAAAGAAATTGTTTTAGAACTGCTCATGAGTGGTTCTGAGCAATCAAACAGGAATTACGTGCTTACTTAAATGACTGTTGAGCCGTTTGGAAGTATCTTAAACTCATTAGTAAGTTGAGTTCAGTATAACTATAAGTATAACTTTATATGTCTTCATAGTGTCTACAACTTCATCGTAAAGACACAGGTGGAGAATGACTCCTGGTTAGTAAGTTGGTATGAGTCAGGCTATAACGGAAGAGTTCCCTTTTTTTTTTATACAACTGAAGTGGCAACCAAGCGTGCGGCCCACAAGATGGTAAGCGGTAACCGCAGCCTATGGACGCTTGCAATACCAGAGGTATCACTCGCGGGTTGCCACCTTGAGGCTAAGATCGAAACCCTCATGTGCCAGTAATTTCACCGGAAACCATACCCTTCACACCGGAACACAGCAATGCGAGCATTACTGCTTGGCGGCAGAAATAGGTATGGTGGTAGTCCTTCCCCGGACGAGCTCTATCACAGAGAACTCTACTACTCTTAAAATCCCTTCCTGGGGTATTCCTTCGGGCTCTTAAATAGAAATAATAAGTTACACGTAAGTATACTTACGTATGTAGCAAGAAGATCTTCGCTGATTTTCCAAACTTTCCCCTGATAGCTGCAACGGAGCCAGCAATGTGCTATCTGAATGCAAAGCAATCGTCGTCGCTTCCTGTCTCTACTCTCTTGTCAAAGGAGACCCCCAGTCGGGAATGTACCCACATTCCTGTAAATTTCACAGTGTAGTATAATACGTACTAGCTTAATTACTGAATGTAAGATTGAAATATAGTAATTTTAAGTCGTAATAATTAATTTTGTTGTAAAGATTTATGACGCTTGAATCCTGATATTGAATGGGTGTACTTTTTTACATGCATTCGTTCCATTCGTTTTATATTTACTAGCTTTGATGAGTCGGTTAGATAAACACCTACTATTCTAATCAGAACGCTGTTTTAATAGGTAACATTAAACAAAGACATTGAGAATAATTACACTTTATTTTTATAAAAAATCGGGTAATAAAAAAAAGTCAAATTCAAGTTCTTTCCAATCTTGTCTTGATGTCGTAAAATGTCACAAGTTATGACATTCAATTGTTGAAATGATATTTAACATTGTAATGTTCGAAAGTTGAAACGAAGCTGAGAATTGCCCTTCTGATGGCAACTGTGCCAACATTACAATGATCAGGATCGCAACTCAGTACCGGGAATGCTCTCATTGCTATTGCCATCGCGTAGATTCCATGCAATGTTTAGCATTCAGGTCAGTTACCGCGCTATAATACTGCACTGGCACTGGTACAATGCTCGCTTCTATTACTGCCGGTAATAAAAGCGGCAGTAAAACCGGCAGTGTGCGCTTGACAGTTCGTGCTTGAGAGGTTCACGGTACGAGGGAGCTGGGTCTCGCTAATGGAAGTTCGATGTGTAGCTCTACAACAAAACCGAGAGTAGTTGCTACATTAGCACACAAAAGCGCTTTAAAAAACACCAAGCCAAACATCACCATCATCAGCCAGTATAGCAGTAATTACGAGATGGGTAGCGTCGCGTCGGTAAGTCGATCAGCTGAACAGCTACATTGCAGTGCAACATTGCAGGTCTATGTTTTGAAATTTTGCGTAGCACTGCACTGCGTTTCTGAAACATAGATTCAAAAAATAATCTCATTCGCCCGTTAATTTCACTGGTTAATAACCACAAAGCAAATTTATTTGCTTTTTAATTTTGATTTTGGAATCAAGTACATGATAATAGTTGCAGAAACACACACACACGGGTCTGGACCCGCAACAAATAGTTGCGTATCATGTTCAGTAGTGGGGATCGAGCCAGCTACTCTTCCACCGCGCCACCGAGGCACAAGACCGAGGTGGTCGTTTAATACTGTTCCGTGTCAGTAAGTAAGAAGTGCAACAAAGTAGATGTAGTCTGTAGGTGGAGCTGGCGAGTTGCGCCCATCCTGTACATGGGTTTAACGGTCGAGAGTCGAGACAGGTCTAATGAAAGCCTGACACCGTAGTTTTCTTACAAACCCCGCCTGCAAAGCCTTGTTACTTTGTAAATGTGCCACACACGTCCGGAAACTGTAACTCGATGTGTTCTAAACTTTAGTTTGCGGTGAATAGATTCGGCTCGTCTGTTCGTGGGCACGTTGTTCGTGGTTTATAGCGCCGTGGTGGACACATAAAGTAATATCAATAGGTAATTATACAAAGATGGCTTTAATTTGCGTGACAGATGGGAATAATCCGTGGTAAATGGTAATAGTCTCAGTTAAAGGTCTTGTCAGAAGCCAGGCCAATAAAGAAAACACATGAAGTGTTAGTATCTTCCAATAAAGATGCTGTTCTAAAGGTGTGTTTTAGATAATTTTATTATAACATTCTGTGATTTAAGTGACATAGGTAATTAACTTATTGGCCTGCATTGCTATATTGTAAATTGTAATATTGCCTCCGGCTATACCTACATTGTTCAATAAGTTAAAAAATAATAAAATTGGGGCCATGCGGGCTATTTCATAAATCATCGATGATTGGTCGATAAGCAATACTCGGATGGAAGTACTGGCTGAGTCATATGTTAGCGGCTCACATTGTTCGAGCAATGCGATAAATTGCATTCTGCAAAAATTACTAGTACATCATAGTACGTAGTATACGTACAGCGTCATAGCTCGTTGAGCGATTTTGAGTTTGTGAATGAGACCGAAGTACTGAACCGTTTCTGATAAAATTACAATGGGACCTATTTTGAAGTATCTTTGAACCAAAAGAAGAATCATCCAAATCAATTCACAATTGGCGGAGAAATCGCTTAACAAACATACCACAACACAGGTTATTCTAAGGTGGGAGTTAGCGATATTTCAAATATCATTGCCTATAAAACATATAGTGATGTAAAATTAAGTTTGAATCATGCTACTACCTAATAATTCTAGTCCATAAGTTTCTGTTTACATATAAATAACTTTTTACTTTTACATAAAAATAACAGTCGAATTGATAACCTCTTTTTTTGAAGTTTGCTAAAAATAATAATCTTATATTTCCGCTTTCACACATAAAATTACAGCCATTTAAATACCTACACTTAACTCGAAGCACTCAATACGAGTGTGCAGTGCTTTTGTGAGAACTTCATAAAAGCGCAGTTAAAGTCCTCGCTAAACTACTCGTTGTACTACCAAGTAATTAACTTAGGTACAGGTTTGTACTTCGTCAAGGGACCAGGCCCGGTCCCATGGAAACGCCATAAACCATACCGGTGATTGCATAAAGCCAGTACAAAGGGAGCCTTTGTGAGTTCTCTCACCTGTCGATTGCCGATCGCACTGCGCCGACAATACGCACTCTTGGTTATTAAGAAGAGTATTAAGAGTAGTAGAGTTCTCTGTGATAGAGCTCGTCCGGGGAAGGACTACCACCATACCTATTTCTGCCGCAAAGCAGTAATGCTCGCATTGCTGTGTTCCGGTGTGAAGGGTATGGTTTCCGGTGAAATTACTGGCACATGAGGCTTTCGATCTTAGCCTCAAGGTGGCAACCCGCGAGTTATACCTCTGGTTTTGCAAGCGCCCATAGGCTGCGGTAAACGCTTACCATCTTGTGGGCCGTACGCTTGGTTGCCACTTTTGTTGTATAAAAAAAAAACATTTGAGCAAATATGCCAAGTGAAGTGCCACCATAAGCGGTTCGTGTTAGAGGTAGTTCTAAATACCTTAGCGAAGTAAAGTTTTTAGCAGTTCTGGTTCGTGTACAGCACATTAGCGAAGGAGTTTAGCGAACAATGTCCGCTGCGTCCGCTGCCGCTACGAACCAAGTAGACAAAGCCGCTCGCGAATTCATACGCTAATTACAGTAACGGTCAGCCATTACGGGTTTTGGAGCGTAGAAGCACTGCGGTAGGTCTTCTACAGGCAAACACTCGTAGAGATACTCTTCTAAATAAATAATAAATAAATAAATAATGCTGGACAATCCACACAGCATTATCTAGCCCCAAGGTAAGCTGCTCCAGTTAAACAGAGCTGTATTATGGGTGCTAGATGACTGATATATATACTTATAATATTACAATACAATACATAGATAGATATTTTTATTATATAGAAAATACCCAGAACACCCGAAACAAATATTTGTAGATCGTACAAATATTTGACCCGAGGCGGGAATCTAACCCGCAACCTCCGCGTCGCAGGCGGACCGCTGCGTGCGCTACATTAATCGTCATAGGACTAGGAATCTTGAATCACGATAAATTCTATACAAATGGTACAAATGGACGAATTTTTCTTTGGATAAGTAAGTAAATGTATGGTAGTGTAGGTGTATTACTAGGTATTATAAACTTTACTATTTGTTAGGTAAGTAGTTAAGTACTCAGTACTTTTTTTGGTTTAAGTTATGTAGATTTAATTCAAATGCTCTTTCTGAAAAGTTCCTTCAAAAATGACTTGAAAAATGAAAAAGCACAGTCACTATCCTATGTTAGATCTGGCAATATTCTATCCGATAACAAGTGTGTAGGTGACGAGCCGTTTACGACTTCAGCGGCTTTATCACCGTCGTCGAACGTAGCTTCCAAAGTACGTACGTTATGCTTATGACACTTAATTTTATAATATCCCAAAAATTTGTTTAGCTCAAACGAACTCGCAACCTTCTGCTTCATAAACAGGTGCTCCGCCACTTGAGCTATCGACTCATGCCTCGCGCTGGTCTATCTTTGGATGGTCTTAGGCTTAGCGCCGTAGATTCAAAATATGATAATCCAAGTAGCTTTTTTAAGTTCTAATAGTTAAAGTGATCAGTGAAAAAGTAGCATGCGTTTTCTGTTGGCTATATTCAGAACTATATGTAGTTTATTTACTTATAACTTTGTTAACTTAAATATAGTTCTGTGGCTCTATATCACTTCATAACAGTTCTGCGCACTGCGCAATCCACGCAGTCTGCACAGTACAAACTAGACTAAACGTCACGACAACGTCAACGTCAACGACAAAACGTCTCCATTAGGTTAACGTTTAGCGCAATAAACCCCAATTCTCATATCGCATTGGTATGAGTATTTCAATATTTGACCACTTCCAAAAACCACTGTGTGCCATTTAGTCACAGTCACGCTACAAAGTCAATATTGATTATGTAAAGCGGTGCACTAGCCTTTAAGACTATATTTTAGTAAAAACTAAGCGTTTATTCTTAGTAAGTAGTTACCTACAAACTTACCTGCTTTCGAAAACTGAAACGATTTTTTTCATTTTCCCTTACACGTTCTATCAACTGAGTGCTTCCGTGATTCAGAGAGCACGATAAGCAGTTCCGGCTTTTTCAAAGTTTTTCGGCCATGACGGAGGCCTTCGGGCGGCCTTTTAACTTTGTCACCAGAGTTGGCTACTGACTAATTACGGGGTCTACCTTAGAGTGAGACTATTGGTAGTTTTGTTTTACTGGTAAGTCCACTGGGAACAAAGTCTCCAGTGGTCTTACTAGTAAGTCTGTTGAGAAGAAAATTTTCAGTAATCCTACTGGTAAGACTACAAGGAATAACCCACTCGTACTGCAGTTCATCAGTTCATCAGAGTCCTGGTGAAACACTTAAAAAAGCTAAGAAATTGATTAGAAAAGAAAATGTCTTTTATTTTAAAACTGTTAGAAAAACCTAGATTTAGGATAGGATTTTATATTTAAAAACAAGAGTGTTCAGGATAGAGACTAGATCCTTAGATCCAGACTGAGGTAGGTACTTCTAGCCAATCGCTATATATAATATATACTGGTTAGAGCTTAAGAAATACTAACAATGCCCTACGTATGCCATATTCGTATATTAATGTAGGGATATAACAGTACGAGCTTACTTCTAAGTTCTTCTGTGTGTACATACTCTGTGCGACCATCAGCTGAGCTAGTGTGGCTAGTGGCAGGAGATCGTGCACTATTGTACGCAATTAAAATAAATGACGCCGCTCTACAAGTTACAACAGAATTAGCGCCGAACAATAAACTGAATCGAGTTACAAGTTGGCAACACTTGTCTATTCACTGTCACAAATTAAATGTCGCAGATTGTGCGATACAAACCGGATAACGGTATTATTTAAAACTAACTGTCGCTTTGTTCGAGTGGAAATCAGGAAATGTAGATAGATAGATAGAAAATACTTTATTGTACAACTTAAAATATGTTTACAAAGGCGAACTTAATGCTAGACAGCATTATCTACCAGCTAACCTGTGGGTAGCGAAGATACATGATATGTAGGTAGTGCACATACAATTTGATAACATAATGAATAACGTACTTAATTTAATTCTAACATAACAGTTAATAGACCTACTTTACTTATACATAGACTCTTTTTATAATAATATATTAATATTACAATAAATACATATTAAGATACACTTACATACAAAATTATACATACCTCATGACAGCCTTCTAATGTTCCCACTGCTGGGACACTGGCCTACTCTCAGGCGAGAGTGATTGGGTGTTAATCCACCACGCGGACCCAATGCGGATTGGTAGATGGCACATGTCTTTCGAATTTTTAGTTCTTGGACATGCCGGTTTCCTCACGATGTTTTCCTTCACCGTATGAGAGCACTGGCATTGCGCACATAAATTTTTCGAACAGAAAAATCCATTGGTGCACGACCGGGTTTGAACCCACGACCTTAGGATTGGAAGGCGGGGTCACTACCACTAGACCACCGGTGCTCTATAAATACATATTACCTAATAATACCTTTTTTTCCGGAATAAAAAACCTATGTCCTATTTCCAGTCTTTATCTATCTATGTATTAAATTATATACAAATCGTTTCAGTGGTTGTCGACATAGAGAGTATTAGACATCCAGACATTCAAACTTTCGCTTTTATAATATTAGTGTGATTGGTGTTTTTTTTTTGTATGTCAGCAAGTGCCAAGACAATCAAGGCGCCCTGATGTTAAGCATCACGCCTGACAATAACAGATGCAGTGCCACCCAAAGCTTAAAGTTTTTAAGTGTTTGCGTGGCACTGCACTGCGCTCATCACCCCGAGACATCGTTGTTAAGTCTCTTTCGCCCAGTAGTTTCACTTGCTACAGTGCCCTTCAAACCTAAACACAGTGCAGCTTGCACACTACTGCTTGGAGGTAGAATATCTGACACTGCGGTGGTACCCACCAAGACGGACTCTTGCTGAAAAGTCCTACCACCAGGTACGCGTCTCTCAGCGAATTTTACGAAGCGCAGGTGATTACCTGATACTTAGGTAAGTATGTAGGTAAATGTTGTTAACAGACCAAATAAACCATGCACGTGATGTGATTTTATTTAAAAAAATAAGTCATGTTAATTTAGTAGGAAATGTAATTCCCGCTGGTACCCTGTAAATCAATAGAGACAAGCGAGAAAAATTTTCCCTGCATCTTCATCTCCGAGTACTTTCATCATCAATCATAAGGCTCTACCAGACCACTAGGATATACAAAAGTGACTTAAAAACCCAATCCCAGTTTAGTGACGTATTATTACAGTAGGTGGTGTCTGTCCGACCTCTTGGACTAATTGTGTTGCATTGCAAGGAGAATTTCCCGTGGGACTTGTGACGTCCACGTCCAACAATAACTTTCTTATTGGAAAAGAAGATTTTTTCACAGAAACCTGCTAAGTATAAAGACTGAATCAACGCGTCGGGAAAACTAGTTATTGCAGACCATCAAACGCAGGAAAGTTTGGTATCTTGGTCACGTGTTGAGACACGAAAGATACCAACTGCTGCAATTGATTATGATGGGCAAAATAAAGGGTAAACGACGCGTTGGAAGAAGAAAAAAGTCATGGTTGAGGAACATCCGGGAGTGGACGAATATCGCCAGCGTCGAACACCTTTTTCGCTTGGCGCAAGATAGGAATAAATTCGCTGAGCTGACGGCTAACCTCCAGTAGTGGAGAGCCACTAGAAGAAGAAGAAAGACTGAATACAAATAACTTAACTCATTTTCAAGAAACTAACATTAACTTCTACAGTGAGAGTTTTATTTCTAGTAAAATGTTCGTATCCATAAACACAGGCTTTAGAGGCGCGTTGTCACGGTTCATTTTCCGTTCATATTTCCTTCATTTTCTAGTCAACCTTCTTACCTAGTAAGTTTCTTACCTAGGTCAAAAGATACACAGCATCTACAAAGATATCCCTCTGTGATGAAAGTATTTTCATCTTAATCATTTCTAAACGAAAATCGTATTTACTGGAATTGAATTCCAATTTATTTATTTATTTATTTATAATTTATAGTGACCCTTTTCAATTATTTTTTATTCCGTTTCAATGTGCATTGATTATTAATAGTTGAAGTGTTTTTGTCTTAGAGGAGTTATTTGATGCATCGTAGCAACCCGCCTCAGATAACTTAAAGTAAAATGTCTGCATAGTACGTTGTACGAGCGAGTTGTAATTATAACTTTGCTGGTTTTTGTATAAGTATCTCCGGAATAACAATGATGAGAGGCGCGGTGACACGCTGAACTCGACGCAAGAACCTAATGCCGTAGTTTTGCACTTTGTTACTGAGTAAATTGATGTAGTATTCACATCAAATGCCTTGTAATTATAGCTCGAAGTTCTTCAGTGATACATATCTGACGTGGTGCTGTTGCCCGAAGCGGGTATGATGTATGTATGGGGCACTATGGGGTTTGCCCGATATGGGTATCATCACCGTTATTATTGTTAAATTCGGATGGGTGACAACCTGACAGCAAATCGTATTCGTCACCATAAGGGTCTACACTAAGTGTAGGTAAGCACAGAATAAGAAAGTGTAAGTTAGTTTGTGCTTTCACGCGGACCCAATGCGGATTGGCGGATGGCACGTCTTTTGAAATTTTAGTTCTTGGACATGTCGGTTTCCTCAAAATATTCCTTCACCGTATAGGAGCACTGCCAATTGCGACATTTTTTGAACAGAAAAACCTGATAGAAAGGCAGGGTCACCACCACCGGTGCACTCAGTAGTTTAGTCTCTGGTAGTTGCAGGTATTCTAGTTTTTACAGCATGCACCAGTTTGTCGCCGCGTCCGCATTCCCGCGCGCGGAGCCACCTGTCCTGTCACTGTCCACTAGTAAGTAAGTTACTGTCCACTTCAACACGCAGACACTTACTTTAGACGTCGCCACATCCCGGACACTCTCAATAGAAGGTATTTAGGTAAGCAAACACGACGCAATCAATCACGACCAATGCATGGTTTGTGTACTTAAACGGTGCTTTTGTAAGAGTGCGTGTCATGATTGGCCCCACCGAATTATAGCAAGAGCGAGATAGCAAACTTTCGATCGCGCTAGCATGCGCGCGTTTTGTCTTACACAAAATCAAAATTAACGTTTCAAAATGATCCTTGTGATTTTATTGAAATAAATCATTTTTGACTTTGACTTTGACTAACGCGTGCCTTAGCTTCAGCGAAAAGTGCCGGCAAACTTGCGATAGGGGTGGGGTAAGTAAAACCGGTGGGAGGTAGAGAGTGGCCATTCTGCACGTGGTACTTATATCTGTTATGTGACGTCGCGTCACTGCTTCTTTATAAACTAGCTGACAAATCTCTGACAAAGGCCGAAAAATCGCCAACAGAAACGCGCGGAATTTCTGCCAGATTTGTCACTTTAGTCAAACAGATGAATCAAACAGAAAGTGTTAGAACTAGAACTTGTATTATAGTTTTGGTATTAGTAATAGGATTTGCGCACCTTATGCACTCGAAGAATGTGCATTTAAAGTACTACTCCTATAAGCTGGAGATAATTCTGGCAGAAAAATTCTAACTTATATAGTGTAAAAATATTTTTGGGAAATTAATATTTATAATTAGATTCTGTAGCTAATAATGAGTTTTTCAAAACATTTTTAATAAGTAGTTAGGATAGCGTTTTTTTTTATACAACTGAAGTGGCAACCAAGCGTACGGCCCACAAGATGGTAAGCGGTTACCGCAGCTTATGGACGCTTGCAATACCAGAGGTATCACTCGCGGGTTGCCACCTTGAGGCTAAGATCGTAAGCCTCATGTGCCAGTAATTTCACCGGAAACCATACCTACCCTTCACACCGGAACACAGCAATGCGTTATTTTACGCTTGCATTTTTCCGCCGCGATATTTTTACCAGAAAGGTCCCTAGCCTTCATAATAATAAAACTTTATTTCCAGGCTACAATATAACAGATGTTATTTTCTTATTTTCTTCGTGGCACCTCCCTGTATATGCTTTTCCCAACTCGCTACACTATCGGATGTCGAGAAGACTATGTTACATACACAGTCCATTATGCATCCTCCAGCGCAATGTGTACCCTATCTCTGGAGGAGACGGTTGAGATTCCAGTGAACTGTTGATGCCTCCGCATGTTTCGCGCATTATGAAAACATCAACTAGTTCAATAGAAGACGTCGTTAGTTCCATTTGGAACGATAATAAACGTATTCACTGTCCCGACTGTCCGTTAGTTCGGCGTTGTCACTGATTCTTTCTGGGTCACTTAGCATACTACCCGGCCTTTTAAAAGTTGTTGAGCCATGACAGAGGCCTTAAAGCGGCCTATGAACTTCGTCGCCAGAACTTCATACGAATTTACTATAGATGTAGGGTTTTTACCTCGATTGAAACGAAAATCAGTAACGAGGAGAAACAAATATCATTTCCTCAAATAAATGCAATTTTTTAAGTAAAAATATTACATTTTTGTACAGAAAAACGTTAGTACTCATTAGCCCGCTGGGGTAGGTCAGGTACTCAGTTACCATAATATGTATGTAGGACTGACGCAAAGATTTTGAGTTCTTAATAGGTAAATACTGTTCGTTTGTCAATTCACACAAAAAAATTTCAGACTCAATGGTGTGAGTTGAAACGTGAAATAACAATATTTTCGTTATTCAATTCGTACCATTTTTAAGTATATTAGTACAGTCAAAGACAAACATGTTAGTAAAATAATTATGAATATGCTGCAGCTGTGAGACTCAACCTGTTCAAACTTACTTGTATAGTGAGCATGTTCTCAACCGCTGTTGGTTAGCTCAGGTACTAGCGTAGGTAATGAATAGGTACTACAAATGGACAGATGTAATCAATAAAGACCTTAATTATGTCCTAAAATGTTTCCGACGACGCGTCGATAAAGCGAAGTAGAAATATAGAACCAGAGAGGCAGACCCCACCATCAGACTAGCGAAACAGAGACTAGCGTAGGTACATGAAGTGTGTGGCTGCGCCTTTTATTTAGTATCGGTGGGTGGGCGAGCGCTCGTGTTATGGCGGGACACGTCCGTCAGACGCCTGCATGTTGGGGTGGCACTGGCGTTTTATACAAGCGAGGAAATGAGGTAGGTACTAGGTACTATGTATAAACCTTAGCAATGTATGTTATGGCGTTATCGAATCACTGGAGCCGAACAAATCTCTAAACGCTGTAACAGCGGCCTCGCTTGAGATCGAATATACTTGCAAGCAATTCGATTATGTTAGCGAGTAGATTCTCTTCACCCACGTGTTTAATCAAATACGAATTTTCAGGGTGTTGCTTTTAATGGGGTGCACTAGGAAAGGAACTGTTCCAAATTTAACTTCTAGAGGGCGAGAAGGAAAAAAAGCCGGCCAGGGCAAAGTTGCGGGCGTTCCACTAGTAACATTATATTATGTTTTTAAACTGGTTATACCTTGGAGCACAGGCTAATGATCATAACTTTTGGCAGACATGGACACTTAAATCAGGCGTCGTGAAATAGTGTAGCGTCAATAAATATTCATAGGTAGGTACTTAGTTCTCGAGCGGTACTTTGAATCTGTTTATTTTTGATAGATTAAGGTCAGATGACGAATCGTTTCCTAAATATAACTACGATCAAAGTATAAGTACTAATCTACAATTCCATTCTATTCTATTCTCGACTCGTCATTGGTATTGGCCGATGCTATTGGACTGCAATTTGCGCCGCCATCAATCATTCCATCCCGCCACGCGAGGCGGAGTGATCGTTTTATATTTATATAACTGTGTTGGAAATCGTAAGCCAACCAAATAACTCAGACGTCTCCCTGAAAATTTACAAGGGGGAGGGGCGTTCGTTACGCAGAGGTTTCGCCAGAAACGGGTCAAATGTGGAAGTCGGAAGGAACGTTTCGCCTTCGCCCTTATCCCGTGCCACCACCGTGACACTCGCGCTACTAACCCCGCGCCCCTGTAAATTTCAAGAGAGGCGTCTGAGTTATTTGGTTTGGCCATAATACCTAGTAATTTTAATTGTAATAACTGTCTGTCTAAGAAAACGCAAGAATGCCTCTATATGAATCATAGTTTAAAAACTCTTCCGAATAAGTAGGTACCCAATCTTTCCAGACCAAAAACTTTCAGAACGTTCGCTAAATTCTGATCAGCGTTTATTGTGCAACTCTGGCTTGAGTTACCAACTACTGCCGATAAAGTTTTAGGTAAGTACTTACTGGGGGAAGTAGAGTCCAAATTTGATGCCCAAAAAGTTTTAGTCGAGTCACAGAGTCGAGGGCTCTTTGGAAAGTATAATAAGTAACTGTGGACTGAAGTGAAGACGTAATCTAAATATTATGTACTTTATATAAAATCGTTTCGTTACTGGCTGAATGACTGACAACCATCTTAGTTATTTGCTTGGCTTATTACCTTTCATCCGTTTAAGATAATGTACCTATTGTAGCTAAGGCCTTAGAAAAACATGTGTTAGGCAAGCATTGAAGTAGGTAAGTAAGTTCGGCTTGGTATTCAATCAGTGGCTGAACTAATGAAGTTTTCCTGCTTTCCATTGTTCAATGAAACAGTCGAGTGAGCTCCCGATAAGTCTCAATCGGCAATTATGTCAACAGTAGGTACAGTCGCGCACCGTCACAATGCATGCGCGACGCGACACAATATACAATGGTACAGTCGCGGCCTCAAGCGACTCCATTATTTTGTTCGATTGTTGTTAAAAATGCTTTGTGTATTATTTATTACACTATTGTGAAGGTGTCGATGTAATCAGCACCGAATTCTTGGATTGATGTTACATCTGTAAGGTTTAATTAATTTTGATAAAAAGAAACGGTGCTTTTAAATTCGAGCAGTGGCAACACTGGTAGCGCTGGTAGTTCGATCGAAAAAAAAGAACGGGCGGTGAGCGAGCGAAGGACTGGCATACTTTTTGGACGCTCGATCTGTACGGACGTTGCGGATAGGTTAATTTGTCTTGGCTAACGGTTAATGGTTTTGTGTTGAAGTTATCGGTAGTTAATATATTAGTTTGGAGTTAACATCGTGTTGGTTATTTCTGAGATATCTTATATCTCATAAGTGGGATTACAATTAAACGTAAGTACACGTCCACGAGGAAAATTGTGCAAAAGTTTCCTAATAATTTAATCTTAATCCGTAGTCATCACCATCATCGTAGTGTTAATCTATTTTCTGGCCCTTATTTTGATGATTTCAATGTTGGAGCTTTGTAGTTACGCGATGATTTTAATCATTTTTAATTCTATTTTTCAACTTTTCTGAAGAAAATTGTGGTTGTGGGTAGAAAAATATTTTATTTTAAATGACGAGAAAACTTCTAGTAATTTCATAAGAATTCATCTACCGGTGAAAATTAGTTGAGAAGTTATTGCAAAGTGCCTACTTTTTAATATTTAAAAACTTTTTATATTGTAATGGCATCGCGTTAGTTAATTTAATAACTTTTCTGAGCTGCTTTTATTAGAAAACCAAATAAAAGTTTTTTGTTTTTTTTAACATTTCTAAAATTGTGTGGCGAGTTTCAGAATATGGATGAAAAGGATGATACCCGTCGAAGCCTAGAACCTTCGGAGCGTGATAACTCGCTTTCCAGGCGAAGCCAGTCTTATGCAGGACGCAGTGCCTGCAACCATAGTAGCGACAACCTGCTAGAGCGAGAACAGGCATTGAAGCGAGAACAAGAGCGACTTCGACTGATGGAATGGGACCTGCAAGAAGCACGCACCGAGCAACAACGTCAACGGAGCGAACAGCGTGCTACGCCTGATGTCGGAGCGTGCCGGGAGCGTCGTAGCCGGAGCAGGCGGCCGGGTACCAGGGCACGCCGGGCGCGTCGCAGCCGGAGCGGGCTGCCGGATGGCGTAGGGCGCCGGGAGCGACGCAGCCGGAGTCCGCTGCCGGGTGCCGGAGCGCGACGGGAGCGTCGCAGCAGGAGCGGGCAGCCGGGCGCTGGACCGCACCGGGAGCTTCGCAGCCGGAGCAAGCAACCGGGTGCCAAGGCGCGCCGGGAGCGCCGCAGCCGGAGCGGGCATCCAGATGCTGGAGCGGGCCGGGAGCGTCGCAGCCGGAGCGGACTGCTGAGTGCTGGGGCGCGCCGGGAGTGCCATAGCCGCAGCCGCAGCAGGCTGCCTAGTGGGCGCGACAGGAAGGATCGAGACAACGCTGGCAGTCACCAAACAAAAAGGTCATGTAGTCCTACTTTTACTTCTAAAGATATTGTGCAAATCATACGCTCCATTAAAGAAGTCTTACCATCGCAGCAGTTAACCCAGAGTACAATACCGAATAGAAGCTTAGATCATAAAAATATTATTCCCGAGTTTAATCCTTCAGAAAAGAACCAACGTGTAGACGTTTGGTTGAAAAAGGTTAACGAATGTGCAAAGGTTTACTGCTGGGATGAGAAGACTGTAGTGCATTTCGCAATGCAAAAACTATCAGGGCTAGCTAAGACCTGGTATGAGAGCCTTAACTCGATATTGTTTAATTGGGAGGAGTGGCAGATTAAATTAACTAATGCATTTCCTTCCGAGCAAAACTACGGTCAGATTTTAGAGGATATGTTAAAGCGGAAAAGTAGACCTAGCGAGCTAATAGAAATTTATTACTATGAAAAGTTAGCGTTAGTAAATCAGTGCGACATAACGGGTAGGCGGGCCGTCGACTGCATTATTCACGGTATTAGCGATAGGACTATGAGATCTAGTGCTTTAGCACTACGTTGTGAGGAACCTGATCACCTCTTAAAATTTCTATTAAGCAATAATAAGGAACTTACAACACAGCATCTCTTGATTAGAGATAGGAGTACGGGTACAGGAAATGATAAGCAGGGTAATAGAATAAGTTCGAAGGTTAATCCAAATTTATTTTGCTACAATTGTAAGGAAAAAGGGCACCCTTTTGCCAGGTGCCCCAAACCCTTAATTCAATGTAGCCACTGCAATAAGGTAGGGCACAAACCTGAAGCTTGTAGGTTCAAACAGGATGCTGGGTCAACGAAGACGGTCGCGATGGCAAAAACCATGCGTATTTCAAGCTCTAATTTTAATAACAAATTCATAAAAGAGGTAAGCGTTAACGGTGTGCCTCATGAAGCATTCGTTGACCTGGGCAGTGAAGTGACACTTATAAAACACTCTACCTTTACAAGTCTTGGACTCTGTCACGATCACACGCCGTCTACGATGAAAGGGTTTGGCAATAGTCTAGTGTATTCTAAGGGATCAGCAAATCTTACGTTGGAAATTGATGGCGTAGCTGCCACTGTCCCATGTAGAATTGTAGACGATGGGTTATTGGAGCGGTCGCTTTTGGTTGGTCAGACTTATTCTGAGCAACCACATATTATTGTTTATAAAGACGTTAACAAATTACAATTTCTTCACTTTGGTGCTGAGCTTCCTAACCTAACTGAAGATAGTGAACATTTAGAAAGTATTAGGGTCGTAGCTCATAGCAGACTTCATGGCGCAGCGAGTGTTAGGGCTGCAACAGGGTCAGTATTTACAGGTAACATAGTAATTGATACCAAAATTGTAGGGAGGCCAACCGAGCAATACGTTGTATGTGGTGGTGTCTACGTAGTACAAAATGGCTCATTCTTTGTAACGGTTTCACCGTGTTCGACACCGTGTCATCTACAAGAGAATTTTATATTCTCCCGAGCTGAAAGGGTGCAGAATGTTTATCGACTTGTAGACTCCAAGAATTTTTTGCAGCCAGTGCAGCAGACAGAGATTTCTCCAAATAACCGGTTAGATGTAAGTCAAATACACTTAGGTGATACGGTGACAGATAACGACAAGACCAAGCTCATAGAGCTTCTTCAACGCTATGAGGATTGCTTTGCATACGATCTAGTAAGTTTAGGTTGCACTAACGCTACAGAGATGAAAATTGAATTAAACAGTCAGCGTCCCGTAGTATACAGACCCTACCGACTGTCACATCATGAACGCGAAAAAGTTCGAGTGATGATAGATGAAATGTTACAGGCAGGTATTATCAGAGAGAGTATATCCGATTACGCGAGTCCAATTATCCTTGTTCGCAAAAAAGATGGTGGTATGCGCCTCTGTGTAGACTATAGACTTCTGAATTCGGTAACAGTAAAGGAGAGATACCCAATACCCATAATAGAAGACGAAATAGCTAGATTGGCTGGACACGCGTGGTTCATCACTCTCGATCTAATGTCTGGGTACTACCAAGTACCAATCTCAGAAGAAAGCAAGCATCTGACAGCGTTTGTCACGCCGGACGGTCAGTACGAGTACAATCGTATGCCGTTTGGTCTGGCCAACGCGCCTGCTGTGTTTCAGAGAATGATGAACCATGTCTTGGGGTCAGCTCGGTTCGATAAAGCCACTGTGTACATTGATGACTTGTTAATCTTTGGTAGAAGTCCGTCTGAGTGTATAGATCGTTTGGAGGAAGTTCTTGTGCTATTGCAAAAAGCCAATCTTAAATTGAACCTCTCGAAATGTAGCTTTCTACAAAATATAATAAACTATTTAGGTTACGAGATCAGCTCAGCGGGTATGAGGCCAGGGGAAACAAAAATTCAAAGCGTAGTCGATTTCCCTCGTCCAAAAGATATGCACTCTGCACGCCAGTTCTTAGGTCTTGTAGGCTATTTTCGAAAATTTATATACGGGTTTGCTCAATTAGCGCACCCTATCACCAAATTACTTAAAAAGAATGCGGTGTGGGAGTGGACGAACGATCAAGAAGAATCATTTAAATCTCTAAAGGCCAAACTAGTCGATAGGCCCGTACTAGCTATATACGACCCCTTAGCAGAGACCGAACTCCACACGGACGCTAGCAAAATAGGTGTGGGTGGTATTCTGCTGCAGCGCTCTCGTGGGAGTGACGGTTCTCTTCATCCAGTTGCGTATTACAGTCGCCAGACGTCGCCTGAGGAGAAGAACTTTCATTCCTATGAGTTGGAGACGTTGGCTGTAATATGCGCTCTAAAAAAGTTGAGAGTATATCTTTTAGGAAAATCGTTTAAAATAGTCACGGACTGTAGTGCGCTTCGTTCCACATTTCAAAAGCGTGACCTTATACCTAGAATTGCCCGGTGGTGGTTAGCAATACAGGAGTACGATTGCTCTGTGGAGTACAGGGCGGGCACGAAGATGGGGCACGTAGACGCTCTTTCTAGGAATCCAGTCAATGAGAAAGAAACCATGAATCCGGAACAATATCCCTCAGTGATGGTAATAAATGACGAAGATTGGTTACTTACCCTTCAATTAGGAGACCCTGAGTTATGCAGAATCCGCGACATTTTAAGCAGTGATTTGGACCCTAAAGGTGTAGAGTACATTAAAGAAAATTACACTCTGAAAAATAACAGATTGTTCAGGAGTCTAGGCGGTGATAAGGAGTGCGTCCGATGGGTAGTTCCAAAGGGTGCAAGGTGGCAGTTGTGCAAGATGAACCATGATGACATTGGCCATGTTGGCTTTGAAAAGACCCTAGAGCGTATTAAAAGGAATTATTGGTTTGCAAAAATGACACGTTTTGTAAAAAAATATGTAGGAGCTTGTATTGATTGTGCATATGCCAAACAGGTTACGAACACACGTGAAGGGTTTTTGCATCCCATAGAAAAGATTGAAAAGCCTTTTCACACCTTGCACATTGACCACCTTGGACCCTTTGTCAAGTCAAAGAAGGGACATACTCACATACTGTCCGTTATTGACTCTTTCACAAAATTTTTATTTGTTAAATCTGTCAGGAACACAAGCACACAAAATGTTATTAGAGTTTTAGAAGATATCTTCGACACATTTAGAGCTCCTGATCGCTTAGTGAGTGATCGAGGATCTTGCTTTACTTCTCATGCGTTTAGGAAGTTTTGCCTCGACCGAGGGATAAAGCATATACTGAATGCGGTTGCGAGTCCAAGGTCTAACGGTCAAATAGAAAGATATAACAGGACCATACTTGACTTATTGACCGCACAAAACCTTCGAGACAATGAAAAGAACTGGGATAATAAGTTAGGACAAATTCAATGGGGATTAAATAATACTGTTCAAAAGACTATAGGTAGGTCACCGGCAGAAGTTATGTTTGGAATGGAAATTTTAGGCGAGGTTAATCCGGCGTTGAATGAGATAACTGAGAAAACAAGTGAGGTCTCCACACTGCCATCTATTCGCAGGGAAGTTAAACTTAGAATTGATAAGGCTCAAGAGGCGCAAAAACGTTATTACGATAAAGGTAGACGACCTGCGCGTATCTATAATAACGGTGAACTAGTTAAAATTACTAAGGTAGCTTTTCAAAATAATGGTAAGAGTACGAAGCTTTTGCCTTCTTATGAAGGCCCCTATAAGGTTGTGAAGGTCTTAGGCAACGATCGATACAAAATAGCTCCAATTGCAGGGTTTGAAGGCATGAAAAATAAGCGAAAGACGACTGTTGCCTCTGACCGGATGCAACCATGGATACATGTAGCCTCTCTAGAAGTTAATGACGATACTGACAATGAAGTTGAAAATAATGTAAACGATGAGGACATTATGTCAGAATAATACGAGTATAATTAGTATTGGAAAAGATTGTGTAATATTAACATTGATACTTATTGTTTTCTAGTACTTAAACAAAATTACAAGTTTGATAATTTTATTGTCTTGGGCTTTAGCAAAAATTGTACACTATTGTTTTTTTTGTTTCAGGTCAAGCACGAGATAGCACGGAGGTCCGTGACTTGACCTGAAACGCTGCTGGTTTGATAAATGGATAGATACTGGATTGTTAAATAATTATTTCGTTAAAGCTGGATTGTTAAATAATTATTTGGTTAAAACTGGATTATTCAATAAATTATGGTTAATATTGGATTAATAAAATGGTTATTTGGTTTATAATGGAAGTTATTGTCATTTAGTTAATACTGGATTGTTAACTGGTTATTTGGTTAATACTGGATGGTTAAATCGTTATTTGGTTACTATTGGATTGTTACATTGTTTAATTTTATTGTTACTTTGATAAAATCTAGGGTCTAAAGTCAGTAACTTTGCTATTATTTTGTATAAGAATAATTATAGCAGTACCAACTCTTTGTAGTATGCAAGTCCTTTTGCGCATTGCCTGTTTCGCCGAGTGTAAGGTTCCACCAGGTGCGTGTACGAGGGCGTACACGTTGCCAGGATGGGCGAGTGTAAGGTTTAATTAATTTTGATAAAAAGAAACGGTGCTTTTAAATTCGAGCAGTGGCAACACTGGTAGCGCTGGTAGTTCGATCGAAAAAAAAGAACGGGCGGTGAGCGAGCGAAGGACTGGCATACTTTTTGGACGCTCGATCTGTACGGACGTTGCGGATAGGTTAATTTGTCTTGGCTAACGGTTAATGGTTTTGTGTTGAAGTTATCGGTAGTTAATATATTAGTTTGGAGTTAACATCGTGTTGGTTATTTCTGAGATATCCTATACATCATTTTTGCTGAAATGTCTAATTTTAATGCAATCCAAACTTTTGGAAAATGGCAGATTTAAATCCAGAACTAAACGGTACCTGAATAGTTGAAACCTTCGTTGAAACCTTGTTTTTGAAATTCATTTAGTTTCAGATTACCTATTTCTTAATATTTAAAATTTATTTCTGTATGGATGTTGTTTTGTAAATAAGTTCAAACCTTCCAATAACAAGTTTCTCAAAAATAAGAGAAATGTAAACTTATGAGAAATAAATTATCCTAACTAAACATAAAGTTTATTTTAGGTACTTACATATACTAAATAATGTATTTGTAAACTCGCAACGGGCTGAAATATTCTAAAGTCTTCTAAGTAAATCCTCTTACATTTTTCAAAGCATTCAAAACTTTTTGTGAAAGAAGTGTGAAATTGTAGGTTCATAGTCCTGCTATAGCTATGCTATATTATATACAGCCTACGAGTGGTTATAATAGCAACAGCAACACTGTAAATAGGAAACCGGTATCGCAACATTTATTTGTCGAAATTACACTCAGGATGAGTGTGAAGTATGTTTTAGAAAATCATTATTTTATATATTTTATTTATTTAATTACTTGAAATGCATAGTTATGGACATAAATTATAATAATGTGTTAAATAATGCACTATCAAAAGTATCTTTGTTCAAAAAAAATAGAAATCAATACTTATGTAAGTCACAGATTTTCCTAGTTCAGGCACGTTTAAATTTTAGCTATTCTATTGATTTCTTGGCATTGTAATTCTTAGCAGTTAATCAATGAATAAAGTTATTTATTAATTATTTGATAAGTTTAGCAAGTCTTGTCTTTGATTTTGTAATATAAACTTTTTTTTTGTCTGATTCTGTCAGCTAGATATCAAATAAACTGTTTCGTAATTAGGATTTCTCGATTCAGGCTGAGCCTAGTGAGAAATCCAACAGATTTTACCACTTTAATTGTATTGATTTATTGACTTTAATTATTAAGTTACCTGTAAAATTCTGTGTAAATTGGACCTATAAGCAGCTCGCTTACTTTGCTTTTCTGTGTACTATACCTGTAATTTTACAGTAAATAAATGTATTTCTATTAGTATTTCTATATCTATTTGTCACTTATGTGAATCGTAGCAGGTACCTATGTGGTGTGTGTGAGGTGCTGGCCCCCGCGGCGGCCTCGGGCTCCCAGGACCCTACAGGCGGACGCGAACGGTCCGATTGTTAATTCATCATCGCACGATAGCGCGCACAATGGCGATATCCGCTCAAAGAATGCTTTGTGTTTATTCTGCGCTTTATCTGACGCTTTGTGCGAATATTCGCAAATAACTAGCTATTGTGCACCACTAAGAGCATTTCTTTGATCGTGTAGACGTGCTCTTTCTTTTTAGATCTGATATGGTTTCGCAGGCGCCTTCGTGAAACCAGATCATAGTAGGTACTTTATCAGAAAACAATACCTACTTGGGAAAACCGTTTACAAAACTCGATAAAAACTGGAACTTTTTGAGTTTTTGTGATTCAGGACTTTTCGACCATCAATCATATTATATTGAATTGGGATGAACCTACTGAGGAACGAACTTAATTTAGGGATGTTGAGCTTATTTTACACTACAAACTTTAGTGAACGTAACCTGAATAATTCCCTAAAGTATAAGGCAATGAAAAACATCTACCAAGTTTATGTACACGTTAGGCAAGTAGTAGAGTAGTTATAATAATATATTCTCATGGTAAATAGCAGCTGAGGCGCCAGTCGCCACGGAACTAAAAAATACAAATTTGTAATCTTTAAAAACATCCGCTGCCGCTGAAATCGAAACGAGGTGATTTCAATCTACGTGCGGTTCACAGAATAATGGAGTAGCTAAGATATGATAATGTGGTACTAACCGCAGTAGCATTGAGTATTCGATCTGTGTTACTTTGCCGTGGCGCGGGCCTTGAATATAAGGACGGCATTTGGATTGTTAAAATATCAACGAGGGCGAGAGAAACCACATATTGGGACTCTTACCGTACTGCTCATTAAAATAATCACGGCTTACCATAATTTCAGCACGTGCTGGTAGAGAATTCTTTAGCAAGAAGTGACAGGACAGAATTATATTATTATGATGACATCTTCTTAGCATCGGTAATATCTTTGTGTAAAAGATTAAATTATTTTTTTGTAACATTCATGATCTAAAATCCTCGAACCTTTCATTAGGTTTTTTTAAGAATGAATTCATCCAACTACTGTATCATTAATTACCATCCCATATTAGATATTAGTTATGTAGGTTCCACCTTCCACTCGTATTATGTATACGAATGTGATCAATGTGATCACGTCATTACCAGTAAATGTAAATAAGACAAGGTAATAATGTAAATAAATTGTACGCCTGTTTGTGGTAACGAAATCTGAATAACAGTTTTAATATTATTTGTGTTGCGGAAATAATAAATAAAACAAACAGTTGGTTCCATTTGTATAATTATTTATTTAACTGTTTAAAATCATAACGATGTGTCACATACTTGTACTTAATGTAAACTCTAGCTACAATTAAATACATTCAATAAAGTTATGACCCTTCTCTATCATATAAACAGTAAAAAACTGTGTAAAAAATATATTTTTAACTCGTAGAGTTGTAGGGTAATTTTTCATAAAATATTTAAGAAGTTAACAAATTGTCACCTTCCCAGTCTTAGTATCACTAAACGAAAAGTAAGTAATATGTCCGGCATTACCTACCTAAGGAAAATAATTGCACCAAACTCGACCATAAACTGGCGAAGCACCTTTTAAATTACAGTCGTAAACTTATTCGAGAGCAGTCGAAATGTTTCGGCTAAAGGTCTAATAAAATGTAGCCTCTTCAGCTACTACTGGCGTGCTCTAAAGAGTTCAAACTTTGTAAGTAAGTAAGTAAGTTCGTATGAGTCAGTGTCCAACTCTGGTGACAGAGTTTTTAAGCCGCCCGAAGGCTAACAACTTTGAAAAAGCCGGGACCGACTGCTTAACGTGCCCTCCGAAGCACGGGAGCGCTCAGTTGAAAATGCCACTGGCGGTCACCCATCCACATGGTGACTACGCGGAATAGTGCTTAACTTCGTTGATTTGTTGTAATGTATGTAGTAAATAATTTGGCTGATTCATTAGAAAATCTCGAGTTGTGAAGGCACACCAATAAAATACTAACATAAAAATAAAGTATCACCGAGCTCCACCGAACAATGCCATAACGACCGATGTTGAGTTACCATCCATTAACTTTCTGCGAGCGCTTGTCATCGGTATAATGTGATTATATCAACTAAATAGTTATGGTAAAACATATCATTTTTATTCTTGCTTTCCTAATCTATCAGTCGCAAATAAACATTCGTCTTTGTCTATCTGAAACCTATTTAAGCCTAATACTAATTCTTATGCCGCTACGCCCCACCCCACTGGTGGCGGGTTGAAATCAGTTGAGGTACTGGTCTGTATTGTTCTGTGGTGGCAGCGAGGCTGACTGGCACCGGACGGGCTGTAATCCTACAGAGGCTCCTGTTTAATTACTGGGAGTAATGAAACGTGGCAGGCGGCGGCGGCGGCGGCGGGCCCCAGACGGATCGATGCGTCCTCGGCGACCCACTGCACTGCACATTACACACAGATACAGGTATCTACGCACTTTTGTGGCATTCACATCGCTGTGATAGAATAGAGCGATATCTGTAATCTATACATCCTAAATGACTCGTGTAATAAGGAATGATTTGTATTTTTAAACGGGTTTTGTATGCTTGTAACGAATAAACTCGAAACTACTGGTTCGATTGCAAAAATTCTTCCACCATTAGAATACTACATTATTCCTGAGTAGCATAGTTTTTATTTTATTTCTACCCGTGTGAAGTCAGGACGGGCCGCTAGTGTTTAATATTTGTAAATATTTTATAAACATATTTGTCTTTGACTGTACATAATAATATTATTTTTGTTTCTCAACTCACACCATTTGTGTTTTGGTACGAGTTGTGGCTGTGGAACAACTCGTTTCGACGGTTTGTTTTTTAATTATACTAAAGTAATCGTAAAAATGATGTTTAGAATCTAAATTTATTGCCTTCCTACAAGTCAACAACACCTACGTTTTTTTACAGATTAGGTAAGTACCTTACCTATTTAAACCATTTATAATGCTGGTTTTAAGTTTACCGTATTTTAATAATCAGTAATGGTTATTTTATAATTACCACGTGATTTTGTATTCGTTTTCTTCAATACCTATCAAATCTTTACAACGTAACCATTTATAAAAGTGAGTTTGGTATCGTGCGCAGCCCTATTGATCATGTTTCCCATCGTCGGTCGGCGTCGGTCGTGTCGTGTCGAATGGCTGATCGATTAACGCTCGATCGACTCGGAGCAACGCAACTCGAAACATCGCATCGTGATAAATTCGTTTTGTCACGCTGTACCACTTATAACAGAGAATCATCTTCAACAAACACACAATTTTTTTTTAAAGTCTCATTTTATTACTGACTCAAATAAGTGAAAAAAAATTAATACAATTATACTGTTTGATCCAGGCACGATAGTACATAAATAAAAAACCGATGTATTTCATATAAGTTATAAAAGAATATTTATTTAACTTATCATTTTACTTAAATAATCTGGTCTGTGTTGCAGTTCTGCATGTAATGAATTATGTGAGCGAGTGTACCTACTTTTCTTTAATGTTTACATACTGTAATTCTGTATACTATGGCAGGTTTAACGCGAGAGGGGATTATGAAACTCAATATTTTAGAGTAATAATAAATACCAGTAGGTAGGTTGCTTGTAGAATTATCCCGACGGGGTTTTTTGCCTTTTTTGCCAGGATTGGGGATAATTTGAAAGAAATCTTTTTGTATCATATTTTTTTTGTCAATAGAACCAGTAACTGCTTTGCAGTTAAAAATAGAACAGAATAAGCTGTGTGATAAAGCCAGATTTATTGTTACGTGATTTAACTGTAGATTTATTATTAAAAAATAAGTAAGACACTTTGTAAACAATCCCTAGATAATTTCACAGAGATAATGGGCAAGGTATTATTTAGATATTATAGGTAAGGTTAGATCTGAGTACTATTTAATAATTATTCTACTAATCTGACCTGATTTCGAAGTTATTGCAAAAAATTCCAATTATTAATTTTGGGTGTTTAACTTTAACTACAAACTCTGGAAAATACATTTAGTAAATAAACAGTCTCGCAGTTTTCAGCGCCCTATCACATTTAGTCACTTTTCACCCTAATTTCTTTGTTGTTTTTACAAAATTTTGTAATGATAAGCTTTCATACAACCTCACTTCAGGCAACCCGACGGCCCTTTGTTATTCCAGAAACCCTTCGCGCTTTGAACAACTTTGAACCTTTACCTGTTTAACTGGAAGTTCACAATCCCTTGGCTGTAAGCTGCAAGTACAGGGTACATTATCAATCTTCTTGTATGCTTGAATAACTTTACGTTGGTGAATATGAATAGTCGATATCTGGCAGAACGTGTTGAAACCACCATGCACAGTGCACATCCCTCCATTCAATGCGCCACTTTTATGTAAATGAAATAAGCTTTTCGGCCATATACCTTATTATTAGATCGATGTGTTCTGCGATACAGACTAACTGACATTTAATCATCAAACAATTCTACATTCTACCAACATTAAAATTAACATTAATTAAGTAAGTAAGTCCGTAAGTCTTATAGACTTGATATTTATAAAGTGGGTGTGTTGTGCTCCTTGCTGCTGCAAGAAAGGAATTCCTAAAATTCCACTCTCCTCATACCTTCAAAATTTAATTCCATTCAAAATGCTTCAACAACTACGATTTTCTAAAAGTGCGTCGCTACGCCTGACTAACTGCAGTATCACCCTAAGTTTAAGTCTCGTGAATACGCCCAGTAATTTCTCTTGCTACAATGCCCTTCAATCAAACTTAAACACCGTAATATTTTCGCAATCACTGCTTTGACGCAAAATTGCCGGAACTGCGGTGGTGCAAGCAAAGCAATCGCATATTCTGATACCTTACCTACTCACAATCATCATATAATACGTGCAGCACAACCAGAGTACTCACAATCAACAAGGCTTCATCCGTCAAAAACCGTAGCGCTACAAAATCTACAAACGGTTTCGGCTATCTAATAATAGGTTCCTTGTGAGTTGTGACTACTTGTGACCTATCTGTGTACGTTGCAAGTATTTGAGTCGGCGGCGGCGCGGCGGTCACCTAGTCCCTTTATACCCCCGTTGGCCCTGTCGCCACGAGGTCGCGACCTCTGCTCCATTTACTGGTCCGGCCGCATTCGAATTAGGACAAGCACTTTTAGCTATGCTAAGAGTAGACTAGTGAGCTTGCCCATCTAAGTGACGACCTCTGAGCCTCTGACGTGACACCGCGGCTCTACCGCGACACTTGCCTGCTCCAATATGGCATTATATTAGAGTGTCCGTCCATTGTCGGCTGACACACACTGTTTGGAGTTAAGTTTTATGAACCACTAAAATGGCAACCAAGCATACGGCCCACTTGATGGTAAGCGGTTACCGTAGCCTGTACATTTGGAACAGAGGTATACAAATGGAACACCAGTCATTATGACTTTCGAATTCACAGTTCTTAGACATGCCACCGGTTTTCTGGATTATTCCCATCTGTCACCTAGTTTTCATTTGTCACCTAGGACAGATCTCACAAAAGTGCGATCTGTGACCCTTTTTGCAATAAGGTGACGGATTTCACTTTTATTTTTTAAAAAGTGCGATTTGTCACCCTGTTAGTAACGAGAGGAGAGATAAAACTATTTAAAAACTTGTTACAAGTGCTAAGTAACCAATGCTAATAATTATCTATGCTATGTTGGTGTAGGCAGGTGTCGCGTCGGCCGTGAAGTGTCACGTCAGAAGAAGTCAAGCTCGCAAAATGTAAATAGGCGGCTTTAAGCAGGCATTCCCGTGTTGGTCAGGATTTCGTATCGAGTCATGTCACTCAATGCTTTCTACATGGGCGAGCTCCTTGAGGTTGAGTGAGATTCACATAATGATTTCCGAATAATTTGCACCACATAGCAAATAGCAAATGCCAAGACATAAGAGCCAATAAAGAATTTTAAATGACATTAATGTAGCCATTTAGCTGTTTTGAATAGCTTTCGTAGTGCCATTAGTATTCTGTAATTTAAATCATACTACGGAAGTTTTGCCTTGTTTTGTAGCTAACTTCTGAGGCCTATTTCACAGTCAAGTAGGCTAATTGCCGGTTATGTTACTTAATAATAACTGTCCTGGTTTTTAAATCACCGTTCAGTACTACATTTTTAAGAGTAGTAGAGTTCTTTGTGATGGAGCTCGTCCGGGGAAGGACTACCACCATACCTATTTCTGCCGCCAAGCAGCAATGCTCGCATTGCTGTGTTCCGGTTCGAAGGGTATGGTTTCCGGTGAAATTACAGGCACATGAGACTTTCCATCTAACGTCTCAGGGTGGTAACACGCAAGTGATATCTATAATGTTGCACGCGTACATAGGCTAAGGTAACCGCTGACCATCAAGTGGGCCGTACGCTTGGTTGCCCCTTTAGTGGTATAAAAAACTACATTTAGATAAATTTGCTGCCTTACTCGACGGTCGGTGTGGTAAAAAAGCTGTACCTACTTGTAGGTTAAAGTATTACCATCACATTCAAAACTACTTTTTGTTGGAACCTCCGTGTAAACTAAACTCTGTATAGAGGTGATAGAGCACTCTATGGTTTGAGTGACAGACAATAGAAAAAAAAAAACTGTCAAGTCTATGATACAATGGCACAGTTTGTATTTTCCTTTACCTAATAAAATCTCTCAATATCCCGTCGATCTGTCTCTGTTTTATCAGGTTATGGGCCCAGCACGCTTCCACTGCGTTTATATATTTTTTTTTTTTTTTTTTTTTTTCCCTTATTGCTTTACTTTTATATATAGTACCTAGAGGTTATTACTCTACTTATGATAGAGATAGTAGTACTAATATACAAGTATAGGTATTTCAAATAGGTCTAGCATAATAAGTATTTTTGATATGTAAGTATGTGTTTTGCATTATTTTATAATTGTTTTAGTAATAGATATATAACATCGCTAAAAACCCTTGTCAACTACCATTCAATCCTATCCATCCAAAGGTTGTCTGGTAGAGATCGCTATTTAGCGATAAGGCCGCCCATTGTAATACCTGTTAGTAATTAAGATTGTTCTTGTCAAATTTGTTATAATGTGGTGTTCAATAAAGTATTTTCTATCTTCTATCTATCTACTATTTAGATTACGTGACCTAATTAGCCATAAAGGTTAAACTGCAGTATAGTTTATACACGAGAATAAGACATATTTAGATTAATTTATTTATAGAAAGTAAAACGAATTAGGTACCTTATATTGGTATAGGTATTGCAAGCGTTCCTAAGCTACAGTAACCGCTTAACATCAGGTGGGCTATGCTTGTTTGCCACCTTGGTGATATATAAAAAACTTATTACAAGTTACCGAAACATTTACATTAATAGGATATTCTATGAATAATTTTAGTTAAGTTTAGTTTTTTTATCAGAATGCTATCAAGTTGTAGGTAAAAAGTAGGCACAAATCAATAGTATAATTCTATAGTAGTCATTTCACTTACAAATACACTTATTGTAAGTAGAGCTCAATTTTAATGATAGGTGAGTTTATAGTACTAAAAGTCAGTGCGTCATTTTATTGATAGTTCGTGGTATTTATCTCATGAGACAGATTAGCCGTTCAATGCCAGCAAACGCGAGTTGCTTTTGTTTCGACCGTTATAACTGTCACTTGTATATAAAGTACTTATATTAATATCTTTGCAGCCACACACCCTACTCACCTCATTCGTTGGTAATCCTGCTTTACAAATCAATTTTAATAGGTACCTAAGCTTTCACTAAAATAGAGGCCAAAGACAAAAGTCAAAATGTATTTTGTAAAAATGCATTGTAGTAATTGAAGCGATGGCTTATCTCCCAAGCTCATTCGATCCCACAACGATGGCAATCTCGCAGAAACTACAAAAACCACATAATCACGCTCTCACGTCCACGTCCGCACCGGGCCGCGCCACGCCGCGCCACGCCACGCCACGTCGCGCCGCGGAACTTGAGACCAAATAGAACAGAACAAAGATGAGACGAAAGCGACCCGAAGATAAAGCCACAGAGACCCCGTGATCGTAAAAATGGGATAAAAAGGACAGGATATCTTATTCTTTTGCAAACTTGTAAAGTGTGTTTATCTTCGGTATTTTTAGTCCTTTAATTTTAAAGAGTTATAGTTAGACAGCGATTTCCTTGTTATAATTACAGATCAGGAAGTTTATGAAGTAAGTTCTATGAGTGACCAACTCTGGTAATGATTTATCGTTATCATTCCATCTTTCGTGAATCGTGACATATCTGACCAAAATTGACGTTATTTATTTATTTATAAAACTTTCACATAAATTTTAATGCTAGGAGGACTTAATGTTAATAGCATTCTCTACTATAATAATTACTTTTGTAAATTTATTGTAATGTATATTGAAATTGTAAATGAACAAATAGAACATTGAAGTACTTACCTACCGACGCAGAGTTTCAAATAACAAAGCGTGCGTCGTAATCCAATATCAAAGGAATCCCATTCCGGAGACGATTCCAAAACGATAAGCGACAAGCGCGTTATGCAGCACGCTAGCAGCTAGCAGAATGGAGGTTCCATGTTTTGTTAACATTTATTCTTATTTCTAGTTTTATTTAGGAAAGCCTCTAGGAAATAATTATGATTAACTTAGTCTTAGTTACAATGTAAATACAATGTAGCCTGAGAACTGTAGAAATGTACATGATGTAAATGTACATGATGGAAATGTACTGAAGGCTGGCATGTACATGCCAGCCTTCTAATGGTCCAACTGCTGAGTCACTGGCCTACCCTCGAGCGAAAGTATTAATAATAATTAAAATACCTACTAATACTAATACTAATGGTATTAGTTATTTCGATAGATATGCAAAAGCAATATTACATAAATATAAAACATAAATCAATACCTAAGTCTTGTAAAATAAATAAATAAATAATAAATAAATAAATAATGCTGGACAATCCACACAGCATCATCTAGCCCCAAGATAAGCTACTGTTAAACAGAGCTGTGTTATGGTACTAGATGACTGATATATACTTAATACAATACAATACATAGATAGATATTTTTTATTATATATAGAAAATACCCAGAACACCCGGAACAAATATTGTAGATCGTACAAACATTTGACCCGAGGCGGGAATCGAACCCGCAACCTCCGCAGCGGACCTGCGCCCGCTGCGCCACATCGGTCGTCTGACGACCTGAAAATACGATAAGAAAACTCAAAAAGGGTAAATAAATGTGATAATTTAAATCACTAGATTATTAAATAGACAAAATATGAAAAATAGGACGCAGTAAAATAAGTGTCCCATATTCATGATTTGTCAGAACACTCGATGCTATTGTAATATTTGTAACACCAGTAATACGAGGCCAACTCTCTATTACAGCTTTGAACAGCGTTTAGTAAAGGCTAGTGTGTAATGTAATAAACTATCAATATAATTGGTATTTAGCAAAACATTCCCGCAGGCGTGTGTTAAATTACCTTTACAACCATTAATTTGGGATAAATTGCGTCGTTGTCTTGAACGATCGGCTCCGATCTGGTTTACACGCGATGGATTTGAATATCACTATTAGTCACATTATATATGTGACTAATAGTCACATTATATATGTGACTAATAGTCACATTATATATGTGACTAATAGTCACATTATATATGTGACTATTAGTCAATTAGTCACATCAAGTTTTAAAAAACGTTTTTTTTTATATTGGTCAAAGTATCAGAAACTTGCCTATTACTTACTTACTTAGCGTTACATCTATCTGTCAGTAAATAATCTGGCACAAATCACAATATCTGTGCTTCGAGTCGAGTCTCGGACTCTCGGACGATCCCATTCCATCCAATTACTTTATCTCGATCCGTTCTGACGTAAAATGGAACTCGATCCGAATTCTATAAAATCCGTTAACCACGAGCGAGTCACCTGTCAAAATCAATTATCTGTCATCGGGGCGGACTGCACAAAAACCTCTCTCCTTCAAGATAATTAAGAATAGGGCTGCCGTGTGTCTCTCACTAGCTGCGCTGCTTTCTCTAATGAGAGTTTTTTCGGGCTTTTGTCTGTGAGAAGTCGATGGTTGAAAATATTTATAAAAAGATAAAATAAACTAGACCAGTTTTTGTGGTTTCAAAACCGACCTCATTCGTTTTCAATCAGCGTCCAACCTTATAATGACAACGTAAAAAGTAACATTATATACCGCAGCGAATTTCAGGAAAATTGCGGCGGCGACAGCCCTAATTAAGACTAGGCTATTAATTGGGCTTCGGCCCCGCTGTCGATGTGAGCGATCGTTTTTTGGAAGCGGTCGCCGCAAAAAGGCGATCGCGCGAGGATCGATCGAGCGCTGGAATGGAACGAGACTCGTGACGTGAACCGACAATGTGGCTTGGGTTGGAGGTTCCTTGTCGGCTTCACGTACATCTTCGATATCCGCAGCTTTTATTTAAAACGGAGACAGTTGGCCACAGTTTGTAGAACCGGAAGACAAATAGCAATTAGTAGTTGCAATAACATTGAGAATAATCCTACGGGACTCAGGGGTAAGGTGCTGGCAACATTATTTTTACGCAATCTTAGTGTCTAACACAGAGTTCCTGCTTCAAGTTTTCGATGCGTTTCTTCGCCAACGCGGCCCCTGTATGCTCAAAGAATAGGTGGTAGTTGCTTGGCAGAAATAAATATGGTGGGAGTTCTTCCCCGGACGAGCTCTATCACAAACAACTCTACTAATCTCTACATAATAATAGAAAAGTCTGTCAGACAGAACCCTCTACTCCGTCACACAGCTCACACTTGCCATTGTTTTTACAGAAAGCAGTGCAGTGGCGCGGAAAGCAGGCGAGTCCAAGGCGTGGCGCGCCAAATACGGCGCTCGCCACCACCGCCCGCCAGATATGGACCCATTCCGATGGACTAGCCCCATACTCATCTGAAGCCGCTAGGAAATACCCGCTGAGGCCTAATCACGAAAAACTCGTTTCACAATCGTAACTTATCTCCCCTCCCAGCTGTCAATTTGTATGAAATTTTGTATAGCGCCTCTTTAGAGCGTAAAATAAATTGACAGCTGGACGATACTTTTAACTTTACGTTAGTCACGAGTATTTCGTGATTCCTCTGAAGCTTTAAAACGAAACGAGGCAAATTTTTAGGCTGAGTTTGATACTTACGCAGCTAATGGCTCGTGCACACGCAGCTCAATCAGCCATCAAACGAACAACTGAGCTAAGAACTAAGTAGAGCGAAACGAATGTTTAACAGCTTTATGGCGGTTTCGTATTAATTTTTGTTCTATTTGCTGTTATTATATGTAGACTAAATATGATACCGCCATAGTCATCAAATACCTCTCAGTGATTCACCATTCAGCGCCTAATAGTATAATTCGCCTCCACCACTCTCCGTAGGCTTTATTAGCATAACATTATAACACCCCGCGACTTCGTCCGCGTTGATATTTTTCATACATTCTACATCTTCTCGCCGCGTGCTCTAAAATTCCTCTCTCGCATCCCTTTAATTTAAAATAAACACTTCTCTCACAAGTATAAATGACTCATCGTTTTGGCTGCGCGTTGAGTGCCAGCCAGTCAGACAGTCAGTCAATAACATAACGATTTTACATTAACATAATAACTATGATAAAATAATTACAAGCATCTTCAACCCATAATCAGAATCCGCATCGTAGGAACAGGTCATCTCGGAATGGGCATCGCCGCCCGCGGCCGCTCCGCCTCCGCCCCGGCCCCGGTACACGAGCAGTTATTGTACAGGAAGGGACGGCTGACGTCTCGGGGGAGGGCGTGAGACGTGACGTCCGTGCCTGTTTCTTGGTACTTGGTAGTCGAGCTCACGTTCTTACGGCATGCTCATAAGGATCGTTCAAACCAACACGGCGTCGCGAAAGCGGAGCGGAAGCGTCAGCCGCGCGGCGGTTTAGCAATGGCGCTTTGCACACCAAACGCAAAGTCCGCTTTCGCTCCGCTTTCGCATCACCGCGTTGATTTGAACGATCCCTTAGGAAAGTTGCACGTGGCCGTGCTACCGGGATTTGACTTCCGTCACGGGTTCGCAGAGTCTACAGTAAGTAGAGATTAATAGAATTAGATAAATTAATAATTAACTTTATTTTAGCAAAAACTTAAGAAACAGTCAAGATTTATCAAGTTTGTGTGATACCACGTCATGCACTCACTACACTGCTAACCAAACATACTCTCCACTCCATGCTCTTTCTAAAATGCGAATTTAGCAATGTTCTTAGTAATATAACTCTCTATTAGATACCTTTTTAGCACTCTACCAGCATTCTTTTCTTCTATGCTTTTGTTTTGTTTATTTCGTTGAGATGACTTTTAGCGATAAGGCCATCCATTGTACTTCCGTCGTTTTTAGTTTTAAGTTTTTTATTTTCTTGTTTTTTTGTTTACCGTACAATAGAGTATTTCTTATCTAGGTATATGATATATCTTAATTCTATGTATACTTATTCTATTCTAGTTTGTAGTCTGAGTTTGTTGTGTGGCAAAATAAATACATATTTCTAATTTCTACTGCGTTATATTTCTTTTAAAGATTTCCTTATATGAATGAGATGTGAATGAGTTCTTGTGATCAAAAAGTGAAAGGTGACAGATATGTTAGCTTAGTAGCTTACTCAATAAACTCCGTAAGAAAAGAAAACCTCACTCATCAGTCAACTTACGACTCTGAATACCAGTGTCAAACTCTACAGACTTTACAGTATTTTTTTCACGCAGTACAAGTACAAAAGAGAAGATATGCTATAGATATTATAGCTTTCTAATATAGGACACGGTGCTGCTGAAATATCGCTAAATATTAGTTAGGTTAGTCTGACGAACTGACCGTGGGAGGTAAGCACATAGGTTGTTTCACTCGAGAACACTTTAGTAAACGAGGTGCGGAGCGGAAACTACCGTGTAGCCGGTGCCTAAACAAACACTGTTCGGAAATGCTGACCGTTTAATGAGGCCTTTATAGCGAAGTAGAACAACATCGAAGCTAAGCCGACAACTGCTGGATATTTCACAGTAAATATATTTGTAATGAACATGCGTGGTCTTAGCATGACAGAGGCCTTCGGGAGGCCTAGAAACTCTGTCACCAGAGTTGGCCACTGACTCATACGAACTTACTTAGCACAATGATTTCTTATCCACCAGCGAGAAGCGGGCTGAGAATCCTAATCTATGCTGTGCGTTTTTATTGGCAGAATACCACTGGTAAGCGGTAACCTTCACCAAACAGTAACTACCGTGGGTTTAAATCACGACCAACCATGCCTTTCCGTACGCGGCACTGTTCATAGCACACAATTTTTGCTAAAGAGAATGGGTATTTTGCTTTGTTCGGCATCAGAAGATACCTAACGTCACTAAAAAAGATATTCTTTGAAATTTTCTTATGTACCTACAGTAATTCCTTAATATATTATCCACAGCTCTGGGCCCCAATTTCGCTAATTGTATAACGCGTTTACATGCAGTTGACAGAAGAGAGCCTCACGCAAGTGTCACGCGAACCTGCGGTATTGGTTTCACGTTTGGTTATAAAGTCCTTCTTAGAAACGTCCACCAACAATGTATCCTCGCGTGACGCCTGCGTTTACGCCAGTCAACTGCATGTAAATTAGTGGAATCGGAGCCCTGGAATCCGCTCAAGTAAAATACAGCTCATTTAACCACAGAACACGACAGTGCTACACTATTATAGCTTAGTACACAAAGAACACTTCAATTTTTTCTTTTTTTTTATGTCAGCAAAGTTTTTATGAAGATGCTGTCAAACAGATACAGGTCATTTTTGTTTTTAAAGTGTTAACCATTCCCTGAGACACCTCTCGTCAATGAACTAAATTAACTTTAGCCATTGAACAGGCGAAATAATTTTTAGATATTATAATCTTTGAATACTGGTCACCCAAAGCTGTTCTGCGTGGCACTGCACTGCGCTCGTCACCTGAGAAGTACGCCCAGTAATTTTACTTGCTGTAGTGCTCTGTAGTAAGTAAAATGCAAGCATTACTGCTTGCACACTACTGCTTGGAGGCAGAACACCTGTCACTGCGGTGCTACCTACCGAAACGAACTATTTGCTGAACGTAACCACAGAGACGTAATGTAGTAGGTAGATACAACGACAGTTTCAGAAGTTAACTTAAAATGTACCATCTGTGAAGCTATGTTAATAAGATGTTTTAGTTTCAAATCATTAAAAAAAAGCTGTCTATTTAGATGGCGGTAGCTCAACTGGCGAGCCCAAGAGAATGTAAGCACTACGTTTGGCGAGCTATGGTGAATGTGTAGGGAATTCAACATTGGTTGCTCCTGCTGTCACTGTCTGTCATACCTCTGGCTGGTGTCAAAGTCATAGTACGTACTTCGTAGTACATTATCTTTGGTCGTACTGGACTGGAAATCAAGTCCAAAAAATTCGCTTGACACAAGACGAAACAAAAACGGAGTTACCAATTTTTTTCTTGTTTTGATAACCTTTCACAGTATGGCAGTAGGGCAGCTAGCGCCATCTGCCAAAGCAATCGGAACTACTTTTTTTTTAATCTCGAATCGAAAACTCCTCATTAGAATTCCTCTTTTTTCTTTTTTATTCGCACGTCTGCGCTACAATGTAGTAACAGTACTAGCAAGTACTAGACAGTCTGTGGCATGTGGTTATTACGTTATTATCTATGGTACAGTGCCAGCAAAAAGACATCGTAGACCTGGTTTTAATGAAGGTACTTGTAGTACTACTTGCGGTAAGCACAGATGGAATGATAGTGAGTTACCAAGAAGTGTTCAGTTCAATTGCATTATGCAAAAACTTGATCCAACGATACAAAAGAAGTGGTTGTACATTTTAATTGGTTATTGATGTTTTATAATTAGTGTTAACCAACTAGGAAAATACTAAATTTTGTATATTACTCCAGCGGACAGTTGCGGGTTCAGCTAGAGTCAAAGAAAATTTGATATCTCCTTATCTTCATAATTTACCAAAAAAACGATTTATTCGAGATTTTTTAGACAAAATTTTATACAAAAATAAAAATGAGCACATGTTTTTTTTTTGTGTGAAACATATTCCATGAATATTGCGCACTATACTCAAATACCCTGTATATAAAAATGAATTGCTGTGCGTTAGGCTCGCTAAAACTCAACAACGGCTGGACCGATTTGGCTGATTTTGATCTTGAAACATTTGAATAAGTCTAGGGAAGGTTTAAGCGGTGAGAAATTATGGAAAAATTCCGAAAAAAATAACGCAAGTGAAACCGCGCCGCCAGCTGAGTCACAACTCATAAAAGCCAGATAACTCAATATTTACGAGTGTTGTCTTCAATAGAGACTAATGCCCGTATAGATTATCCTCCATTCCGTCCGGGGCTGGGAGGGGCGGGGAGGGGCGGGGAGGGGCGGGAAGGGAAGAGGAGGGGAGAGATCAATCTTGGTTCATCATCATCATCATATCAATCAGTAGACGTCCACTGCTGGACATCCTTCGCCTTAAAAGTGCCACGAAGACCGATTGAGTCGTCACCATAGACCGACTTCCTGTGTCATCGTTCCATCGGGGTTTATAAGGACCTAAAAGGCAAGTCAGGCAACCTACGTGACTGTACCTATACGCGATAAGGAACCTAGCTCTACCTATTACTCGTAGAACGAACCAATGTTGTTCGCTAACCGTTTAATTAAAACAATAAAAGTGACCATTTACACCATTACCAACAATCGCTTTCTCTTATGCTTAGTTAAGTTATTGTTTTCTGAAAAGTGAGAACCGTAAAATAGCGGCCGTAATATAGATCAAATAAAAGAAAGATGATCATGTTACGAATAAATGCATGACCTAATGGCCTAGAATAGAATCACCATCTACCATCCAAGCAAACAAAGCTCCCGACTAAAAGAAACATGTATTTTTGCGCGAAATTTACGTGACGCAATTACAACAGGGCGCCTAGTGGCTAACTCGGCGTGTCGGCGAAAATAAAAACTCATCCAGCATCGCGGCTATTACGGGCGTCGACGTTAATGATCGGTCGGTAATGACGGTCACCGCTTCTTAGGAGACGGAGCCTATAACACGGTACGCACTCAAATTTCACGTCCGCTATTTCAGTACACATGATAACGCATATTGAATTTGTAAATGTGTAATCATTGAACACCAGCACCGCTGCCCGTGCGATTCTGCACTCTATAAGGGTTTTTTAGGGTTTAATTTGGGGTGTGTCGCGTATGTATTGGACGGGACATCTCATTAGCGAGTGGAGCTGGCAGTCGCGTGGATGCAATCAAGTTTTTATCGACCGGCAGGTGGCGCTGGCGGCGCACAGTGGATCGAAAATGGCCTTTCCATAGACATAGAACTTTTTTTTTGTAAACTTGCTTTTTTTTATTGGAAACCAACACAGAACCTTATTAGAAGCCCTAACTTTATCATATTTATGCACTTCTCGCGTATATGATGCAGTAAAGATTTTTCGAACTAAATAATGTATGGAGAAAAACATGAAAATCGATATTTTTCGGCTCTCGTGCGAGTGCCCGTTATTTCGTCTGGTATGAATAATGTCCATATTTTTTACTATTTTTTGACATATAGTACATACAGCGCACTCGATGGACTTCAGGTGAAAAAAATTTTTTTTTAATTATTTTGCATTTTACTCATTATCCAAATTACATTGCGACCTAAATATAATATTTCAACTCGCCTCATTATTGTTACAGTTTTAATGCAATATTTCACCTACTTTACTTTATAAATTGCCTGTTAACCCCTTATTTTATGGTTGTGTATTCTTTTTTTAAATGTACAAGGGGTCATTAAGTTAGGTAATAGGTACTCGACTTCATCATTATTACAAATTTTACTGCGGAGGATTACCTACTTATCTTTATCTACCTGCTAACCTGTCACTAAATGTAATGATAGTTATCTATTCTAAGAATCCTTTATAAATGCTTTAAGCATAAGTGCTTACTCTTGGTAAATTTGTTGTTGTCATTTTCTTAAAACAAAAAAATCTATGATAAGTAATAAAAAATTAAAAAAGTTAAAAAATAATTAAAAATTTGAAATAAACGGTTTTTAACAAATTTTTAATTACAAGTTACAAATTACTAAACAAATCATTGTTTTTAAAAGAAACACGTAATAAGTACAAACTACAAAGTCAACAAAACAATTTACACATAATATATATTAATTAATTCTTTAGACTAAACACATATTTTTCTTATAATAATTATGTACCTACAAGTATAAAGTTCAAACAATTACACCGTATTAAAAAGACACATCCATATCAGAATCTGTGTCTGAACCCGTGTCTTCTGGATCAATGTTACTTACATCTATGAATTCTGTTTCAAAGTGTTCTGTATTAATAGATATAAGACCTAAAGCTGCGGAACCTCACTCTTTCCTCCGTGCTGCATTGAGTACAGGTCTTGTGGACGAAATATAGGGTTCTGATGAAAGAAGCAGCATATTTAAAATATCCTGATTATTATAAATTCTGCTAGTCTTGCGAGCATGATACTCCCTGTATTTGCGAAAGTCTTTATTTCTAGCCTCTGAGGCTTCTTTGGATAGTTTACCGATGGGCACAATCGATACATTGGCTATGTCAGCACCATGTATAAGAACCTTATGAACGGTTGCTGACATATAGTACCAATTGTACAGTTCGGTGTACTTCTCCGCAGTCTTTCGGGCGTATTCCTTGAATTTTTCCGTGTTTATATTTTCACCCGATGATATGACTTGCAGTATGACTGCAAATCTGCGTATAAGCTCTTCATCAAGCTCAGTTATAGCTGCGGTTTTTTCAGGGAACTCGAAAAACTTTCTCGCCGTCTTCCCATCATTGGTTGTTCCCGATCTTTGCTTAACTACATCAATTAATAAACCTGTTTCTTTTCTGAACTTTGCTTGAATTTCTTTTTTCTTTTCTTCCAGTATTCGCTTATTTTCTTCTCCTCTTACGGACCACGTCTTTAAATCTTGTCTGTAGGCTTTGTGCAATAGGCATTCCATGCAGTTTATGCGAGCGTGCAGTGAAGATATTCCGAACTTATATAGATCGGTGGCAACTTCTCTTCTTATAACTGATTCCAAATTATTCATTTGAGAAGGTTTTGCCAAGCACAAATAGCACGTTGCAGGTGAGGTCGCTTCTGAAAGATAGGTGCATACCTTCCCATCTATCATGGTCATTATTAGATTGTGAGTAATTTGGTTTGTATCGCTTTGAGTGTTACGCAGGGATCGTATTTCTTCTTCCATTGCGGACAGCTGTTCTTGTACAACCAATTTAGACTCTTTTATGAAGAGAAACTGTACAGGACGACAATATAACGCCGAATTAGGTTTCTTATTTTCCCATATTACTTCATTTCCAGCAGTAAGTTTTAGCGGGACCAAAGTGGTCATGAAAATTGATTCGTCACTTATTCCATCTCTTTCGAAACTTTGTTTGTATGTGCTCTGACTTGAGGCACCATCGAATCCCCATTTCGATATTAAATTCATTGATTTGTTTGTTATCTCTTCAGGTAAACTTTTTATTATTCTTGTAACTGTTATATCAAGTAGTGCTTGAAGAGCTACTTTGGCCATCGTATCAGTAACAGTGATTGCGTCTTTCGGAGGCAAGCAATCCATCTTAGCTTGCTGGACTTTGTAATATGATGGATACAAATTTTGAATGCCTTCTTGAATGGCAGATTCTCTCAACGTAATATACTGCCACTTTGATAATTTAAGTGACAGCAATAGGCCAAGTGCTTTGGTAGGGGTGAAAGCACACTTATTTTTATCTTTTGCTTGTTTAACGATTTTTTCCGCCTCTTCTGGGTTCTTTATAATATGATCTATGGCTACTGCCAAAACATCTTTGCCCTCATGTTTCATGTTAGCTATTAAAGCAAAGGCCAATTCCGAACTGTCTCGGCCTTTATAATTGAAATCGTCAATCCTTCGTATTTTTTGTTTTGTTCCAAGGTCTGTGAAAGGTTTGCGCGGACTTGGAGTTGTTCTCGTTGAGGTTCCAACAGTTGATGTACTTGTAGAGGGTAAAAACAATTCGCCAGCTTCACTTGTCTCTTCAGTTGCAGTAAATAACACTTGCGGTCGTATATTTTCACGTACACAAGTTGGCCACTCGATGTTCTGTTTCAACCAATCTGTATAGTGTTTTTTTAATGTTTCTGTGTTACATTTCGCAGATTTTCATCTTTTTATCACAGACTGACTAAATCTTCGACAGAATTCTTGGAGAATGTCTTCATCTTCATCAGACAAACTCAAATTCAACTGAAGTTTAACGCTTTCTAACAGTTTTAAATAGTTTCCAAGCTTGCCAGACTGCTTTAGAATAACAAATAGATCCAGATTGGTTATCGCACTTTGTTTCTCCATTTTTAACTCGAAAGTTCGCAATGCTTTACTTAGGGAAGTTTTAATATAACTAAAAATATTCAGTACCTACCCTCCTTATTTATACTAACTTCATACCGGCTAACGACTTCTAGATAAAGCTAGACAATGACAATTGTTAATTAAGTGCCTACCTAATTTCCATCATTGTTTTAAGAAAATGACAATAAATTAACCAAAAGTAAGCACTTGTGCTTAAAGCATTTATAAAGGATTCTTAGAATAGATAACTACCATTACATTAGTGACGGGTTAGCAGGTAGATAGAGATAAGTAGGTAATCCTGCGCAGTAAATTTGTAACAATGATAAAGTCCTATTACCTATTACCTAACTTAATGACCCCTTGTACATTTAATCCCTTATTTTATGGTGGTTTTATGATATTTAGCCGTTAAAGCCTACACCTATTGTGTATTCTTTTTTTTACAGTTTATTTATAAAGTATGGTAGGTGAAATATTGCATTAAAACTGTAACAATAATGAGGCGAGTTGAAATATTATATTTAGGTCGCAATGTAATTTGGATAATGAGTAAAATGCAAAATAATTAAAAAAAAATTTTTTTCACCTGAAGTCCATCGAGTGCGCTGTATGTACTATATGTCAAAAAATAGTAAAAAATATGGACATTATTCGTACCAGACGAAATAACGGGCACTCGCACGAGAGCCGAAAAATATCGATTTTCATGTTTTTCTCCATACATATTTTAGTTCAAAAAATCTTTACTGCATCATAATCGCGAGAGGTGCATAAATATGATAAAGTTTGGGCTTCTAATAAGGTTCTGTGTTGGTTTTCAATAAGAAAACGCATGTTTACAAAAAAAAAGTTCTATGTCTATGGAAAGGGCATTTTCGATCCACTGTGCGGCGGCGCGGTTATACTGCAGCCATTACGTGGAATTGTTAGAATTTTATGTGAAGTTTTATGGGCAATCGAGCTGTTTTGTAAAATACATTGATAGCTGTTTCATCGACTTTGATTCAATTCAGTTGGCTACGTCTGGTTTGTATGCAGTTTGCAGTTTTATGCACTAGCATAAATAAACTTAAACTTAGTTCTAAAGTGTCGTCTCACAGTCCTGTTCACGACTATGGATAACTGCACTAGCATAAACATAAACATAGGTAGTCTTAAAGTGTAGTCATACATTGATACAGGACTGCACGGCTAATGGATAAACAGTAGACAACAAAGTCAAAGACATTATTAAGTTTGAATAAAAATACTTGGATACTTGGAAATCTGTGATTTATTTCAATAAAATCATAAGGATCACTTTGAAACGTCTATAAAGCTAGAAAAATTTACGCCAGTTCCATCGCGCCCATGCCGTAAAAGAACTGCGGCTGGGTTCCTATCGCTTTTCCTAAGTGGCTTAGAACTGCTGTTTCTGATTCTACAACCAAACTCTAGGAACGCAAACTTTTGTTTCGTTCGAGAGAATCAAATCCTAAGCTCTCGCGTTTTATCCGGCCGCTCACCCGCCATGCCACAGAGGACGTCATGGTGAGTCCACTTCCTACTGCGGAGTCAGGCCTCTCGAGGCGCAGGATGCGGGAACATTCTACCATCTACCACACAGCACTGCCCCTACACTTATAATCTATTGGGTAATGGCACAGAATAAACATTATTTCGCATGGTGGATACTTTAAGAGAACCAGATTAATATAATATTAGTGAACTATGATGAACATTTTTAAAATAAACATTTATTTTATCTTATCTTAAAAATAAATTTAAAAAAAAAACAGAACAAGTATCCATATTTTTCACAACTTAAGTAAGTAATAATAAAAGTAATTGTATTGGACAAAAGCAGCACTCAGCGGCAAGTGTAAGTTGCCAGAACTGAGTGCACCCCTGTCCAATGTCCTTTATAAACTGTTTTACATATTTTTTGTAAATAAGTAAGGCTGATCATCAGGGCTGCTTCTGTAGTATGAAATCACACTGTAAGGAAGTTTGGGGCGTATTTCATGAATGAAAAACTTTAAAATTTGAAAAAATTTATGGTTAAAAAACTTCGATATTTCATAAGTTGTAAAACAAACATTGTTCACCAAGACTTGTGAAATACCCCCCTTCGGGATTGTATAGACGTTATGTAACACCGTGTAGGTTCTTATAACACATAGACAATTTGCAGTTCATGCAAACATTTATTCCGCAGCGGAGATTGAACTAGCAATCTCGCGCCTCAGGGCTAATGTATATCTTTAATTAAGTCCATACCTACAGGTATTAGCAGTAGTAGTCTCTATTACCATGTACCTGCCTCTACGTCCGTGTACCAGTATATTAGTAGAGTGAGTAGAGTACATATCTGACGGCTGAGTTCATCATGATCTTCAAATATTTGTTCAGTATCTGGTTGCTGTGGGAATCTTAGCATGACAGGACTGTAAATGTGTCCACAAGGCTATGTATCTGAATGTCCATATACTGCAGGTATGTATAGTAGTTCATGGCTGGCGGCTGAGTGCGACCCGCGTCAGCCGTCCGTCGGACTCCAATCCTATTGCTCTCGCAGCTGCGCCATAAGCCCTTCGTTAGGCTCGCCTCAAACATCTCGACGGCCGAGACGGAATTCATTTTTATTGTAATTTGTGTTGTGAGTACGGTTTTCTACTTGCTACGATCTTCTCGTTTGCTTCATTCCCTCTCATTACATTCTTCTTAGCTTCTAGAGCACCGGAGGTCTAGTGGTAGTAGCCTTCCGATCCTAAGGTCGTAGGTTCGTGCACCAATGGATTTTTCTGTTCGAAAAATTTATGTGCGCAATGCCAGTGCTCTCATACGGTGAAGGAAAAATCGTGAGGAAACCGGCATGGCCAATAACTAAAAATTCGAATGAAATGTGCCATCCACCAATTGCATTGGGTCCGCGTCACCACGCGATCCACCGATTAGGACCCAATCCCTCTCGCCTGAGAGTAGGCCAGTGTCCCAGCAGTGGGAACATTAGAAGGCTGTCATGATGATGATGATGAAATTCTTCTTACATACGCTCGTCGGTTCAGGGTATTGTAACTTACCGAAAAATGTTTTATATCCAAATATCTCAACAAACAACAACCAAACAAAATAAAGTAGGAACATACATACATACATACATACATACATACATACATACATACAATCATTTGGCAAAAACTAACACAAATTCTGCTTAAACAAGGTATACGCGGGGCTGGTTTCTAGTCAATCTCAATCTTTGAACTTAGAAATCGAAAGAATCAGTCGAAAATATTATATAGGATCTCTCAAAAAATTCCGGATGTGTGAGGGCGGCCTAACCCCCGCGGCTCAGGCGCCCTTCAGCCGCCCACTGAAACGAAAAGCCGATTACAAGTACTTTTGAGACTTCGCTCGTGATATGTTGTTTATCCTGTCGATGCCGATGTGTCCGCGTTAGCGACCGAGGCTTTATTTATTTATGCCTCGTGTTTAGCCTTACTTAGCGTCAGTTGTGCCGTGCCTTAGTATACTTATTTTTAATTATTAATCTGCTTGGAACAGGATTCATGACGAATAGCGGTCAATTTTTAAATTAACTTTGCACTGAGTGTACATACATACATACTGTAGTAAAGTAGTAAAGAGTAAACTATTCTTCGATAGGTCTGTAGTACTTTTTAGGTTGGTATCCATAGTCTGTTTAGATTTAAATCTCTTTAGATGAGTTTTCCCGAAATAAAAAAAAAACTACATTCAATTAACATATTTTACTGTTTACATATTAATTTTATTTTGGTACTTACACGATGAATGTAAATATTATATCCATCGCAATAGCTAATTGCATATTATCTAGAGTTAATGGAAACAGTCTGTTTTTGCCACTTTTGTTGATAACGTTTTCTGATTCATTCAAGTAGATAAATTTATCTGAAAGCAAAAATAGACGCTAAGTGAAATCAGAGACTATGATAATGAATCGAATACTTAAGTAATTTGTTTTTCTATTCATATCATCCAAACGTCGTCTTTCCGAATCGTCCTTCAGGTATTCCTTTCTTACACAGGAGTGTAGGGGAAGAAAGTAATTCCTGAAACACACACACTTTGAAAATTTCAGGTCCCTAGGACTAGTTTTGAATGTACGTTAAATAACGAACGAATATCACTATTCAACGTACAGCTATCGCGTCGTTTTTTGATAATTCGTGCTTCGGAGGCACGTTAAGCAGTCGGTCCCGGCTTTTTCAAAGTTGTTAGGCCATGACAGAGGCCTTCGGGCGGCCTAGAAACTCTGTCACCAGAGTTGGCCACTGACTCATACGAACGAACGAACGATTTGATAAAAAGAGCCAAAAATAAAGTGTTGTAACGTGGTTGTAACAAACTTCTATAATGGGCATAAACAAGGTAGCGATACAAAATGAACACAGTATGTTTTTTTGTACTTTCTTTACCTGCCACCAGAGGCATTGAGAATACTTTCCTCTGAGCCTTCCTCTGAGCCTGTCAGACACAAACAATTCAAATAAAGTTTATAAAAATAGCGAGGCACCCAGCAGCGTCGCCGCAACCCGCCCCGCGTGCTAAATGAGCGGCTATTCAGGCAAATGTCCCTCGTCCCGGCCCCTGCCCGGCCCCGCACGGACCCGCGCCGGCGACGTAACGCGACAGTGACGGATTGAGCCGCTGCTATCTGCTACTTGCCTGCTGGAACCTTCCTTGATAGCTATACTTAGGAACCCATCAATTTAGTAATCTGATGCTTCAATACTGCTTTAACAATTCAGAGAGATATTCTTCATCATGATCAAAAGTGATGGTGAATCCCCTTCAGATTTTAAGGTCGTGGGTTCGAACCCGGTCGTGCACCAAAAGGTATGCATGGTGCAAACTCAGACAGAGAAGTATAAAAAAGAAGAAATGCGTGGAATGCTCTCAAACGGTGAAGAAAAACATTGTGTGGAATTGCTTGTTTGCAAATTAAAAGCACTCTTGTTCGATAGTAAGCTAGTTCAGATAACACATTGAATGCTGTGAGGCTTAAGAATCCTATCCATGATAGCCCGTGAAGATCGAACACGATTGTGGCTCGTGTGTTGGAGATATTTTAACGAAAATAAAAACATATTAAAGCTTCATCCCTTAAAATTTAAGTAAGTAGGACAAATATTAATAAACTCAAGACACAACTGATTAAAAAAATAATTAGTAACGCACATTTTCGTAAAATGAGCATTTTCAGTCAACTTTCGATTATGATATCTATGAAACAACAAGGTCTAACATATTTCCAAAAATGTAATTCAAACAATCATAGTTTTAAAATTTAAGTAAGTAGGTAAAAAACATCACCTTAGTTCAATATTTTTGAAAAAAAAAAGATCTAAAAACGCGTACTTTTCCCAATTTTACGCTCGTTGTTTCTTCGAAATTAGAAAGTTTATAATAAAAATATACCTACTACATTAAAGTTTTGATATTTATTTACAAAATAAAATTTAAAAAATGGTCTAAAAGTTTTAATTTATTTTTATACGATTTTTTAAAGAATCCTCCGAATCCACTTTATAGCTTGATGCAAAACGCGGCTGCTCTCACTACGCGCTAAGCGCTCGTGGAGGGAGGACGTATCGCTGTTTGTCGCGCGTGCTGTTACGTATAATCATAGGGAGCTTATACAAATTATAAAGCGATCGTGTGGTTTTGATCCGTGATAGTTAAATCTCTAAGTAAGTACCTATGATATAATAATGTAAGTAGTAAACCACACTGGTTCTAGAGAACTAGTGATACGAGTAAGTAGCTTAGAATGTTAGTAGTAGTACATAGTAGTAATACATAGGATTATTAGTAGTAAACTTTTATGACATTATTAAAATTACCTTCTTCGTGGTAGGTACATAATCTAGCACTAAGTAGTAGGTATAATTTCTACCTAGATACAGATACCTACCTACGTACCTACTAAGTAGCTAAATCGTGGGTATCAGAAACTCTAGTACCAACCTACCATGGTAATACAAGACCCAGACAGAAGAAGCAATTACGTGTCAAGTAAAAGTATTTATTTCATTTCAAGTTCCTAGTAAGTTCCTAGGTGTTTGCAGGACACGTAAACATTTTTACCACTGCAGAATTCGAACCCGCACTTCTTGCATCTCAGCTCAGTTCAGCTGCTCAGCTGAATACTTGCCAGCCACGCCACCAAGATCGTCAAAGTACCTAGGCTCTGTGACCTAGATCAGGTACTAGGTAAATTGTTTTACGTAAGCTTACAAAGGGCACGGATGTCCCTACGTATATGGGTACCTATACCATAGGTACTTACACAATCTAGCTACCTACTAAGTAGGTAGACACTAGACCTAAACTAAACTTACCAGACCTACTTTGACGATCTCGGTGACGTGGCTGGCGAGTGTCCAGTTGAGACGCATGAAGTGCGGGTTCGATTCTTGCAGTGGTTATTATGTTTGCGTGTTCTGCAAATAGATACCTAGGAATTTGAAATGAAATAAGTAGGTACCTACTTTTCTATTTGCGATACAATTGCATTTATCGATTTACTAACTAGAATCTAGTTAGGAGAGCTGGTACCAACTTTATATAAGTACAGGTAGGTGTATCTGTAGGTAGGTATGCAAAATAATGAACCTACCGTAACTATACAAGTACCGATAGGTATGATGAATAACACGTTATTCGAATGTTAGTTTTTAGACATAGGTACTGTACCTACTGGTTTCCTCACGATGTTTTTCTTCACCGTGTACACTACTTCATACAAAATATAGGAGAGGGAGAGGGACGTGGTGCAAAACAGATAGAAGAATAATGTGCGCTGGCCGATGGCGGGGCGCGCCCCCGCGCGTCTTCTATCTGGCCTGCGCCTTGATCACAAGACAGGGTCACTCACTACCACTAGAACACCAGTGCTCCGGCCAAATTCTATGTAAAAAAATGTAAACATAGAAACGACCACGGAATGACAAACTCGGGTCAAACCCGTTCTTTTTTCACTAGCTGGGGTCTGTTTCCCGTAAATCATGTAGGTAGGTATTTATTTATTATTATATACTTACTAGTAGGTACCTACCTACCTATTTAATTATTATTAGACTTACCTACCAAAGTAACAACTTATGTAAGTATCACCCTCCCTATGTACTTACCTAGGTACTAATAAAATTATTGACAGGATAGATGAAGCAGTTGTATAAGTAGATAGCCTCAATTTCTTTTGAATCTAATAGAAAACAGAATCCTTTATGGTAAAATGCGAAAGTTTGTGAGTTAGTGAGAGTGTATGTTTGTCTGCGCTTACTCCGTAACGGCTGAACGGATTTGGCTGATACTTGAAATACACATAGTTTATGTCTTGGAATAATACATAGGTTATGGTATGGTATGTTTTGTTTTATGATGGTGTATGGTATGGTAGAATGAATGAGAACACTTACTTAGTTAGTTTAAAAAAAACATAAGCACGACGGTATGGTACGGTATGATCTAGTATCATAGACGTGTAGGTAACAAAATGTCCCCATAAACCCGAAAGGGGGATATCCCGCCGAAGCACGTATAATACACGTCGTCCTCGTGTATACTTTGACGTGTGCAAAAGTTGAATAGGTACATCATAAATTCGTAATTCATTCATTACCTTACAAAAATTAATGTATCATTATTAATTAACTTGGAGTTTACACAGATAATTTATTTATTATTAATTTATGAATGAAAAATCGTCGTCGTCAAAAGTCGTTGAAAAAACATTGTTCACCAAGACCTGTGGAATAGCCTCTTTTCGAGTTTATAGGGACATTATGATACACCGTGTATGAAGTGAATACCTACTATCGAACGCCCTTTGTGAGTAAAATCTAAACGGTTTAAGAGTAGTAGAGTTCTCTGTGATAGAGCTCGTCCGGGGAAGGACTAACACCATACCTATTTCTGCCGCCAAGCAGTAATGCTCGCATTGCTGTGTTCCGGTGTGAAGGGTATGGTTTCCGGTGAAATTACTGGCACATGAGGCGTTCTTAGCCTCAAGGTGGCAACCCGCAAGTGATACCTCTCTGGTATTGCAAGCGTCCATAGGCTGCGGTAACCGCTTACCATCTTGTGGGCCGTACGCTTGGTTGCCACAACAGTTGTATAAAAAAAAACGGCTATAGATATGGAAAAATGTTGTCGTTTAGATTTTACCCTCAGCGGGCGGTTGAAAGTACTCACTCTGTAGATAGTAAAGCAATAAAAGCAAAAAAAGTATAGCATAGTAGTGCATCAAGTAGTAACATACCTATAGCATAAAATATTAATATACATAAGTACTTCTTTCAATAAAGTACAAAGCAGTTGGTATAATGGATATAAATGAAAATGTAATAATATAATGGATATAGATGAAAATAATTGTCATTTTCTTTGTGAAATTATGTAATTACGTAAATAATAACATATTTATGTTTGTAACTTTCAGATTATTCCGAAAAATTCGGTTGCGTTAAAAGAAAAAAAAGGTTTGAAAAACATATTGAAACTTTTATTTTTATTTTCAATTGATTTGTTATGTACTTTTCGATAATAGTTCGCTGTAGAAGTAGTAGCACTTTGGTGAAACCTTTGTAGTTCAATAAAGTTTATATCAACTTCACAAAAAAAATATGGATCATCATCCAAAGCCCATAAACCACAGCTGAGCTTCCCCATTCATTCTTGGTCTAGTGAGTGCCCAATGCACTTAAAAGCTGTAGTGACCTCCGATCACTTCCAAATTTTCGGAATTTCAAATATTGTACCTAACATTTCTGTAGAATTATAGGTAAAATTATAAAACGAATGTTCCTTTATAAAATGCTACTTGTATTACAGACTCTTGGCCCCTGATACTGTGAACTCTATAGCCATAGAAAATGTGCGCATATTGACAAATTAAAACGTCGATAGATTGATTATTCATGAGAACAATGATGGAATGGTTTATGAGAACGACAGTGGATTTATTCACCATAACAATATTGGATTAGTTCAGGAGAAAGATGATGAAATGATCGATGACACGGATGATTATGACACAGTTATTTCGGATGAAGTAATAATAAATTGCATAATACAAGTTGATAGTTATCTGTAATCAGTATATTAAAAACCACTAAGCAAAGGTTTTTTTCGTGTCCTCGATAATATTTTCCAACGTTTAGGTTTCTTCAAGAAACCAACATAATATTTCGTTTTAATAAATACGTTTAATAAATACTCTGTTTATATAAATAGTTTGCGACACAGATGAGGGGTTATTTGATTTTTTGTTTTAGTGTAAAATAACCTTATGAAAGTACAGTCAAACTGTTCTTGTTTATTTATTTTTGCAAGAAAAAAATTCATAATTATTATGAGGTTACCTACTTATTAGAAAAATAAAATACTCAAGATACAAAATACACAGCGTGTAAAAAAACGACTAGAGATAATTATAAAGTTGTGATCTTATTTTGTTGTACTATGTGTATGAAACTAGAAAAAAACGAAAAGGACGTAAACAAGACAACAATATTTTTTGCGTTTTTTTCCGCTAAATATTTTCAGAATCATGGTCTGATCTTTCACACCTGATTAATCACGGTAGAAGTCTTTTTACACCCTGTATAATTACATGGTGTAACCTAATGTCCCTCTATGCCCGAAAAGGGGGTATTCACAGGTCTTGCCAAAATTTGGCAAGATCTGTGGAATACTCTGACAGCTTTTGATCTGGACAGCTTTTCACTCTATACAAAGCACAAGTCCGGTCAGGTATGGAGTATTGCTGCCACCTATGGGATGGTTCAGCTCAACAGCAGCTGCCTTAGACTCGATTGAGCGAAGGGCTTTGAGACTTGTGGGTGAGCAACAAGTTGCGGAGACTAAGTTCCAAAGTCTCGAGACTAACCGCCGCAAAGTTGCGTGCCTATCTATCTTCTACAGATTGCTCTTCGGTGAATGTGCCCAGGAACTGCATGATCTTATCCCACCATCTCCTTTTCATCAAAGGAGTAGCAGACGTACGGCGCAGTACCACCCGTACCTTGTCAGCATACCACCCATTCGCACCAAGCGTTACAGCTCAACATTTATTATGCGAACTGCCAAGGTGTGGAATACTCTGCCGTTTTATGTTTTTCCTGACAATTACAATCCGGGCCTCTTCAAGGCTAGAGTGAATAGGTGTCTCATAGACCTTCGTGCTCCACCGTCAGCCACATCATCGCTTTTCACCAGGCGAGATCGTGGTCAAACGAAGGTCTATTCTCGATAAAAAAAAAAAATACCCCCAATGTTATTTCAATGACTTTTTTTTTATACAACTTAAGTGGCAACCATGCGTACGGCCCACAAGATGGTAAGCGGTTACCGCAGCCTATGGACGCTTGTGATACCAGAAGTATCACTCGCTGGTTGCCACCTTGAAGCTAAGATCGAACGCCTCATGTGCCAGTAATTTCACCGGAAACCATACCCTTCACACCGGAACACAGCAATGCGAGCATTACTGCTTGGCTTCAGAAATAGGTATGGTGGTAGTCCTTCCCCGGACGAGCTCTATCACAAAGAACTCTAATACTCTTTTATGCACTATGACTTTTGAAATTTCAAAGTTTTTCATTCATGAAATGCGTACTGTATGCGTAGGTAAATGAAATGAATACTTACTTACTAATTGGACTAATATATACTATACGATATACTAATTCAACTTTTGCACCGTCAAAGTGTTCACGTGCATGGGTGGAATACCCCCCTTTCGGGATTATAGGTACATTATGTTACACGTTTTAAATAATTAGATATCATACATCATCATACCAGATTAATTAAATTATTACTAGCATCCGTTCGCGTACCTACCTGGTTTATGTGTTATTCCAAATCATAAATTATGGCATGTGTATTGTAAAACATTAGTAGGTACTTAGATAATAATCAGTACGATTTTGTTTTTATCAAGCGCATCATAAAATAGGTAGGTAGGTAATGAAAAACACTAACTCAAATATTTCATGACCATGACTAAAACTGCACTCTCTCAAGAATTGGACTACCAGCGATTCCAAGCTCTATCACAGTTCCCCGAAAGTTTATATTGCTCCGCTCGCATAGTACGGCGGCTATAGCACTCGCGCTTTTCAACCGCACTTATTTACTATGCTGCCGCCCTGGCAGGCAGTTGTATACGCTTCAAACTATTTTATCTCGTCTCGTCTCGTCGAGATAAATAGTTTTAGGTCACTACCTAGGTACTTACTGTTAGTGTGATTTCAAATTAGCCGCAAAGTGCCGCGCGGGCACTTTCATCAAGTCACCATTATTTGTACCTCTAACCACAGAACAGGTATTAGTACTCTCCAACCCCAGCCCTGCCTGTATGGTAGCCGCGCGCTACACGCGCTAATACAATCAAAAGTAGGTAGGTATCATGTGCTTGTAATTTCACCGGAAACCATACCCATCGAACTAGAGCATCGAACTAGAGCACAGACGCGAGCATTACTGCTTGGCAGCATAAATATGTACTACAGGGTATTACCTACCTACCTACCTACCATGTAATGGTTCCTGTTTGAGAACAAAACTGAGAGTAGGTAGGTATAACGTTGAAAAGAGCGTGTGGTCCCCAGTCATAATAATAGGTAAGTAGGTACCTAACCTAGCTAGAGTAGGTACCTAGGTTTTAATAAAAAAAAGTAAGTAGGTAGGTACTTACATATATATTTAATATGTATACCTACCTACCTATTTTTATTCACGTCATTATCTGTTCAACAAGTAGAGTTAGGTAGGAACATAAGAGTATGCAGTAGACACCTATTTTTAAACATAATCACCCAGTCGACATGACAAAGGATCAAATGTATTTGTCCTTTACTTAGTTGTGTAAGTTACTAACGCACACAACGGTGAGCCGCGCACACGTAGAGCCTCGCGTCGCGCGCCCGTAAATACCTAAACTTGACAGCGCTGGATCTTGGAACGGACTCTTAAAGATATTACTATTGTATCTTTGATTTCCGATAAGTTTAAACTGACAGTTTTTAACAAGATCGGAAGAAGTGGCTCTACCACGTGTCAGGCTGTGACAGTGAACGATGGTGTGGAGCGTTATCAGGAGACACTACTTGTACCTGATTGATGTCTTGCTTGCACCACGTTTCAAATTATCATGATAATAATAAAAAATTGGTAGGATCATTGACTTTAACCTTCATAATTTTGTGATCTTTGAAATGCAATCAAAAAATTTCAAGGCAGGATTAGAACCCGCGCTTTTCACCTTGGGTTGGCAAATGCTATAACTGATGAGCCACAGAATACCAGTTTCCTTGAAAATTTAGGTAAGTAGGTAAGCAACGACATTGAGATTTGCACAGAAATGGAGATTTGTTTATTTCCTCTAAGTAAAAAGGTATTTAGAGCCGATGTTCCGGTTCGCTGAATGACTCGCAATCACAACTTGAAAGCTGAACCCGTAGGGTTCTCTATGTAGGTTACATTACAAGTAAGTTTATTTATAGTAAGTAACGTGGTACAGCTACGTTCGACAAGGTCATTGTTTGTATGTGACCGCCAGAAGCTTTTCTATCTGAGGGCTTGTGTTTTGGACGGTACGTTGTTGGTCCCAGCTAGAACAGTTAGGTCACGGGGTCACGGGTTATAAACTTCGTCACCAGAGTTGGATACTGACTTCATACGAACTTAGTATAGACATTATCTAAGGACTCGTTTATTACAAAGTCGCTATTTAATGAGCTGTTTTCCTCAATCAGGGGCTCAGGCTCAGAGGGTCTACTCTTGCGGTCGAAAGCGATGTATCGTGACAGTTTCCGTGGTTCAGCTTATGTCCGTAAATGCTCTGAACTTCGTTGTGACCAATATAAGTTGGACTACGATATTTGCCACGTTTATCGTTGGTCGCTATCGAGAGTAGAGCCTCAGGGCACCGCGTGCGCTCTCGTGCCCGATGGAGCGTACAGTCAGCCTCGCATGCTCGCTCGCTACTCGCTACTCTGCGGCTGCTCAACTAATGCGCCATAAAAACTCTTTTAAACCTTAGGGTCGCGCTCCACAAGGGGTCTAATAGGCACTTCTTTTAACGAAATTATCCATTCAATTGGAAGGTACGTGTTTAAATTTAAATTGCTCCAGGGAACATGCTATTAGGCCCTGTAATTACAAAGAGTCTCCTCCCTTGTTGTACTAACTTAGGGAGTGGAAAAGTGCCTGTCATTCTACTTTCTTGGAACTCGCGTTCGTGGTACGATTCTCAAAGTTCTAAAAGGTCGAATTTTACATCTATTTTAAATGCAGAATTATAACAAAATTTGCATTTTATTGACATGTCACATTGAAAATCCAGCCATAAAAATAAATTCATGCAAAACCAAAGCTTTATACACTATTCCAAGAGCATAGAGTCGAAAATAGTGAGAACACGACGCGAATGAGCTCTCTTTGTGACTGGACCCAATTTAAATGTAATTCGTAGCTTTGCATATCGTCCGCCTCGCTTCACAGTGTGCACTGAGCCTTACTGAAAACACGACATCCCGCATGTGCGTGCCGTAATATACTTAGATAAAGTTGGAACCTGTGGTTACTGGCATTGTTGCAAACGAGCGTATTGTCCGACACCTATTTTCAACTCTATACCACTAGAGTACGATTTAAATTGCTGCAGCATAATATTTTACAAGTTAAAGCTGTACTTATAAAAGAATGCACTTTATTTCGAACGCGGTAAGACTTATAATGAAGGGGTTTTTCTGAGTGCATTAGATGCGTTTCTAGATAGGATTTAAGAGTCCGTTCCAAGATCCAGCGCTGTCAAGTTTAGGTATTTACGGGCGCGCGACGCGAGGCTCTACGTATGCGCGGCTCACCGTTGTGTGCGTTAGTAACTTACACAACTAAGTAAAGGACAAATACATTTGATCCTTTGTCATGTCGACTGGGTGATTATGTTTAAAAATAGGTGTCTACTGCATACTCTTATGTTCCTACCTAACTCTACTTGTTGAACAGATAATGACGTGAATAAAAATAGGTAGGTAGGTATACATATTAAATATATATGTAAGTACCTACCTACTTACTTTTTTTTATTAAAACCTAGGTACCTACTCTAGCTAGGTTAGGTACCTACTTACCTATTATTATGACTGGGGACCACACGCTCTTTTCAACGTTATACCTACCTACTCTCAGTTTTGTCCTCAAACAGGAACCATTACATAGTAGGTAGGTAGGTAGGTAATACCCTGTAGTACCTATTTCTGCTGCCAAGCAGTAATGCTCGCGTCTGTGCTCTAGTTCGATGCTTTAGTTCGATGGGTATGGTTTCCGGTGAAATTACAAGCACATGATACCTACCTACTTTTGATTGTATTAGCGCGTGTAGCGCGGCTACCATACAGGCAGGGCTGGGGTTGGAGAGTACTAATACCTGTTCTGTGGTTAGAGGTACAAATAAGGGTGAATTGATGAAAGTGCCCGCGCGGCACTTTGCGGCTAATTTGAAATCACACTAACAGTAAGTACCTAGGTAGTTACCTAAAACTATTTATCTCGACGAGACGAGACAAGATAAAATAGTTTGAAGCGTATACAACTGCCTGCCAGGGCGGCAGCATAGTGCATAAGTGCGGTTGAAAAGCGCGAGTGCTATAGCCGCCGTACTATGCGAACGGAGCAATATAAACTTTCGGGGAACTGTGATAGAGCTTGGAATCGCTGGTAGTCCAATTCTTGAGAGAGTGCAGTTTTAGTCATGGTCATGAAATATTTGAGTTAGTGTTTTTCATTACCTACCTACCTATTTTATGATGCGCTTGATAAAAACAAAATCGTACTGATTATTATCTAAGTACCTACTAATGTTTTACAATACACATGCCATAATTTATGATTTGGAAGAACACATAAACCAGGTAGGTACGCGAACGGATGCTAGTAATATTTTTTTTTTTTTTTTTTTATACAACTGAAGTGGCAACCAAGCGTACGGCCCACAAGATGGTAAGCGGTTACCGCAGCCTATGGACGCTTGCAATACCAGAGGTATCACTCGCGGGTTGCCACCTTGAGGCATAGATCGAAAGCTTCATGTGCCAGTAATTTCACCGGAAACCATACCCTTCACACCGGAACACAGCAATGCGAGCATTACTGCTTTGCGGCAGAAATAGGTATGGTGGTAGTCCTTCCCCGGACGAGCTCTATCACAGAGAACTCTACTACTCTTAATTAATTTAATTAATCTGGTATGATGATGTATGATATCTAATTATTTAAAACGTGTAACATAATGTACCTATAATCCCGAAAAGGGGGTATTCCACCCATGCACGTGAACACTTTGACGGTGCAAAAGTTGAATTAGTATATCGTATTTAAAAAGTCCAATTAGTAAGTAAGTATTCATTTCATTTACCTACGCATACAGTACGCATTTCATGAATGAAAAACTTTAAAATTTCAAAAGTCATAGTGCATAAAAGAGTATTAGAGTTCTTTGTGATAGAGCTCGTCCGGGGAAGGACTACCACCGTACCTATTTCTGAAGCCAAGCAGTAATGCTCCCATTGCTGTGTTCCGGTGTGAAGGGTATGGTTTCCGGTGAAATTACTGGCACATGAGGCGTTCGATCTTAGCTTCAAGGTGGCAACCCGCGAGTGATACTTCTGGTATCACAAGCGTCCATAGGCTGCGGTAACCGCTTACCATCTTGTGGGCCGTACGCATGGTTGCCACTTAAGTTGTATAAAAAAAAAGTAATTGAAATAACATTGGGGGTATTTTTTTTTATTTTTATCGAGAATAGACCTTCGTTTGACCACGATCTCGCCTGGTGGAAAGCGATGATGTGGCCGACGGTGGAGCACGAAGGTCTATGAGACACCTATTCACTCTAGCCTTGAATAGGCCCGGATTGTAATTGTCAGGAAAAACAGAAAACGGCAGAGTATTCCACACCTTGGCAGTTCGCATAATAAATGTTGAGCTGTAACGCTAGGTGCGAATGGGTGGTATGCTGACAAGGTACGGGTGGTACTGCGCCGTACGTCTGCTACTCCTTTGATGAAAAGGAGATGGTGGGATAAGATCATGCAGTTCCTGGGCACATTCACCGAAATGCAATCTGTAGAAGATAGATAGGCACGCAACTTTGCGGCGGTGCTCGAGACTCTGGAACTTAGTCTCCGCAACTTGTTGCTCACCCACAAGTCTCAAAGCCCTTCGCTCAATCGAGTCTAAGGCAGCTGGTGTTGAGCTGAACCATCCCATAGGTGGCAGCAATACTCCATACCTGACCGGACTTGTGCTTTGTATAGAGTGAAAAGCTGTCCAGATCAAAAGCTGTCAGAGTATTCCACAGATCTTGCCAAATTTTGGCAAGACCTGTGAATACCCCCTTTTCGGGCATAGAGAGACATTAGGTTACACCATGTACTTATACAGGGTGTAAAAAGACTTCTACCGTGATTAATCAGGTGTGAAAGATCAGACCATGATTCTGAAAATATTTAGCGGAAAAAAACGCAAAAAATAATGTTGTCTTGTTTACGTCCTTTTAGTTTTTTTCTAGTTTCATACACATAGTAGAACAAAATAAGATCACAACTTTATAATTATCTCTAGTCGTTTTTTTACACGCTGTGTATTTTGTATCTTGAGTATTTTCTTTTTCTAATAAGTAGGTAACCTCATAATAATTATGAATTTTTTTCTTGCAAAAATAAATAAACAAGAACAGTTTGACTGTACTTTCATAAGGTTATTTTACACTAAAACAAAAAATCAAATAACCCCTCATCTGTGTCGCAGACTATTTATATAAACAGAGTATTTATTAAACGTATTTATTAAAACGCAATATTATGTTGGTTTCTTGAAGAAACCTAAACGTTGGAAAATATTATCGAGGACACGAAAAAAACCTTTGCTTAGTGGATTTTAATATACTGATTACAGATAACTATCAACTTGTATTATGCAATTTATTATTACTTCATCTGAAATAACTGTGTCATAATCATCCGTGTCATCGATCATTTCATCATCTTTCTCCTGAACTAATCCAATATTGTTATGGTGAATAAATCCACTGTCGTTCTCAAAAACCATTCCATCATTGTTCTCATGAATAATCAATCTATCGACGTTTTCATTTGTCAATATGCTCACATTTTCTGTGGCTATAGAGTTCACAGTATCAGGGGCCAAGAGTCTGTAATACAAGTAGCATTTTATAAAGGAACATTCGTTTTATAATTTTACCTATAATTCTACAGAAATGTTAGGTACAATATCTGAAATTCCGAAAATTTGGAAGTGATCGTAGGTCACTACAGCTTTTAAGTGCATTGGGCACTCACTAGACCAAGAATGAATGGGGAAGCTCAGCTGTGGTTTATGGGCTTTGGATGATGATCCATATTTTTTTTGTGAAGTTGATATAAACTTTATTGAACTACAAAGGTTTCACCAAAGTGCTACTACTTCTACAGCGAACTATTATCGAAAAGTACATAACAAATAAATTGAAAATAAAAAAAAAAGTTTCAATATGTTTTTCAAACCTTTTTTTTCTTTTAACGCAACCGAATTTTTCGGAATAATCTGAAAGTTACAAACATAAATATGTTATTATTTACGTAATTACATAATTTCACAAAGAAAATGACAATTATTTTCATCTATATCCATTATATTATTACATTTTCATTTATATCCATTATACCAACTGCTTTGTACTTTATTGAAAGAAGTACTTATGTATATTAATATTTTATGCTATAGGTATGTTACTACTTGATGCACTACTATGCTATACTTTTTTTGCTTTTATTGCTTTACTATCTACAGAGTGAATACTTTCAACCGCCCGCTGAGGGTAAAATCTAAACGACAACATTTTTCCATATCTATAGCCGTTTTTTTTTTTTTATACAACTGTTGTGGCAACCAAGCGTACGGCCCACAAGATGGTAAGCGGTTACCGCAGCCTATGGACGCTTGCAATACCAGAGAGGTATCACTTGCGGGTTGCCACCTTGAGGCTAAGAACGCCTCATGTGCCAGTAATTTCACCGAAAACCATACCCTTCACACCGGAACACAGCAATGCGAGCATTACTGCTTGGCGGCAGAAATAGGTATGGTGGTAGTCCTTCCCCGGACGAGCTCTATCACAGAGAACTCTACTACTCTTAAACCGTTTAGATTTTACTCACAAAGGGCGTTCGAGAGTAGGTATTCACTTCATACACGGTGTATCATAATGTCACTATAAACTCGAAAAGAGGCTATTCCACAGGTCTTGGTGAACAATGTTTTTTCAACGACTTTTGACGACGTCGATTTTTCATTCATAAATTAATAATAAATAAATTATCTGTGTAAACTCCAAGTTAATTAATAATGTTACATTAATTTTTGTAAGGTAATGAATGAATTACGAATTTATGATGTACCTATTCAACTTTTGCACACGTCAAAGTATACACGAGGACGACGTGTATTATACGTGCTTCGGCGGGATATCCCCCTTTCGGGTTTATGGGGACATTTTGTTACCTACACGTCTATGATACTAGATCATACCGTACCATACCGTCGTGCTTATGTTTTTTTTAAACTAACTAAGTAAGTGTTCTCATTTATTCTACCATACCATACACCATCATAAAACAAAACATACCATACCATAACCTATGTATTATTCCAATACATAAACTATGTGTATTTCAAGTATCAGCCAAATCCGTTCAGCCGTTACGGAGTAAGCGCAGACAAACATACACTCTCACTAACTCACAAACTTTCGCATTTTACCATAAAGGATTCTGTTTTCTATTAGATTCAAAAGAAATTGAGGCTATCTACTTATACAACTGCTTCATCTATCCTGTCAATAATTTTATTAGTACCTAGGTAAGTACATAGGGAGGGTGATACTTACATAAGTAGTTACTTTGGTAGGTAAGTCTAATAATAATTAAATAGGTAGGTAGGTACCTACTAGTAAGTATATAATAATAAATAAATACCTACCTACATGATTTACGGGAAAGAGACCCCAGCTAGTGAAAAAAAAACGGGTTTGACCCGAGTTTGTCATTCCGTGGTCGTTTCTATGTTTACATTTTTTTACATAGAATTTGGCCGGAGCACTGGTGTTCTAGTGGTAGTGAGTGACCCTGTCTTGTGATCAAGGCGCAGGCCAGATAGAAGACGCGCGGGCGCGCGGGGGCGCGCCCCGCCATCGGCCAGCGCACATTATTCTTCTATCTGTTTTGCACCACGTCCCTCTCCCTCTCCTATATTTTGTATGAAGTGGTGCGGCGCGCCCGCCCGATGCGCGCCGGTCGCTTTTTTCTGGCTTGCGCCACAGAGTTGCGCTGCGCTTCGAACCGACCGACGACCATAAGGTCGTGGGTTTGAAGACGGTTGGTCGCACACCAATGGATTTTTTTATTCGTAATAATAATGTGCGCAATGCCATCAGGTCAAAGAGACGATTCAAAGTTTTGATTTTATCAAGAGTTAGCGAGCTCGGTAATTGCAAATAATAACATACCATAACCTGTGACAATAGAGTCCAAATTTGAAAGACAACCTAAGTCCAGCGGTGCTGGAATGACATTGAATTTAATTGTCTATCTTTACCTACTTACCATAAAAAGATAAAAACCATATATAGATAAAAACTTAGAATCGCTTCTCAATGATCTATCTCACACGGTGAAGAAAAACATCGTGAGGAAACCAGTAGGTACAGTACCTATGTCTAAAAACTAACATTCGAATAACGTGTTATTCATCATACCTATCGGTACTTGTATAGTTACGGTAGGTTCATTATTTTGCATACCTACCTACAGATACACCTACCTGTACTTATATAAAGTTGGTACCAGCTCTCCTAACTAGATTCTAGTTAGTAAATCGATAAATGCAATTGTATCGCAAATGGAAAAGTAGGTACCTACTTATTTCATTTCAAATTCCTAGGTATCTATTTGCAGAACACGCAAACATAATAACCACTGCAAGAATCGAACCCGCACTTCATGCGTCTCAACTGGACACTCGCCAGCCACGTCACCGAGATCGTCAAAGTAGGTCTGGTAAGTTTAGTTTAGGTCTAGTGTCTACCTACTTAGTAGGTAGCTAGATTGTGTAAGTACCTATGGTATAGGTACCCATATACGTAGGGACATCCGTGCCCTTTGTAAGCTTACGTAAAACAATTTACCTAGTACCTGATCTAGGTCACAGAGCCTAGGTACTTTGACGATCTTGGTGGCGTGGCTGGCAAGTATTCAGCTGAGCAGCTGAACTGAGCTGAGATGCAAGAAGTGCGGGTTCAAATTCTGCAGTGGTAAAAATGTTTACGTGTCCTGCAAACACCTAGGAACTTACTAGGAACTTGAAATGAAATAAATACTTTTACTTGACACGTAATTGCTTCTTCTGTCTGGGTCTTGTATTACCATGGTAGGTTGGTACTAGAGTTTCTGATACCCACGATTTAGCTACTAAGTAGGTACGTAGGTAGGTATCTGTATCTAGGTAGAAATTTTACCTACTACTTAGTGCTAGATTATGTACCTACCACGAAGAAGGTAATTTTAATAATGTCATAAAAGTTTACTACTAATAATACTATGTATTACTACTATGTACTACTACTAACATTCTAAGCTACTTACTCGTATCACTAGTTCTCTAGAACCAGTGTGGTTTACTACTTACATTATTATATCATAGGTACTTACTTAGAGATTTAACTATCACGGATCAAAACCACACGATCGCTTTATAATTTGTATAAGCTCCCTATGATTATACGTAACAGCTCGCGCGACAAACAGCGATACGTCCTCCCTCCACGAGCGCTTAGCGCGTAGTGAGAGCAGCCGCGTTTTGCATCAAGCTATAAAGTGGATTCGGAGGATTCTTTAAAAAATCGTATAAAAATAAATTGAAACTTTTAGACCATTTTTTAAATTTTATTTTGTAAATAAATATCAAAACTTTAATGTAGTAGGTATATTTTTATTATAAACTTTCTAATTTCGAAGAAACAACGAGCGTAAAATTGGGAAAAGTACGCGTTTTTAGACCATTTTTTTCTCAAAAATATTGAACTAAGGTGATGTTTTTTACCTACTTACTTAAATTTTAAAACTATGATTATTTGAATTACATTTTTGGAAATATGTTAGACCTTGTTGTTTCATAGATATCATGATCGAAAGTTGACTGAAAATGCTCATTTTACGAAAATGTGCGTTACTAATTATTTTTTTAATCAGTTGTGTCTTGAGTTTATTAATATTTGTCCTACTTACTTAAATTTTAAGGGATGAAGCTTTAATATGTTTTTATTTTCGTTAAAATATCTCCAACACACGAGCCACAATCGTGTTCGATCTTCACGGGCTATCATGGATAGGATTCTTAACAAGTTTTTTACCCGCAAGTGATGGCGTTTCATGGAGGTGGTGTTATCTCTGCCACCTGTCACTGATCTAGGTCTCGACTCGAGCGGCATGTGGGACCCTCAGTGGGACCACTCTGACTTTCCTACCTACTTGTATTCTCTTCTCGAAGCCTACTAACTGATTGTTGAAATCAGTGCATGATAATAAGTTTTATAATTCAATTGTAGGTTTAGTATACCATAGGGTCAATCTATGCGCATAGTAAATAAACGGGCTCTATTGGGTCAAAGACAAGGTATAGTTCTCACAACGGATCTCGGCCGTCGTGAAATTAGCTGTTTCGATGCGCAATGGAACTTTTTCAAACTAAATTGTCTTTGCGCATCACAAACAGCTAACTTCACGGAAGCCTAGATCCTCTGTGCGAACTATACTAATCTATCAGGCGGACCGCTGAATGGTGTGTGTCGGGTTCCTTCCTACCGATGTTTTCTTTCACTGTTTGAGAGCACGGTTTTTTTTTGTTCGCAAAACATAAAAAAAACATAACGAGTTACATTAAATGTTAAGTATTCCCATTTGTCACCTAGTATTGTCCCCTTCGGGTGACAGATCGAACAAAAAAGTGCGATCTGTCACTCTTTTTGCAATGAGTTGACAGATCGCACTTTCGGTAGTACTAATATCTATTCTGTGTAATATCTATTCTGTGTAATATCTATTCTGTGTAATATCTATTCTGTGCTTTCGGCTTGGCACTGGCACATAAATGGTGTTGTATCGTTTGTGTTTAGACAAATCATTCTGGTTTTCAAAATTTTGACTGACTAACAATATCACCGGTTATATTTGTTTTTTTTTTGTTCCACTCTCCATTTCGGTTTTATGAAACTAGCACGACTGAGACACTGGCAGAATTGTGATAAATAAACCACAGACGCCATATAAACAAAGGAGTAAAATGAAGTGGCACATAAATGAATTAGATATTATTAAACCTTAACTTATGAAAAAAACATTAACGTAAGAAAAGGCGGTATGGTCTCAGGACTCTAGCCTGCCCATTGGGCAAAAAAAAAAAAAAGAATTGGTATTTACTAAGTACTTTGGACGACATGATTGTTTCAAACCCACGAAAAGCTCACCACTAACCCGTGCTTAGCTTCTTTCTACAATCTACTAAGATATTATTGTATGCTATGTTCTAACTTCTAAACAGGCACTTACCAAGAAATTTTATTCAATGCTCTTACCAAACTTATCTCAAGTAAGTAGTTTTATTTATGCTTTCAACTTATCTCAGTGCACGTGGGCAAAGCCGAGTGTAACTACCTACTCTTACTTACGTAGGAGGTACTCACCGATGATAAATCAATGGATTCGACGATCAGATTGTTTAAGCCTCGACGAACTAACAGAGGATTATAAATTACTTAAAATGCGTATTATTGTTGAGATTTATGGTTTTCAATTAAAATTAACATGGTAATCTTTATGGCGATGCTAACTAGCGTTCGGCCTCTGGGGGAATGAGTGAAACAATGGTCAATCCGAAAACATGAATAGGCAAAAACTGGGACAGCGTTTTGAGATAAGACAAGAAGAGTCATCAACTCGACAGATAAAATTAAGCCCAAGTTGATCACATCCAAGTGTTGACTTTATAAAATAATCGCTAACTTTGATCTCCCAACGTGCAACATTGTTACTCGAGAAAAAATTCCATCGAGTCACACTGTGTCCGAATTTGGTGTGAGTCGATGGAACCTATTGAATATATTTACAAAACCCGTGTCATAGACCTTGGTCCAACAAAGGTAGTGACTCCAACGTACAGTTTGCATGTAAATGCTTACGGAATTGGTTTAAAACGCCAGTAAAATGCAATCTAGTATCACTGTTTCAAGTTTTACGACGCGACGCCAATTTGCTGTGATGCATAATACTCGTAAAACAGTATTTTATGAATTTATGAATTAACGGCGCATCACCGAAGCTAAAGCGATCCGAGTCCCCGCCTCGTTTCGTTACGGAACTATTATATTATCGAGAAGCATCGCGTTCGTAAATTGTGAAGAAACAAAAGGCGGTGCTCTTTAGAAATGAAACTGTATAGAGGTTCTGTAAAGGCCCTTCCGGCGGCCATTATAGTGCAGTGAAATGAAAAGTCACGGGTTCGATTACTCTATAATTTGCAAGCGGTTTCGTCCATTGAAATTGGGTTTCAATGCTTTGAAACTTCAATAGATTGAGCATTATTAATGCTAGATAAGAGACAATTTAAAAATACTTTCCCGACTCTCTCTACCGTCCACAATCCACATGCATGGGGGTACATAGAGATACCTAATCAAATCACCATTTTATTTTCAAATTTCATTCAACATCAACACTCATTCATGGTTAGCCCAAAGTTCTCACTGCTGAAACACTGGCCTACTCTTAAGCGAGAGTGATTGAGTTATCATAATTCACCACGCTAACACCCAATGATAGTGGATGTCTACGAATTTTTAGTGCTAAAAATAAAAAAATGCCGGTTTCCTCATGATATTTCCCTTTACAGCGTAATGCCAGTCCTTTCAAGCACTGGCGTTTTTAATTAAAAATTTCATTCGATTTTTTAATTAAAAAATCGATTGCTCCACGTCTTTAAATCCGAGACCTTTGAATCGGAAGGATCAATGAACTGACCGAACAAAGGGATCACTAATACTAGACCACATTGCTATAATTCATTTCAATTTCAACACTAACTTTACCAAATAGTACTCAATTCTCACACTCACAAAATCTCCCAACCGAAGCCCGTCACAGTGAAAAGCTGAATAACCTATTTGCTCATTCTGTTGACGTGTAGATAGCAACAACCCTGGGCCCTCCCCTCACGCCGCGTGTATGGCCGGCGCGGACAATGCAGTTAGCACAGGAGGTCCCTTTCAATAGCTATTCTATTGAAAGCTCCTCGCGTCGTGTGGAGTGTAGATTGAACACGAGTTCAATGACGTCACGGCCTATGTGGGCCAAGAGGGTGACGTGACTGTACCGTGCTATAAAACATTCTCTCTTCTGGATGATTCAAGATTCATTTCACTATTCTTGTTGCCGGTCATACTTTTAAACCAATAAAAATTAGAATTTATTTATTTTCAGAACAATTTATTAATTGCCGTGGCAATGCAGCCAGCAGGTTGGGAACGCTTCCGTCTGGTAGTGATTTGGATCATTTGAGATCTATAGATCGTTCGTAACTGTCTTTAGATGGCTCAACTGTTTCACATGTATTTTGTATATTTTGTAATGTAATGTAATTATGTACTTACATATTTTATTTTGTTAAGAAGTTTTTGTATTTATTAATTTTTTATAGTTCCATAACGCAACACGAAAAAACGGGACCTTAAAGATAAAATTCACTTTGTGAATGTGATCCGGTCAGTACCTTTAAATAATAAATAAATAAAATAAAATAAAAAACATTTATTTCGGACACAGGTTCCATAGTAGGGTTACACATTTACACATTAGGCACACACATAACAATAATCAGAACTAAAAAAAAAAAAATTTACTTTGGCTTTATCTGAGTCCTAAATAATCAATCGCATTCGCCTATCCATCTGTAATTATGTAAGATTGAGTACTAATTATTCGAAGAAGGTGTCCAGTCTCTGTACCGTCCCGGTCAGCCACTCCCGTCTCAAAGCTCTTAGAAGAGTGGTCAAGTGTTTCGCTTTACGCCCACTGCTTAGAAGAAGGCGTTTTTAGCTGTGTTAAGTTTTTATCCAACTTAGAAGCACCGTCATCCATCACAGCTGGAGGTCAAAATGTTTAAAAAGTTTCAGAACTCTAGTAGTCTGGTAGAGAATTCTAGTATCTACTTATACGGAAAATAAACACTTCAAATAGTGTGATACTTATAAGTACATTGGATTTTTTATGAAAGTGGTAAAAGTTGTGGTAAAAAGTGCCGGCAAGTGGTATAAAATAAATAAGTTGGAGAAAAGAGTGCCGACATTTTACAAGATTGTAAAAGGACAAGCAATTTATACGTAAAATTACTGTACCTACCTACAATTTAAATAAAAACGTTCCGTTATTGGTTCATTAACTCAACGCAAGACAACGAGACGGTCCTAAAAACCCGAAATTTTTAGGATGGTAAAAAAAAAAAACATTGTATATAAGCATGGGTAATTTCTGAATTCAGGAAGAAGTTTGTACCAGTAATCTTAGTTTCTGATCCGCAGCACAGGGAACCCCAGTGTGGAGTCAGGGCTATGTATGTGAATGTTGATGTGAATTTAAAATTCAATGCGGACCAAGTAGAACATTCCGCTAGCTTATACATATGAGTACTCTATACAATGGTTTATAATCACTCCAGCAACGCTCTCAGGTGTAGTCTCAGCTGAGACTATTAAAGTACACCTTTCTTTATTAAGCACGGTATTGTGGGCCTGAAGCCGACTCCGGCTGAATAGACCCCTAATTGTCGTAGTAATTATAGTTTTGTTCTTATCGCGGGATCTCTCCGAATTGGACAGTTGCTGCTGGTAATAATGAGCGGTACTTTGCTGCTTTTATTGTAACTTTTGTTTTGGTTAGCTGATTGTCCTATTGTTATCTGCTTCCCCAGTTCTATGCAGAGTTACTGCTACTGCTCTACTAAGGCTGTTTCCAACGACTATTGGTCTTGTGCTTGGAACCCACTCAAACTTTGTCTATTCAATATTTATATTTTGGTTTTAGCGTATTTTTTATCAATTTTCATAGCCTCTTGTCTAGTTAAATAATTTATGTTTTCTGACCAACAGACATTGAAACTGTTTAAGAAACTCAGACGTGCCCAGAGCAAAACCAACAAATTCCAATAGTTTCTGTCTATTCGAATGTTTTGGTGTGTGGGTACTGTCTTGGGCAAACCACCACATGACGTGAGTGTTATTTGGCGTGTTCTCCCCGATGGTGCCCTGTCCCCCCAAATTATGCTGTATCCCAGAATAAATATTGTCACAATAGAGATTTGATGGTTTTGACGTCAACGTCTGAACGACACGAATAATAAGCAAACAGACCCCCCCTGAGACGGCTGATTCTCGCTTCACGAGACCAACAGCAACGCCTCTCCACCACTTCACTTTCCTCCATCTCTTTTACATTCCTACATAATACACTGCTGCGTTGGCTCTACCTTTCGTCTTTCAGCTCGAATTAAACCGTCAGTGTACTTCACTGCAACTCAGAATTGTGACCATAAAATACTCAGCTACAGACAGGATTGAAGTCCCTAACAACTCGAACACGAATTCGAGTTAACGTTCGAACTTACTTTATTTTACCTCTTTGTTATGCGAACTTCGACTTTGAAGGTATTGCGGTAAGGTTGTTATCGAATGCTTGATAATTTAGTCGGTCTATTTACCTGTGATGTTTGCACAAGGCGTAGTGTAAAACGTTTGGGAAGTAAACAGAGGAATTCTACCAGAACTAAGAACAATGGGCACTTGACGCCGCGGTCGCGGGTTCGATGCCGACCGCGACGAACGCTAATGCAATGTGTGGTCCGACCGTCCGAGGATTGTTTAAACAAACCATTTATAATTAGCAGTAGGTAGGTACCTGGTGTGAGGGAAGGTAGGTATTTGCAACTGCTCCATAATGTATTTGGTTTCAGATAGAGAGCGCTGTAATCACAACGATGGAAAGTTATCTAAATTATAATTTAAATCTCCATTTAATAAATAACGTGAATTTAACTTGACATCAATAATCACGGACAAAATTCGCGAACAAAGACGATAATTAAAGTTGCCGTTAAATAAATACGAGTATTTACCCGAAGTTTCGAACATTGCTTAATCGCTTTCCACTGACTTGTTCGCAAACCGATATCGAAACTCCCAGATCATTTACAATCAGTGTTTAACGATATGGCGAATATCACCAATTAGTAAAATGTTAAATATCTTATTTATTGATGGTGTCGATGCCATTAAAGCTTTCTCTACATACGTTGATTACAAACTAGCGGTCCACTCGGCTTCGCTTGGGTCCTTCGTACGTCGTATAAACCTGTGGTATAAATCTTCCTCTCGAATCACTATCTATGGATGAAAACCTCATTAAAATTCGTTGCGTAAGATCTAAGCGTACAGCAAACGCAAACTGACTTAGTTTTTTTTTTTTTTTTATAGTACTAAAGTGGTAACCAAGCGTACGGCCCACTTGATGGTCAGCGGTTACCGTAGCCTATGTACGCATGCAACATCATAGATATCACTTGCGTGTTAATTACCACCCTGAGACGTTAGATGGTAAGTCTCATGTGCCTGTAATTTCACCGGACTGTAGTTCTACACTATGTACACGGAAAAAAAAAAAAATATATATTTACTTAACCCAAAAATACCGATATTCTCAAAAATATTCTTTAGATGTGAGACAATATTGTCTGAAATTAAAACATTATTATAAATCAAAGAAACTGTGAATTCTTAATGTAAGAATAATTTATTCTCATAATATTTACTAAGATTAAGACATAAATGCTTGATTCAATACTTTAAGGTCTTAGTTCAAGAAATGGCCGAAGTATTCATCCAAGAAACGTATTAGTTTCTTAGGGAGAATATATTTTTTTCTTTTAAAATTTTTTTTTTCTTGATATAAATTGAATACCTTTTCATTGATCGGAGACAATATTATTCTTATTAATAAAGTTATTTATAAGGATATACTTACTTTAAGAATAATATTCTTGAAGTAAACTATGATCCAAACAATTATTCAATGAAGTAAATTTTTTTGCGTTGAAGAATACACATATACTCACTTTAAGAATAACATTCTTGAAATGTGTATATGTGTATACTTTTTAAGAATAATACTATTTTACACTATGAATTTATGATTTTTTACATAAATTGGATAACTATTTATTAGTCGAAAACAATATTTATCTTACTGATACAGCAATTGATGAGAAAATACTTGCTTTAAGAATAATATTGTAAAAAGTGGGTGAGAATAACTCGTAGATTAGTCGAAGACAATATTATTCTTATTAATATAATAAAAACTGATAAGGAAATTCTTACTCTAAGAATAATATTCTTACAGTGGATTATGATGCATTTTATTCTTTTATCAAGCATATGTTTCTTCGTTAAATAATGTACAGATACTCACCTTAAGCATATCATTCTTGAAATAAAAGTATGGGTATACTCTCCTTAAAAATATATATCTTTCCACTAAGAGTTTTGGATTTTTGACATACATTGTATAACTTATTTATTGATCGAAGACAATATTATTCTTATTAATATAATAAAAACTGATAAGGAAATTCTTACTCTAAGAATAATATTCTTACAGTGGCTTATGATGCATTTTATTCTTCTATCAAGCATATGTTTCTTCGTTAAAGAATTTTCAGATACTCACCTTAAGCATGTCATTCTTGAAATAAAAGTATGGGTATACTCTCCTTAAAAATATATATCTTTCCACTAAGAGTTTTGGATTTTTGACATACAATGTATAACTTGTTTATTGATCGAAGACAATATTATTCTTATTAATATAATAAAAACTGATAAGGAAATTCTTGCTCTAAGAATAATATTCTTACAGTGGATTATGATGCTTTTTATTCTTCTATCAAGCATATGTTTCTTCGTTAAAGAATGTACAGATACTCACCTTAAGCATAATATTCTTGAAATAAAAGTATGGGTATACTCTCCTTAAAAATATATATCTTTCCACTGAGAGTTTTGGATTTTTTACATAAATTGTATATTTAGTTTATTGGTCGAAAACAATATTATTCTTATTAATATAATAAAAACTGATAAGGAAATTCTTACTCTAAGAATAATATTATTCTTACAGTGGATTATGATGCATTTTATTCTTCTATCAAGCATATGTTTCTTCGTTAAAGAATGTATAGATACTCACCTCAAGCGTATCATTCTTGAAATAAAAGTATGGGTATACTCTCCTTAAAAGTATATATCTTTTCACTAAGAGTTTTGGATTTTTGACATACAATGTATAACTTGTTTATTGATCGAAGACAATATTATTCTTATTAATATAATAAAAACTGATAAGGAAATTCTTACTCTAAGAATAATATTCTTACAGTGGATAATGATGCATTTTATTCTTCTATCAAGCATATATTTCTTCGTTAAAGAATGTACAGATACTCACCTTAAGCATAACATTCTTGAAATAAAAGTATGGGTATACTCTCCTTAAAAATATACATCTTTTCACTAAGAGTTTTGGATTTTTGACATACAATGTATAACTTGTTTATTGGTCGAAGACAATATTATTCTTATTAATAAAATAAAAACTGATAAGGAAATTCTTACTCTAAGAATAATATTCTTACAGTGGATTATGATGCATTTTATTCTTCTATCAAGCATATGTTTTTTCGTTAAAGAATGTACAGATACTCACCTTAAGCATATCATTCTTGAAATAAAAGTATGGGTATACTCTCCTTAAAAATATATATCTTTCCACTAAGAGTTTTGGATTTTTGACATACAATGTATAACTTGTTTATTGATCGAAGACAATATTATTCTTATTAATATAATAAAAACTGATAAGGAAATTCTTGTTCTAAGAATAATATTCTTACAGTGGATTATGATGCTTTTTATTCTTCTATCAAGCATATGTTTCTTCGTTAAAGAATGTACAGATACTCACCTTGAGCATAATATTCTTGAAATAAAAGTATGGGTATACTCTCCTTAAAAATATATATCTTTCCACTGAGAGTTTTGGATTTTTGACATAAATTGTATATTTTGTTTATTGGTCGAAAACAATATTATTCTTATTAATATAATAAAAACTGATAAGGAAATTCTCATAACTTTTTACTGTAGTAGAATGTGTTGCGAGACTTGGTTTTTTTTACAAGCTATGCTTTTGATGTTATAGAAAGTAGGTACAGATACCTACTCACTTTAAGCATAACATCCTTGAAATAAAAGTATGGGTCGGTACCTACTCTTTATGAAAATATATTTATTTATATTATGAGTTTTGGATTTGTCAAAAATTGTATTAACTTGTTTATTGGTCGAAGACAATATTTTTCGTATAAATATAAAATTAACTGTTAAGGAAATTCATACTATAAGAATAATATTCTTAGACTGGAATAAGATGCAATTGATTCTTCTATCAAGCAAATGTTTCTTCGCTAGAGAAAGCACAGATACTCACCTTAATCATACCATTCTTGATTTTTTTATCTATACTAATATCATAAAAAGAGAGAATATTGGTATGTTTGTATTTTTGTTTGTTACGAATAAACTCAAAAACTACTGGTTCGATTTCAAAAAATATTTCACCATTAGAATGCTACATTATCCTTGAATAACATAGGCTATATTTTATTTTAGAAAATAATAGGAATCCCTAATAAAACTTCAATAATGTAAAAAAGTGCCATAAAATGTCTTTCATCGCATGCGCTGCGGAAACTATTGATGATAGAACAAAAAAATGTTTCACAATATTAAAGAACATATTAATATCTACAAAAAAGTCAGTAATACTATATGTCCAACTATTGTACTTATGTAACTATAACTACTTTTTTACAATTTAAAAGTTGATAGAAATGCCGATCAAAATCAGACCACGTATTCCATACTTTTATATTAATCCTTATTCAAATAAATCATTTCATATTCAAAACTGTTTCAATACCTGTAGATGACTGTTTGAATTATTGAAATCAGACATTCCATTCAAAAGTTATGACAAATTATAAAAATGTCAGTCTAAACAAAATACTATGCAAGCCCGCGCGCGCGCCGTGGCCAGAGAGGGGCGTGCACGTGAACTATGAAATAGGTAGCCGCGCGGCTAAAACGTGCGGTCGGCTCCTACCTTATGAATGACTAGCGACCCGCCCCGGCATAGCACGGGTGCTTTAGTTAGTTTTTATTGCACCCGTGCTAAGCCGGGACGAGCCGCTAGTATTGTATATTTTGTTTATTGGTCGAAGACAATATTTTTCTACAACAACAAACCAAACAAAACAGCCAAACCAAAGTCAAGATGCGTCACGTGATCATTGCTAATAACTGTCATGGCGGATCTTTAGTGTTCCCGTTTTCCCGAAATTGGTCATATGAGGAGATGTTATTTGTCAATGAAATAATGAATCGAAAAAATATTTTTTTGACGATTACGTTTTGGGCAAAGATGTTTTCGCGTAGATACGCTACGCTACGCTACGCTACGCTAATGCGGCAGCCTATTTTACGCCGAGGCAACATCGTGTATAACTACTTGATTGATCGAGGGAAAAACAGGCGAAATTAATAATAAGTTCTTGAATTTCTACAATTTAATGTTTTCTTTAATTTAGGTCATTATTTTGTTAACCTAAAATATATCTTATAAACATAATTTAATGTTCTCACAGATTTTATTTAGATTTTTTGATTTTTCGATTCAGATTTATCGTATTGTTTTTTGTGTTGAATTGAATTGAATGTGGCAACACTGTTTCTAGCGCTAAACTTGTGCAGAAATAAAATTCAGAAACGAGACTAATTCATTTTGTTTGGTGGTTTTAAACCTTAATTATTTATACAAGGGCATCGAAAAGTTCGTTTAAACCAGAGCTAGGAACTCGATAATTATGCTCCTTGTAATTTTTTTTTTTAAATTACTAATCTGCCGTGTTTTGCTATGGCCAATAACTGTAACCAAACATGCCAGTAACTAGTTCTGGGGTGCCAGTAATGAATATAAAAACTTTATAAACAATGTTAATTATTTTTCTTGTTATCAAAGTGATAAGTATTTGAACTTTTCCCGTCTCCATTAGCACCATAAAAACATCATTTGAATGACACATAAAGAAACTATAGCTATATAAATTGGCCAAGGTGCTTAATAACTGGTGCTTTTACCCTTTAAATTAACAAAACCTTGTCTTGGGTTAGGACTTTTTCCAGTGACTGCCGGCAACACTGAAGGCAGTTCTTTCAACGTAGTGCTTAGATTCTCTGTGGTTCTTTCTTTCTGTGAAGTGCGACGTCGAGAGTGGTCAGATAATTTTGTAAAAATGTAGTTTTGAAGCATTTTATTATCAACTTAGGTTATTAATACATAGTTACGTACAACAAAAGTAATTGGTACATAATGAACATGGATTTACTAGAATTACTAGTCAGGTGGGAGATGCCTGCAGACGTTTTAAAGAATTTAAAAGGTATGTGTGTAAATTATTTCGTGTTCCTATCATTAATCCTTTTTAAACATACTTCTTCGACAATAAACTTGCTAAGTATACCATTTTCGGGGTAAATTAAAAACAGTAGAGATTGAAGGTGTATCTACACAAGTACCTACCGTACCTACTTGCAAGCGAAGACCCATATTCTTGGTTCAAAAATATCATAGTCTTTACATAAGATATGATTTCCCTGTTTCAGAAAACGCTATAACACCAGATATTCTTCGAGATATTGTCGAAGATGTTCTAAAAGAGCTATGCCTCGTAATAGGCACACGAGTAAAACTTCAATAGTTAGTTGGGAGATGCCTGCAGACGTTCTAGAGAATTTTAAAGGTATGTGTGTAAATTATTTCGTGTTCCTATCATTAATCCTCTTTAAACATACTTCTTTGACAATAAACTCGCTAAGTATACCATTTTCGGGGTTAATTAAATGCAGTAGAGGTTGAGGATGTACCTACGCAAGTACCTACCGTACCTACTTGCAAGCGAAGACTCATATTCTTGGTTCAAAAATATCATAGTCTTTACATAAGATATGATTTCCCTGTTTCAGAAAACGCTATAACACCAGCTATTTTTTGAGATATCATCGAAGGAGATGTTCTAAAAGAGCTATGCCCCGTAATAGGCACACGAATAAAACTTCAAAAAAACATAAAAGAGTACCTCACTTCGACGGTATGTACCTATACATTTTTTACTATTTACCATGACGGAGCCTTCGGGTGGCCTGTTAACTCCGTAACCAGAGTTGGCCACTGACTCACACGAACTTTGTCTGGTGAGATTCAAATACATATTCATCCCAAGAATACCCAAATATACTTATTAAACTGTAAACAGCAAAAACCGAACACCAATCAGAACTGAATTATCAGTTGGAAGTGTGTGAGTAGGTACCTAGTATGTTTACTGTTGTGCGAGTACATTTAGTAGAATCGAGGCTCAGGTCTTTGCGAGCCACTCGATAGTGCATTAATGCAGGGTGTTTTTAAGAAATGTAAGATTCACCCTTTATATTTATTAAATTACGTTTTAAATTTCAGATCAATATTGATTACGATAAAAAGTTCCCTACATTTACATACACACATTTTTTTTAAAGTGGAACGACTTTTTTAACAGAGTTGCAAATATAAAAGCTGTCTCTTGTAAAGACGAATGCATAATTAAAGAATTAGAGGAAATAAAACACGAAGATGAAGGTATGGCTATACTTTACTTTAAGAGATCCACAATAATCTATAAGCTACAATAATTGCAGTGCAGTGCCACGTAAAACATTAAACATTAAAATTTTGGGTGACACTTTGCTTTGCAAGAAATTGTATGTAATTGTGCCATTTTGTCATTTTGCTTCCCGGTATTGATTGATACTGAGCAGGATTAGCACATCTGAATGACAATATAATTTAATGTTTCAGACAAAAAGGCAAAGGCGATCAAACAAGTAATGCTGCTTTGCCAGTTGATACCGCCGAAGGGAAGATTAAATAGAGGAGTAAAATTTGCAACTGTTGAATGCATTGAGGGCATTGTCGTGAACGTTCAAGTAAGTTTTAAATTGTTATATAAACTTAATTTTATTCAAATTACTACTTGCACGATTTTTTTTATAAAACAAAGGTAAAATCCTGACGATGAGATGAGATGACGACCTCGGTAGCGCGTTGGGCGGGTTGAGAAGCGATAGGTTGCAGGTTTGATCCCCGCAGCGGGGCAAATGTTTGCACGGTCTACAAATATTTCTTCTGGATCTGAATGTTTCTGTGAATTATAAGTCCTACCTATGTATCTTTTTAAAAAAAAACTTATGTAGTTATTCTATCTGTTATCTGATGCCCCCTTAGTACAAGATTTGTTTAGTTTGGAGCTAGACAGCGCGGAGTAAAAATGTCTGCCATTATTTATTTATTTAGTATTAAACATTATGATTTTTTTTTTCAGAATCTGGAGATATACATCAAACTATAGATAAAATTATCAAGCTAGCCAAAGTTAATAAAACTACAGTCCAGCCTTACATCGTGGCATGTGAAACAGAAACAGCTGCAGCATATTATCTGGTGATTGACACGATAAAATATAATTTCGCGTCCGCAACCAAAGCACTTGATACACTATTTAAGTGTTATCACACTCTGAATGCCTCTTATCCCAAGGCTTCTGATCACATTTATTTAGTGATTCAAAGATGTGTGTATGGTATAAAAACCAAATTTGATAATGTGGTACCATATATCACAGATGTATTAGCACTTAACTGAATTTCTATTGTACAGTAAATCCATGCTTGCTGGCCAGTATGTACTAATTTTGTAGGTAAGCAGGTATTTCTTATCTTTAGTTTTAAAATGCGGTTGTTCAAAACTTTATTAAGGCGTTGGAACTCTGTTCCGAAATAACATTTAAATTTTGTATGCCAATATTTTGACTGAATATTAATATTTAATTAGATAAGCCTTATTGTAACAAGAACTCTTATATAGCGATTCAAATGAAGACCTAAACTAAATTGTCAAAAAATTTTATTGTCAATTTAGTATTAATTATTAATTGTCTAATTGATATCATGGTAAATTTTTTTTTTTACAATTTAGTTTAGGTCTTCATTTGAATCGCTATAAGAGTTCATGGCTGGTACCGCAATAGGTTAAAATTAAGGCGTTGGAACTCGGTTCCAAAATAACCGATTCTGACAAGCTAAAAACCTGTTTTTTTATTATTTCGATTCCTTAAGCGTTTTAAAAATAAATACTAATAAAATTTATCTAATGTTTTTATCTCTTTGGTTCCCACACATAACCTGTCAAATGAGATTGTAATTTCTTATATAATTTTATTGTTGTTATTTGTTATGTTTGAAAAAGTATGAATTTAGTAGGTAATTGTATAATTTTGGGAATTCTAATTAAACTATTTTTAATTTAAGATATTGTGCGTATTATGAAACGTGTACTATTAGGTTAAATTACTTCGAGGTTGTGCATTATCAGCTTGAGAATATAATTTAATGTGTGAAGCACGTAGTGTCTTCGTCTTGCAAATTCGCTGTCATATTTGAATAGTATTAAATGCTTGATCTAAAATTAACTATTCTTAATTTAAGATATTGTGCGTTTTACTTTAAAACATGTATTAGGTTAAATTTGAAAATATAGTTTCTTGAATTTAAAACAAATGTAGGTATTTTTTTTTTGATTGAGCAGTAAGTATTTCTAGTGTAGAAGTTAGACTGAAATTTAGTCTACATTTCTAGCTTAGGGGACTAGAAATGAAGCCAAAACAAAATAATCAAATGCTCAATTGAAAAATTACATACTTATTTATTGTTTTCAACTGTAACTGTCTTAAGTTCTTAAGTTGAAAATAATAAGTAATTATGTATTTTTTCAATTGAGCATTTGTTTATTTTGTTTTGGCTTCATTTCTAGTCCCCTAAACTAGAAATGTAGACTAGATTTCAGTCTAACTTCTACACTAGAAATACTTAAATGGTCAATCAAAAAAAAATCTAGATTTGTTTTCAATTCAAGAAATTATATTTTCAATTTAACCTAATACATGTTTTATAGTAAAACGCACAATATCTTACATTAAGAATAGTTAATTTTAGATCAAGCATTTAATGCTATTCAAATAAGACAGTCATTTTGTTAGACGAAGACAATACGTGCTTCACACAAGAAATTATATTCTCAAAGCTAATTATGCACATTCTCGAATTAAGACGCACAATATCTTACATTGAGAATAATTTATTTTAGATCAAGCATTTCATGCTCTTCAAATAAAACAGCAATTTTATTAGACGAAGACATTATGTACTTCACACAAGAAATTATATTCTGAAAGCTAATAATACACAATCTCGAAATAAGACGCACAATATCTTACATTAAGAATAGTTCATTTTAGATCAAGCATTTAATGCTATTCAAATAAGACAGTCATTTTGTTAGACGAAGACACTACGTGCTTCATACAAGAAATTATATTCTCAAAGCTAATAATGCACAATCTCGAAGTAAGACACACAATATCTTACATTGATAATAATTTATATTAGATCAAGCATTTCATGCTCTTCAAATAAAACAACAATTTTATTAGACGAAGACACTACGTGCTTCACACAAGAAATTATATTCTCAAAGCTAATAATACACAATCTAGAAGTAAGACGCACAATATCTTACATTAAGAATAGTTCATTTTAGATCAAGCATTTAATGCTATTCAAATAAGACAGTCATATTGTTAGATGAAAACACTACGTGCTTCACACAAGAAATTATATTCTCAAAGCTAATAATGCACAATCTCGAAGTAAGACGCACAATATCTTACATTGATAATAATTTATATTAGATCAAACATTTCATGCTCTTCAAATAAAACAGCAATTTTATTACACAAAGACACTACGTGCTTCACACAAGAAATTATATTCTTAAAGCTAATAATGCACAATCTCAAAGCAGGTAGTTCTTTTATTTCTTCCAAGAATATAATATACTTAAAATAAAACTAAGGTTTCTTCAATGAAAACACAGTAATTCTTTGGATAAGAAATTTATTTCTCAAGTAAATTTAAACAAAACGTTATTATTCTTAGGTTGAAAATATATATTTTTTAATGAAAACTACAATTTCTTTGGACAAGAAATTTTATCATCACTTGGAAATTAAACATTACATGAAGACAAAACTATCATTCAAATGAATACACAATTATCTTATTTCAAGAATATCATATGCTTAATTGATTGAGAATGAAGATACCATGTTTCTTGTATACGGAGAATATAGATATTCTTGGGAGAAGACACAAAATATGTTTAAAGCTAGTTTTTATGATAAGAAAATATTATTCTGGAACGAAGAATAATATTCTCTAGTTAAAACAGTAAATTTGAAACAATATTATTCTAAAGTGAAGTATACTTATTGTTAGCCATATATAAATCATTATTATTCTTGACCAAGAGGATTATTCTTGCTTTAAGAATAGTTTTTTTTCTGTGTAGCTAGACGCTTTCGATTGCTATTTCATTAAGAGGCTTTGTTGGAAAATATGTCTTCGGAGATGTCTTCTAATGTTCCAGAGAATAGAAATTGTCTCGACAGTTTCCAGTTGTGGACTAGTGGCAGACGCAGTCCCTATTTCTGCCGCCAAGCAGTACCGCTCGCATTGCTGTGTTCCGGTGTGAAGGGTATGGTTTCCGGGGAAATTACTGGCACATGAGGCTTTCGATCTTAGCCTCAAGGCAACCCGCGAGTGATACCTCTGGTATTGCAAGCGTCCATAGGCTGCGGTAACCGCTTACCATCTTGTGGGCCGTACGCTTGGTTGCCACTTCAGTTGTATAAAAAAAAATTTGCTGTGAGAAGTGTTTGTTTTAGAAATATTACTATTGTTTGCGTAAGCACAATAGTAATTTGATTGTACAAGACTACAAAGAAAAATATTGTTTCAATTTAGTTATAGGTTTACGTTTTAATTTCACGTTTTTCACGTTTCAGAAATGAATTTACCACCATCGACTAAAGAATAACAATGAACAATGAACATTGGCTCATGAAATCACAATACAGTAGATTTTCAACTGGCGAGTTGAAAGTAGCTCAATAGGTACTGACTGCCTCCCGCCACGTTGTTTTGCGTTTATCATAGATTTAGTTTATTTTAAATCGATCACGTTTTATGATGCGTAACTTAGGGTTTTACTTTATATTTATAGCGTATTTTCCAACTCGAATGATTTATTACTTATACTCAATACTCAATTCATTTATTGCTCTCATATGGTTGGTTCATTTACAGTTGTTATATAATAGGTGGTTTCACATATGAACCCTGTAAAAGTGTATGACAACATGGAGAAAGGCTGAAGTTTAAATAAGTAGGAAGTAAGTTGATAAATTAAGTAGATAAATAAAAAAGGTTGTTAGCATTAATTCTCAGTAGGTCGAATACAAATACAACTACAAGTACCTATATTATACTATTATTATAAAGTAAATAATATAGGGACGAGTTCTCAGTTACCCCAAAACAAATTTAACTAAGAGATTCGATACGAATCCATAATTACTCAGTAAGTGTCTCCCTATCACAGCTCTTATCTACCGTTTAAAGTGATTTTATCCGAAATCAACATTTCGCTTCCATTGGGTCGGAATTGGTCTCATTTTCAGTAACGTTGTATTTTCTACCCTATTATGATAGCAGTAAGATTGGACGTAGCGTGGAGCATTTAGTGAAATGGTGTATTTGCAATGTAAGGCGAAGACCGTCCAATTACCGTGTCTACGTGCCTCCTTTTGGGCAGTTTTGGAGCAGAGACATTTAGCGCTGTTTCTGTTAAGAAACACAAGAATTTCTTACTGCGACTGTACCACCCACTTAGGTATAGTTCGCACAGCGGATCTAGACTTCCGTGAAGTTAGCCGTTTGTGATGCGCAAAGACAATTTAGTTTGAAAAAGCTCCATTGCGCATCGAAACGGCTAATTTCACTACGGCCGAGATCCGTTGTGAGACCTATACTTGAACCTATCTTAGAGAGTATGTAAATGCTTAGTATTTATTTCTAGTGAGATTGCTGGATAGGTAATGCTTTTAAAGTTAAATACAGGTTTATTTGTACGTCTTCGTAGTTCTGTACTCTGAAGTACTAATGAACCAATGAATATCACGCTGATTAAACAACCTCGTCTCCAAGAAATCGATCGCTCAAACTAAAGTAGATCTGTTCAATGTGTAATCCGATAGTGGAATCTGCGTGGAGCGAGGCGGGAGGGTAGGCGAGCGGCGGCAAACTCGCCATGAAATTAAACGTCTTTGAAGTCTTCAAGAATGGAAATGAACGTGGAATGACGCGCCGCCTGCCGACAGCCGATTGTAGGCAGACAGCGACGGTAAAGCCGCTGAGCTGAGCTCTCACAGGTAAAACAAAACTCTGTTTAAAAATTAAAGAATCTACGATAAATATTTTAAAAGAGAAATCAATTTGGAATACAATAAGATATACAAATCCCGCTAGTCGTGCTGCCAGCGCGTGCAAAAAGTTCAATGAAGCCTAAAATGAACTTTATGCTATTTACGAGATGAATATTAGAGAATAAATAAATCAAGCTATAAAATAGGATAGAGCATAAAACTAGTCAAATAATTATTAGGAAAAAATACCTAGGTATAGCTTAAAAGCACAATAAAATAAACAAATTCAATTGGACCTTTAATGAAATGTACACCGCAGGCGCCGCCGCGCCCCGTAGTATTTATGCCTTTTCATAATTCTTCGCATGTAACCATAAGTTGCCGCGGTGTAGGCATGTTGGAGTCACACACTCACACAACTGTGATGGTTTTAACACCTCATGCGTCTCACGTAGGTTTTAATCACTGGTTTATTTCGCACCTTCTAGATCTGCATATACATGCAACATTTGCGTAACGTAAAACAACGGGATGATGCTAGACGGTGAGCACATGTCCAAGGATCGGCTTGACGAGCTGATGTTTAAATAAACATGATTGATGGTAATGATGTGTCCAGCTCACAGAAGGTTCCCCCGTGATGGAATGTCAATAGTACCGTATACCTTTATTACGTAGAACTGACACTCCAAGCTGATAATAAATAAATAAATAAATAATGCTAGACAATATATAATGAAAAAAAACAGAGCTGTATTATAGGTACTAGATGACTGATATATATTTAATACAATATACATAGATACTTACTGGTTAATTTAGTTTTGTTGGTTTTTCTTCTAAAATAAAATAAGTAATACCAAAGCACAGAGTAATATTACTCTGTGACCATAGCTAGATTCTCGTTCACTGAACGGCTATGTCTTCGGAAGCACAGAAGTTGGCTAGATCAACTTCTGTGTACGGAAGTAATGAAGTAAATTTAGGTGTAAACAAGGTGACAAGCGAGTTGTCTGTCGCCAGCGATATGACGCAGATTTAGCGTCGTCTCCGTGACTTGTCAAGACCGTTGCGATCCCATCGTGACAAACTGTCATATTTTGGATGTTTTGAGCTAAGTCAAAGATGTAATTTCGTTTCTACGCGTTATTGTTCGTGGTAACGTCGATGCAAATTTACGTGCTGAAGTGGAAACGCTTTCACTTTTGAGCTGCCAGTACCTAGTTAGTTAGTTACCTCTAGACATTCCTCAGTGAGTGAGTTACTATTGTTAGACGCAGCGACGCCGCATCTAGTTCTTCAAGCAAAATAAGTGAGCCATAGGATAGGGTCTAATTTAGACTAAATGAAATCAGGTTGGGATATCTCATCCGAAAACCGACGAGTTGATGTAAACTAAAGGGTTCAGCTCTCGTACTCTATGTATTGAAGTATTGAACAGCCTGTCTCTAAGAGAAATAAGTGTAGTGTACATTATAGACCTTGCCTTATGTATGAGTTCACTTATGTAGACCTAACGACTTTATATGCCTGTATGGTATATAACTAGATTGATTAATAGCTCAATTGGCATATAATCTAGACTGGTATGGCGCGAGCACTCATGGAATTGAACTGGTGACCTTTGGCGTCCTATCTAAATTGGTTTTCGTTAGATAACATCGCATCTAGGACAAACTGTGGCCTCATTCTAATGGCTATGCACACTGTGTCGTGCAGTGTGGTGGGGCGTGACCCTAGAGCACTTTGTCACGTTTCTTGTCTACTATAGGAACCAAGGGTCTACTCTTGAAAGCGACGAACAATATTCGTTACAAATATCGTAGTTCAACTTATACCGGTGATCACTAAGTTCAGAGCATTCACGGACATAAGCTGAACCAAGAAACATATCACGATATTTAGCTTTTGTTCATAGGAGTACCTCAGTGATTTTGTCTACTATTTTATTAAATGATATAGAGTGACATGGAAAGAGCTATGCTCTAGGGTTTGTACTACTAAAATCCGAGATGAGGAAATCCGTAGGGAATCCAAGGTCACTAACAAGCACTCAGAATTACAATTAAGTGTCAGTGGGCAGGGTATAGCCGCAGAACCGATAATAGCTGGGAAGGTTCTCGAATGGAGCTGGAAAACGAATTATTGTAGAGCGGCCCTATTGATAACACTGTAACAGTCGCAGGGTATTAGTGGATGCTAATGGATCAAGGTCGTTAATTTGAGTTAATGTCAAAATCCCTTTTGATGATCCCCTTTAACGGGGATTTTGCTATGTGAGAGGCCTAGTATATCCAGCACTGGACGTCCATTGGCTGTTATGAAAATGATTTCGAAAATTTCTCGTTCTTAACCTTGGAACATATGTCAGAAACCTTTAATTTTCGTTTCTGAAGTAGGTATTATGCCTCAATGTCTTCGGATATAGGTTACTTAGTAATTATTCACACATCAAATAATTTAAGAAACGTTCAGCGCAGTTACTGTTGTCGTGACGTAGCTGGCTAAGTTGTTCTTAACAGATCAACGATGTTAAGCACTGGTCCGCGTAGTCATCATTTGGATGGGTGACCGCCATTGGCAATTTCAACTGAGCGATCCCGTGCTTCGAAGGGCTTGGTCCCGGCTTTTTCAAAGTTGTTAGGCCATGACAGAGGCCTTCGGGCGGCCTAAAAACTCTGTCAGCAGAGTTGGCCACTGACTCATACGAACTTACTTTTAGCGCAGTGGTTTTTGTGTGACATCTGTGGAGTTTCGTGGTTCAGAGATCACGTTAAGCTGTCGCTCCGATTACAACGGTTGTCAGACTATGACGATGGAGCTCTTCGTTCGTTGGTCTTCAAGTTTCGCCATCAAGGTTATCCCAAAACTCGAACTATTTTTTCTTAAACTTAAAGCATTTCAATTTACCGAATCAGTTTTTTTGTCTTCTACTAACCTAATCTTATAAGAGACTTTCACTTTCATATTTACTAACTTAAAAAAATTTAATTTAATCGGAACATTCGTTTTTGAGTTTTCAATTTGATTCGTTTACCGAGGTAATGAAACCATGTAACTCGACGCTTGCATGTTTTTTCAAAGAAATCGAGAAGGTAGAGTTTCTGAGAAGGGTTTAGAACGGCTTGGTATACAGCTTGGCGGAATTCAAATCGCGTGCACACAATTTTAAAATGTTTTTTTCCTGCAATAGTTTCTCGAAATAGAATGAAAAGTAGTGAGCTTGAGGTGTTTCTGACCACAAAATGCAATCCCTGACGAGGAGTGCATGAATAGGCAGGAAATAATGAAAAGGCTGTTTACTGCGGTTGGTACCAGGAGCAATGCACTGCGCCGCACCACAGTGCACAGTGTACACAGCTTATACCAGTAACACAATAGAATACAAAATGTCAAGCCAAACTCGCCCATAGTACCCTCGTCTCATGCTTGTATGTATGCCTGTATGCCTGCCTACGCCTTTAAGGATTATTTCGGTAAGTATTTGAATATTGACAACGTTCATTTACTCTTTACCACAGTATCAACTGTAGGTATAGTTTTTTATACTACTTCTTCATCAATTAAGACTAAGCGTGTCAAGAGAAAGCATTGTGCAGATAATATAATTAATACGAGTCTTTCTTCTGATAAATGTGCATGTGTTGTGTTATTCTGTGGTGCACAGCGGATCGAATCATTCAATCCCGAGATGGGCGTGAAGTGTTACGGATTGAAGGAACGCGTGACGCCCCCCTCTCTGCCCCTTCACTTCCTTTCAGCTACAACCTACTTGATTATGTACAAGGCTTGCATTAAAAAATATCTTTATCGGTAAGTACAAACTGCACTGCATCTGTAATAGTTAGGCCTGTCTGCCAGTCTGCCATCAGGTGGGTGGGCGCCTTGTCACTTGCTGACATAAAAAAAGTAGGTAAAGTAGGTACTTAACTAAGATTTTTTTTCAGAACTTGTCTTTATTATAAGATCTATATTAGAAGAGCAAGAACTAAGGGTTGTTTACTAGTATTATGTTATTTGTGCCCAAGGCAAGTAATTTTAATACATTTTTATGTTTTTACCTAAACCTTAAATTCCCAAAATCCCCTTCAAAGGAGGTTTTAAAGGGGATTTTGACCCTAACCCAATTACGTGTTTTTTATTTAATAACCTATCTTTTGGGCATGAACGCAGTGCAGTGCTACGCAGAACTTCAAAACTTGAAGCTTTGGGTGACTGTAACCTGAACAGACAAACAACTTGATACTCTTCGTATGCTGACAAGTATCTAAGTAAGTAAGACAAAAATACCACAAAGTTATGCGTATGTCGGGTGCTTGTAGTAAAGAGCTCTACCTATAGGAATGCTTTTGTAAAGTACTTAGTAAAGTTTGATAAAATACCTACCTACTTACCTACCTACTTATGCGAAGGATGTTCACGAGTTGTAGGTATGGAGTATGGAGGTTTACCGAATTAGCACTTGGCTGCCACCTGCGTGCCGGGACACTGATTGATGGAAGCCAATGGCATGGAAATGATGCGGAACATGAAATATAAGCCTTTTGAAGGTAACTCGATGCTGATGGGATGGTAATGAAAACAGGAAATCTGTCGGTGAAATCTTGATTATATTATTTGTACTATTTTTATTGTATAGCCGCTCTACACCTTAATATGTATGTAATGTAGAGTTAGTTAACTCTACATTATACTACAGTATACTAGTTACTCTTCATTTAAAGAGGAACATTCAGACTATGCATCTTAATACAATTTAAATCTATTAATATGTAAATAATATTTAAAATCGAATTACACAATAAAAGTAACAGTAGGTATTTAGTTTATTTGAGATCATAAAGTACCTACCTTTTTAGTAAGTTGTAAGTATTTTTAATTTTTAGCTGTTGTCTCTAATTTTATGGAAAATGCTGTGCATGCCTGTAATTGGCACACATTTCGCTGTAATGTTGTATAATTAATGTTTGCTATGTGTACTGTTGGCGTTGCCTATTAAATAAAATAAATAATAAAATAACTTACAGTATTGCAATCTAGAGCTCCCGTAATTACGATATTTCGTACAGCACCTTTATAGGCACTAGAGATAGAACTAAGGTTGTCTGGAAGAGATTGCTCTTAGCGATAAGACCGCCCATTGTACTTCCGCTACTAGTTTTATTACTCTTATGTTTTTATTTCTTTATGTGTGTGTGTGTGTGTGTGCAATAAAGTGTTTTTTATCTAACTATTCTGTCTATGAAGTAAACTGTGCATGAGTTTTTTTCGCCTTTTACAAAATGGCATGACCTCTGTCGTGCAATTTTATTACGATTTCATTGCTTTTCGAATGCTCTACTCTACTCCGGTAAAAACTTTTCAAGTTTGAAATCAATTCAACCAGAACATCTCATCTCATCACTTATTTATTTATTTATTTATTTAACTAGAACGGTGCATAACCAATTACACTAATTATTAAAATAATTTACAATACTAATACTAATAACATAAAAACAAATATCAAATAAATTAAAAACAAAATTAAAACATTAAACATTAAAAATAATAATTAAATTTTACACTATCTTAGGTCTAACAAAATTAAATACATATCAATCTAAATGTCAAGTTAAATAATATAATGTCAAGTGAAATAATGTAAATGTCAACAATGTCACAAATCACATCACATCACATCACATCACACTAATATTATAAATGCGAAAGTTTGTTTCTTTATAACTCGATAACGGCTGAACCGATTTGGCTGAAATTTAAAAAATTACTTAGATAATAACCGGGAATAGGATATAGGCTACTTTATATCCCGAAAAAAGTATCGTTCCTGAGTTCCACGCGAACGAAGTCGCGGACAACAGCTAGTAAAAGTTTAAAAGTTACCGGTTTATTCCGATTAGCTATCCGACGCTTGTTTATAAACCAGACGCAGGGTAACTCTGCACCACTAGTTTATTTGTGAAAGTGTTCAATATCGGATATTCTCCCAGGTCCCAGGTAGAGTGATCAGCTAATCTCCGCATCGGCGTCGTCACGCACGGTGGAGCCGCCCGGACCTACTTCCAACTACTTTTTGCCTCCATTACTTCAAAACGATCGCAGCCCGTCAGCCTCAGCCCAATTTTTTACCGCATTCATTTTAGAGCTATTGGATATCACAGAAAATATATTGCTACTTTTAACATTACTAAAGTCGACACACATTTGTTCCTGCCAGTACTTTTTATTAAAAATTGCTTCTAATAATATAACTGATCGTACTTGACCAATTCGGGTGAGTGAGAACGGACCGGGTGAATACGGGACTGGGGATAACGAAACTAACCCAGAAAATCGATCATAAAGAAGTAGAACTTCAGAATTTTAATCACGAGTTTTTTGGTCGATCCAGACGGAATGTGGCAGTGGTATAACTGTTAAAGTATATTCAGCTTTGTCGGCGAAATTACTATGGGAATTGCACTTCTATACGCTAGTTATCAATGTAATGGTTATAGTAAAAAGCGCGAAATCGATTTGGTAGATTCATGGAGGTCGCAAAACCGAGGGACGTTTGCACAATCCACTGGCGCTGAGGGATACCAGCGGTGACCAACAGACGCGACCAATCGTTGATCAAATAGACGCGACCAATCGTTGATCAAACAGACGTGACTAATCCTTGATAAGCCAGTCACACACGGCCAATAGGTGAATAAACAGACTTAGACTTTGACTATGTGACTCTCAGTCTCGGTCTTATGTTTGTATTTTTTATTTCTTTTTTTCTTTACTTATTTCTATAATATTCTTAATTGATTCGGGATGTGAGAGCGTTTTTCCGTTAGTGTCAAAATCCCCTTTGAAGATCCCCTTTGAAGGGGAGTTTTGAAGGGGACACTTGAGGGTTTTTTGAATAGTTTTTTACTTATTTATTTTTATTTTATTTACATCATCATCATCAACCCTATCTTTACAGGCTGAAAACCTAATACGACAGAGAGAGTATTAAGTGAGTTAAGCTACTCTGTCAAGCTACGTTAAAAACTTTAATCATTTGACACCTGAGACTGGATCCTTTTTTCTGAATAATGTGTTAAAAATCAAAGATATAAATCACTCACTAGTTCACTCACGAGTCACGACTCACGGTTGCTTTCTCGCGTCGGTTATAACATAGCTTAAGTATAATGATTTCGTTTGATCGACCTTGTTCACATTTTAGAACATCTGCTATTAAGTTAATTAAATACATAGAGAGTTCATAATTTGGTCTTAAATAACAAGTTTATAAATTAATTGAATAAAACTGTATTATTATAATTGCACTAGATGGTTTTAACGCAGAATTTTTATTATATTTTACAGTACACAATAAATAAATAAATAAATAAATAAATAAATAATGCTGGACAATCCACACAGCATTATCTAGCCCAATGTAAGCTGCTGTTAAACAGAGCTGTTTTATGGGTACTAGATGACTGATATATATTTAATACAATACAATACATAGATAGATATTTTTTATTATACATAGAAAACACCCAGAACACCCGGAACAAATATTTGCAGATCCTACAAACATTTGTCCCAAGGCGGGAATCGAACCCGCAACCTCTGCGTCGCAGGCGGACCTTCGCCCACCGCGCCACATTGGTCGTACAATACATGTATAGTTCCTACCTACAACCTACAAAATAAACATTTAGGCGTAACTAGATACGACTGAAAGGTAGACAAAAAAGGCGTTGGGAGGGTGAACTGGGCCAACTGGCGACGACGGCTCGCACCGCACAGGACCGGACGAGGTGGAAATCTTCAGAGGAGGCCTATGTCTGCGGACAAGCTGATGTCTGAACAAAATTAGATACTTAACTGATACACTGCTAGTGATTTGGATCAGTTGAGCTATCTATAGGTCGTTTGGAACGGTCTTTAGACTGTTTCATATGTATTTTGTATATTTTGTAATGTAATGTAATTATGTACATATTTTATTTTGTTTAATAAATAAATTATCATTGATACTTAAATACAATTTAAAAGTTGAATTGTAAAAAAAAATTCAGTCCTAAAGGCTAATATTATTGTAGCATAGATATACTTCTGTGGTAGTAAGTACCACAGAAGTATATCTATACTATACTTCTGTGGTATGTGGTGTGGCTGGTGTGGTGTGGTATGTGGTGTGGCTTCTGTATTATCATATTGAGTCGTTCGTCAACTCACACCATGAATTTTGTCCCAACTGGTGTGAGTTGACGAATCGTAAAATAAATAATATTTTCGTACTGCAACTCACACCACCCTTTGCATAACTAATATTATACAAACCAAAGTTTGAGCGTGTATTGCTCGAACGGCTGGACGGATTTAGATGAAATTCGTCTTAAATGATATTTTATGCCCAGGAGTAGGACATAATTATTATACAACTTACAGAAATCAATAAAAATATCACAAAGTACACCCAATCAGAATCTATTCAGTCGGGAAAAAGGGAGCACGTATAAAATATGACTGTCTCACATACTAGTGTCGCGGATACTATGTGATGACGTCACACACCCGATAGATGACAGTGCACAATATCCCGTAATTCCCGTAGTCCCGGAGTTTCGCGACGACATCTATCTCCGGGCGCCTTCCGGGAACGCCTCCGCCTCGCCTCTACTGAGGGGGGTCTGCGCCTTAACTGCACCTTTACGTGACGAACGGTTCAGTGATGCCTAGAGACAAACATTATAACGAACTGAGAACATTTATTGTGAAAGGAACTTGTACCTTGTATCACAAGCAAAACCTGCGACGCGGAGGTTGCGGGTTCGATTCCCGCCTCGGGTCAAATGTTTGTACGATCTACAAATATTTGTTCCGGGTGTTCTGGGTATTTTCTATATATAATAAAAAATATCTATCTATGTATTATAGTATGTATTGTATTAATTAGGTATATATCAGTCATCTAGTACCCAAAACACAGCTCTGTTTTACAGCAGCTTACCTTGGGGCTAGATGATGCTGTGTGGATTGTCCAGCATTATTTATTTATTTATTTATTTATTTATAAAGAAGTTATGTTTTTTTTAGCGTGGCGGAGCACTGGCACTGGTAGTCTAGTGGTAGCGGCCTTACCTTCCGATTCTAAGGTCGTGGGTTTGATTCGAACTCGGTCTTGCCGATGAAGTTTTCTTTTCGAAAAATGTATGTGGGAAATGCACTGTCAGGAACAATGAAGGAAAACGTCGCAAGTAAACCTGCCTGGCGGAAATTATTGCAGTAAATTATGAATAAAGTGGTTTACAGTAACAATAGCTTAGCACATCCCGTATTATTTTCTACGAGTAAGTTGTATGGTACCAAAAACACCCAGACCAAAGCAGGAATCGAACCCGAAACCTTTCGTGACTCATCTAGGCGTTCGCCCACTATGCTATCTCATCAAATGCCTGGCAGCAAAGACATTAAGAATAATCATATGTTCGAAGCCTGGCAGTTAGTTTCTTTTCCCAGATGCTAATCAACGATTTCTTGCACAAACTTCACGAGGGCCCGAACGTTCTTCCAAAGCCCTCGTCACAATAACTTACAACCCTTTGTTATCATTATCAATCAGATTCTATCCATTAATGCTAAACCCATGCTTCGAACTGCAACCCCTTTCAACTGTCAACCCTCCTTCCCCGCCACCCCGCACCGCCCGTCACAAATGATAGTAACAGGCGCAATTCGGTAACAAGTCTTCCGGAACGATGGATGGTGTCCGTATATCAGCACGGCTCGCTCGTGTGCTAGACGTGGCTAGACGAAGTGATAAATAAACAGACAAGTGTGAGCGCGACTCACGCATAGAGGGTTCCGTATTGTAGAAATAAGACTCAGCTTGATTTGCGCAAAAACTTCCAATCTGTAAATTATTACGAAATTGATAAAACTTTTTTCAAGTTTTAGTCACTCTGAGGCAAGCTTCATATTCCCATTTTGAGGGTAGTAAAGAAGACATTCTTTAATTTTAGAATTTTAATTTCCATGTGTCCAAAGACTTAGCATTCTACATTTGGAATTGTGAGGAACCGAGTTTTGCCACTTGAGGTACGGAATATTGTAACATGCTGCCTACGATCTAGTCATTACAGATCAGAATGTTTAAGCAACTCTTTAGCTGCTGTTCTAATGCCGTCAGCTAATAGGAAACGCTTCCGTCTGCAATTTGATAAATAGACCACTACCTTTTCACTTCACACGAAAATATAGCCAGTACACGATGTCGCAGAACAAAAATCTACCAGAAATCTAACGTTTTGTTACAAATATAATATCATCATCATCATCATATCAGCCGATAGACGTCCACTGCTGGACATAGGCGTCCCCCAAAGAGCGCCATGACGACCGATTTTGGGCCTTCACCATCCACCGACTTCCTGCGACCGCTTTAATGTCATCGGTCCATCGAGTGGGGGGCCGTCCTACACTTCGTTTTCCAGTTCGTATAAAAATAAAATACGACTTTGAAAAGGTTTTGTTCAAACCTTTAGATTGTTATCTTTAGATAATTATCTCAACTGTTACTGTTCCACGAGTTTGCATGTTCATTCTTAGAACATGGTAAGTACTGTTTAAATAAGTAGGTTTTTGAACACACAGCTGTAACCAAAGACCCTTATTAAGTACGAATGAGCGCGATATCTCAGGGTTCAAAGTAAGTAAATAATAGGAGCTTCGGTTTCGCTCGCTCTAGCGATGCGTCATCTCAGCGGGGAGCCCTGAGGGTCTACTCTAGAAACCGACAAACGATAATCGTGCCCAATATCATAGCTCAACTTGTGTCGGTGACAACTAAGTTCAGAGCATTCAAGGACATACGCTGAACCACGAAAAGTGTCACGATTCATCGCATTAGTCTGCCAGAGTAGACCCTCTGCACTACCTGGCTGGGTTTGCGAATCTCAAATAACAAGTAAAGATTGTGCGCTCTTTCTTCTACGATTTGAGCGAATCGATAATCGAAAACATATTATAGTCAATTTCATTTCTTTAGTCAAAGCACAGATAACATAATACTAGTAGTCAAAGTAAAGGTTCTTTGTGATAGAGCTCGTCCGGGTAAAGACTACCACCATATCTATTTCTGCCGCCAAGCAGTAATGCTCGCATTGCTGTGTTCCGTTTCGAAGGTATGGTTTCCGGTGAAATTACAGGCACATGAGACTTTCCATCTAACGTCTCAGGGTGGTAACACGCAAGTGATTTTGTGATGTTGCATACTTACATAGGTTACGGTAACCGCTGACCATCAAGTGGGCCGTACGCTTGGTTGCCACCATAGTGGTATAAAAAAAAAGTAACCAATGCATTATACTAGAAACAAAGACATCGAGAATAATCTTGCTCTGAGACTAGAAACATAAATCAAATAATTTACATATATTACATAGTACGACTGTACGACGTACATACAGTTCTGTTCTGGTACGACACAGAAGAAGGGATCTGCCCTTTTTCTGTGTAGTACCAGAACAGATATTAGGTACGGTAGTACGTACACGTACACAAGAGTAATTTCGTAAGAGAAATCCAAGCAAAGCTCAGTGAAATGACTGGTGTGGTGATAGAGACTTACCCAATAGTTATTTGTTGGGGTGACAAGTGCAGTGCAATGCTACGAGCATAATGCAGTGCAGTGCAACAGTTTATGTTCACGCATAAAAAACTGTGTTTACTCACCTAAATAATTTATCTCAAATTGATCGAGGCGAGGTTTTAAAAGAGGGTTTTGAACAAACCTGCTAAGTAATAAAAGTTGGATGTTAGCTGTACGGCACATGTGGTGCTCCTACATGGCTTGTTTGTTTCTATAGACGCCATTGTAGCGGGGTGTGGTGCGGGAGCGGAACCATGGCACCGAGGCATCTCCTCGCCTAGCGCCTGGTGGGAACCGCCATCCTGGCCGTGTTTCGCATGCTGTCATAACATTATAAGGCTTCTTTCGGCTTATAGAACTTTATTAGACTCATGGAAAACTTTACAGTTTACAGTTCTATGTATTTAGGCTTGTTTAAACGCAGAGGTTGCGGGTTCGATTCCCGCCTCGGAACAAATGTTTGTACGATCTACAAATATTTGTTCCGGGTGTTCTGGGTGTTTTCTATGTATAATAAAAAATATCTGTCTATGTATTGTATTGTAATAAATATATATCAGTCATCTAGTACCCATAATACAGCTCTGTTTAACAGCAGCTTACCTTGGGGCTAGATGATGCTGTGTGGATTGTCCAGCATTATTTATTTTATTTTATTTATTTATTAAAATGATCCAAACAAGATTGTACTTAACAATTAATTATAATTATAAATATATATAACACATAACTACAATTTATTAGGCGGATAGATAAAAAGCACATCACAATCATCAGCAGGCGACTGATGGACGTAGGCTGCTATTATAAGCATAATTTATTTAGGCCTTTGCATAATTTTATTACTTTTCTGAACGTTTCTGAGAATGCTTCGTGAAGAGGCGACACGTGTCACATTTCTTTTACATTTTAGCGGAGCGGATTACGTAGGTTTTTTTGTCATAATTTTATAATAATAACTTGTAAATTTAGAGTAATCTGAGGCTAATGATGGCATAATAAAGTACAAACCAATAATATGAACGTTTTTCCGTACAAGTAGGCCCTGACAGAGGCCTTCGGGCGGCCTAGAAACTCTGTCACCAGAGTTGGTCACTGACTTATACGAACTTACTTACTTTTCCTTATAAGTTTACTATACTATAAACGAATTTTATTTATAGCAATGGGCCCACAAATCCAATATTTTCTTTAAAAAAGTTGTGATTGCTAAAACCTTCGAGCATATAAATAAACTATTCTCAATGTCTTTGGCTAAAACATTCACCTTTTTCTTGGGGTTCTTTCACCCTTCCCAAAACTTTCAACAAAATGTAGTGAATCTGTTAACCAACTGTCAGATAACGTAACGAAATAAAACGGCCGTAATCTAATTTGTCTCCGTTCATTTCGTTTTAATCTAACAAGATGCGGAACCCGCCTCCTTCTGCCAACTCCCCCTTGGCCGGTCCAACTTGTTTCTCGCTAAAGGAAGTTGAGTTGATACTTGAGCCGACACAGATTAAATAATATTGTACTATTCGTCTGTTGATATGGCACATCCATCTATAGAGGTACTTTATAGTTTTCTACGTTCTCTGGATCTCACAGATCTCTCAGATTGTCCCCTACCTGAACTGATTTTTATTATTTTCTATTGATCTTTTAGGGGGACGATCTCGACACCTTCGAAAGATGATCTTCATCTTAGCTGTTACGCTCTTGGCAGAGCGGTCGTGGTCGTCAGGAAGTGTTTTTGTTAGGACGTGATTCGCCTCACAATATCTCGACATTTACTTCATTTATATTTCATTTATATTTCATTTATTCATGCTCAATGTACATTCAGCTTAGGTGTAACATAGTATTGCTGCAGGTGAGTACATGGACCCTGTAAGGGCTTCTTATTGGTGGTCATTCGAAAGATGATAGTAAGATAATATTCAGGACCCATAGCTCAAAAAATGGTTTCCAAGGGAGTGGTTCCCGTAGCGCAGCTGTGTGCGTCCCACGACCGACGTCGACAGGGGCGTCATCATATTGCCTCTCGCTATTATTTGAATGCACATCCGCAGATTACGGACTAGATCCTGCGATCGCGCCTCATCATAAGCCGCGGAGTGTAGACTCGAACTCGATACACGAGCGCGATGATAGAGTGACTCGTGGTCAGCCACCACAGCGCAGCAACGCGCAGTCGTGCTTGATGTCATACTCGTAGGGCTCCACATTCCTGTGGGCTCGCCAAGGATGCTATCATAGCTGCAGCAGCTCCATTAAACGAATACCGGTGGGAACCACAGAAATTGAGATGCTCAATAATAATATATATTATATTATTATTGAGCATCTAAGAATGAAACACGGAGAAACGTAGTCCGAGCACGCAAATTGTGATCATTTTTAGTGAGACTAGTTAGTCTCACATGGTCAAGCGACTCGCGATTCATTCCATCAATGTGAAGTCATCGTGCGCACGTCTCTCCCAATAATAATTTAAAACTGGTGTATTGTGTGGTGAAAAGCTGCTGTAGCACCATGTATATAATCATTAATCACGTATAATACAAAAACCGCTCACGCCAACATCAATTGTTTTGTGAACACACTTTTGAAAATAATTTTGAATGAAACTATCATTCTACGTGTTGTTATTCTAAGAATATAATCACATAATCCAGTCAGAGGGTCTACTCTTGAAAATGACAAACGGTATGCGTGGCAAATATTGTAGGTCAACTTATGTCAGTGACAATAAAGTTCAGGGCGTTCACGGACATAAGCTGAACCACGAAAACTGCCGCTCAGGTTTCAAATAGTAAATCAGGTGGTTAGACGCCGAGTATCTGCCGGTGAGTAGTGGATGGGCTGCAGGTATTGCATTTGATATCGTGAACTCCAATCTCCAAACTGCACCATTAACATCTTTATTCTCAACACCATTGGAGTCATTTTTCGAGGACACTACTAAATTTTAGCTCATAGATTACCTATATCGTACAAATCGATTATGCCGTAAACTTTCGCATTTACAACACTGTAGGTGCCTGTACCTAACAGCTAAACGTAAAGTGCCTGTAATAAGTTGGTAAGAAGCGTACGATCATCAAACTATTATCCAACAACCAAATAACCCCCATTCAGTCATCATTCCTATAAAAGCGATGACTTTACGACATCCATTACTGTTTTGCCATTCGCTATACGATTTGCCTACACGCAACTCAGTTCCCACGGCTCACAGGCCCCATATTGCGCTGGACTTTAACGCAACGGAAACGTGTTTGCGCAGACTGCGTGGACTGTTGACATAAGCTACAGCGAACGCATTCTAATTTCAACTTACATTGCACAACCTTAAAGTTTACGCAGACTGTAGACATAATTAAGAGCTACAGCAAACGCATTATATTTTCACCTTACATTCCACAATGTTTAAAATTAAAATTACATGTCTTATTATGACAAAGTAAGAAATAACTTTGAAAGTAACGCTCGAGGATGGCGATAAGTGCCCAGCTCCACCCGACCCGTAGTCAGTACCTACTTATTAAAGTAATACAACTTTCTGGCATAGAATAGGGAACAGTTAGTATGACGCTGAGCCATGGAATACTGAAGACTTAGTAAGGTGGAGTATGGTAATTCAGTCGGTTCCGGCGACAGACAGATGGACACAGCATATGGCACTCCCGGGACACGATAAAGCTATTTTTATCGCTATATGCTGTGAGAAATTACTTTTTACTTGGAATTGCTTTTATTAGATGCTGGAATAATCTCTGTTCATGATATATTACTGTAATAGCAGCCTGTTATGGTGAAATGAAATAAGTAACTGTAGATTGTACATTTATTTTTAAAAGAGCAAACATTCTACATGCAAAGAGACACTGAGAATTATTTGCTCCAAGTCTGCATGAAAGAACATTACCATTTTAAAGTCATCAATACTTTAAAGATGGTTCTAAGTTTTCCAAAGAAGCCCGTCTAAGTTTTGTGCCTGTTAGCGAATTAACTCTTCTATTTTTTGATGACCAGTTTACTCGGTGACAGATCAACTAACCTCCGCTGCCATAACGCTCGTTTCCGTGAAACAACTTAATTTTACACGCGAACTTTAAACTTTATAGAATTAAATCTTGTTATGTAATTGCTATGAGTTCTTTGTAGTTCCTTTTGGGTATCATTTGGCACTTTATACAATTTAGACGAGGAACTCTAAAATATCGACTTATCTCTGCGCCGTCGCCCGAAGTGGAGAACAATGATCTTTCTCTGATCTTATCTGATCCTTTTGTGGCGCGCCCGAGGCGACTTTATTATTTCCTTCGGATTACAAAGCGCAGTGCGCCGCTCCGCCGGCAGATGGCGGCCGCGCCGGCTGGCGAGACGCCTCTGGACGGACACGGCAACTGCCGCATGCCGCATGCCCATGCCGGCGAGCTGAGGGTAATAACTCTTATCAGTTGCCAATATACGGCACATGTCGGTTCGTCAGACAAACACTGGTTTACGTTTCGCTCTCCCCTCCCACGCCAACTACTCACCCCTTTCCCTCGATTCAGGTGTCAGGATGATGTCAGAATTTACCTAAGCTTAGGTACTGAAATAATTTATTTCTGGTATTAATTAATCGCAAACTTGAGAGTAATATAACGTTTTAAGGTTAGGGTTTAAGTTAGGGTACCAAGCTAGTTTGTCTCGGGCGAGGTGCTTAGAGATAGTACTCGGCATAATATAATGTAAGTAGAGACCAAATAAATTTAAAGTAAGTAATTAAACTACGCAAGTAATTACAGCAAGTAAAACATAGAGGGAAAATTCTCCTCAAGTTTAGTATATTAATTATAGTGCTAGAGTGCTAGCCAAACATTTATCTAAATTTAAATCATGAAAATGTGCTCAGAAAAACAAAATGGCATACTTACATAATGCAAAATACATTTAATAAATGTTGGTAAAGGCACTTGATCGTGTAACGTGTTCTGAACTGAACATTTGCAAAAGCACTGCAAGTAAGTTTCATGTGAGTTGTTACTGTGACGCCTATTGTGTACTTATATTCACAGCAACTGTAGGTAAATTCGGTGTTTTCGCAAAGACTAAATTCTAAAAGCACTTCACATGAGACACTTGCTAAAGTATTAAAAGTGCCTACAGCGCGGCGCGTCATTGTAACGTCATTACACGTGAGTGATTAATTAGGGTTGTCACTTTAACGCGCCGGCTCACGGCGTCGCGTCCGCCGCTGCATTAATCATCTGCCATCTCCGTTAATAGGCGTTTACGAACAAAGACAAACATAACATAACACACCCAACAGTCACATACATTTCCTGAGCCCACACTAAGATTCCCTGTCGTGGTTACCAGAAACTACTGGAAATACTGGGCGAAAGAGACTTAACAACAATGTCTCGGGGCAAAGCGCAGTGCAGTGCCACGCAAACACTTAAAAACTTTAAGCTTTGGGTGGCACTGCATCTGTAATAGTCAGGCGTGGTGCTTAACATCAGGTGGGCGCCCTGATTGTCCTGTCACTTGCTGACATGAAAAAAAAAATTACCATGGTACACAAACCCAGAATCCGGAAAGTATTTGCAAATCATTCAAGCATTTATTCCAAAGCAAAAATCAAACCAGCAACCCCATGCTTATCGCCTTGCACTAACTCACCGCAACAACAAGTCTTCAAACGATTCAACTTTACATAAATCATATAAAAATAACAGCGTTTTCACATGATCCGACACGATACAGTGTATCGTTCACGACAAACGACACAAAGTCAAAGTCAAAGTCAAAGTCAAAGTCAAAGTCAAAGTCAAAAATGATTTATTTCAATAAAATCACAATGATCATTTTGAATCGTCTTAAACCTAGGTGAATTAAAGCCAGTTCCACGCGCCCCAGCCTAGAAGAATCTGGCAACAAACTCGGCTGGGCTAACAAACACAAAAACAAGCCTTATGAAATAACATGACGTGTGTAAAGCATGTTCCTTTCACAATGTCCTGTACGACAATCGTGAGTCGTGGACGACACTTTGATACGTTTTACTGTCGAGGCCGACACTCAGTCCATCCAATCCACATTACAAGCATTATGTCTTGATTATAAGGCAGCAGTTTCAAGATAGTAAAATGTAGGATTGTCGTCCACGACACATGGCTGTCGGATAATATAAAACACTCTATGCAGGTTGCACAAAATACATACGTATAAGTTTGGTAGTTAAGGCAATTTGTAAAAATGTTGCAATGCGGCGCTCAAATTTGATTTGCAGTTCGTTTGAAACGAGTTCGCAACTCGCATGAGCGCTGAATACCTACCTACCTACCAAACGCTCGTGAATACTTTCCTGGACACAATAGAACATTCACACAACCTTCACACAACAATATTTCAATAACCGCTTGTTCTAGTTTGGTAGGCAAAAGGCAAAAGTGTACATTCGGAGACGTAAGTAATTATGTGGTTTCTAAATTTACAAATCCAGGTATATAGAAAACTGAATAACTCAGACGTCTCTTTACGAACTTATAGAGGTGCAGGACGTGGAACCCAAAACGCGGGTTTTCCGCGGGTAACGTGAAACGTCAGCCCCCGTAAATATCGCAAGAAAACGTCTAAGTTAATTGGTTTGACTTTAACGTTTGAATAGTCCTGTCCCAAGTATCAACCCTACTAGTCGGTAATGACGTCGTCAAGGTGTTTTATGTAATGTTCAGCTACTTTTGTAATTTATGTGATCGAGTTTTGTAACTTGAATGACATGTTAATTTTGTCTTTTTACTCTAGTGTAAAATATAAGGATCGGTTTAGTGTTCGTGTATTTTAGAAGTTTGAATGTATTCATGCAGTTTTATTGCTGACTGTACCTTGAACGGTGCATTACCTGCACAATATAATAATAATAATGAACCCTGACGTGTTGTATAATAGACGTGGCGTTCATTGTAGACCGCCATAACCGAGGCATGGCAACCGCAATCGATGCTCGCCCGGCCTATTCTCCTCTAGGCTTAGAATAACAACACGGAGAAATGAGAAAAATAACAACAACGCGCACGCAAATTGATCGCATTTTAGTGAGACTAGTTAGTCTCACTTGGTCAACTCGCCATTCATCAATGTGAAGTCATCGTGCGCACGTCTCTCACAATTATTATTATAAAAATGGTGTATTGTGTGGTGAAAGGCTGCTGTAACACCAAACATTTTTAATACACTTAAATATTTTGAATGAAACTATCATTCTACGTGTTGTTATTCTAAGTATGTTATGTAGGCATTGAATGCGTGAGTGACGTTTCCATACGGGTGCACCTTGCTTATTCTGTGGCGGAGCATGGGACTGAGTGACGTCATGGAATACAATATGGACCCACGGCCCCGAGGACTGGATAATGCTGATGCGCCGCGGGCGAGCTCGCCTGTCGAGAATAGTAAATAAGAATTACCCTTCAAAGGGGATTTTGGATTTTTTTTGTTTCAAAATCCCCTTTAGACCAAGCTTGACGCTTCAGAGGGGACTTTGACACTAAAATTCTCAAAATCTCCTTCAAAGGGGACTATGCCTATCAATATACTCGTGCTCACAAAATAATAACCGTTGGCATCCGTTGCTAAAATAGAGCTTTTTATTTCAATTCGAAAAATTGTGTGCGTCAGTGCCCTGAAGCGGTGAATGAAACACAACAAAAGAAACAAGAATATTTAGTATATTTACTGGTTTTGCAGAAATTCAGGAATCGAACCTGTAAGCTGCTTAATCGGCCACTCTCCTACCTGTCGTCAAATCACCTAACATCAATAACCTTTTGTTTGTAACATCAACCATCAGTTGGTGCTATTGGCTCTGTATAAACAGCTCAGGGTTTTGTGTGTTTGAAAAGAGCCTAGTATCATAACCGTTTGTGGTGAGAGTCGTACACTCTCTCTCGAGAGTAGAGCAGCGAGTGGAGCCCGCGGCTAACGAGGCGGAGTATGAAATAATTGCTGGCTCGCAGATGATAACAGTGTTTAGCCAGCGAGAATAGACGAGGGCACAGCTGCTCCACTGCAATACTTACATTTGCCCCCAGAGACTAATGCTTGTGGCCATACTGTTCTAGGCTAGGGCGCATGGATGGCGTAAATTCACTTATAAGTAATATAGTATTTCATTTTTCATTTCATTTCATTTCACTTTTCTGTGCGATTTGTCTGTAAGGGGACAAAACTAGGCGACAGATGGGAATAACCCATCCTTGTGTATTTGTTTGTTTAAAAATATTTTTAATTTAAATTTGCTATTATATTCTAGTTTGGTCTTTATCTAGAGCATCTCTGTTTTATCACCTTGTAAAAAAGTTATTAGTTACTAATTTTTCAAGTTGAAGCGACATCACATCGAAAACTAACGCACATATCGTCAAGTCATTATGACTTGCGATTGCGAGTGAGGTAGCTGCACCTCTAGTCAATATGTTCATCGCGGGTGTTAGTGTAATTATGTCGAGCCAATTACAGGGCGAGTACCCGCCGGGGGCCTCGGGCACACCCCGGACACTCTCAATAAAATGTATGAAGCAAACACGTCGCAAAAACCTCACCCATAATTTGTGTACGTAAACGGTACTGTTGTAAGTGTGAGTGTCATGCTTGTTCCCACCCAACTATAGCAATAGCGAGCATACTTTCGCTCGCTCTGGCATGCGCGCGCTTGGACCTACACAAAAACAAAATAAACGAGTGCCTTAGCCCGTAGCTTCAGTGCCGGCAAAAATGTGCCGGCAAACTTGCAACCGGGTGAGGTAAGTGGCACCGGTGGGAGGTAGGGAGTGGCCATTCTGTACGTATTACTAATATCTGTTCTGTGGCGCGGGGGCGCGGCGGGGAGCGCGGGGGTGCATAGATACCATCTCACTCGCCCCTTATCCTATCGGTAATGATACTCCCAAATCACTGAATGGGATAATTAGGAGGGCTTATTAAAGTTTCGCTAAAATTGCTAAATTGGATCATAGATACTTATCCTTGGCTCACTCACTGCGATGAGATCATAATGAGCAAACGAGCGTTACTTTATCTCTAACGGTAAACAAACTCATAGCATAGCCTACTGGTAAATAGCTTTATGCCCAGTAGTAGGTACTATCTCCAAAAAGCGAGTAGGTAGAGGTACCTAGTGTGGCCAAGTTGTACTAATGTACTTACCGAAATATTGATATCTATCAAACACTAGCGATCCGTCCCGGTTTCGCACGCAAAACGTCGAAACCTTTCTCTTGAATCACTCTATTGATTAAAACGGAATTATAAAATAAATCGTTGCGTGGGCAGTTTAAAAGATTACTACATACTATTTTAAGAGTAGTAGAGTTCTTTGTGATAGACTAGAGCTCGTCCGGGGGAGGACTACCACCATGCGTATTTCTGCCGTCAAGCGGTAATGTTTGCATTGCTGAGTTCCGGTCCGAAGGGTATGGTTTCCAGTGAAATTACAGGCACATGAGACTATCGATCTGCTTCTCAGAGTCATGATGGAAATGGTGGTGTCTACGGGATTGAGAGTGTAAGTGATCTATACCTACTACTAGTTTTATACGTGATTTCATTTGGGTCAAACTTGTACCCACTAGGCTAACTCACAACTACAATTTTTGGATTTTACTAGTGTTAAAATTGGGGCAAATTAGTGGTGGACAAAGTCATAATTTGAATTTATACTTTACTACAGGTAAAATAGGTAACTAAGTACATAAATAACTAATCATAAGTAGACAGATATGAACCTTGCTAATTTGATTGATGATACAACTATCATACAGTCATCACTTGTTGACTGCCCTACACAATGCATATCTGCATTAGAATATTCTAAACAACCTTTTACTATAATAACCCAAAACATTAGAAGTGTCCATAAGAACATACTTTCTTTTCATGTCTTCCTAGCACGGTTAGGCTTTCAGCCTGATATTATTATTCTTACGGAATGCAGGTTGGATGATAGTTTTACCACAGTAACCCTACCTAACTATGACTGTCACCACTCAACCACGTTTTTAAATCAAAATGATGGAATCATTGTCCTATCTAAACATGGACTTTCAATTCGGGTTACTGAGCCTGTTTTTAGAGATGCAAATTTTTTGTTTATAAGTGTTGATGGTTGTATGAATATAGTGGCCTTATACAGGTCCCCATCGGTCTATAACATTGATAATTTCCTGTCCTCCCTCGAAAAGGTAATAAGTGTAACAAAGAATTCCACATGCATTATAACAGGTGACATTAACTTAAATATCATTGAGGGTAATATTGGATCAAGAGCTCATGAATATCTCAATCTAGTGAACTACTATGGATATGTATCCGGCCACTACTATCCAACCAGAGGTGCTTCCTGTCTTGATCATGCACTATTGAAAACCAAACTTATGTCAAAAATCGTTGTCTGTAACTCTGACATAACTGACCATAGCACAGTGATTATTGGGGTGTATAATAGGAACCTTTGTAATACTCCGAAACCCAAATCCACTAACAGAATAGACTACATGAAATTAGTCAAAGAACTGCAATCTGTCGACTGGTCAGCTGTTATGATGGAGGCGGATGTCACGACTGCAACATCTAAATTCATAAGCATTATGAAGGAACATATTGAACTTCATACTACCAAACGACAGATCCGTAGTGCTGAGGTCCTAATAAAACCATGGATGACACTATCTCTTCTAAAATGTATCCGCAAAAGAGATTCACTACACATGGACGCTAGAAGAAACCCAACTAATGACTCCATTCAAATCAAGTACAAAAACTATAGAAACCATTGCAACAATGTCATTAGGAATCTTAATATTGCATATAACAAGAAACTGATTGAGAATAATAAAGGAGATAGTAGGAAACTATGGTCTACTGTTAAGGACATCTGTAACATCAAACCAAGTACTGCTCACAACAACAAAGTAGATTCTATCTGCGATAACATTAAGGACTCTGCAAACATGGCCAATGCTTTCTTCACGAACGTCGGTAAAAACCTATCTGATAGCATCTTGACTAGGCTTAAAACCACTGAAGAGAAACTCTCAACTAAAATCATGAGCTCTAATACACCTTTAAGCTCACTCTATCTCAGCCCTACTGACTATATCGAGGTTCTGAAAACTATCGAAAGTTTAAAGGCTTCCTATGCTACCGGATGGGATGGCATAAGCAATGTCATTCTTAAGAAGTGCAAGGACACTATCGCCCCTATCTTAGTCCACATTTGTAACCTTAGCATGTCCAGCGGTGTCTTTCCTGACTGCCTTAAAGTGGCCAACGTATGTCCAGTATACAAATCTGGTGATGCCTCCCTAATAACCAACTATAGACCTATATCTTTACTATCATCTATCTCTAAAGTAGTTGAAAGGATAGTCAATAAGAGGCTCCTACATTTTCTTGAAGAAAAAGGCCTTCTGTCGAACAACCAATATGGTTTTCGTAAAAATAGATCCACGGACGACGCTATCAATGCTCTGGTCAGTCATATAACGGAACAACTTGACAATGAACGAAAATGCATTGGTGTCTTTATTGATATGGCTAAAGCCTTCGATACCGTCTCTAGACCACTGCTGCTCAGGAAACTGGAAAATTTAGGAGTCCGTGGAATCGCCTTGAGCTGGTTCCAATCATACATTTCTAATAGAGCGCAGCGTGTAATTCTGGACAATGGAAATGTGAAGAGTGAGCAGTCCTACATATATTTTGGAGTGCCTCAGGGTAGTGTCCTCGGGCCTACCCTATTTCTGACCTATATCAACGATCTCTGCAACTTAAATATTGATGGCGCCCGAATCATTACCTTCGCTGACGACACCGCTCTGGTCTTCAGTGCAGAAAATTGGAGTGAGGTTACCCATGTGACCGAAAAAGGACTTTCTCAGGTAGCGGACTGGCTACGGATGAACTTGCTCACACTAAACACCACCAAAACAAGGTATATGGCTTTTAGAATTTCCGAAAGAACTGCACCTAGACAAAGCTTGCAAATGAAAATACATGAATGCGACGCACAGAATGAACATAATACTGAGTGTAACTGCACTGAAATCAAGCAGGTGCAAGACATCAAATATTTAGGCGTTATCATCGACAATCACTTAAATTGGAAAACCCAAATTGATAAACTTACAACACGAATAAGAAAACTAATGCATATCTTTAAAAAAATTGGGCAGCTAGGTGATGCTGATGTTCTTAGGACGGTATACTACGCCCTTTGCCAGTCAATTTTAGTCTATGGTACTATTTCTTGGGGATCAGCTGCAAAAACTCATTTGATCAGATTGGAAAGGGCACAGAGGGCCGTATTGAAAGTCTCGTACAGAAAACCTTACCGGTATCCTACCAATGCTCTCTATGAAGAAACTAAATTTCTCAGGGTAAGGCAGATATTTATCCAGCAAACTGTCATGAAATTCCATCGATGTGCACTTGACAAACTGAGACAACCCCGCAAGTCGGTTAGAACCAAAAAATGGACAACTCCAAGAACAAGAACAAAGTTTGCGCAAGGTTCATTTAATTTCCTTGGCCCCTATATCTATCAAAAGGTAAATGATAGATTAAGCATATGTGAATGTAGTGGTAACATCTGCAAGAAAAAACTATATGAATGGCTTCAAACCCTTGATTACAATAAAACCGAATCTCTCCTAACAGTAGGGTCTTGATTAAAGTTATAGTCTCTTTAAGTATGCTACAGATACCTACATCATAAAATATCAACAATATTGCCTTACTAGCTCATATCCTTGCACCATCTGGTTACATGTTTAGAACCCGCTACGTATGCTATGTTTCTCAACCGGGGCACCTGTCCTAAAGTCACCTCACCGATACCGTCTCTTACGAATTTACATAATGTAACCTGCACTGCACCTGTGTAGGTGTACTTCTCTCCTTAATATCGTCGAATCTGTTACTGTTTGCGGTAGATACAAAGTGTACCTATAGGTACAACTAATACTTCCATTAAATCTATGTTCCTATAATCTACTAGAACTGAAATGTATTAAAACAAGTGGTAAGAATTGCTAATCTTTAATAATTAAGTGTCAATCAGCATACCCACTGTTAGGGATCTAATCCCCTTTTGATATTGTCTTTAAAATAAGTCTAAATACCTATTGTAATTATGCCTAGCTATAGCTTATATTGGATAAATAATATATAAACCTAGTGCCTAGATAAAATAATATTAGACTAGAGTTAGGTATTTGAGTTAAAATATTTAAGCACCTAGGTGTATTACCTATTACTTTCAAACAAATACATAATAATATGAAACAGTTAAACTCTCTAAAGACCGCTATGAACCTCAATAGATTGTTACTGTACTTATATACCTTCCTACTACTTTAACTTTGCTTTTGTTTTCTTTCTCTAAAATTATATTTAAGCTCATAACGGGGGGCACTAAATTCCACAACCCAGGCTAGCCTAGTGTGGAGTTTAGAGGTGAACCCTTTACCATATAAATAAGAGGCTATATAATACCTGCATAGCACTATAAATAAACAGTACCTAGTTATATAAATAAGTGTTGCCTATGGGGTTGGTATGTGGCTTAGATACTACAATACAGGGAATCCTAGTGTGGGGTCACGGTTATATGCCTGCCGCATGGACACTACTTCTTACCTCTTAGCTAAACTAACCTACTGTAACAAACTTGTGCTAACAAACCTACTTATTATCAAACACTAGCGATCCGTCCCGGTTTCGCACGCAAAACGTCGAAACCTTTCTCTTGAATCACTCTATTGATTAAAACGGAATTATAAAATAAATCGTTGCGTGGGCAGTTTAAAAGATTACTACATACTATTTTAAGAGTAGTAGAGTTCTTTGTGATAGACTAGAGCTCGTCCGGGGGAGGACTACCACCATGCGTATTTCTGCCGTCAAGCGGTAATGTTTGCATTGCTGAGTTCCGGTCCGAAGGGTATGGTTTCCAGTGAAATTACAGGCACATGAGACTATCGATCTGCTTCTCAGGGTGGCTACCCGTGCGTGATACCTCTGGTATTGGAAGCGCCCATAGGCTGCGGTAACCGCTTACCATTTAGTGGGCTGCACGCTTGGTTGCCACGTTAGTTGTATAAAAAAAACACACACACAGAAGGACAAAAGACAGGAAGCTTCTTTGTTTTTAAATATAATGTAAAGATAATAATACTGCAGTTGAACAGTTTATCATTTCCCAGCTGACACCGGACCAGCTACTACAAAGTATTACCTCAGGTACTTATGTACCTACTGCCTGTTCCTGTAATTAGCTGAATTACTGCGGCACCGATATCATTGCTAATTTGGTATTTAACCACTTTTACTGTCAGTCAATTACTGACGTACTGACGTACATGCTGACGGGATTGCCAATTAACGAAATACTCGGAAACGATCGATTGTTCAAAACGTACCTCACACCAACAGTTATACAGGGTGTGCATATAAACTTTATTTGTTAATATTTCTTCAGCGCTTAGTAAATGACGCAGAGAACCAAAAATAAATTTACATTAAACTAACCGATAACTGTGCTGGCTAAGTGGGCTTCCATATCGGAGGTATTGGGTTTGATTCTCTGCACCAAAGAGCACCGGTGGTCTAGACCACCGGTGCTCTTTGGTCACTGGTCTTGGGGTCACTACCACTAGTGGTAGTGACCCCGCCTTTCTATCCTAAGGTCGTGGGTTCAACCCGGTCGTTCACCAATGGATTTTTCTGTTCAGAAAATTTATGTGCGCAATGCCAGTGCTCTCATACGGTGAAGGAAAACATCATGAGGAAACCAGCATATCCAGGAACTATACATTCGAAAGACATGTGCCATCCACCAATCCGCATTGGGTCCGCGTGGTGGATTAAGACCCAATCACTCTTGCACCATCTAGCCTTAAGCTAAGCAGAGGTACTAATACATAAATGAATATTTTTTATTACACATTGAAAATACCCTGAGCACTCGTAACAAATATTTGCAAATCGTACAAACATTTGTCCCAAGGCAATCAAACGAACCTCCTGCGTCGCAGGCAAACCTTCGCCGTCGACGATGTTGGTCGTCATGTGATCATGTGACACCTTTATATCGTACTCCCACCATGTGTACAGTACACAGACTGAGTACAGACAGAGGTATTATTGCATGCAATATTCGACTGTCACCAACAGTCATATCAACTTGACCCTCGGGTCAGGCAGCACACAAACCGCAACGGGCCGCCGCCGTCTGAACTGTTTCTGACACATTAATTCACCATTCAGAAAGCAATTGTTCCTGTATATCTATCTACAGATACATACTTCCAAGTCTTTTGTTTATGTCAGCAAGTGACATGGCGGTCGCGCCCGCACGGATGTTTTTTTAATAATTTTATTAAAATTTTTAACAAAGTCCCAAGCGACATAGGTACAAAATTTATCAATTGAAAATTTAAAAACTTAATTAAACAAAAACTGTCTCAAAAAGCTTACTTTAAATGAAAATAACGGATTACCTAGATGATAAAAAAGCTTGGGACGAATGTGCTCCAACTCTACTCGGCATCCATAACAATAGCAAGGTCGTGCCAAAAAAAGCGATAGGAACCCAGCCGGTGTTGTTGCCAGTTCTTTTACGGCATGGGCGCGCATTGGAACTGGTGTAAATTTTCCTAGCTTGTAAGACGTTTCAAAGTGATCCTTGTGATTCTATTGAAATAAATAACACCCCACACTTGACCATAAAAAATGCAGTGCCACTCAAAGCTTATTTTTTTAACTTCAGCGTGGCACTGCACTGCGCTCATCACCCCGAGACATTGTTGATAAGTTTCACTTGCTACAGTGCCTTTTAAACCTAAACACAGTGCAGCTTGTACACTACTGCTTGGAGGTAGTTCTAACTGACTAATTGTAAAGAGTTGCAAGAAATATTAAAGAAGAAATAAAAATAAAAGAAGGAAGATTTTTAAAAGCTATTAGTATTAATATTGCCTCTTTCTTTTGGAAGTCGGTTAATACGTCTACTACAAGCCAAAGACATCATGTTCGAAGCTACAAGCATGGACTTTTGATGACTAGGTAGTAAGCTAGTGAAAACTCAGAAGCGAGCTAAGCTCCAAAGGGGATTTTGAACCCAAATAAACATAGCAAAATATATTCTCAATGTCTTATAGTGAAAAGTACGTGTTAGAGATTAGAATATTACGAACTCGGACTTCCGCTTGATAGTCTCGACTCTCGAGGCAAGAACTCAATGGCTCAACTGGTAGAGCATTCGCGTTTTTGCGTATTCAAATGGAAAGTACAAGTCCTGCCTAATAAAATAATCTTGTAAAAATAATGTACGTTTACGTTTTATGTTTATCTACGACAGATGTACTGAGATCTGAGACTGAGAATAAGGTAAGGACATCGAATACAACTAACCGGGCCCATCTGCTGCGGTCGCCATATGTCTGTAACTAGCTGTTGCCTGCGACTTCGTTCGCGTGGCTCGGTGCCACTCGGTAATGGTAGATTTTTTTCGTGATAAAAGGTGACCTATTTATGTTTTAAATTAAAGTTTTTAAACCAAATCGGTTCAGAGGTTATTATCGAGTTATTTTTATGTAGAACAAACAAACAAACATTCAAACTTTCGCATTATTTTATTATTATTTTACTTTGTTTTTTTTTAAGTAGGTATTATTATCATGTCCAGTGAAAATTTCAATTTGTGAACCAAATAAAAAAATAATAATAATATTAGTGCTTTGACAAATCTTTGTATTAGTGTGATAAGATTAGATTAGTATGATAGACTAATTCTGTTCTGTGGAGTGTGGTTTGATTATGCTACTGTACTTAGTACCTAGGTAGGTATATCGTATTGCGCTCACATATAAGATACCTAACTAACTAGAGGAACGCCCCGCGACTTTGTCCGCTTTCAGTTTTCCTTTTATACAAAAACCTTGGCTATTCTCTAGTTCTTTGTTTTGTATAATTACTTAGTTATAGTTACTTAGTTATAGTTACTTAGTTATAGTTACTTAGTTATAGTTACTTAGTTATAGTTACTTAGTTATAGTTACTGAACACAAACACAATTTTCCTGCTGCTGAGTTGAATTTTATAAATCTTAGTAATACTTAGACCCCTACACCATACGAGTAGGAGTACACCCCCAACATTTCAGCTCTCTAGGACTTACTGTTCAAAATTCAACATTCAAGATTCAACATTCATTTGCACATTTGCTGTTCAGGCTGTGCGTTGATTGTGAGTCAGTCAGTGAGTAACGCAACGATTTTAATAGTTAGAAACTACCACAGAAATCGGAATTAATTAATTGATTGAATGTAAATACTCTCTCTGTCGTATTAGGTTTTTATCCTGTAAAGATAGGGTTGATGATGATGATGATGATGTAAAATAAATAAATAGTTATTCAAAAAAACGCACGAGCAGTCACGAACTACCGGAATAAATACTACGGCACAGAGTCTACGGCCTTACTTTTGAATGCCGTCTAAGAGCTATTAGATATTAGGTATGCCGTATGATGCGATGTTTCATTGTGATCACAATGACGCCTAAACAGAAAGAGAGGTCAGATTCATCAGATTTGTAAAACTAATTAATAAATAGGACTTACCTATTGAAACTTTAATTTGTTGATTAGAAGTTAAAATTGAAAGGCGTGACTACCATCTGTGCAACCACCTACCTAAGTACCTACATATTAAAGAAAAAATAAAATTAACTCACTAACGTTATTAATGTTATTTAGCGGATAGAAAAATACCATTCAAATAAAAGGCTAAAAACAGATTTGTTAGATTTAAGATTTTTACTTTCGAGTAATTTGTTTCGAATCGTAACTATTACTTTCCATATTCTACAGGTTACTGCCTACTTACCAGTGAGGTATTTATAATTATGGCTTAAATATACCTACACATTCACCTATGTACCATTTAGATAAATGACAAACAAAAACAAATCACATAAACAACGTATTAGGATTGTCTTTGGCTATCTTGTCAGTCAGAACAACATTGGGTTGGGTCCTCCCAATTTAATTATTTTTCTCGTGTTATTTTGAGTTTTATTGCGTAAATTTGGTGGCAGTTTATCCAATCTAACTTGTTTATTTAGCAATGTTGGTTTGTAATTTAGGCTTTCCTATAGGGAATTTTGAAAGAAACGCCGCCATTTCTTTCAAAATTTTGTTTGTTTACGTTGCTATGCGACAATCAAACTCATCTATAAATATATACATACTTGACACTGGCGAAATTGTGGCAAATATGCCACAGACAGAGTCCGTAAATAAAAAAGAAGAACAATGTATTTAAATACCTAGCGTTTGTTAGTAAGGCCGATAGCCGTTTGTTCTAATTTCATTTATCGAGCACTTTGCTAGCGTTTTGAGTGACGACTTGTCAGTGCAAAGTGCTCGTTAAATGAAAATGAAACAAACCGCTTCGGATTTAAAGTGCATATTTCCGTGTAGGTATCGGTGCTGGGCAGCGCGGCCCCCCTTCAGGCCGGCGCCCCCCGCGCTGCCGCGGCGCGTTCCGCAGTCCGCTCTGACAAGTGCCAAGTGCGCACGTACCGTGTCGTATGTACCTACGACGGACGACACGCGCGCGAGGCGACTCGATATGAAGTGGAGCGAGGAGCAGACGGTCCTTTTCGTGAGAGAGCTCGTCAAGTACGAGTGTCTGTACAACATCAACTGCGCTGCGCACAGGAAGAAGCGATTACGAGACGCAGCTCTCCTGAAGTTGAGCTCAAGTCTGCGTATCCCAGGTTTTGAACCGAAAGATGCGTACCACAAAATAAGGAGTTTGAAATCAACTTATTATCAAGAGATAAAGAAAATAAAGAAGTCTAGAAAATCAGGCGCGAGAAGCGTTTACAAACCAAACCCTAAATGGTTTAGCATTTTACATGATTCGATGATGGCGGTGAGCTGTACGGGGCAGTGCAGGGACACGACTAATCATTTTGTAAGTACATCACTATAAATATTTTTGTTTAGTTTTGTACGACATGAACTTTTGTATAAACAGTAGAATATAGTCGTCTGGTAAATTATAATTTAGAGAGCAAGTTGCAAGTTGAAACTTCACCAATACTGACTCACTCAATGCATTCAACGTTACGTAGTGTTGAATATAAGTTTTATTATTTGCAGCAAACGGTTCCCGCACCTAAGTTCGAGCAGAAAACCGAAGTTTCCGTAGAAAACGATATGTATCACGACAACTACACGAGTTCCATCGAAGAAATCTCCAGTCTCGGTGCTGAAGAGCATCAAACATATAGCACAGGAGACATGTGCAGCCTCCCGGCAGACTCACACAACGCTTCAAACGCATGCGAGCCGGAACAGTTCGAGAACGAGTTCGATATATTTGGAAAGAGCGTCGCCGCTCAACTGAGCAATATGCCTTTGGAAATGGCGATTGAAGCCCAAGCATACATACAGAACCACTTATCGGATGTACGTTTGAGAAGTCTCCGCGGCTCATCTCCATCTGATATTAACTACAGGGTACAATTGCCAACTCCTCCGCGTATAACTTATAAAGCTAAGTACCGTTCAAAACCTTCTCAATGAACACTGTGTCTCGAGCAACAACTGAAGTTTTTGTAAATTAATGTATTTGCTATGTAATTATAATAAACTGCCTGCACCAAGTGTGCCTGTGCCTTTATAAAGTCGTGTCGACACAGTGGCGCGGCGCGAATAGGACATGTCATTCTGTAGTATTGCCATTCTGTGACATTCAGGAAGCGCTGATATTCAAGTTACGTTAGTTTAGGGTTGTCACTGCGAGACGGCAACTTCACTGTGTGGTGCCAAACTTATGTCGTTTGTACAATTGTCTTGTAGTTTTGGTGTGACCTACATTTTGAAGGCACGCTGTTTAGTCCTAGTTCTGATCGTAAAAATCATGTTTGTACAATTTGTATTAAGTACCGCAAACAAATATTATGCTAAGTAGGCACAATAAGGTTTTTGAAATTTAACATTAAGTATGTAAGTGCTAATAATTATTCTGCTTGACCATAATAATAATTTGTAGTAGAAAATAATAGTTAGGTACTTATTGCACTAGGCATGCATACTTTTATTATTTTTGAATAAGTATCATGCAAATTGCTAATACGATTTTCATTGGTAACTAATTTACTGACAGTATAATTATAATTTACCTACATACCTACTTACTTAAGTAATAAAAAAAAATTACATGAACATCCCTCTTTTTTCATTTCTCTTTTTTCAGTAGTGTGTCAACCCTATGGCATATGAAGCCTTGATTAAATTGGGGGAATTAAAGTTAAATGGAACACGTAGTAGGCAATGTAATGTCAACCCGCGGCTTGTAATGAGCTTGTCGAAACAACTTTCGTTTGGACTCGTTTGTGGCGCCCCGATTGCCGATTACTCATTTATTGTTTTTTTTTTTATACAACTGAAGTGGCAACCAAGCGTACGGCCCACAAGATGGTAAGTGGTTACCGCAGCCTATGGACGCTTGCAATACCAGAGGTATCACTTGCGGGTTGCCACCTTGAGGCTAAGATCGAAAGCCTCATGTGCCAATAATTTCACCGGAAACCATACCCTTCGAACCGGAACACAACAATGCGAGCATTACTGCTTGGCGGCAGAAATAGGTATGGTGGTAGTCCTTCCCCGGACGAGCTCTATCACAGAGAACTCTACTACTCTTAAATTGTGATACTGTCACACTGAGTTTTCTAATTAGATAATCGATTGCTCTTGGATACTAATAACCTGAATTCGGAGGGCAATACTACTAAATACAATTGTCAAAATTCGATCATACAACTGTAAATTTGCAGACATTACTAAGTTGCATTGCCTACAAGAGTTTATTATACTACATATGAAAACAGAAAAAGTAGCGAACCGAGGAGTACCAGTGATTTTAATTAAATAGCAAAGTTGATCAACTTTATGAGCGAGCAAAGAGATCAGCAAACTTTTTTTTTAATATTTTATTCAGCAAGTGACAAGACGATCAAGACGCCTAGGCGCCTGCCTGATGTTAAGCACCACGCCTGACCATAACAGATGCAGTGCCACCCGAAGCTTAAAGTGTTTTGCGTAAGTAAGTTTTGCGTGGCACTGCACTGCGCTTATCACCCCGAGACGTTATTGTTAAGTCTCTTTCGCCCAGTAATTTAAATTGCTACAGTGCCCTTCAAACCTAAACAAAGTAATGCTTGCACACTACTGCTTGGAGGTAGAATATCTGACACTGCGGTGGTACCCACTAAGACGGACTCTTGCTGAAGAGTCCTACCACCAGGTGAAGAGCTGAAGGTTTTGATAATATAAACAGTTTACATTAATTGTAAGAGTACCTTTTATATAATAATACTGGACAATCCACACAGCATCATCTAGCCCCAAGGTAAGCTGCTGTTAAACAGAGCTGTATTATGGGTACTAGATGACTGATATATATTTAATACAATACAATACATAGATAGATATTTTTTATTCTATATAGAAAATACCCAGAACACCCGGAACAAATATTTGTAGATCGTACAAACATTTGTCCCGAGGCAGGAATCGAACCCGCAACCTCTGCGTCGCAGGCGGACCTGCGCCCGCTGCGCCACATCGGTCGTCAAACCTATCCCTGCGATTACTATTATTAGAGCCGTCCAGCTCATTGCCCTGTAAGTACCAAGGTCTAGCTTCACAGGGTAAGCCCCCCACTAAAGCTCCGACTATAATCCCAGATTTGAAAGGCTTCCTCTATGTAGTTCAAGCGACGTAGAACGTACAGTACACGTAGCCTGCCCGTAGCAACTCCGTGAATGGCTCGCCTTTGTGCTCTCAGGCTCGCGTTCAGGTGACCTCACGCGAGAAGCCGTACGCACTAACTACCACTAAGCTCTCTGTGCTATATTGTATGCAACCTTTTTACATTGCAGATTAGAATTTAGAACAGAACCTACTTGCACAAAATCTGCAATTCGGTTACGAAGTAAAAACAGAAACACAGAATTGTATTACTAGCAGTTGTCCGAACAGTAGACCTCGCAAGCATAAACTTATAAAGTGAGCTTTGAAAGTGAGCAACATAATATTGCATTTTGAGGAACTATTTTGCTTATCACGCTGAAGATCCTCATCAGATCTTCACCAAATATCAGACAAACTTAAAGTTAATACTTACCTTTCATATAAAATAAAAATCATCGAAATCAAATCACATTAGACGGACATATTCAGCAGCCCCCTTTTTGTCCCTTTTTGGAGAAAGTACGCCCCTTATCGAAAATCCCCGACGACAATCAAATTCTATAAAGTCATAGAACCTGTATACCAAGTTTCAACCTGTTTGGTTGAAAAATGCGACCTGTAGGCGAGAACACAAAAGATCGGACAAACTGACATCCAAAAGCATTTTTGGCCAATCTCGACTGAGACGCTTCGCTCGCTTCGTTCGCTCGGTCAATTAGTTCGTAACCGGGTTACGAAGTAAGAAAAAAAACCCTTCTACGTAGCTGGTTACAAAACTTGGTTACGAACGCGCACTAAAGGCTAATTTCGTATTTCCAGGGGTGCCTGAGGGAGAATCACGAACAACTCGTTTGACTAGCGTACCTACAGGTAAACGTAGAGGCGCTGCAAAATCCCATAAAAATTGTAAGCGAGACGATAGTGTTACGATAGGTTAACGTTTACGATTGTCAAAAACATTATTCCGAATAAGGTCTCTAAATTCGCGAAGTAAATCTGTCTCTAAACAAAACCAGATAACTCAGACCAGTTATCTGGCTTTGTTTAGAGACAGATTTATTTCGATCCTCTGCGTGAGATGACGTAAGAGCACTCTAAAAGGAAATAACATAGAATATTTGGCTAGAGGAGGTTTGGAGGTTTTTGGCTCGGGATCGAGACGTCTGGAGGGAATGGGGGGAGGCCTTTGCCCAGCAGTGGGACACCAACGGCTGATATAATAATAATATAATAATTTGGCTAGAGGTCATCTGTGACGTCACATATATTTTTCCTTATTTACTTTAGGACATTATCTACAAGTGGAGGTTATACTACTCATGGTATTAGTTCGTTTTAGGATCACTAGAAAGTGTGTTCTAGGAAAGCACTCCAATGTAGTAAGTACTTACTTACTTACTTTATATGCTACGAGCAGTCAAACTGTATCTGGGCTGAACGCGACTAATGGATACATTCTTACACTGGTATGTAGAGTCGTGAGGCGTTTTAACTTTCTCAACTCAGGTGTCAATATTGACATATGAACTTGTCAGTTTAGTTTACATTAAAAATGTTCACAAAAAGTAAGGAAAAAACAATCTCACGATTCTCAATGTCTTTGCTCACCAGAGTCACTTCGCGATTCTACAATACCAGTGTTTAATTAAGTATTTTTAGCTTATTATTTTAAGTGTAGTTACGGAGCGGGCAGACCCTCAGTGAACATACCTAAGTAAACTAACTATAGTAAAGGTCAGGTGTATTCCACCTGAGCGTGCAGGTAGGAGGCACCTAACTGCCGACTAAAGCCTTCATCAAACGTACAGTAAGTTCCGACATTTACTTTAGCGTTCACGAAAACGAAATATTATGTGTTGTCTTTATAAAGATTAGGTTTGAAAAAATCGTTGCGTTACTGACTGACACGCACACCCAAAACAAATGTGGTAAGTCCTAGGCCCGTATTCAAGAACCATACTTGAGTGTGAATCGTGACTCAAGCATCGATTTGACATAATTTTTCTATGAAGAACTGTTCAAGCATCGATTTGACATATTTATTCTATGAAGAACTATAAAAAATCGATGTGATTCACACTCAAGTGTGAATCGTGACTCAAGCATTCACACTCAAGTGTGAATTATACTTGAGTATGGTTATTGAATACGGGCCTTAGAAATTTTTTTTAGGATGTGTTCCTTTTAATGTGTAGGGGTGCACTGACAAAGTAATCCCTTAAATTAAACCCAAAGAGAAGGCAGCGAGGACGAGTTTGCACGAAAAAGAACTAACGGACAAAATCGCGTTCATTAATCCTTCACGAAAATAGAAACACAAGACAGGGACGCTACCGCATTACTTCAGGTACCCACAGATAACTAGATCAGAAACTCCAATCAGTAATACCAACCCAACGAGCCACAAAATTACTGAAACCTTGCAACCTAATGAAAGCTGAGCGAAATATTCCAGCCCCACTTCCAAAGGCTTCCGCGTCTCGTGGAAAATTAAACGAAAGACTGTAAGCCCCTGAGCCTAAGAGCCGCGCGAATCACACAAGCACACGAGCTGCCAAATTACCCCAGTTCAGAGAAAAGCGTCGAATGAGACCGCAAAGAGTCTTCCTATTGAAACAGAATCAAATCAACGCAAAAATAATATTAAAAAATAATAAAAACGAGCGAAAAGACCGAGAGCCAGTCAACAGTATAATTAAGTCATAGCGCTAGTGCTCGACAAGACAACACGAACACAGCCTTTTGAGTTAGTTGACTAAATGATAGTGTATTACCAAGTGTAAGTGCTACATTATGAAGAACACTGCTATGAGTAAAGTGTTGAAAAGTGCTATTGGATACATTTTATACATTCATAATAACTTACTTTTAAAACAGATCCAAGTAACTAGTTTAGTTTAAATAAGGCAAGTATTTTTATTAAAATAATCCGTATTGATCTATTGAAATTGCCTTTTGATTCAGGTACCGATAAGATTTTTTTGTCACATTCTCTATGCGTCTAGAACACCTCTGACAACAGGTATTAAAAAAAAACCTCTTATTTTTTCTAAACTCGTGACAGATGATGATAAAGACAGATTTTAACTTAGCTTGACAGCAGTAACTTGTTTGAAAAACTACTTAAGCGATGATAAAATAAAAACGACTCTAGTTGACTTTACCTCACCACAACTCTGAATTCAAGCCCGAGTAAATGATGTGAGAAAATGCTGACTGGCTTCCGACTAGCTTCAGTGCTCCGGGCAGGATTCAATTTATTTATTCATCTTCTTTCAGTTGGAAACTAATCAAAACATGAACGCGATTGAACACTGGCCCAGAGCCCCGAGTCCGCTTATTCTGTGACGCGTTCGAGCCTCATGCAAGCTAGTGCAGCGCAGTGCAGTGTTTATTTGTTTGACGATTCTAATGAAATGCCGACTTTTTACAACTCAAGTTTTTACAACACATTTATGCCTGCCAGTACTTTTAATAAAAAAATGCTTCGAATAAAACTGATCGTACCTAAACCAATTCGGGTGAGAACGGGACTGGGAGAGAACGAAACTTATCCTCTGAAAATGTCAAACAACACGTGCGTGACGCTTGCGTGCAGCTCCAACACGTGCGTGACGCTTGCGTGCAGCTCGCTATCAACTGCAAGTGACATAAAATTGCGTTGTTGAATTTCAGTTTCGTTGGCTTTGCTAAGATCGTGATGACGGTCCCATGATGAGTTACGATCACCATATTGTCTACTTTATTTACGAAATAAGAAATTAGATAAGAGTTTAATTTATTTCTCGACAAGTAATGTAATTTTATGTACATGAGATTGTAGTGAAAACATAAAATAGGAAAATCGCTAAATTCGTGTAATTAGTTTATTAGGGTTGTCAATGAGAAATCCACAGATACAATAGGAAAATCACTCCCGGTACTCACTTTTGGAAGGCAGGTTAAATAATTACAGTGGGTTGGCCGGCAGAGGTTGGCGTATCAATGCATTTCTGGTGGCAGTTCCCTGATGGACAGATTGTCTGCCGCTCTATAGTTCGTTACCTCTGATCGCGGCTCGGCTCGAGGTCGCTAACTAACTGGTACCACTAGTAGGTACTTGGTCTCTCGTTGGCTCTGTGTCGTGCTCGTGCGTGCTTCAGTAGTTTGGGTAGACATTGTTGCTGTTACCAATCGGTGAAATCCTGTTTAGCAGAGGTTGGGGAGACACTTCTAAATAACTTTGGGCGATAGGCGGGCTCGTAACAACTTTAAAATAATGCAGAAAAATATAAAAGTAAAATGTTTTTTATGCTACAAAACACAATAATATCACCTCCGTTTTATGCGGCTAGTTGTATGATAAGAATATTTTAAAATGTAATTTCATACCCTAGCTGGCACTGAACAAAATTTAATTTAAACATAAGCATCTAAGTTAGCATAAGGCTTGACGCACGCGAGCACTGTTATCTAATCTTCTAGTTTGGCTGTTAGCTCTATTTTTAGAGTTTCATACCTCAACAGGAATATAATTCGTCTTATATTCTACAGTAGGTAGGCTAGGTACCTACAAAACTATCAGAGGACGAATAACAAAACAACTCGTTTGACAATCGAAATGTCTTGCTCGCATCGTCCGTCCAGCTGTCAATTTGTATGGGATTTTTGTAAAAAAAATTACGCATAAAAGAAGCGCTGTAAAAAATATCGTGTCGTGTCGTCAACGTTTACGATGATTGTCAAACGAGTGTTTCATGATGAGCTCTCTAGACTCGAGTCTCGCTTGCACTTGTCCGGTTATTATTGTTTCAGTGTATTTTGGTAAAAATATTATGCTCGAGTTCAGGAGCTACATGTTACGGCAACAGTTGCTCGTGGGCGTTTTGCCTAATGTGAGCTTGTGCCAAGCTTGTTTATTCTTGAATCTGAGTGGAATAGTTACGTTAGTAATTAGATATTCTCACAGATTTAAGTATGATCTGAGGAGTTATTCTCGACGGGGATTAAGGCACCTGTGATTAAGGTCACCGTATTTTGTGAAAACCAAGGTGGAGTCCTCGCGAACACTTCTAATCTAAGGCTCATTTACACTGTTCGATATTTACACGCATAAAATAATTTCAGAACAAGGTGTTTGATTTGATTGTTTGTGTTGTGATTTGATTTATGTATGTTCTAAAATTGACTTGATTTGATAACGCAATTGTTTTTAGTAGAATTAAAAAACTTTAGTTTTGAATATAAAAAACATTACTCTATAGTTTGAATAAAAAACTTTTATTTATTTATTTATTCATATCATGGCAGCCTTCAAATGTTCCCGCTGTTGGGACACTGGCCTACTCTTGGGCGAGAGTGATTAGGTCTTAATCCACCACGCGGACCCAATGCTAATTGTTCATTGGCACATGTCCTTCGAATTTTTAGTTCTTGGACATGCCGGTTTCCTCACGATGTTTTCCTTCACCGTATGAGAGCACTGGCATTGCGCAAATACATTTTTCGAACAGAAAAATCCATTGGTGCACGGACCGGGTTTGAACCCATGACCTTAGGATCGGAAGGCGGGGTCATTCTTTATTACTTGAATTATATTAAAGGAAAACGGAACAACGGAGAAATTTCGTAGAAGAACCAAATTCACTGATAATGCTCTCACTATTAGCAAGTTTAAATGGCAGTGGGCAGGCCATGTAGAAAGAAAGAACAGAAATGGCTATGGGGAATACCAAAGTTTTCGATACTATGTAAACGAGACTTGTCTCAAGTGAAGCTCTGCCCTCTCATTTTCTAAATACGAATTAGATTTGACACTGTCAGGTGATGACAAGGTCACATCAAATCAAATTCTTACTACAATTGTACCATGTAAATCGGCCTTTAGTTAGTTAACCTATTATTCAAGAGCTGTCTCGGCGTTTCGGCTTTCCAATGATTTCAACAGCTTATTCAGATAGCGTTCGAATGCGATTCCGAAACCCATACAGCCCGCCGGCGCCGGACGACGCGGCGCGGCGTGGCGTGATCACCCGATAGAAACTCATTGCCAAACAGTGGCCCCTGGCCTTACCTGTCCTGCCTAATGTCGCTGTATGTGACTGTTGATGTTAACCGTGTCACCACCTTTCGGGGACTGAGAATAAGGTGGACAGCCCATCTAAGTAACACCAAGCGACGTGACTTGATACCCGACACCGTTATACTTGTACGATAGTCGTTTGTTCTAGTTTTATTTATCAAACGTGTAGACTCTACTACAGTTTAGATTGACGGTTTGAAAGTGCAAAGTGTTCGGGGTTCGTGTTTTTATAATAATGCTGGACAATTTACACAGCATCATCTAGCCCCGAGCTAAGCAAAGCTTGTGTTATGGGTACTAGATGACTGATATACATACAACACATGATGATGTCGAGTCGCATCACTTGGTGCTCTCTCAGATGGGCGAACCGCCTTAGCCGCGTCACTTCCATTCGGGGAGGAGAACGAAGGCGGCAATAAGCCGTAGTGGGTGTATCATACGAATAATAACAACAACCTAGTCACGACTCTGACTTTGTAGTGGAGCGAGCCTGCCTTCTGCTCATTAACTCGAAATTTTACCAATCGATTCTTCAACGAAAACGGTAGAGATGGTGTTCATGTATATAGGTACTTCACTATTGCTACGAACGGTGAGGAAAAACATTGAGAAGAACCTCAGAAGCCTTTTGAGGAGATTCAGAAAATATAACACTCAAATGTAGTATTCCCGTGTTGGTTACCGCGCCAGGTCGACTTTACTTGGTGTTTCTCAGATGGGTTGCATGTAATTTATGTATTACCACGTAACACATAAATTACATGCAACCAAAAATATTCACACGAACGAAGCCGCATGCGTTTCACTTGTTGTAAATCAACTGCTAAATAGTGGTTAGTGGTATGTGACACGGACGTGTGGTAACTGTACCCCAGCTCGGCCCCGCCTCGCCTAGTGACTCGCCCGTGTGACGCTAAGGGTATTCATAAACGTACTTTGAACATCTGTTAGCTAATGTTAATTTTGTATGTGTGTGCTTGAAGTTGCAAATAAATGACTTATCTATCTATCTATATATCTATATATATATATCTATCTAATGTGTCTTTCAAATCTATCATAGTTTTTGTTTCTAAAGTAAAGTAAGTAAGTAAAAAATACATTGATTTAACCATATTACAAGGATCATTTTTAAACGTCTGAAAGCTAGGTGAATTTACGTCAGTTCCACGCGCCCCAGCCTAGAAGAATCTGGCAACAAACTCGGCTGGGTTCCTAGCTTTTTTTTTATGGTCCCTCTTCATCAAAAGCTTCAGTGTGGTGCCAACCGAACTAGGTGAGGCTCATGCCAAGGATATATTAAGTAGTAGGTATGTGAAAAAGGAAAAAAAAATTCGTTGACAAGAAAAGAAAATACTAAGCAAGTTGCTAAGTATTTTTGGCTGCTTTTTTAGCATTAAGGGCGTAAATATTCCCATTCGAGGAGTGACAAGAGCTCGAGACGCTAAAATACTTTACACTATTGACACGACAATAGATTTGGTAAACAACAACTGGTTTAGGAGCGGCTTATTGGGAGCTACATTGTGCTACATGTTACATGGCATGGGGCAAGCAAGGTCATCGTGGCCAAGGCTGTCACCAACACGATAATCGGACGATCGGCGCGAGACATGCGCGAGATATGCAAGATGACTCAGTAGCCGACTGGTTACTACAACCGATGGTAAAAGAGATGTTTTTTACTTTTGCCATTTTTGTACGGACTAAATGTTCACATTTTTATTTTGATCTAGAAAAGCCTTAACAAATTGAAAATGCAAGCCTTAAAATATTGGTGTATCATAAAAACTTATTAAAACATCCAATAAAATTTTTATTCTGGAAAAATGTAGAGCAGTTATTCATAGAGAGGCTAGCAGTCGGTATTTAAGTCGATTAGTTGGTCGCGTCGGATTCGAGTTCACGTTCTCAGCGCCGACTGGCGAGCTCTTCCAAGAAAGTGTCAACTCTATACTGCACGCAAACTAATCATCTGTGCCACACAGAGCGACCGATTTACCCACTAGGTGTAACGTCGCAAGTCGCGTCGCGTCGCGTTGGGACACAGGGACCGCAACATGGGTGCTCGAGGTTTTGATCAAAATAGTAACAACAGCGACGCGACTTGTGAAGTTATATCTAGTGGGTAAATTCTGTTGCTTACAATGAACCGATACCAATACCGATACTAAGCTAGGCAATAATAACGACGTCGAGCTAAAATTAGGACGATGTTAGAACAGCTCACGAGCCAAACCAATGATTTCTGATCTATATGATGATGATGAGTTCTATTATGCTTCTCTTACTATAATACAGTTACAGCTAAATACATTACTTCTCACAAGTATATATACTTAGTACATTTCAGTTCCACACAAAGGTTTGCCCCAGTGTAAAGCTACAGACAAAATAAATACACAAAACGTGAAGCGTCTAAAAAAATAACATAAATAAATGTTGCGGAGGGACGCCTCGGTGCGCGCCGTCCGTCGCCCTAACTCGTACAATAGAAGAAAATGGAAGACGCGTTGTTTGCGCCCGTCTCGCCAATAATAAATCACTTTGTTGAAATAGTTACGGAAAAAAAATTAAGATAACGAATGACTTTAGGAGTTTGCGATCACACTGAAATGATAAAAACATTTTTAATCTTTTACGCTGAGACTTTGTGAATGAGAACATTCAATAGTAGACTCTACCAAACATACTATATTATCATTTCTGCTGGCATTTTTGGGGCTTTACTAATGGTTTTTTTTATGTCAGCAAGTGACAGGACAATCAAGGTGCCCTGTGCACCTGATGTTGAGCACCACGCCTGACTATAACAAATGCTATGGTTATCCTAGGTTCTCTTCAGTCGACTTTCCATTAATTTAAATAAAGCTTAGGTTGTGCATTGATTGTTGTGTAGGGATGCTAGGGGTGCACAAAGAAAGAAACTCTCAAAATTCACTCCTAGAGGACGCAGGCTGGAAGATCAAGATTGTAAGAAAGTCACCGCAGACAAAGTCGCAGGGCATTCCACTGGTCACTTCATAATAATGCATTGTTATGCTGGGTTTCCGATTGAATGGTTGCCATAGTATCAGGGCATAGTTTAGTACCTCTTCAAACCTACAGTAGTGCTAGCACACTACTGCTTTGAAGTTTGAAGCTGAATGTCTGGCAGTGCGCTGGTATTGTACTGATCAAGACGGATTCTTGCTGTTGAGTCCTACCTACCCCTGGTAAAACTAAGCAACGATATACAATAGGTAGTATAAGTACTTACATAGAAGTTTTCTGAATACGAGTGTCGTGTCACAGTGTGATTACACCGTCATTGCTGTCATAAAAGGTGTATAAAAGTAAACATGGCTCTACACACGAGCTCACGTATAACATCGTGGTTAGATGTTTATAAATGATCCACTAAATTGTACAGTTGTGCCTTGCGCGATCATCATTAACTTTATTTATTGGATGGAAAATACCTTTCGTTCCGATTCATCTTATTAGCATAGGTATTCATTCGGCTCGCAGCGCGTAGGCTTCAAACATACCCGGATGAGTTATTTTGCCAAAGCGATAAATCGTACAAAGTATTTTTGAAGAGAAAGCGAATTTCTTCTCTACATAACATTTAACATCTGGCTTTGCAAAGGGGATGAGCAATATTTTTTCATAATTTACTTTGTAGTTCGTCTTTTGATCGATAAGGACATGGCTTTGAAACCGATTTTCTACTAACGAATTCTTCACTCAAAAAGATTTAGTGTGCAATACGTCCAAGAACTAAAAAGTCAAAAGACGTGCCATCCACAAAATAAACTAGAATTGATCTATAAGTAGATTACAGTTAACCTATCTCGGTTACTACCAGTCGGAAGCGTTCCCAAGTTCCCAACATGCCGGCCGCGGCGGCACAGAGTAGACCGTGTAGGTATCCCTAGTATTTGTTTGCTTCCAATGGCTACGGCTCTTGGCTCAAAGTGTTTCCAAACAAAAGAAGGTGGCTATAACAAAGGCTGTGGGGGATATGATCCTATCCTTTCACTGTGTCCTACGGTTCAGGTTCTTCAATTTAAAAACATGTGGACTGTATTTATATTTTAATTAAAAGGTTACAAACATTTAAAACAGTAGTAGTGACTTGGCGACATTTTATCAGAATTGGTCGGCTTTAATATAGCCGATATCGGTCCCGCCCTTAGTGGGTGGCCGGACGAGCGCTATCTTTATTTTCATCTCTTAAAAATAACATAAAAAACAAAAAAAAAACATTACAAATAAAGAAAACTCTAAACAAATCTAATTCGGTAAATAGTTGTCCGCTACAGTCTCCCCCCGGCGAAGACCTTCGTAGCCATTTACTACCGGGAGGACGACTAAACGACTCACAGGTCTTCTGAAGATCCCTCCCCGCGTCCGCACCTCTGCACTCCGCACCACCCCGTCCGGTCCCGCACGCACGCGCTCGACAAGGCCACGGGGCCATACGTTCCGCGGTAACAGCCCGTCCGCGATCATGACTAAATCCCCAATTTTGAGGTTCTCTCGAGTCTTCCTTGCATCGTTCCGCGGGGCCAACGTAGGTAGGTACTCCTTTATCCACCGTGCCCAAAAGGAGTTGGCCAATGCTTGTGCTGCGCGCCACGTCCGCTTGTCTGTAGCGCTGCATTCGCCTACATAAGGCAGCCCGGCAGCGGTGCCTAGCAAAAAATGATTCGGCGTGAGTGCTTCTGGTTCGTCCGGCTCTACTGCGACGTGAGTCAATGGACGCGAGTTTACCGTATGTTCTATCTCCGTCATGAGCGTACTTAGTGTTTCTTCCTTCGGGGCTCGTTCGGTTAAGGTGACGGATAACGCGTTCTTTACGGTTTTAATCATTCGCTCCCAAGCTCCCCCCTGGTTTGGAGCTCCGGGGTCAATAAACCTCCACTCGATACGTTCAGTCAAAGCGTAAGTTTTTAGAGCTGGGAGCCACTCGTTGTAAGCTTTCTTTAATTCTTCGTTTGATCCACGAAAATTCGTTCCGTTATCCGAAGCGATTAGTGCAGGCGTTCCTCTTCTTGCAGCCATTCTTCTTATGGCCATGATCGCCGAATCGGTGCTCAAGCTTGCGATTAGTTCGATGTGAATCGCTCGGATTACAAGGCACGTGAAAATCATGCCCCAGCGCTTCTCTCTCCGTCGGCCGATCGTCACCCACATAGGGCCGAAACAATCTACTCCGCAGTGCGCAAACGGTCGCGTGTGAGTAGTAAGCCGTGACAGAGGTAAATCTCCTTTTACCGGTGCCACGGGGTTCGCTCTTCTAGCGGCACACATTGCGCACTTGCGGAGTATAGTTCTTACAGTAGGTCGCAAACGCAAAATCCAATATTTTTGTCGTAGATTGTTGACCGTTTGCTCTCGGCCTATGTGTCTGTTCCTTACGTGCTCCCGACGGATAATGAGGTGAGCTATTGGATGCGCGCCGTCTAGTATGGGTGGATTTTTCAGTTCGTTCGGCACTGTCGCAGCGTTGATGCGACCGTTCAAACGGATCAGCTGGTCGCCGCCATACCTTGGATCGAGCTTATACAGTCGACTAGTGCGATCAACGTTCTTGCCCTTCGTTAGGCGTTGTAAATCGTCTGCGAAACTATCTCTCTGAGCTTCTTTAATCAGTAATCGTTCGGCTTCCTGCATGTGACGTAGTTCCATCTTGACCGTACGGTGGCGACACTTGTCTATGAAAGTTAGCACATAAGCGACTGCTCTTACGAGTCGTTCGTATGAAGAAAATCTTTCTATCTCGATGAGCGGCGTTCTATCGCTTGTAAATGTCACTAACATTTCTTCCTCAGTGCTTTCTAATTTTTCCTCCTTTGGCCAGGAGCTTTCCGGTTCGTAGAGGAAAGCTGGACCGGTGAACCATCTGTCCGTAGTTCGCAAACGTGTATTACCAGAGCGTGTGGCGTCGTCCGCAACGTTATGAGCCGTGGGAACCCAACGCCATTGGTCCGATCGTGTGAGTTCACCTATCTCGCTCAGACGATGCGCTACGTATGGAGCATATTTTGCAGAGTCTTTCCTAATCCATTGTAACACAGTTTTACTATCGCTCCATAGTGTTACTGCGGTATTCCAATTATGCCCTTTTACTATTTCTGTAGCGAGTCTAGCACCAACTAGCGCGGCTTGTAGCTCCATTCTTGGTATGCTTTGGCTTTTCAATGGTGCGACCTTGGCTTTGCCTGCCACTAGCATTATCTTTATTCCTGTTGGCGTGACGAAACGCCAGTACGCTACGGCGGCGAAAGCTTGCTCACTGGCGTCACAAAACACGTGAAGTTTTCGGTCGCTAACGTCTTCATGGCCTTGGTAGCATCTAGCGAGCCGAATATTCTTTATGTATTTTAAGTCTGACAGCCACTGTGTGTACATCTCCGCCTCCTCCAGTGGTAATGGCTCATCCCATGATACTTGTTTTTTCCAGAGTTCTTGCAGTATCATTTTTGCCGTGATTGTGTATGGACATAGGAGTCCCAACGGATCGAATAACGACATCACTGCGCTGAGAGCCTCTCTTTTGGTGGGAATTCTAATGGATTGTTTAACTTCGTTTGGTACTCTCGGCATCGTGGTATTAAAGGCGAGTTCGTCGGTTCCTGGCATCCATAGAATTCCTAAAGTTTTACCATACACGTGCGCGTTCGCCGCGAGTTCCTTAGGCGCGTGCGCTCGGTTTTCATTAGGAATATCCCTAAGCAGTCTTTCTCTATTGCTGCTCCAGCTTGCTAGCTCGAAACCCGCCTTGCTGTGTACCTCTTGTACTTCTTTTATAGCGCGTGCGGCTACCTCCTCGCTATCGAAACTCTCAACCCAGTCATCCATATAATGACTCTGCGTTATCGCCTCGTAAGCTAGAGGATGAGAGTCCTTATGATCCGTTGCGTTTTTATTCCTAACGCTATGTGCTAAAAACGGCGAACTCCGTGCCCCGAAGATCATTGAAGTCATCATGTATTTCTGAGGCGGTCCGAAACGTTCTCTGCCACGCCATAGAAAATGTTGTGCCACCCTATCTTCCGGTTTTATTTTTATCTGAAGGAACATAGCTCTAATATCCGCTGTTACCGCTATCGGTTTCTTTCTAAAGCGAAACAAGACGCCGTATAAGGACTGTAACAAGTCCGGTCCGTCTAGTAAAGCGTCGTTCAAACTCACTCCGTTTGAACATGCAGCAGCGTCAAACACCAGCCGGATTTTATTTGGTTTTTGCGGGTTCGTTACCGCGAAATGTGGTAAATACCACAGACGTGGGTTTGCATCGTGTTCCTCTTCGCATGGCACCGCATATCCATGTTCCATCAGTTTCATAATCTCCGCCGTATAGGTCTCTTCAAATATGGGTGACTTATCCATTTTCCGTTCTATGCTTTTTAATCTTCTCAGGGCCATATCGTAGCTAGGCGGTAGGTTTACCTGGTCGTCTGCCCAGGGCAAGCCCACGCTAAACTGATTGTTCACCCTTTCTACTGTTGATGCGAAGATTTTCTTTGCTCGTTCGTCCGCGGCAACCGGTTTTTTATTCAACGATACGCCTAGTGCATCGATCTTAAAGTGCGCTCGCACGAGTTCATCTAGATCATCGTTCTGGTCGTGCGTCTGGCATTTATAGACATGTAAACCGGTTTCATGCTCCTTTATAGCACTTCTGGGCGCGGTACCGTGAATGATCCATCCTAACTGGCATAGTGACGCGGCAGGCTGACTCTTAGTTCCGGTGAGCAGCTTTCTTGTTACTATCAAATGCCAGTTATCCGATCCGATGAGTACTCGCGGTCTAACCTGATCATAGCATACGTCTTCAGGACTTAATTCCCTCAGGTGATCGGCCCGTAGTAGTTCGGTTCCAACGGACTGACTTCCTAGCATTAAGTTTTTCACAGTGCGCGCTCTGATTGGCCTATAGTTCGTTTGGCCGCGCCCTCTGATTTGTATGTCTATCACTCGGCTATCTGTCTCTCTCTGGCTCGACGTAGCTCCGATGATGTGTAACGATCGCTTCGGGCCTCGTGCTCCCACCATCTCAGCGATCTCTTCGTCGACCAGCGTTATCGTAGATCCTTCGTCTAACAATGCGTGTGTAGTCACTTCGGATCCGTTAGCACTCTTTAACGTGATAGGACATACCTTTAACAAAACACGGTTCGTGTTTATTGATGAGTGCGCCGTTGCTGATACCACTGACTCCTCGTTCTGAGCCGGCTCTGTGGTTACCGCTTCCTCCGTATGCAGTAAAGCATGATGCGGTCGACGGCACTCATTCACTCCACATAACTTTTTCTTACAGGTGAAACGTCTATGTTTGCTATTCAAGCATCGGAAACACACTTTCGTTTCTTTCGCCCATTCCCATCTCTGTGCTACGAGCATAGCCGTGAGTTTCTTACACTCCGTGGTGACGTGCTTAGCTCCGCAACAGAAGCATACGTTCTCGGCTTTCGAAGGTTCAGTCTTCGTAGGCTCGGCCTCTGTTGTTGCCAGCACAGTCTTGCGGTTCCCTCGTGTTTGCGGCTCTGTGGGTCTGGGGGTCAGGGCAGCGCTTCTAGTAGCTACCGTAGTATACGAGTGCCTCATGGCGCGATCAGCTTCTCGCATTAGGAACCGGGATAGCGTCACTATCTCAGGTTCGCTGCGGTGTCCAAAATCTTCAGCGTAATCGCACCATCTAGTTCTCACGTGAGGACTCAACTTCTCCGTTATCTGCCTAGCCATCATCGGGTTTTGAAGATAGTTGCGTTCGTCTAAGCAACTAATAACCGTCACTATGTTCTGTAGTTTGATGGCAAAAGCATTTAACTCACTCGCACCGTTACCTAAACGCGGCAGCTTCTTCATATCCTCCAGCGCATTATCAATGATCATTTCTGGTCTACCGTAGCACTGTTCTAGTGTCTTCATTATAATGGCTGGGTCGGCTGCCGTGTATAACAGTGCTGACACTGACTGCTTCGCCTCTCCTCTTAGGCACGATCTGAGCCTTTGTACGTTCTCCGCCGGCGAGAATTGATGTAAGCTCGTAGATTGTTGCATAGCTGCTTTGAACGGTAACCATTCGTTCGTGGCTCCGCTGAAGATAGGTAAGTCCTGGGTCTGCCTTGGCGGCGGTCTCTTAAGCGCTATCTTCTCTATAGCTTCGGCTAGCCTGTCGATTCCTCTCTCTCGCTGGCGTTCTTTCTCTCGTGTCGCGATCGGCGACTTGTGGCGTTGCTGGATCGGTGTCGGTTCAAAGGTCACTTTGCTACCGTACGCGTTTGGTTCCGACCGTTCTCTTGTCCATGAACGATAACGCGTTTCTTTGTCTGTATCCACTGGGTCGGTTGTCTGACGCTCCCCCCGTGACAACCAATGGGCAACTCTGTTCTCCGTTTCTTCAGCGCCTATACTCTCTCGATCCGATTCATCCTGTATCGCCGCGAGGTTCGCTGCTAATTTTTTCTGAATCAGCCTGGCTTGGATCTGAAGTTCTTCCCGTCGTACAGCCGCAAGCTGCTCTTCCGCTTCAAACTCGGCCTGTCGGATCCGTGCGGCAGCACTGGCCGTAGAGTTGTGCGAGCGGACCGATGCAGGACGGCTTCTGCGCACGGGCCCTGACGATTCGTGACGCGGTACCTCGGTGGTCGCGGGCGCATCGCACGCGGGCGGCGCGATCATGAAAGGATCGGTCATGATCGGGGCGGCCGGCCCGCTACGGTCAGCGGTGGCTGCGGTGCGCGAGGTGGTGGCGCGCGCGCGTGTAGTGTCGGAGCGGGATGCCCCGGCGGATGGTGACGCGGGGAAGTCTTCAAAAACCACAAGGTTCCTCTCTTCGGTTTGGCTCCTTGTTACTGGCATCTTCAGCACTTGATGCCCCTACCGTGCCCTAACGTCCCTAACGTGCCCTATCGTCCCTACCGTTCCCTACCTCCCTAACACCCAACCTGGGACCGTAACCGTTTGACACCGTTAGGTTTCGGCCGTAAGTCCGTCAGGAAGGGGAATTCGGTGCGCTAATCTGGGACCGTAACCGTTTGGCACCGTTAGGTTCCGGCCATAAGTCCGACAGAGTCGCGGCTGGAGCTCTTGACACGGCGACTCGGAGCAATCTTGACACGGCGATTCGACGCACTTGACCCTGCCTACCTAACACCCAACCTGGAACCGTAACCGCTTGGCACCGTTAGGTTTCGGCCATAAGTCCGTCAGGAAGGGGAATTCGGTGCGCTAATCTGGGACCGTAACCGTTTGGCACCGTTAGGTTTCGGCCATAAGTCCGTCAGGAAGGGGAATTCGGTGCGCTAATCTGGGACCGTAACCGTTTGGCACCGTTAGGTTCCGGCCATAAGTCCGACAGAGTCGCAGCTGGAGCTCTTGACGCGGCGCGGAGCACCGTTCGGTGTTCTTCCAGCCAGGCTCGGCGACTCGCAGCAGGGACTTCAGGCCACGGTGACACGTGGATCAGGTACGGGATGCAGACTTCAAGCGAGGTTGGTTCTCCGGATCAGGCAGGCTTCGACGATAATGGTTCTGGAACGGGCAGGTCTTCGACGAGTAGCGTTCTGGATCGGGCAGTCTTTGGCGAGGAGCGTTCTGGATCGATGGTCGCGTCTTCTAGAGGTTCAAGTTCATCCGGCGTCGGAGGACCATGTGGGGGATATGATCCTATCCTTTCACTGTGTCCTACGGTTCAGGTTCTTCAATTTAAAAACATGTGGACTGTATTTATATTTTAATTAAAAGGTTACAAACATTTAAAACAGTAGTAGTGACTTGGCGACATTTTATCAGAATTGGTCGGCTTTAATATAGCCGATATCGGTCCCGCCCTTAGTGGGTGGCCGGACGAGCGCTATCTTTATTTTCATCTCTTAAAAATAACATAAAAAACAAAAAAAAAACATTACAAATAAAGAAAACTCTAAACAAATCTAATTCGGTAAATAGTTGTCCGCTACAAAGGCTATATACAACCTGAGCCGAGCCACAACTACTGCCGTAGTTACGTAAAGCCTCGCAAAAGAAGCCTCGTAAAACGTCTAACAATATTGTGAGTAGCGGTACCTGTACTTAGGTGGTCCGCTCTGTGGTTGGTTACACTAGCTGCGAGCTGCGAGATCGCGTTGAGCATCGACGGTTTTTTTGAATATTAGTATAGATATAGATAACACGTATTAGAAATCTATATAACAGAACGAATTTATATCATAGACACAACACACTCACAAGTCTCACAACTTCACGCCACCGCAATAATAAGGTGTATCAATTTACAAACCGGCGGGTATTATAATATTGCACAGATAACGGGGACAACGGGAATAATGTTTTATTATTTTATTTAAATGTTACTCTCCTCAATAACAGATTATTGACAATGGGGACAACGGGTATGTTTTTCAACACTTCATTTTATTAAAATCCCACTGTCCCCATTAACGGGGACACGGTTAATAGGGACATCGGGAATACACGAAAAATCCTGCTGACTACAATAATAGTGTTCAAATTTCAAGACTGTGGATTTACCACACGAGCTTCAGCAGAAAGGTCGAGTCGTGGACAGCTACTCGCCGCCTGCTCGCATCTAACTGCAAAGTAACCGCGGAGATGGCCCAACTTGAGGAATACTCGGCTGCGGTTGTGCTGGAGAGGGTACAGTCGTGTGCAGAAGCATTTGCACAGTGCACGTAGTAGTGCTAACTAAAATTGCATAAAAAGATGATTGGAGTGCTTTGCTACAGTACCACAGAAACTACACATTGGTTCGTTTTAGTAACCAAACTTGCACAGTGAAACAGATCGCACTTTTTTGATCTGTAACCTTACAGGGACAAAACTAGGTGACAGATGGGAATAATCCAACTGTAGTATGTTGCCAAACTTCGTAACCAGAAGGAATAATAAAATAAAATTCTACCTATTAATTGCTTGAAATTTTCTTTCATAATAATATTATAATAATAATGCTGGACAATCCACACAGCATCAATAAGCCCCAAGGTAAGCTGTGTTATAGGGTCTAGATCACTGATATATACTCAATACAATACAATACATAGATAGATATTTTTTATTATATAAAGAAAATACCCAGAACAAATATTTGTAGATCGTACAAACATTTGACCCGAGGCGGGAATCGAACCCGCAACCTCCGCGTCGCAGGCGGACCTGCGCCCGCTGCGCCACATCGGTCGTCAGTATTTAAAGTGCGATACAAAATTAGCATTTTCATGACCTAGGCAGGTTTACTAATACCTACAAAAAAGAAACCTGTTTAACTTTAAGCCACGTTAAGTACTCTACTTTGTCGCTACACTTTCTAGCTTACTTAGTAGTCGAACAGCGTTTTATGAACTTGAAAATGTCCGAAGACCCCAAGTTGTTTGAGTTTATCTCATGTCGCTGACTGTACTACATTCTAAAGCCATACAAACTGCTTAACATTCTGCGGTACAGTTTCGTGCACGCTTTGAATTATAGTTACACTGAATTGCTCTAAAATTTCGTAGCAGGGGTTCTACTTTTAACGTGTATTCGGAACCGCAGGGAACTGTAGCCGCGACTGTACCACAAGACTATGGGTAAACTGGATCACTCCTAAGGTATAGGGGATAAGGTTGTTATTTGCGTGTGAGGAGCTATCGTTAGCTTGGTGGTAGTGTAATAACATGGAGCGGTGCTTAATGCCGCACATCCGCGGACGGACGGACACTTTACATATCCGTAGCATAGCGCACGCATAGCTATACAGTCACCGACAGAAGCACTAACTCTGATTCAAAACTAAAGGGAAACTAACCAACTTACAGAAACTTTTATAAAAACGGTACAAAAACACCCAGACCCGACAAATAGATACTAACTTGCAGTTTGTCAGATCATGCAAACATTAGTCCCGAGCGGGAGGCGGATCTCGTTTCTCAACCGAATACTCGCCATCAGCATCACTGTGTCAAACTGTAAAAAACTTAACAACATAATTAACTTTTAACACGTAAAGATAAAAAAAAACAGCTAGGCCCCAATCTAGCAAAATGATGAGTGACAAGTAGAATTCTGCTCTGATTGCGACCTGCCCTGCCGCATGCCGAGACCGTGCCTGATTTTATGTGACCAATTTATTTGGATGACAGTAGAACGCACGTCACTGAAGCCAAGGAGCTAATGGTAATGGTACGCACCCAAGAGAATGTAAGCACTTATAGAGTCGTGTCGAGGTAGAACGACGCAAAGGATACGTAGTATGTCTAAACACTTCTGAAGTGTTCATTAAACATCCTATACATATAAGTCCTAGCAGGAGCTATCTTGCTTTAGTTTCTGCATTATTTTAAGAGAGACATTCAGCATGCCTCGTGTTATAAGAACAAAACTTAATCATAATAATATTCCGGAATTCCATTGCAGTCCTATTTTTGCTTAGAAACTGGCCTTTGTTGTGTTGGCATTCGCTTCTTAATTTTTGGAAAGTACTCGTAGACTAGAGCGTTTCCTTACACCTTACAAACAGCTGGTCTTTGACTATATATTTACTATAATATTTGCAGCTGGTATCATTACTATTTGTCACTTGTTGTTTGAAATAGGCAATTCGGTACCATTCCATCGGCGCGGCGTCAGCGTCGTTACACTGAATATAATCGATACCCAATACCGATAAAATTCCACAAAACCTGTAAAAACTCTCTGATTTTTAAGCAAATGGTAGCAAAAACTCGATTAAATCGCCAACTTCTAAAAGCGAGTTTTTATGCTTTTATATGTAATACTTGCTTATTGGACGAGAAAGAAGTTTTTGCTTTTGCTTGCAGTCCTAAATGGATCTACAGCAGCCTCCGCACCGAGAACTGAAATTACTTTCTTTACACGACGACTCGGTATTGTTCAGCACCCACTGAACGTTTTCTGTAGAACTACAATACGTTCCACCAACAAAAGCTGCAGTGTATGAAAGGATAAAGCGAATACGTTCGAAAATTGTAAAGATAAGTAAGATTTAGTGCTTAATTGTTGCCCTGGAGTCGGGATTCTGCCTTATTTGAGATGTAGTTTGTATGGAATTGCGAGCATCCCCCAGCTTGGTATGCTGATGGAAACTGTACCGTATCCTTTTGATTGAAAGTCGTTTTTAAGATGCAAAGAAAGTTGTTTCAGTAAGGTTTGATTGCGTCAGTTTTGGGAATGTTGTAACAGTTGAATACACGGCAGGTTGAATGGAGGCTGATCACTCAGCACTCAGTGGAAGGCGATTTATTTGATTGAACGAGAAATATTTACTCTGTCGCATGTAGCGCCCCGCTCTCAAATTATATTATATCTGTAATGTATGTACCTAGATTAAGGGTAGATGCAACATAACCATATTTTATACTGTGGGTAGGTAGTTTTCTTGTCGTGCCATTCTACGAATAAATGGTGTTCACGTATCTAGCACGCTGTGGTTTCTTTTGGAAAAGCCCTCTAATCCCATTCCCAAACTAAAGATATTTCAATATCGACTTCCTTAGATTATCAAAAGGGATTACAACAATGATTTTTTATTTACATATAAGTACCTTCTTACGGTACATATTCTAATGGTTATGTTCAAGCATCTTGTTATGAATTATAATGTAGGCAAGTGTGTACAAGTACTTAATCGAAATAATATGGTTTAGTTTGTAATTAATTAGTTGTCATAGAGAATGTGGTTTTGAGATATGCCAAAGCATCGCTGCTAATGCTACATCAGCTGCAAGAGTTAGGTTTAAATAACAAAGTAGAATATATAGTGTACAAAAAGGCAGCGTTCAACTTGTTCAACAAACACATTGTGTTATCTCGGAGCGAGAGCGCGCGCGCGCGACCAAATCGCAATGATAACAAAAACGCTGACTTCGCAATTTCGTTATTAGCAGCTCACAGTACCTGCACAGTACAATTACTCTGTGGTACAATGGTGCATTATCTCGCGTGAAGATAGCTGCTTATATCCAAAGATAACATAGAATACGATTGTAGCTATGTTTTATAACATTCTTTTGTAAAATGTTTAACTGGATGGAACTCTTCCTTGCTTGTTATTCCTTTAGTTAAATTCTTACGCGAGCCAAAAGGTTTTTTGCTCGTTAGGTACAACATTGGTGATTATTTACGGTAGGTACTTATTGAATCGTTACAAGTTGATGAGAAAAAGTTCCGATCGAACATAACTAATTGAGTAAATTAAGTAAAAGTTCTTTAAATAACTGTCTCATTAGTAGCTCGTCAGTCTCCCCGAGTGAAGTCATTGCATACTAAACACTAAACACGAGTTAATCGTGCAAATAGTAAAAAGCACTCGGCGACGACGTGTGAACGTGTATTTATAGGCGAGTACACATCTGCGCGTGTTTACATTGATAACTCGATCGTTGCCCGCATGTGTGCACTTTCAGAACAACTTCAACATTATTGCTACAAACAAAATCAATAAAACTACTTTATCCTAAGTAAAAAGCATTATCGGGTAGGTAGTATTTATACTTAGGTAGGTACGCTCTTTCTACAAGATGTTATAGTTCGGCGGATCTCGGCCGTAGTGAAGTTAGCCGTTTCGATGCGCAATGGAGCTTATTCGAACAAAATTGTCTTTGCGCATCACAAACGGCTAACTTCACGGAAGCCTAGATCCGCCGTGTGAACTATACCACACTAATCAATTGATCGACGATTGAGCTAGGTCCAGAGAGGTATTTTGAATGAAGAATGAGATCAATCGTTGTCGATCGGCAGTTTATTATTATATTTCTAGTAGATCATGTCGACTCGACTGATCGTAACACATGTTTTTTTCAACTAGATAGAAAACCTTGTTAGGTTTTTTTTTTTATTTTTTATTAATTTTTTCTTAGTGCTAATACAACTTATAGCTAATTTAATATTTATATAAAGAGCTAATAAAAATTTTGATATGCCTGAACTAGGAAAACCTGTATTTCAGGCAAAAAAATAAAAAAAATACTAAAAGTACATAAATAATAAACTAAAAATATCTAAACTTATACATATTTTATACATATACTTAATAATATTATCAGAGAGAGGTAGATCGTGGATCGACCGATTGAGTCGTTCTACAACTGGTACCGAATCAACTGGTACAGAATGATGTCAGTTGAGAAAAACAAAAAGTAGTACCTACTCTCAACATTTTACCAACTAAAATTGTATGGTGTTTGTTTTTAGGTACTATACGTACCTAAAAACAATCCTATAATATGATGAAATCGCGATGTTGGCGAAATCCGGGTCTTTTAATTAGCGGTCTTGGCAGTTGGCACCATTTCGGACAATTTGACAGAATGTCACGCGGCCCGTTTCACAGACGTGTCGTAATTAAAGGTTCTGTCACCATTATTATTTTATTAATTTCATTGTTAAAATTGTTTTTAACTAATTCTGCTAAAGTAAATAAATAAATAAATAGGTAATAAATAATGCTAGACAATCCACACAGCATCATCTAGCCCCAAGGTAAGCTGCTGTTAAACAGAGCTGTATTATGGGTACTAGATGACTGATATATATTTAATACAGTACAATACATAGATAGATATTTTTATTATATATAGAAAATACCCAGAACATCCGAAACAAATATTTGTAGATCGTACAAACATTTGTTCCGAGGCGGGAATCGAACCCGCAACCTCTGCGTCGCAGGCGAACCTGCGCCCGCTGCGCCACATCGGTCGTCAAAGTACTGCTGTATTTTAGTAGAATTCGTTAAAAACGGTCGTTCCTTTTTCCTTCCTTAATTTAGGTATTTCATTACCTAATCTCGCAGTTATCTCCATGACAACAAGATGATAAAATAAGATAAAACTAATTTTAATAATATTAATATAAGCAAGCAGTAATATACAGATATGTATGTAAAACGCATTATTGCTCTTGTATCTCCGTCATCGTCTTAGAAGGAGCCAAATTAAATTTTTGCATACAAAAGCATGCTCACTGTGCGCGAAAAAATATCTGACATCTTATTGTTAGACGTCTCTTTGTCTACAGACCAGCAATAAACTTGGCAACGTCTTTGTGAACACAAACACCTTACACAAAAGAAGATTAGACGTAGGTCTGAGTACCTAAGAATCTTGTACACTCAGCCCGCTAGACATAATCGTATAGACTACGATAACGGTGGGCGCAACTTGTCGGTGGCGGCGCTGACTTTAATTTTTTGATGAATATGTGCATACTTTATCTTGTCGATGCGTCCTCTAGGAGTTAAATTTAATGAATAATAACTTAGTCCACTCCTGTGCTCTACTCCTTCACATTTAAAGTAAGACACTAAAAATGCATGATGGTGGTCATTACTTCGGCTAGCGCTCATCGACCGCAGTCAAAGAGTTTAGTCCTGTGAGTGTGACTTGACTATCAGATGGTCCAACCCTTAGAGTGTCTAAGATCCAACGCTACGCCTGAAATACATTTAATCAGCAATTCAGGCATTTGCTCCGTAGCTTTATCGTTGATTATAGTCTATAGCGTCCGCTTGACTCGAAACCCACACCCTCGCACCAACATCTAATCACAGTGCTGTTTACTGTTTACATAAATATGTTAACAGCTGCCTTTTGTAGCAAGCGATGATCAAATACAACATAACATCGGTGAGATCAGGCAAAAATATATGTAGAGATGTGACACAGAACACAAGATGTAGGTACCTGTAAAATACCTACATTAAACCTCGCTCTACGTTGTATGTGATATTCAGTTATTTAGACATTCTTCAACATTTTTTTTTGTATACAACTGAAGTGGCAACCAAGCGTACGGCCCACAAGATGGTAAGCGGTTACTGCAGCCTATGGACGCTTGCAATACCAGAGGTATCCCTCGCGGGTTGCCACCTTGAGGCTAAGATCGAAAGCCTCATGTGCCAGTAATTTCACCGGAAACCATACCCATCACACCGGAATGCGAGCATTACTGCTTGGCGGCAGGAATAGGTATGGTGGTAGTCCTTCCCCGGACGAGCTCTATCACAAAAAACTCGACTACTCTTATTCACTGCTTATATTACAGCTGATGGGTGAAGTTTGTAAAACTTGTACAATTACAAGCTCGTTGGTGCAAAGTTACACAATTTCATAATGTTTTCAAACGAGCCACCACCACCGGCGCCGCCGCCGCCCGCACCACACACCGCCAACTTCATCACACATTCAAAACGTGTGAATTTTATAAACATTTAGTGAACCATCTGCGTAGGAATATTTTGTAGCTCGCAAACTCGTAGCAATATTAGATGCTATACGCATTTATTATGTTCCCGTCATAATGCAGCGTGTCAACTGCGCGACGGCGATGGCCACAATTTGCATGTAATGTTGCGGACAATGTTGTTGTTGCCATCGAAGCCAGAGGGCCTACTCTTGCGGTCAGAAGCTATATATCGTGACAGTTTTTGTAGTTCAGCTTATGTATGTAAATACTCTGAACACACCGTGTCACCGGCATAAGTTGAACTACTTACGATATTTGCCACGATTGTCGTTTGTCGGTTCCAAGAGTAGACCCTTTGAGCTGCAGCTGCGCTGGCAGTAGTACTACTGCATATTCCGGCGCGGAGAGATAGTGCGGACTGATAGCGTGGGATCCCGTGGGCTCGGGCTCGCTGATAAATGCGAGACGGCGCGGACCCGCTTCTGTCCACCACCTGATTTATAAGTTCCTAATCGGAGTGAGTAATGGCTAAGATTGTCCAATCAGTGTTGCCTCCGTCAGAAGAACTCGTGAAGTTGCGTGCGAGCGAACACTGACAATCTGGATGCATTATAGACTGATTGGAATGTTTTTAATTGCAAACTCTCAGAGGAAATAAACAGAGTGTTCACAATGTCTTCGTGCAAACGTAACGAAAACGTTCCGACTTAGCGGATTGCGCCCCTTGCAGAGCTATCATGGGGTATGCTACAGCGAAACCCCTAATCTAAACTTAAATTCATCGATGTTATCAAAACGTTCGAGACTAGAAACTGTTGTAGCTGAATAAAAAGAACTTCGTTTAACTTTGTAACAGGGAATAATGGTCTAGCGTTAGGACTGCTGGTCGTAATGTTGAGAGATAGCGGTGCGCTCGACGTACGAGCTGCACGAGGCGATCTCCATCGCGAGTGCATCCTCCGCACAGTGGGAGCAAAGCTATAGGAACCTGCCTTTAAAGGCAAACCAAATAACTCATACGTCTCCCTGTGAGTCTTGTAAGAGCGCGAGGGACGCGGGCCATAAAACACGAATAACGCTCGGGGAGCGGCCTGTGGGGAGGCGTCTGACTTCTTTGGTTTCGGTCGCATAAAATGTCATCTCCATACTTTAGTAATCGTTGTTAGTTGTTACAAACCGACACTATCTTTCGCAAATCGTGTCTCGGCTAAAATTGCCTGTGTTGAGCAAGTCTCTACCACAATTGCTTTTTGTCATCTTTTTAAATTTAATGTCCTTGGCTCTCTGATATGATTTTGAAAGCGCTCTCCATTGTTCGCTGCTCCGACCTAGCACGCCGTCAAAGGCTAGCTGCTACTACAATAGTCATACCTTACGTGTTTATTTCCTCGTAGGATGCAATGCCCTACTGCATTATGCACTGCACTGTAGGGTAGGTGCCCATGGGGCCCGGCGCTCGGGGCCCGCGGGACAATGCTCTATACATATTTATAACACATTTCCACCGGCGCACATCGCCCGCACTCCGCACAGGCACGCGAGAATCTAAATAACGCGTCATACACTTTTCTCTGCTATTACATACAATACACACACGTAATAAATCAATAGAAAATTGCACACAAAACTACCAAAGCTCCAATTAATTAAAACAAAGGCATAATATTTGTAAATTACCTGAAATTGAATTTAAATAATCATCATAGTGAGCCTACTCCAGTCTTTTCCAGTTTGTTCAGAAACATCCTTGATTTCAAGCCCACGGCCTTCCATCTCCCACGTCTCTCAGTCTTGCAAGACGAACTATATTATTTTTAGTAAATATTTTACTTAAGAATACAGAGCGACTACAGTTTGAGGTAGCCAGCAGTGCTCAGTGTGTAGGCTAGGTACATAGTGCGAGCACTGTATTACCTAGGTACTGGTGCACAGTGCCAGGTGCCAGCCGAGGTTCGTGTCGGGATTATTGAGCTGACTCCAACGACAACAATGGCGACGTGTATTGATTGTCACGGGGCTCTACTCTCCCGACACATTTTCAAACGTGCTCTACAACTTTTGCGGCTTCACAAACTACATGAAAAAGTCAAAAATAACTTTAGTTTATTTTATGTTTACGCACGCTTATTAAAGTTTACAAAGTTTCTGTTAATATCATGTTCTATTTAAAAAGTTTGTTGCCGGTAAAGTACTTTACGAGTATTGTTTTACGAAATAAAAAATCTTTGTGTACGTTGAGTAAGGCAGGCAACCACGAGTATTTTTATTAAAATGTCACAGTTGGGTGTTTAGTCATCTCCGAGAACTCTCATCAGCTGGAGGCTGGAGGTTACTCTCGTGTATTTCCGATGTCCCCATTAACCGTGTCCCCGTTAATGTGGACAGTCTCACTTCCTCGGGCTTCGAGCAGTGGTTAGACAAACCGCTGGCATGCATTACATAATCGTTAGTCCACTTCAGATTAGGGCTAAGCGATGCTGAGGTGAGGACCTCATTCACTCATTACGCTTGTAACAGCGGTTTGTCTAAGGATGTATTGGCTACTTCCGGAGTGGGTCCGCGCTGGATATATCCAACTTCTAGCACCTAACCTTATATCTTATTGTTTTCAATGAAATCTTAATTATAATAAAACGCGTAGCTACTGTTTTAGACAATACAATAAAAAACCTGTGTGTGCACATATTTATTTGATTTTAATTGTTTTTTATTTTGTTCTGAAACACGTGTTGTGTTGTTGATAAATAGCAAACAATTTAATATTAGTAGATAAGTACTAGTACTTTGAATCGTACAACTTTTTGGTATTTTATAATCTATTTCCGTATCCGTAATAACAGGCATCATAAGCTCCTCGCAGAAGCAGTCCGTCACTAGCGGAGTGCTAGTATATAGGTACTCGTACACCATGTATAGGTATGGTAATACAGCCAAACAACATTTCCATAAGAAGTTTATGTTGTGGCTTCACGGAATATTAAACATTTTGTGGTAAAGTCGTTCTGAACGCGCCCCGACAACAACAACCTCTATTTTAAAATGATTCTTTGCTCTCTGTGAAGATAAATCTCAGCCAAGCTTGGAATTACTGTTTGCTACGTCTCTACTCTCTACCAGCGCTAGATCAATTACAATAGGTACTCATTTATACCGAGTGCATATAGATTTAACTATTAGCGGAAATAAAAGTTATAGTTTAACTTTAACGTAACGTAACTTTATGTTTAAGTTTAAGTTTAACGTCTTTCTTTACATTTTGTAGTTCCCCATGTAGGTACCTAATTTAGCACCCTAGCTTATACTAGGTAGGTTAGGTACTGGTACTTTACTTATACCTATGGTTTTCTATCACGTAGTTTAATTAATAAATGCTGAATAAGTCTTGTACTAGTAGGTATTTAAAATCAGTCCTTATTCGCAAAGGGAAAGTTGCCTTCGACGTTTTACCAAATCAAAATCAACAATTATCGCCAAGAGTGGAACCAATTCCACGCGCCGCGAGTCGCGAGTCGCGAGTCGCGACCTACAGACCTACAGAACTCGCTCCGAACTACTAATAACTATTTGATTTATGGTTAATGGAAATATTTATACTCGTATTTCCATTAATTATCAACACTAAATACCGCGGACCGAGGACCTATATAAAGGTCCGTGTACCTAACCTACCTACCTACATAGTACAGATGGTAGATCTCTAGCTGTGTTTGTCGTTGGTTCAATAGAAATCCATTTCATGGACGAAACGGTACGGTTGCTCTACCTAACCTACGGACTATTATTCGACGGTTTAGTTATTCCGTGCCTCGCCCAGTTTGGACACATCCATTTGGACACATCCATTTGCAATACAAATGTAGAGTTTATTCACGAACAGTTATCGAATTCTGTCATCCAATCCAATAGAGCTCGGACGGAGTCGTTCCACGCGCTCGTGGAGTCGTGGGTCTGGGAACCCGCCGCGAACCAATCGAGAGACCGTTGCATCGAAACTACTTTCTATGAATAAAAGATCTTCACAATATTTTCTTGGAAATACAAGAGAGATAATTAGCACGAGCCCGTTGGAGAGACATCTGCTATGCGCTATCGCTTGTTGATTCATTCACTGAAACTGCTTCGGATGAAGATAGCACGTCTAAGATTAGTATTATACTTCATGATTTATTTCTTTTGATGTTTTTATTGTTTCATGTGAGCTACGAAAACAAGATTTGCTTGAAATAATGTTTTTAAATCAGCATATAAACTGATGCCAAATGATTCACAAACGTAAGGGTTATGAAAGTTTACATAAATCATGTAGAGGGACAAATTGTTTGTTCCTAGTTTGTTTAATGCTATTTCTAGATTTTCTAGTTCCTTAGTCATCTTTATTAGATTTTATAAGCCACTGATGATTTCTAATTCAACTCTGGCGATCTAGTGGTGATGACCTCGCTTTCCGACCCTGCGATAGTGCGTTCAAAACCCGTAGAGCACTATATTTTTCTATTTGAAAAATGTAGTGCCCAATGCAATGATTCATCGGATCAGCTAATGTCTAAAACAGAGAAGGAAAATATTTAAGGAAACCAACATAGTACAGCTAAAAAATTGGAAAGATATTCGCCGTACCTATTGGGTCCGCGCGATGAAGTAATTCCTTGTGTAAGATAGCGATCCGCTAATAGAGATCGTGTATCGAACAGTGATTCGTTATTCCGAGGAGCAGCGCGTCTGTGGTGGGCGATGGACGAGCTAGTACCCGGACCCACACAGAGATCGCTATTTAACAGAAATAGCAAGCACTATGACAATACTTCCAGCCGCTAATCTACCATAGTTGAAACTGAACAGCTGATGAACATAGCACCCGAACCGACAGGCAAAAAGCAGTCCCTCCCTCACATTTTGTGTTTCTCAACTACCGGTACCCAATTGTTCAGATTGGGTTCCGGCTCGGCCCAGCAAGGTCATGTCAAACAGTATTACTCCTAGGTTTGGGGCTCTTCTAGAGATTTGTTTTATTTGCAAATCACTCGTGCGCTTGTGTGCGTGTACCGTTACGCACACATCCTTGACAGTTTACAGGCTTCAATTTCAAGTAAATATTTTGCTCTTAGATTACAAATGAGTTGTACAACTTTACAGCAGGCAAGCTTAGTTCATGTTAAAATATAGAGTGGAAGTTGATAAACTAAACTAGCTGTTGGTTTTATGAGCTGGTTAATGCCTCATCTGTTAAAACGAGGAGGCGGCAGAATAACATTTGAATTTAAAATGCTTACGATCATTACATCTCGGATGATTAATGAACAATAAACACAAGTAAATTACCGTGTTCGCTTAGCGCTCTGCTCCGAGATAATTAGCCAGAGTCGCGAACACGGCACACACGCCGCGCCGCGCCACGCCGCGTCACTCCGCGCCACGCGACGGGAACACGTAGCACATTTATATATTCTAAGTATATAATAATAGTATCCGAGACACACAGACAGAGAGGCAACTTCTTAGGTTTGAAAGTCGTTTGAATTTAAGTTCTGTTCAGAATTCGGTTCTTTTGCGTTTGTTCCGTCTCAGCACTGTGTTCCTTCGAGCCGGATATTGTTATGGTTGAGAGTAACAAATCAATTTAATTTAATAACTGTTAAATACGGCAATCAATTACGAGAACCGAATTGTATCCCAACTTGCTAGCCTCGACGTGCAGCGCGGAGGTCGTCAAAGATAATAGCACAGTTCCCAGCGCAGGCGGTCCGCCCCGCGCCCCGCCCCGCCCCGCCCCGCGACGCCGCCACATGTGGCGATAACAGCGGTTCCGGGAAAACCTACGATAACATTTTTTATGAATAAATACCGGTACGTTTACGAGGTACCCTTTGAGCAGAAATTATTATTTGTAGTATTATTTATGTAAAGTTCACGGCACTCGCCTGTTCACGCCTGCGACTGACGCCGACGCCGAGGTGCACGGGTGGTGCAAGTCAAGTTTACTAAACGTTTACCGTATTTTGTGATTAGGTAGAAAAGTTCCTCAGTTTTTTTTTTTTTTATGTCAGCAAGTGACAAGACAATCAAGACGCCCGCCTGATGTTAAGCACCACGCCTGACTATAACAGATGCAGTACAAGTGGAAACTTAATTTACCTACATAGTTTTGGCAATGAGCATATTCCTTCAACTCCCACGAAGCAGAATGCTCTGCAACATTTTATTTCACAACGCAATTAGAAAAAAACAGAATTGTTTATCAGAAGCGCCGAACATCTGCAATAGCAATAACAGTGCATTCAAGCTCCATTAGCAAACTAGTGAATAGTCGCTCGTTAGCCGCGCGCCAACAGCCGCCACTGTCGATGCCGTGCCAACCCTAGCCGGCGAGCTACATAACAGTCCACCGACCAGCCAGCGCGCACCACCGCACCGTGCCAACCCTAGCCGCCCTGCCATAGTTGCGCCCCGGCCCACACGCGCTGTGCCAACCCTATTCCTCACATCCACTTCGGCTACGCTTCAACTATGCTTTGCCCTATTTTTAGCTACGTATGATGGTATGGCACGAGTTTTTTTTTGTCTGCAAATGACCAGACTGTCAACATTTTTCTCCTGATGTAGAGCGTGACGCCTACCCATAACAGTTTCATTTTCATCCAGAACTTTAAGTTTTAAAGTTCTACGTGGTCGTCCTTTTCCCCCAGTATCTAATATCACTTGCTACTACGTCCATAAAACCTAAACCACAGAGCCTAAACACAGTAATGCTTGCACTCTTGTTCGGAGATAGAGTTCTGACTTTGCAGTGGTATCCATCCACCCACCTGAGTCCGTCTAGGTGGAAACTTCATGCTGAAGAGTCCACCAGGCCCATGTAGCCAAGTTAACGCCATAATAATGGTTAAAACAGAAAATCACGTAAAACACAACCTCAGTTTTGATCTAAGCATGTTCTTTGACTACCTACGTATTCATACCACACCCAAATAACCTTTTTTATTGTTGCTCAAAATTTAAGCAAGTGATTTTTTATGTCACCCTCACCGAGCTCTAATAACATCCAATTTATTATTATTTTCAAATCCGTGCTTATTGCCGTGTGCCAGCCCTACTGCAAGCCTGCAGTTGGCAATGCTGTCATGTTTAATGATCGACTCAACCCTAGCGCGGCGTAAACCCCGAACGTGAATTAATATTTGGAAGCGCAACCCTAAGCCTGTTTGCGCCAACCCTGCTCGTTAGCAGAATTGACGTAATTATCGGTGCTACCAGTTTTTCGGAAATGAAAAACATAACAGATATAACGTTGGTTCGTTTATTTTTGTCTGTAGATTGCTGCGCTCAAAAATGGAATAATTATCAAATAAAATGATTTGTCGGCTCTATTCTTGAAGCTGAGAGCACAGTTTGGTTAGCGTTTTGCAAGCACCTTCATATGATACTAAAAAAACTCATTCCATTTTCAACGTTGATTTAATTAGGTTCAAAATTAGAAATGCAAGGTGTCCTAGCGTATGAACTTTGAAGAGTACGTACGCGTAGGGTGATAAAGCCGGTGAAGTACCTACCTAGTACTCTGTTGTTGTTTTACGCGGGTTTACACTAGGTACTAAAGTCAGTTATTAAAAAGTAAGTACTTAGGTATATTATTATTATTAGTAAGAAGTACTTACTTATCAAAGTAAAATCGACACGTGTCTAATATAGCTATCATTATACTTTCACCTTTGGTGCGTGTCGATTATTATGAACCTGTAATAAACCAGCTAATCATAAATTTGTGATTAGCTCGATTTAGGTTCGATAACCCATTTATATAAAATGTTTAAATGGCCTATAGCTGTATCTTTAGATTACCAATAATATTTTTTATTATAACTGACTGTTTGTTTGCCTGTGAAATAAAAATAAAATAATAAAATATCTACCTACTGAGCTTAAAATGCATATAAATCTTGAGATTACTTATTTAATTTTGTAGGTAGAGTCAACCCAGCGCGTAATAACTAATATATCATGATCAGCTTCCTAATGTCAGTCGCTATTCCATATGTTTTAAATGTCAGCCAAATCGGTTCAGTGGTTGTCGAGTTATAGAACAAACATACAAACATCTAAACATCCTAATTTTTGCATTTATAATATTTAGTTAGATAAGTGTGATAGGTAGTGTGGATACACTGCTTTGTTCTTGAGCTACATAATGTTCCTTCCCACAAGTAAACAATACTTCCAACGCAGGGCGGGATAGCAACTAACATTACCCAACCGTGTAGATTTGCTCATAAAACCCTAACTAATCAATCAGGTGACCCAATGACCCAAAACCGAATGTTATCCCAAAAGGGATAACATTCAGAACATTCACTGCATACTATCCATAAAATTTTAATTTTTGACTCATTTTGTCATTAAATATGCAAAGCTTAATCTATTATTTGAATGAAAATGTATAATAAACTACAAACTACAGTAACAAACTCGGAATAATCAGACTTTAGAAATAAAATCAAACAATTTTTTTTTACTAATGCATTTAATTCAATAAATAAGTTTATGAACATGAATTTTGACCGTTGACCGATATTACTTATTAATTTTTGACACTATAGTACACTATACTACTCTTTGACGATGACATTTATAAATCTTTGACATTAACTACTTACTATTTTTTTTTTTTATTAAAAATGCGCATATTTGTTTTGTTTGTTTCCTGTGATTATTTTTTAATAATGTTATTTATCTAAGAATGGATTTATTGGTTTATTTAAGAATGGATTATACTGTAATATGTGACTTGCCTTGTATAACGGACTTTGTTATAATCTGGTGAAAAAAAATTTCTACCTGCTGCCAGCACCAAAATCTGTATAGTTCGCACAGCGGATCTAGGCTTCCGTGAAGTTTGCTGTTTGTGATGCGCAAAGACAATTTAGTTTGAAAAAGCTCAATTGCGCATCGAAACGGCTAATTTCAAGACGGCCGAGTGTAGGTACCTACGTAGAGGCTACCAGAGTCACATCACAGAGCTAGAGTTGAATAGAACACTTAGGTACTACCTCCCACCTAACTTCTAACTCCTAACTCCTAACCCTTAGGCATGCAATATAGTAAAGACTGCTTCCCTTTGAGTCGGTTCTCATAAACACGGCCTCATTCATAATGTTCACTAAATGATCATTTTATTCAATGGACATTATTAAAGTCTCATTTCAAACGTCGGAAAAACCTGCCCCGTGAATGGCTTTTGCTTTATATTCCATTCCATTTATAGTATTATTGCTAATAATTTAGGTACCTAAGTAATGTAAATATATAATTTCAAATTTCAAATTTCAAATTTCAAATTTCAAATTTCAAATTCCAAATTTCATTATACTAACAAAAATGAATGCTCTGTTCTAACAAAGTTATTTTGTAGAGAAAGCAAATTTATAGTCTCGCAACTTTCGCAAATGATTGCGAAGTAGGCAAGCATGTGCTTATTAGCAAATCATCACTAAGTCAATACTTTGTAACCAAATAATAAAATTATGTGTACTAAGTACTTGTAGTACGGTACCTACCTTCTTCACTTTCGGTAAAGTATCATTGTTCACATGAAAGAAAAGGCTAGGTACATCTAAATGCCGATTTACACTTCAATAAGTACAGTAGCGAGATAAGAACTCAGGCAGTTAAGTAATATGTAGTAAGTAGTTTTTTATTTAAATCCCACTGTTCCCATTAACGGGGATACGGTTAATGGGAACATCGGGAATACACGGAATTTTCGTGATTTGCTGTCGGGCCGGAGCGGAGGTTTGCCTAGGAGGGACCAGCTGTGCCGCAGTCGCCGCCTGACACGATCATTCTCATTCAAGTTGACCAATTAATCTGGCTCAGAGAGAAACCCTCCCTCCCCGCGCCCCCTCTCTGGCCCTCACAACTTCCATCTGCACGAGTTCTCGACTTATCACCACACCAGTCACCAGTCACCAGTCAGCACCCATCACTCTACGAGCAGAACACCTCAATAAGTGGAACACCTGCGACTTTTATCGCAAACTTAACTTCCCGCTGTGTTCTCTATGAAAGTGGAATTTTATGAACACCTTTCTTACTTATTGCGTTACAGACAAGTTTGTATCGAGCGTACATTAATACAAATGGACAGAGACGGGGCGCGTTACTTTGTTTTTTTTTATAAATAAGTCACAGAGCATAATATTATATATTTGTAGGTACAGATGTACAGAATGGCCACTACCTACCTCCCACCGATTTTACTTACCTTACCCGGCCGAAGTTTGCCGGCACTGATTATGTGGAGAAGTTATTAGTACGGTATTACACATGCTCTGCTTGCTTGAAGCTAAACCGTTCGTCACTTGCGGCGCGGTGACCGGGCGGCGCAGGCGCGGAGCGGGCGCGGCGCAAGCGCGGCATTGCTTTGTGCTTGATGAAGCGGCTCCGCGGCTGTTCAAGTGTATACCCGGCGTAGGTTAAATTATTTTGCCTCAAGCAGGACATGAACCCACAACCTTCCGCTTGACACGAAACGAAACAAAAACGGACTTTACCAACTTTTTTCTTGTTTTGATAACCTTTCCCAGTATGGCAGGAGGGCAGATAGCGCTATCTGTCAAAGCAATCGGAACTACTTTTTTTTTAAATCTCGAATCGAAAACATTAAAATCAGTTCTTTCAAAATGAGTAGGTAAATACGCTCAGCACACTAGCAGCCACCAGCTCAGTGCGACGATGCAAAAGAATTGTCGAGATGTTTACTTTGTGCCTCGCGAAGGAAAAGCAATATTGGTAGCCTTCTCACCCCTCCTCCCCCCTCCCGGGAGACGGCAGGAAGATGTTTGTACGCGATGCCAGCCGGCCGCGCGCCGCGCTACCGCTCGCGACCAGCCGCCCTCGCTTACATCAAACCAACAAACGACGCAAACTCATGTCCAAATATTATTAGATACGTGACACTGACAGCCCCCCCCCCCCCCCGGACCCTCGCCTCCGTCGGGAGGGTGAATGCGCACGTTCTGCAAACACAACTAAAAGTATAAAAGCCTAGTTTCGTAAAAGCGTCTAAACTCTTTATGTTTGCGACGTGACGCCGCGCCGCGCCGCGTCACGCCACGCCATGTCTGCACAGATCCTGCAGTAGTACTCAATGATCGTTTTATAGGTAGGTTCATGGTAGAATTAAACCAGGTATAGCACTCCGAGATATGAAATCACGTGACTGACACAGCACTGCGTCATATCCGCCGTCATTGTTTCTGTGATGCCAGTAATATGAAATCAAACCGCCCATCCCGGGCGGGAATTAATTTTCCCATTGGACCCCATAAAATGGTTTTGATTATTTTTAATAAAATAACTGTAGGAGAACTAGTTTGACTTAATTTGTTATCAACATTTACATAGTATTAATATTACTAAGCCGATCTTTTTTTTTTTTGTTAACGGGGAGGAATCTGCATCCAGACATCCCGTCGCATGAGGGTACGACGGGGGTGTGTGAGGTTGTCGGACTCGACGACTCACTAAACCATCCCCGGTGGCCAGCCTCGATGCATGCCAAGGGGCTCCACGGTCTCCTAGGGCTATCAGTGGTGCCCTTCTCGCATCGCGCTCAAAGCACTTCCCGGGGCTAACAAAAGTCAGCCCCAGCACCTCGCAGTGCCGCGGCAGCACAGGGCCACCCCTGTGCTACCGCCCTTCGCGGGTTCGCTGAAAACGGACGACCAGAGCCCTCACTCTAGACCGCCAACGAACCCGAAAGTTCCCCTGCTCGGCAGGGGATACCGCTTGGCCCCTTATCGGGCAGGCAGTGCGGGGCGGCCGTTGCCGTCACCCCGCCGCCGCCTTCTCCGAGCGGGATCGGCACTCTCCCGATCTCGCTCAGCGGCCTCTTTCCGAACCATTACGGTCTCACAGAAAGAGGCCACGGCCCTCCACCCACAATGGTGACATTGTGGTGTCGACTCGCGACCGATCCTACTCAGGTACTCACCGAAGCATTCATGTCCGGTGAGTACCTGAGTAAGTCGATAGGTGACGTTGCCGTGCTTCGAGGTTGGGTGCAATTGCGCCGACGATGCGCTGGCGCGAACTCCGCGGCTCCTCGAGCCGCTCGCGCCACCTAACAAACGCACGCCGGCGCTCTTGCTTTCGCACTTCACAAGGCGCGATTCCGCTCCTGTCATCATGTCGGAGACGAACGTACACACGCGCGTCAGTCTCCGCCAAGACGTCGAGGGGCCGGAACCGCGCCAGGATTGTTGCCGCCTCTAGGGATATCGTACGATACCCCCGTGCGATCCTGATGGCCATAGGACGCTGCAAGCTGCTATACAGCAACCTGTAGCGCCTAACACCCGCTAGAGACTAGCCGATCTGCCCCAGCTTCGCACGGCTGCAACCCCGTCGGGTGTTCGTCGTTATCTGTGAACCCGTACAAAGCCGGGGCGGGTCAAAACATTCAGTGTTAGCTGAAAATAGGCATTATCGCAACGAGTTCAACTGTTTGTTAACACGGACGTTTTCAATCAGGGTGTTGTGATTTGGGCTTTTTTGTATTGTGTGTGATAGGTACAGTACAACAGTGTACAACACATACGTAGGTACAAAACATGTAGACACACACAAGATATGCTGTGCACGCTTGTGCTCGGATATACCTACCTGCTGGAGGTAGGTATATCCGTGCACAGCTATACGACTGGTAGCATACATACCTAGTATGAATGGCTGACTTGACTGTGTTATGTACTTGTAGGGTGATCAGACCCTTGACCCTCACGTGCTGCGCCGTGTTTAGGTAAGTGGTGGGTACCTAAGTAGAGTAGAATGCAGACAGGGCAGGCTGCATCTCGCGTGCCTCTCCTTCCCTCTCGCCCGCCTCTGTTCGTTCGTCACGAAGGCTCGCGTTCCCTGGATGTGACTCGCACAGCGATCCATTATCTCCATTAGTGAATTCTCCGCATCGCTTTACGAGCCCACTCGAATTTACATTCCAACTCGCTTCTATTTCGTGAGTAATAAAGTTGAAAATACAGCTAGGCTTCTGGGGTTTAATGATTGGAAAATAAAGGGGCACTCCACACGCGGCAGTTAGAATGTAACGTTTTTTGCTCGACTAATGTAATTTGATACGCTTTTAACAGATGATGATTTCTCGATGTGCGACGGCTCACGAACGAGCGCGTATTTACTTGTTCTGTTTGATGTTCCCACGGGCACTTTTACGAGTTTAAAAATAAATAAACGTGAATCTAGGTTTGCGAACTCTGTTACAATAATTCTTTATAAATGGCGGAGGAAATGAGTCGTAAGTTTAATTAAAATGAATGATACGTGCGGCTTGCAGTTGCAGGGAGCGGCGCCGGCGCACAGTGGATCGAAAATGCCCTTTCCATAGACATAGAACTTTTTTTTTGTAAACTTGCTTTTTTTTATTGGAAACCAACACAGAACCTTATTAGAAGCCCTAACTTTATCATATTTATGCACTTCTCGCGTATATGATGCAGTAAAGATTTTTCGAACTAAATAATGTATGGAGAAAAACATGAAAATCGTTATTTTTCGGCTCTCGTGCGAGTGCCCGTTATTTCGTCTGGTATGAATAATGTCCATATTTTTTACTATTTTTTGACATATAGTACATACAGCGCACTCGATGGACTTCAGGTGAAAAAAATTTTTTTTTAATTATTTTGCATTTTACTCATTATCCAAATTACATTGCGACCTAAATATAATATTTCAACTCGCCTCATCATTGTTACAGTTTTAATGCAATATTTCACCTACTTTACTTTATAAATTGCCTGTTAACCCCTTATTTTATGGTAGTGTATTCTTTTTTTAAATGTACAAGGGGTCATTAAGTTAGGTAATAGGTACTCGACTTCATCATTGTTACAAATTTTACTGCGGAGGATTACCTACTTATCTTTATCTACCTGCTAACCCGTCACTAAATGTAATGATAGTTATCTATTCTAAGAATCCTTTATAAATGCTTTAAGCATAAGCTTACTTTTGGTAAATTTGTTGTTGTCATTTTCTTAAAACAAAAAAATCTATGATAAGTAATAAAAAATTAAAAAAGTTAAAAAATAATTAAAAATTTGGAATAAACGTATTACAAATTTTTAATTACAAGTTACAAATTACTAAACAAATCATTGTTTTTAAAAGAAACACGTAATAAGTACAAACTACAAAGTCAACAAAACAATTTACACATAATATATATTAATTTATTCTTAAGACTAAACACATATTTTTCTTATAATAATTATGTACCTACAAGTATAAAGTTCAAACAATTACACCGTATTAAAAAGACACATCCATATCAGAATCTGTGTCTGAACCCGTGTCTTCTGGATCAATGTTACTTACATCTATGAATTCTGTCTCAAAGTGTTCTGTATTAATAGATATAAGACCTAAAGCTTCGGAACTTAACTCTTTCCTCCGTGCTGCATTGAGTACAGGTCTTGTGGACGAAATATAGGGGTCTGATGAAAGAAGCAGCATATTTAAAATATCCTGATTATTATCAATTCTGCTAGTCTTCCGAGCATGATACTCCCTGTATTTGCGAAAGTCTTTATTTCTAGCCTCTGAGGCTTCTTCGGATAGTTTACCGATGGGCACAATCGATACATTGGCTATGTCAGCACCATGTATAAGAACCTTATGAACGGTTGCTGACATATAGTACCAATTGTACAGTTCGGTGTACTTCTCCGCAGTCTTTCGGGCGTATTCCTTGAATTTTTCCGTGTTTATATTTTCACCCGATGATATGACTTGCAGTATGACTGCAAATCTGCGTATAAGCTCTTCATCAAGCCCAGTTATAGCTGCGGTTTTTTCAGGGAACTCGAAAAACTTTCTCGCCGTGTTCCCATCATTGGTTGTTCCCGATCCTTGCTTAACTACATCAATTAATAAACCTGTTTCTTTTCTGAACTTTGCTTGAATTTCTTTTTTCTTTTCTTCCAGTATTCGCTTATTTTCTTCTCCTCTTACGGACCACGTCTTTAAATCTTGTCTGTAGGCTATGTGCAATAGGCATTCCATGCAGTTTATGCGAGCGTGCAGTGAAGATATTCCGAACTTATATAGATCAGTGGCAACTTCTCTTCTTATAACTGATTCCAAATTATTCATTTGAGAAGGTTTTGCCAAGCACAAATAGCACGTTGCAGGTGAGGTCGCTTCTGAAAGATAGGTGCATACCTTCCCATCTATCATGGTCATTATTAGATTGTGAGTAATTTGGTTTGTATCGCATTGAGTGTTACTCAGGGATCGTATTTCTTCTTCCATTGCGGACAGCTGTTCTTGTACAACCAATTTAGACTCTTTTATGAAGAGAAACTGTACAGGACGACAATATAACGCCGAATTAGGTTTCTTATTTTCCCATATTACTTCATTTCCAGCAGTAAGTTTTAGCGGGACCAAAGTGGTCATGAAAATTGATTCGTCACTTATTCCATCTCTTTCGAAACTTTGTTTGTATGTGCTCTGACTTGAGGCACCATCGAATCCCCATTTCGATATTAAATTCATTGATTTGTTTGTTATCTCTTCAGGTAAACTTTTTATTATTCTTGTAACTGTTATATCAAGTAGTGCTTGAAGAGCTACTTTGGCCATCGTATCAGTAACAGTGATTGCGTCTTTCGGAGGCAAGCAATCCATCTTAGCTTGCTGGACTTTGTAATATGATGGATACAAATTTTGAATGCCTTCTTGAATGGCAGATTCTCTCAACGTAATATACTGCCACTTTGATAATTTAAGTGACAGCAATAGGCCAAGTGCTTTGGTAGGGGTGAAAGCACACTTATTTTTATCTTTTGCTTGTTTAACGATTTTTTCCGCCTCTTCTGGGTTCTTTATAATATGATCTATGGCTGCTGCCAAAACATCTTTGCCCTCATGTTTCATGTTAGCTATTAAAGCAAAGGCCAATTCCGAACTGTCTCGGCCTTTATAATTGAAATCGTCAATCCTTCGTATTTTTTGTTTTGTTCCAAGGTCTGTGAAAGGTTTGCGCGGACTTGGAGTTGTTCTCGTTGATGTTCCAACAGTTGATGTACTTGTAGAGGGTAAAAACAATTCGCCAGCTTCACTTGTCTCTTCAGTTGCAGTAAATAACACTTGCGGTCGTATATTTTCACGTACACAAGTTGGCCACTCGATGTTCTGTTTCAACCAATCTGTATAGTGTTTTTTGAATGTTTCTGTGTTACATTTCGCAGATTTCCATCTTTTTATCACAGACTGACTAAATCTTCGACAGAATTCTTGGAGAATGTCTTCATCTTCATCAGACAAACTCAAATTCAACTGAAGTTTAACGCTTTCTAACAGTTTTAAATAGTTTCCAAGCTTGCCAGACTTCTTTAGAATCACAAATAGATCCAGATTGGTTATCGCACTTTGTTTCTCCATTTTTAACTCGAAAGTTCGCAATGCTTTACTTAGGGAAGTTTTAATATAACTAAAAATGTTCAGTACCTACCCTCCTTATTTATACTAACTTCATACCGGCTAACGACTTCTAGATAAAGCTAGACAATGACAATTGTTAATTAAGTGCCTACCTAATTTACATCATTGTTTTAAGAAAATGACAATAAATTAACCAAAAGTAAGCACTTGTGCTTAAAGCATTTATAAAGGATTCTTAGAATAGATAACTACCATTACATTAGTGACGGGTTAGCAGGTAGATAGAGATAAGTAGGTAATCCTGCGCAGTAAATTTGTAACAATGATAAAGTCCTATTACCTATTACCTAACTTAATGACCCCTTGTACATTTAATCCCTTATTTTATGGTGGTTTTATGATATTTAGCCGTTAAAGCCTATACCTATTGTGTATTCTTTTTTTTACAGTTTATTTATAAAGTATGATAGGTGAAATATTGCATTAAAACTGTAACAATGATGAGGCGAGTTGAAATATTATATTTAGGTCGCAATGTAATTTGGATAATGAGTAAAATGCAAAATAATTAAAAAAAATTTTTTTTCACCTGAAGTCCATCGAGTGCGCTGTATGTACTATATGTCAAAAAATAGTAAAAAATATGGACATTATTCGTACCAGACGAAATAACGGGCACTCGCACGAGAGCCGAAAAATATCGATTTTCATGTTTTTCTCCATACATATTTTAGTTCAAAAAGACTTTACTGCATCATAATCGCGAGAGGTGCATAAATATGATAAAGTTTGGGCTTCTAATAAGGTTCTGTGTTGGTTTTCAATAAGAAAACGCATGTTTACAAAAAAAAAGTTCTATGTCTATGGAAAGGGCATTTTCGATCCACTGTGCGGCGCAGCCCTAGCTCTGTGCCTAGGAACAGGAGCAACAAGGAGCAAGCATAGCAGACCGATAACTCGTTTCATTTAAAATGTACGCTGCAGTAACATCTAGGTATCCCACAAAAAACATTTTCATGTAAAATGTTGCCAATACGAGACCATAATATTATTATATCTCACACTGTCAAAAATAGTAGAGTCAAGCTTCCTACTCCTACGAGTATACGTCCTAACACTAATATGGCTTGGCCAAGGCGGAGTCGAGCGCGGCCATGCCCGGCGTCCATGACGTGGCGTGACGTGGCGCGCGGTCGCAGCCACCACTCACCAGCACTCACCAGCACTCACCAGCACTCACCACCACTCACCAGCCGACCTCACACGATCGAGTGTCTATTCTTTTTATTTACACTTTTCTTATCTTTTGTATTTCATTCTTAATTTAGTTAAAACAGGTGAGTACTATATACCTACCTGAGTTTTTTTTTATACAACTAAAGTGGCAACCAAGCGTACGGCCCACAAGATGGTAAGCGGTTACCGCAGCCTATGGACGCTTGCAATACCAGGGGTATTGCAGGATAAGAAATAGTAGTAGTAGAGTTACTCTTACGAACTATCAGACTGACTTACTTAATAAATAATAATAACTTAAATAAGTACCTAACCTACCTAACCTAATAAGTAAGTAAATAAATCAGATCTTAAAACTTTCTACCTACCTACCAAATAATATCGGATAAAAGTAGATTCAAGATTCAAGATATTTATTTGTAAGTAGGTAGGTATAGGTACTTAACTATTTGTCCGTAATAGGTACGCTATCAGTCTTGTTTGTCACACTTCACACTTCACACTTCACAGTTCACAGTTCACACGCCGAAACAGAAAAGCAACGAACGAACAGTAGTATAGGTAACGCACAGACGCGCGCGCAACTAAAACCTTATGCGCTGAGATAGAGTATTCATAATAAAAATGACTATCAAAAGACCTTCGTACCTACATTGATTTTGGAGTTGGATAGCGGTTTCATCTGCCGGCAGTAGCAGTAGCACACCGCAGCGCTGAGTCGCTGAGTGGACCGATAATCTTTTGTTAGTCAAACTAGACGTGACTGGACTTTTCGATCAACGCCCTGGTGCCCTGGTGAGGTTAGGCTTAGGCCTAACATTGCAATCAGAATCAGACACAGATCTTCGGAACTTCAAATGTATCTAGAAGGGGTTCCTAAGAGTCACCGACGTCACTGGAGCTCTCGGCGTAAGGAGGGCGGTACTTGGTTTCGAGGGACTCGTCTTCCTGCAAATCGGCATCGCATTGCATGGGAGCAGTTTGCAGGAACACCGAGCTGCTCTGCTCCTGCAAACGTACACACTCGTTAGTTCAGATTCTCACTCTAGACTGGAGGCTGGCGAAAAGCACTGTCAACAACAAACGGATACCACAATTTAGTAGTTGATAGTAAGGCTTAGAACAACCAATCTAACACATCGACTCTCAAACAAAAAGTAGAGTGGGGGGATGCTGGACTATTTATTGACAATTTTTTTTGAAAACGGTTTCATAATATACATAAATATATATATATTACTTTTAAGACCTTTTGTAACACTTATTTGTGCAAATAAATATCTTGAAATCTTAAATCTTGAAATATATACATATATATATAATATCATACACGTGCAACACTGATTATGATGGTGATTAGTGAACTTGTTGGTAAGTACGTAATAACCTGAATTTCCATCGCGGTGGCTAGCACGCGGCTACGGAACAGCAGCTTGTGTTTGGGGTCGAAGGTGGACAGTATCGGTGCCAGTGACCGGAAGAAGCACTCGTCGTCCACTTCCAGCGAAGACTCCGTTTTCTTTAAGATAGTCAGCAGATGCCGCTCGAACAGAGACATGCCGCTGGCAGCGCCCGCACCGGCGGCGCCGGCGTTGGCGTCGGCGCTGCTCGCTGCTGTGGCATTGTGTTTGACAGTTCGCCTGACTATAGACTGACTAAACTTTTTCGCAGTCGGTGGCTGTAAAAAAGACAGTTATCAGATTTATTATCGGTCAATAATCAATAGAATTTATCATGAACATCACAAAGATCACTTTACAAGTTAGATGGATTAACCGCAAAGGAAATAATGCCCAGCATGATGAACGAATTCTAAGTAGGTTTTTTGATTGCTAAGTCTTATTTGTCGATGTTTATGTCACTCCCAACCCAACCAATAAAGTTTCGATTCTAGAATTTTATTGATAGGTTGTAATGAAGAGTAGACGCAAGTGAACGTAAATAGATGCAGCAGCAGGTATAGGTAGTAGGTAAGTACCTCACAGGTTGTCCTGGCGGGCGCGGGCGCACGGCGCCGCACCCCCAGCGTGGGCTCGAGGAAGGCGAGCTGCTCCATGAACACGTACGGCGTGTCGGGCGCGCCCGCCGCGTCCTCGGGCCGCGTGCGCGCCTTCACGAAGCAGTCGCGCGCCGTGCGCCAGCGCTGCTGCACGCGCTTCTCTGGAACACCATGGCCGTCGTGCTTTTAGATAGACAGCCTACGAGGGATGATGTTTTTGCGCATAATACCTATCAGACGGCAGGACGCTATGCTAGTAGTATTTAATCTACTGACGGCACTTTAGCTTCATATAATTGTTAAGGTTCCTTTACTTACCTATTAACCTCTGGTCGTCCTCGGAGTACTGGCTAAATTTGTTGAGCACTTCGTGGCAGATGGCGGTCCAAGCGCGCGCGCGCTTGTTCTTGTTTTTGTAGTCCTCGTCAAAGGGGTTCCATATGTTCTCGCGCGCCGTCACCGCCGCTATCACGCGCTCCGTGTTTATGAACAACTTCAGTCCAGGTTTCATTTTGAACGTTGAGCTCCCGATTGTTTTGGAAGAAATGAATAACAGAGTTTTTTTATTTTTATTTAACCGGTAAAAGGACCTTTTTAAATTTTGAGTCGCGGCAGTTGCCCTTCTGTTATTCGATACACTGTGGTACGAAAGGGATTGTGCTACCGTAGTATTACTATTACTCTGACTTCAGTCACGCACGCACGACACGAGACGAGCATGATACTACATACTTGCATACATAGTTTTTTATCTTTATGATTACAAGCATAGGTTTCACTAGTGACCTTTTCAAGCGTCTCAGTTCAATACTAAGCAATAATAGAATAGGTAGGGTAACGTTGTAAAATAGTAGAGATGTGTTCGGCGCGATGCTTGGCTGGTGTCAAGCTAACTGTCAGGCAGGCTTCCGCGCATCCGCGATGCGTGCGCTCCGCTCCGGATAGCGGGGAGTACTGCTGCCCGCGCGCGCCCACCCGCCCGCCGCGCCCGCATGCCAGGCCCAGTTGCCATCCGTGCATCCGTCCGATCCGCGCCCCGCACCCGCCCGGGCCCATGTACCTACATTTACACATTACACGTACACGCACGCACACACTATCGCTCGAGTCACAGAGCTCGAGTGTAAATCGCCATGCTAGGGGAGCAGATTGGTAGATACTTTTCTCTGCTACTTCAGTAGGTATCACTTCTACCACTACGCGTTGAACATCTCCCAGAAAAATATTTTTTAGCTTGTTTGTGCTGTTGTCGGAACCACGCAGGAAATGACAATAATAAATCGAGAATCACATAACATCGGTAAGTTTTAAAATTATCAGTAGTATTTTTGACTTTGACTGCTTCTAAAATTGAACAGTGTTGCAAGATGAATACTGGGGTAATTCACCAAAGTTTTGGGAAAGAACCAATTTCATAGTGGCCTAGGTCTTAGTAACACCATAGAGAAATTGGAAAAAAATATAAAACTAACATTTTAATACAATTTTATTTTTATGTAGACAAACAAAGTTCTATAAGAAAAATGTTTGTTGTGTTAAGTTTCATAGAACGGGAACACTGGAGGTCCGCCATGACAGCTATTAGCCAATGATCGTGACGCATCTTGACTTTGACAGTACCTAATAACCCAGTTGTTCGTTAAACCCGCCATGTTGTTTTGCATTGTGTTGCACTCCTTCACAAAGATAAACTTACTTATGATTTTGAGAGAAGCTAAAATAAATTAAATAAACAGCTTAAAATGGTTTCTTTATTGAATATCTAAATAGACCCCTACAAAGGACCTAGGCCCGGCTCCATACATCGAGAAACAACTTCTTTACGAAAAAGAAACCTACGAACTTATTATAAATTAAGTAACAGAATTAAATGGTGTTTCAATAAATACCTACCTAGTTACATACAAAATAGAAGATCGCAAATCATTTAAGTATATTATATTTTAGATTTCTTGTGGTTTTGGTTCTGCCAAAACGCCGGCGCCGGACAGACGTACTAATATAAAAAACATGAAAAGCCTAGACTAATCTTTGGTTATACGCTTGCAACATCAGATATAATTATCACTTGCGCGTTGCCACCCTGCTTGAGACGTAGATCGTCTCATCATCATCATCATGACAGCCTTCTAATGTTCCCACTTATGGGACACTGGCCTACTCTTGGGCGAGAGTGATTAGGTCTTAATCCACCACGCGGACCCAATGCGAATTGGTGGATGGCACATGTCTTTTCAAATTTTTTGTTCTTTGACATGCCGGTTTCCTCACGATGTTTTCCTTCACCGTATGAGAGCACTAGCATTGCGCACATATTTTTTTCTAACATAAAAATCCATTGGTGCACGACTGGGTTTAATTGAACCCACGAGCTTAGGGTCGGAAGGCGGGGTCACTACCACTAGGCTACCGGTGCTCGATCGAAAGTCTCATGTGCCTGTAATTTCACCGGAAACCATACCTAGACCAATATTGTTAAAATAGGAAAATTGAATATCTTAGCCATGATAATAGAATACGTACCTACTTACAGTTTTTATCTTTATCTTCATCATCATCATCATCCACAGCCTGACTTCACCCACTGCTGGGTATAGGCCTCCCTTAGTTTGTGCCATCTACCGCGATCCTGTGCTAATCTAATCCACTTACGGCCCGCGACTTTCACTATGTCGTCTACCCATCTTGCCAACGGACGACCGACGTTTCTGTAGCCACTTCTCGGCCAACACTCAGTTGTCGCCTTACTCCACCTGTCATCACCACGTCTTGCCATGTGTCCTGCCCAGCTCCATTTGAGTTCCATTATCCGATTCCCGACGTCTTTGACCTTGGTACGTCTTCAGTTTTCTGTATTTGGAACTCGATCAATAAGTTTGATGCCAAGCATGGCTCGTTCCATGGCTCTCTGTGCAACTCATTCTGTACACAGCCTCATGTGTGAGCGTCCATGTCTCAGCACCATAAGTCATGATGGGCAGTACACATTATTTAAGTAAAAAAGTAGGGTAACTTTTAGGCTGGTTGGTATCCCTAGACACACACACACACATTGTTAGTTTTTAGTCTGTGCGTACGCTAGTGTCACGCACACATCGTCATGTCTAATGTCTAATTAAGTACTTATTGATCCTTTGTTGATTAATAAATAAATAAATTAAAATTGAAATCGTGCGCAGCTCGGCCCGTTTTTCGCGTGATGTGTATCGAATAACGCTCGGTCTAGACATGTTTAAAGGTATATAATAGTCAAAGCACAAAATATTTATTTTGCACTTTGCATGGTTTGTCTGTAAGTAAGTAGGTAGTACCTAGATAACTTTTTGAGCTAAGTAGGTAGGTACCCATATATTTTGTAAGCTTAGAATAACTAGGTAGGTAAGTTTTTAGGTAAGAAAATAAACTATTGAAGTCCGTCCTTTCAAATTTTTTCATGTTTTACAGTCTGCTGTGGACTGGAATGGTTTTCATAACTTAGGTACAACAAAATACTAGATCTTAAAACTAATTTACAACTAACAACATTTTTTTTTTTTAAATAAGCCGCCCTCTGAGGTTAAAACTAAACGGCTTTAGTTAGTTTCTTACGTACTTAGTGCTACGAGTACGTAGGTAGGTGGTAGGTAGGTACGCTAACAGTCTTGCTTGTCACACACACTTCACTCACACGTGTGTGCGTGTAGTAGGTACCTACGTAGACAGACCAGATATAGAAAAGCAACGAACAGTAGCTTATGTACACCTAGTTACCTTATGTACAGGTAAGGTACCTAACCTACCTACACTCGCGCGACTAAAATTCTAGTTAGGTAAGTTTTTTTCCGGCGGAGTTTGCTAATAAAAATGATTATCACACGACTTTTTTCGGAATCGGATAGCGGTTTTCACGCTAGCGTAAAATGCACAGTCACAGATTATATTAGTAGGTAGTACGTAGACGTACTGTTCTAGCACAGTGCTGGTGCGCCAGAAAGAAGGCAAGTATTACACTTTAGTGGTCAGTTTGAGAATGAACGTTTTGTCCCGGTTCAGTTATTTAATGGCTCAACTTTATAAGAGTTCTAGACGCAGAACAGAAGATGAGAAGAGTTAGCGTGCGCCTGGAGAGTGGTCGGCGTCGCTGGAGCTGTCGGCGGAGGGCGAGGCGGAGGCCGGCCGGTACTTGGACTCGCACGCCCATGGCTCGTCCTCCTGCAAATTGACGTCGCAGCATTGCATGGGACCGGTGTTCAGGAACACGGAGTTACTCTGCTCCTGGAAATTGTTTTTTTATTTTTTTATTTTTTTAGGAAAACTTGCAGCTACATAGAAGCATATAAATAAACGTGGTATAGAAGGCCAATTCAAAGTTCTCACAAATATTTAGTTTTTTTTTTTTTTCAAATGTTCAAACGGGTTAGTTTCAAAATCCCCTTTGAAGCTTCATGCTCTGTCTAAAAGGATTCATTAGTAGGTAGGTAAGAACTGATCCCCATTCAAGAGCACCGGTGCCGGTGGTTTAATAGTAGGTAAGTATAGCAGTGGTCGTGGGTTCGAAACCTGTTGTGCACTGCGATTTTGAATTCGAGAGATTTATGTGCAATGCCATAGAAAGCCATTGCTCTCAAACAAATAAAATAATAAATAAATAAATATTAGCAACCGGACAAAAAGTTCGGAAATTCCCATCGCTGGGGATTTATTAAGGGGATTTCCGGACCAAGCCACATCCCAAATCTGAGCAAAGCTTGTACCTCCTATGGGAATCAGACACGAAAGAATTCCTTGGAACCAGATAACTAAATGTTTGGAAGAAGTGTCATACAAAACTATGAAAGGCACGCGTAACGAGCTACATGGCTGTACCGTTTTATACCCTACCGATTTTGACATTGGCAACAATTGAGGCACTTTTAAAACCGGTGGTTTCACTGCGCGTTGCTATCCAGAGAGGTCACCTTCACCACAACAGCAATAGAACTCCACTACTCTTGATGGTGACATTGTTAATAAGTGATTTGAAGTACCTACCTGCATTTCCAGTGCGGTGGCTAGCACGCGGCTACGGAACAGTAGCTTGTGTTTGGGGTCGAAGGTCTTCAGTGTCGGTGCCAGCGACCGGAAAAAGCACTCGTCGTCCACTTCCAGCGAAGACTCCGTTTTCTTTAGGATAGTCAGCAGACGCCGCTCGAACAGAGACAAGCCGCTGGCGCTGGCAGCAGTGGCAGCGCCCGCACCGACAGCGCCGGCGCCAGCGGTGGAGTCGGCGCTGCTCGTCTCGCTCGGGGTGGAGCCATGTTTGGCAGTTCGTCTGGCGAGAGACTTAGTTAACTTTTTCCCAGTTAGCTGCTGTAAAAAAGGTATTAAATTATTTAGTTGACAGATATCGGTAGGCCTTCCTTGCCTTGTACTTGGACGTGCTTCCTTGCCTCTTGCTACTGCTTGCTACCATAAAACATATATAAGAAACGAACGTATACGCGCACGCAAATCGTGATAATTTTTAGTGAGACTGGTCAAGCGGCTCGCCATTCCATCGCCAATGACGAGTGCGCACGTCTCTCACTATTATAATTTATAAAATGGTGTATTGTGTGATAAAAGGGTGCTGTAACACCACGTATATAATCATTAATCACGTATAAATACATAAGCCGCTCACGCAAACAATAAATGTTTTGTGAACACACTTTTGAAAATAATTTTGTTAATCTAAGGTTAGGATAGTACCTATGCCTATGCTGCCGCGCCTCTCTATATAGGTAGGTACCTACTCCTATTTCTCGGTAAGTACAACATTTATCAATCTATGCCAAATGTCAAAGGCGTATAGAAATCTTTGACCAAAGGTAATAATAGGTAATAATGATCAGCAGGGGAAACCCAGCCGTTTAGAGTGAGAAACAAGTCTCACTAAAAATGATCACAATTTGCGTGCGATTACTTCGTTTCTCCGTGTTGTTGTTCTAAGATCTTAATACCTCGTGGTCGTTCCTGGCGGCGCGAGTGTCGCTGTCGGTCCCGGGCGCCGGCGCCGGCGCCGGCAGGCAGGCGACGGCGCGGCGGCGCGGAGCTAGCAGCGTGGGCTCGAGGAAGGCGAGCTGCTCCATGAACACGTACGGCGTGTCGGGCGCGCCCGCCGCGTCCTCGGGCCGCGTGCGCGCCTTCACGAAGCAGTCGCGCGCCGTGCGCCAGCGCTGCTGCACGCGCTTCTCTGGAACATCATGCACACCATGAATCTTGTCCTAGTTGGCCGTCTTAGGCCGCCCGAAGTTACCTGTAGGTGTAGGTAAGTATCGACTAAAAACCCACCGAATCTTCTGCGTTCACCAAAGTGCCAGCCTCACCAGTTGCTATGCTAGCATCACCGGATTATGAGTGACTCGACGCTGCATGCGCACTAGTCATAGCCATGGGATCCCGGTTGGATTCCACAGCGACAGGAACCCCTGCCCCTAGCGCAATGTAAAACTAGGTAGCTAGTTGGATTAAATGAATGGATTAAATAATGAAAATAATGAATAATAACATGACTGCCCCAGTCTCACATATAAAATAAAACTCAATGTTCCATGTAAGGTGACTAGGCATAATACACCATTGCACGTTCCTCTTGTCTCAACTAACTATAGGCAGAATTCATATTTATGGCGAGCAAGTGACAACTTTAACAAGTTAAGTAAACATATTGACCTTGATTTATTCTGCACTAGTGCCCCATCAGCAAGGCAGCGGCTAAGCGCTGATTTTTTCATAGTACCTACCTAAGTAATTGATACGAGTATTCTTTAGTTGTTCAAATTTCATACCCTCAAATCAAGTCTATTGTTATTTTCTAAATTCTATGCTTTGTTTGTAATGTTTACCTCTACTTCCTACTTTTAGTTTATGTACATCTTTTTATTAATTTAAAACCTATACGCGAGAACCTGTAATTGGCTCTCCATAGCTACCCAAGTGTATATTTATATGTAAAAGCTGTTGGTTTTCCTAAAATAAAATAAATAAACTGATAAGATAGGTATCACTAGTTACCTATCACCTTCTGGTCTTCGTCGCTGTACTGGTGGAAGTGGGCGAGCACCTCGCGGCAGACGGCGCTCCAGGCGAGCGCGCGCTTGCGCTTGTTCTTGTAGTCCTCGTCGAGGGGGTTCCAGATGTTCTCGCGCACGGTCACCGCCGCTATCACGCGCTCCGTGTCTATGAACAACTTCAGTCCGCGATACATTCTTGACGTTTTTGCTAGAAATTATGGGTTAGTGTCAAAATCCCCTTCAAAGGGAACTACCTACTTCTGCCCGAGTACAGGCACGTGAACATCATAGTGTAACAATCTATTTTATCTGTTAGCCTACCACATCTATTATTTTCCCTTACTGCAGCGAAGAAGTATGTTTTTGTGGCAACATTATACACACTCGAGCATCACTCGAGCGATTATTTATTTTTTTAAAGGTAGTTCGGTTGTTGTTGGTCGGTTGTTGTTGGTCGGTGGGACCAAAGATTATAATAACGGTGGGACTCGGAACGAGCTCATTCGAGCGGTAGAAAAGTTAACGACAGGTTTTTGGAATAAACTGAGCGTCAAGTCCTGTAAATAATAATCAAGTACCTTTTTTAATTTCTATTATTTTATTTCTAAAAATCATCAGCGTTGGCGTGCTCCGGTTTTATATCAGAAGTGGGATAGCGATAACAAGGTACGTGAAGTTTAATGTGTTTTGTTTTTTTTCAGTTGCTAGGTGGCAAAGGACTTCTCGCTTCCTTTGCCAGCTTCCGACTGCACGGGCTCATGGGGTCGGGGGGACTTCCATGAGACCGAGTAATCTTGAGGGCTAATGGCGGTCGGATTGCAACCTCGGAGGTCACTCGTTTACATACAAACCCAGGGAGGGCGGCAGTACTGCGGCCGCAGCAAGTTTGTGAGAGAGGAGCCCCAGAGATCCTAGGAGTTCGGGGATCTCTTTGACCCAAACGAGGCTGTCAACCGAGGAGGTTTAGTGAGTCGTCCGACGTTTTTTTAGTTGGACAACCTCATACACCCCTGTTCGCACCCTCATGCGAAAGGATGTCTGTTTGCAGATAACTCCTCGTTAATAAAAAAAAAAAAAAGGTGCCCAAGCGGCTAATTTCGAGAAACCTGAGCAAGCTTTACAGTTTTTCAAAACTGTAAAGATACCGATAAAAGATAACAATGCAGACGTTAGGAAGGATCGACGACCCTCGAACAACCACACAATAAACAGACCGACGACCAAAACCAATGACCTTGCAAACCCCCTAAGACCACGCCAGAGTGTCGATAATATGGAGAGAAGGGACACCCGTGTTCCAAATGTCCCAAGCCAATCATCAAATGTACCTATTGCCATTTGATTGGTCATACTCATACTGACTGCCCCAAAAAGAGCAAAAACACTGAAAACAAAGACAAAAGTATTATGAGAATCCTTTTAGATTAAAGTTCTGAAAACATGACATATCAACGTGAACACGACAAAAACACTCCACTAAACTTATCAGTAGTTGATCCTAGTAGCAAATACAAAATATTAATAAATATAAACGGAAAACCAATAGCTTGTCAAGTCGACTTAGGTAGTGAAGCCACCTTGATCCGTAGGTCAGACGCAGAAAATCTATGCTTACACTGGTCAGCTGTGGACGGTCCATTTTTTTTGTGTCAAGCTGTTCTTGGAATTGGAACTCCAGTGATGCTAGGTCTAAGTGTAATTTACGCCAAGATAAGATAGCTAGTGAAGGTCACTGTTATAATTTAGTAGGAAATAATGGGTAAGTAGAATACAATTTTATAAAAGTGTAACGTTCACTGCCTAATAATATTTTACTAGGTATTTTTTTAAGTGAATACCTAACCTACTATATTTTTTGATAAGTAGATAATAACATTTAACCCCACATTTCTTAAAAACGGGTAATTATTAGTGTTACAAATATACTGCGAGAAGGAGTGGCCGAGCGGCGTGTCACGATGACGTGCAGCGCGATGTGCGGGACGTGCGGATGTCTCATAAATTCAGTAGTAGCTTAATTTTGATTTCTTGGTTCCATTTTTAAGCTCAAATTGTTATATCGGTTAAGTTTTGCTTAAATGTTTATTTGTTCATGTTAAATGTGTTGATTTCTTTTATTAAAAAACCTATTTCTAGCCTCATTCATAACAATAGTTTATATTCACGAGAGATCTAAATTTTTAATACCTAACTATTAACTTATTTGTTCACCGGTGAAATAAAATAGATTATTATTTACCAGACGTAAATGGTAATGTCATTTTGTATAATTTTGTAGGATTAAAAAAACCGTTTTATCTTGTAATGTTGTAAATAAGGTTATTAACAAAACAACAAAGTTTTCACTAACGAAGAGGTTTTATTTTGACAATTATTATTATTTGAATTAATTCACACGATAATAAAAGTAAGTAGTTTAGAAGTATTATTGACTGCAAACTTCATTGATAAGATTGAAAAAAAAACAAGAAGTAACCCAACGCTTGGAATTGAACTCGGTTTCTCAGGATTGGAAATCCAAGTATGAGACCACTGTTCCAACACAGCTAGCCGTTCTAGCAAAGCAGTTGAAATTATGATTACGGTTCCTTGCGTGGTTATAAAAATATAATTTATTTTTAGGACCAAAACTCCTTAGTAATCCAAATGGATTTGAAGCTAGGTGTCTTATACAAGGGGGTTACTTATCTAAGGAGCCGTGTGTACCTATTTTAAGTTTGATTGTATAAATTTGGTGGCAGTTTATACAATTGTATATTTGTTTACTTAGCACAAGTGTAAACAAGTAGTACCTACCTACCTTACTGCGTCTCCCCATAAAGGTACCTAATAACATTATAGGTAGGTAGGTACCTACCTAAGAAGAGACGCTATATAATTTTAATTTTAGTTAGGTACCTAAGTAGGTTAGGTACTTACGTACTTACCTCCTAGCCATAATCGCGGCCGATTGTCCTTCTCTAGCTACCTACCCCTAGCTAGTGGGTAGGTAGATAGGTACTAGGGGTGTGCGCCGATCAGCGTGGCGCACGCCGCCGATGATTTCGGCCACGCGCCGCGCGCTGCCGCGCGCCGCCGCCGCGCCGGCCGACGATTATGACGTCGGACGCCGCACAGTGGATCGAAAATGCCCTTTCCATAGACATAGAACTTTTTTTTTGTAAACTTGCTTTTTTTTATTGGAAACCAACACAGAACCTTATTAGAAGCCCTAACTTTATCATATTTATGCACTTCTCGCGTATATGATGCAGTAAAGATTTTTCGAACTAAATAATGTATGGAGAAAAACATGAAAATCGTTATTTTTCGGCTCTCGTGCGAGTGCCCGTTATTTCGTCTGGTATGAATAATGTCCATATTTTTTACTATTTTTTGACATATAGTACATACAGCGCACTCGATGGACTTCAGGTGAAAAAAATTTTTTTTTAATTATTTTGCATTTTACTCATTATCCAAATTACATTGCGACCTAAATATAATATTTCAACTCGCCTCATCATTGTTACAGTTTTAATGCAATATTTCACCTACTTTACTTTATAAATTGCCTGTTAACCCCTTATTTTATGGTAGTGTATTCTTTTTTTAAATGTACAAGGGGTCATTAAGTTAGGTAATAGGTACTCGACTTCATCATTGTTACAAATTTTACTGCGGAGGATTACCTACTTATCTTTATCTACCTGCTAACCCGTCACTAAATGTAATGATAGTTATCTATTCTAAGAATCCTTTATAAATGCTTTAAGCATAAGCTTACTTTTGGTAAATTTGTTGTTGTCATTTTCTTAAAACAAAAAAATCTATGATAAGTAATAAAAAATTAAAAAAGTTAAAAAATAATTAAAAATTTGGAATAAACGTATTACAAATTTTTAATTACAAGTTACAAATTACTAAACAAATCATTGTTTTTAAAAGAAACACGTAATAAGTACAAACTACAAAGTCAACAAAACAATTTACACATAATATATATTAATTTATTCTTAAGACTAAACACATATTTTTCTTATAATAATTATGTACCTACAAGTATAAAGTTCAAACAATTACACCGTATTAAAAAGACACATCCATATCAGAATCTGTGTCTGAACCCGTGTCTTCTGGATCAATGTTACTTACATCTATGAATTCTGTCTCAAAGTGTTCTGTATTAATAGATATAAGACCTAAAGCTTCGGAACTTAACTCTTTCCTCCGTGCTGCATTGAGTACAGGTCTTGTGGACGAAATATAGGGGTCTGATGAAAGAAGCAGCATATTTAAAATATCCTGATTATTATCAATTCTGCTAGTCTTCCGAGCATGATACTCCCTGTATTTGCGAAAGTCTTTATTTCTAGCCTCTGAGGCTTCTTCGGATAGTTTACCGATGGGCACAATCGATACATTGGCTATGTCAGCACCATGTATAAGAACCTTATGAACGGTTGCTGACATATAGTACCAATTGTACAGTTCGGTGTACTTCTCCGCAGTCTTTCGGGCGTATTCCTTGAATTTTTCCGTGTTTATATTTTCACCCGATGATATGACTTGCAGTATGACTGCAAATCTGCGTATAAGCTCTTCATCAAGCCCAGTTATAGCTGCGGTTTTTTCAGGGAACTCGAAAAACTTTCTCGCCGTGTTCCCATCATTGGTTGTTCCCGATCCTTGCTTAACTACATCAATTAATAAACCTGTTTCTTTTCTGAACTTTGCTTGAATTTCTTTTTTCTTTTCTTCCAGTATTCGCTTATTTTCTTCTCCTCTTACGGACCACGTCTTTAAATCTTGTCTGTAGGCTATGTGCAATAGGCATTCCATGCAGTTTATGCGAGCGTGCAGTGAAGATATTCCGAACTTATATAGATCAGTGGCAACTTCTCTTCTTATAACTGATTCCAAATTATTCATTTGAGAAGGTTTTGCCAAGCACAAATAGCACGTTGCAGGTGAGGTCGCTTCTGAAAGATAGGTGCATACCTTCCCATCTATCATGGTCATTATTAGATTGTGAGTAATTTGGTTTGTATCGCATTGAGTGTTACTCAGGGATCGTATTTCTTCTTCCATTGCGGACAGCTGTTCTTGTACAACCAATTTAGACTCTTTTATGAAGAGAAACTGTACAGGACGACAATATAACGCCGAATTAGGTTTCTTATTTTCCCATATTACTTCATTTCCAGCAGTAAGTTTTAGCGGGACCAAAGTGGTCATGAAAATTGATTCGTCACTTATTCCATCTCTTTCGAAACTTTGTTTGTATGTGCTCTGACTTGAGGCACCATCGAATCCCCATTTCGATATTAAATTCATTGATTTGTTTGTTATCTCTTCAGGTAAACTTTTTATTATTCTTGTAACTGTTATATCAAGTAGTGCTTGAAGAGCTACTTTGGCCATCGTATCAGTAACAGTGATTGCGTCTTTCGGAGGCAAGCAATCCATCTTAGCTTGCTGGACTTTGTAATATGATGGATACAAATTTTGAATGCCTTCTTGAATGGCAGATTCTCTCAACGTAATATACTGCCACTTTGATAATTTAAGTGACAGCAATAGGCCAAGTGCTTTGGTAGGGGTGAAAGCACACTTATTTTTATCTTTTGCTTGTTTAACGATTTTTTCCGCCTCTTCTGGGTTCTTTATAATATGATCTATGGCTGCTGCCAAAACATCTTTGCCCTCATGTTTCATGTTAGCTATTAAAGCAAAGGCCAATTCCGAACTGTCTCGGCCTTTATAATTGAAATCGTCAATCCTTCGTATTTTTTGTTTTGTTCCAAGGTCTGTGAAAGGTTTGCGCGGACTTGGAGTTGTTCTCGTTGATGTTCCAACAGTTGATGTACTTGTAGAGGGTAAAAACAATTCGCCAGCTTCACTTGTCTCTTCAGTTGCAGTAAATAACACTTGCGGTCGTATATTTTCACGTACACAAGTTGGCCACTCGATGTTCTGTTTCAACCAATCTGTATAGTGTTTTTTGAATGTTTCTGTGTTACATTTCGCAGATTTCCATCTTTTTATCACAGACTGACTAAATCTTCGACAGAATTCTTGGAGAATGTCTTCATCTTCATCAGACAAACTCAAATTCAACTGAAGTTTAACGCTTTCTAACAGTTTTAAATAGTTTCCAAGCTTGCCAGACTTCTTTAGAATCACAAATAGATCCAGATTGGTTATCGCACTTTGTTTCTCCATTTTTAACTCGAAAGTTCGCAATGCTTTACTTAGGGAAGTTTTAATATAACTAAAAATGTTCAGTACCTACCCTCCTTATTTATACTAACTTCATACCGGCTAACGACTTCTAGATAAAGCTAGACAATGACAATTGTTAATTAAGTGCCTACCTAATTTACATCATTGTTTTAAGAAAATGACAATAAATTAACCAAAAGTAAGCACTTGTGCTTAAAGCATTTATAAAGGATTCTTAGAATAGATAACTACCATTACATTAGTGACGGGTTAGCAGGTAGATAGAGATAAGTAGGTAATCCTGCGCAGTAAATTTGTAACAATGATAAAGTCCTATTACCTATTACCTAACTTAATGACCCCTTGTACATTTAATCCCTTATTTTATGGTGGTTTTATGATATTTAGCCGTTAAAGCCTATACCTATTGTGTATTCTTTTTTTTACAGTTTATTTATAAAGTATGATAGGTGAAATATTGCATTAAAACTGTAACAATGATGAGGCGAGTTGAAATATTATATTTAGGTCGCAATGTAATTTGGATAATGAGTAAAATGCAAAATAATTAAAAAAAATTTTTTTTCACCTGAAGTCCATCGAGTGCGCTGTATGTACTATATGTCAAAAAATAGTAAAAAATATGGACATTATTCGTACCAGACGAAATAACGGGCACTCGCACGAGAGCCGAAAAATATCGATTTTCATGTTTTTCTCCATACATATTTTAGTTCAAAAAGACTTTACTGCATCATAATCGCGAGAGGTGCATAAATATGATAAAGTTTGGGCTTCTAATAAGGTTCTGTGTTGGTTTTCAATAAGAAAACGCATGTTTACAAAAAAAAAGTTCTATGTCTATGGAAAGGGCATTTTCGATCCACTGTGCGCCGCCGGGGCGCCGCCAATCCAAATAGGATCGGCGCACATGTCTAGTAGGTATATACACTGACATACAGTAGGCGATTCTGAGTTTTTTACTTATCCGTTTATCCAGTGAGTGAGGCAGTGAAGTGACCTATGAATGAGTGACCTAGATCAACGTCGAATCAGAACAGAACAAACCTTGGCACTAGTAGTACCTACCTACCTACCTAGTACCTACTAATATCTGTCCTGTGGCACTAGTTTATTAGCAATAGTGTTAAAATTTCAAAGATAGTGGTCCTAGACAGCACGACCTTACCGTACCGCTCAAGGTCGAGCTCGCTCACACTCACTTCTTACAATGCAATGAATGAAATGAAGCTTTTTCCTCAGCGAGGCGCGCGGCGGAGGCGAGTGTCGCGTCCGCGATGCGTGCGCTCCGCTCCGCGGGGAGTACTGCTGTGTAAGTAAGGATGGTTATGTTCCTTGACTGCTTATGTACTTATGTGCTGCCTGCCACCCCGCGCCCCGCGCCCGCGTGGCATCCGCGTCCCGCACCCGCCCGTCGCCCGCGCCGCAGTCCGCACCCGCGCCTCCGCCGCCTCAGTATTACTCTGTGGCACAGAACAGATATTGTCTGTGGCCTCAGACTTGAGATCGAACCTCTCGCTTCTCTCTCAGCCCCGGGCAATTGCCCACCGCGCCACCGAGACTGAAGCTACTCTACCTACTTACTGTATTACTAGCTGACCAGCGCGGTTTCACTCGCGTCTAAAAGGCCGATTCAATCATATTGCGCAAACTTATTGTAGGTGTAGATTGATATCAGAACACTGGGTGGGACTTGTGACGAATAAATCTGGATTGTATGCCATCTTTTAGTAAATTATTTTGTAGTTCCCGAAAATACTACTCTTTAAATTTGTAGTTCCCTAGTATAGTAGTAGGGCCCGCCAATAGAATAGAAGATGCGGTGCGTGCGTGCTGTAGACACTATAGGTAGGTAAGGTATACTACCTAGGTACCTACTCTACCATTTGCAAATAATTTCGAGCTTCAAAATGGCTTTCTATTGGCTAAGTACGAACTGTGGTACGAGGTCGGTAGGTACTTAGGCATTTTAAGCAACAAAATACCAGCACTCATTTAGCAAAAAAAAAGAATTAGCAATTCGTGGCTACCGAGAAAAAATTTATACTATGTTTATATAGCAATTTTTTGGCAAACATATCTAACTGGTGACCGGTAAATTAAGTAGACAAGTGCTAGCATCTAAGGCGGACCCTACACCTACAATAAGGAAGACTGCTACACGAAAAGGCAAAAATATACCCACGAGCATGATCCGATCCTCGTCAAGGCGACGCACAGACTAAAAAATATTGCGCAATACAGATCCTACACGGTGCAATGATAATATGGTGCACTAAAAATTAAACTCGCTCAAACTTTCGTTCAATCATTGCGCAAACTTCAATACTTCTACAATACTAACCCTATACGATCATTTGTATTGCGCAATTCGTGATATTGCGCAATGTTATTGTAGGTGTAGGGCCCGCCTAGTTGCTTTTAGGGTTACCATCTCTTTTGAATGGCGGTGAGAAATTAACGAAATTCCTTATAGTTTTTATATAAAATTTAATAGATAATTATGGCCTCGAACTAATATCACTCATAATGAGGTTTAATTAAATACAATATGTATGTAATAATTCTGTGTAAAAAGTAAAAATTAAGTGTCCACTTAGTGAAACCGCGCGCGCGAATCTCACAATTACTACTTAGACTTACATAAGTACAATAAAAACTACCTACTTAATACTAACTAAATAATAAACAGCTGCACACAGATAAGTACGCCTACTACTTGTTTATTTACAAAAGGAAATCACTATCTAAGTTGACATCATTCCAATACTTAACAGGTACATTATAGGTACTGTACCTACCTACCTACCTATGTTAAAGACTTTATTGTTTATATACAGTTTAAAATGGACTACTTAATGGTTTGACTATTAAACTTTGTTTAATAGTCTTCTTGCCAGCCTTAAAATTGCGATGATTAAGCTTCAAGGTCATAAATATGCGGAGTCGCACAAACACTTTCAGCAGGTAGTCGAAGGGGAAGCAGGAGCACTGGCAGGACGACTTCGGTAACGGTATTACTTTCGACAATGAGAATATTTTACTGCCCGGTCGATCTTCGATACTTTTCGCAAAATAATCTGTGAATACTTCGTCTAATTTTTCGACATACTCGTATAAAACCTGAGAGGGTAGTTTTAATTTTTTGTAGTAAGTAGCCTTCTTGTTATAAGTCTCAAAGTGAGGAAATAAATCGGTTTGATCCAAGGTGGGCAACAGCTTCAAGGCGGCAGTCATTTCTTTACAACTATGTTTCTCAGAGCATTTGTAGAGTAAGTAGCTGGTGACGTACTTCAAGGTATGGGCCTCCGGCAAGTCCATCTGCGGCTCGCTCTCGGAGCCAAGCGACACGAGCGACGGCTTCGGCTCCGACAGGGGAGTGATCATCTTGTTGTTGATGATCTCGTCCGTCTTGAGCAGGATCTCGTAAATGTCGGGCTCGCGCTCGCCCTCGGCCGAGCTCTTCATCATATTGACGAGGTACATCTCGGAGAAGGCGCGCATGAACTGGATCGGCAGCGGCTCGGGGCTGTGCCCACCCGGCTGCTGGTGCCGGATCGCGTCGAACAGCTGGTCCAGGCTCTGGCGGCTCAGCCTGCGCGTGAATATACTTTGGAACCCTTCAGTCTTCATATCTTCAAACAATCGTAAAATTGATTGGATAGTTATTTGAAAACTCAGAAACGTATCGCTCTGAGTAGAGTTGTCTCTTCCGGTGTTGCGGTTGGTGGACTGCATACATGCAAATATATTTTGTCCTTCTTTCAATGTGTGTTTCTGTTCATTGTTCATTTTAAATGGGTCTTGTGTTTTAGCCGATTTTACCTCGAACGAATTTAGCACATCAAATAATTTGTCCATGGTTAAAATAAATTTAGCTGTTGCTCTTGCGTTGTCTGTGATTTTTCCAAAGTCAATGTAGGTCTCTAGCGCTGCGTACACAGACTTGCTGAATATTTGCACTGCATATTGTACCTTCTTTCTTTCGTTATTGTTTGGTTCAATGTGGGACTTTGTGATTTTAGGTATTAACATTACATTTTTTTCTTTTTGTGATTCGTAAAGTTGTTCTATATAGTACCATGAGATAAACTTTCTGTCGAGATGGAAATTACTTGTAATTAGATCGTTACGCAAACATTTCATTAAATGTGGAACATCTAGGATATAATAAATTTTACGTTCATCCACAAAGAAATATGGCGATGCAACTGTGACATTTTTAATAGCTTTGGCGTATTTATCATAATTGGATCCTTGGCCAGAAACCAGGGCCTTAACCTCTACGCCCAAGGCAATGAGCTTCCGGATGACGTCGTCCAGCCAGGTGTCCAGCTCGACGTACTGCTCGGCGCTGGCCAGGAACGAGTAGGCCACGGGCTGCTGCCACTCCACGTACATGCCCTGCAGCTCGATCGCGAACGAGATGCTCGCCAGCTCGGGGGAGACGACGCCGTTCACGCTTTGTAGGCCGATCATATCATCCATTTTCGGTTCATAAAATAAATTACGTTTGAGAATCATTTCGTCTACGCAAATGGTACAGTACTTTGCCTCCGCAGGCAGCGATTTAAGTTTGAGCGACAGCCCGTGCAAAACCTGCTCCTCGAGTCTCGGAGGTATTTGCAGTTTGAGTCTCCTGATGGTGCTCTCGCTCGGCAGCTTGAGCGCGGACTGCAGGCAGCGGTACGCGTGCGGGCTCGAGTAGTGCAGGTTCAGTGCAAATGTCTTGTACTCGGAGTCGAATCGGTTGCCTTTGAATTTGCTTTTTATTTTGTTTTGCCATTCGATCAACTTTTGAAATCTATGCGAAATGTCATCATCAGGGTCGGGTGCTGCAAGTGTTACTTTCAGCTCCGCTTCTTTTTCAATTTTTTCTATTTTTTGTTCAAGCCGCTGGCGTTTCGCTTCGGAAACATCGAGCCTTCTCTGTAGCTTTCGCTTCGTCGCAGCATGCGCATCAGGAAGGACACATTTCGTTGTCTGCGTCGCCTTGTTCACGAGCGCCGGCATCGGCAGCTCGAACACGCGCTCCGGCGAGTCCGGCTCCAGTTCTGGCTCAGACTTTATGAGGACGTCGCACATCGTAGCGCTTTCCTGGCTTTGGTTCGGTAAAATTCTGGTGGGCACTGCATCGTCCCGCAGCAGTTTCAGAGTCTTCACGTTCATTTGAGATTCGTCAAAATGTGAAGCACAAACTAAGTAGCTTTTAACATTTAATTCTTCCTTGTATAATAAATCTTCTCTGCCAATTATTACCAACCATTCTCGGCGCCTGAAATAAAACAAAAACAAGGCTTTATACCTACATGAATATGAATAGGTACCGAAGCCGTAGCGTAGTGCTTACATTATCTCGGACCGAAGCTTTTGAGTTGTAGGTATTGAACAAAGATGACAGGTAAGTAGGTATATATTAGCTACAAGTGCAGAATTTTGTAGTAGGTAACCTTTCTGTAACGTGTTCACGGGTAAAGTTTGATTTTGGTTTTAGCCGATGAACCGTTTTGGATGAAATTTTGCACGAAAGGACTAGGCAAAGAACATACGAAGGCTATATTTTTATGAACTGGATAATAAGAAAGAAACCTGTTAGAAAAAAAGAAGAAAACAAAGAAGCTACATTTTTTAATACTTAAATAAATAAATAATGCTGGACAATCTACACATCATCTAGCCCCAAGGTAAGCTGCTGTTAAACAGAGCTGTGTTATGGGTACTAGATGACTGATAAATACTTATTACAATACAATACATAGATAGATATTTTTTATTATAAGTACCTAACATACATTTTTTTTTATACAACTGAAGTGGCAAAAAAGTGTACGGCCCACAAAATGGTAAGCGGTTACTGCAGCCTATGAACGCTTGCAATACCAGAGGTATCACTCGCGGGTTGCCACCTTGAGGCTACGATCGAAAGCCTCATGTGCCAGTAATTTCACCGGAAACCATACCCTTCACACCGGAACACAGCAATGCGAGAATTACTGCTTTGCGGCAGAAATAGGTATGGTGGTAGTCCTTCCCCGGACGAGCTCTATCACAGAGAACTCTACTACTCTTGCAAAACATAATACATGTATGTAGATACATAAAAAAAACATACAGTCAAATTGATAACCTCTTCCTTTTTGGAAGTCGGTTAAAAAGTGCAAGCGTTGAGGTGCTACCTAGGTCCACTCTTCCACATCCCTATAAATTATAGGTAAAACCTATTAGAGGTAGGTAGGTACGTAATGCCATGCGCTAGAATCGAACTCGCAACCTCTTGCGTCGCAGGCGGAACTTCACCCGCCGCGCCACATCGGTCGTTCAGCGGGCCCTACACCTACAATAACATTGCGCAATATCACGAATTGCGCAATACAATTGATCGTCTAGGGTAGTAGTACCTATTGAAGTTTGCGCAATGATTGAACGAAAGTTTGAGCGAGTTTAATTTTTATTGCACCATATTTTATCATTCATCACCCAAGGTTGCTGTCTAAGCTCTACAAATGCGGCATCAGAGGTCCCGCACATGATTGGTTTAAGTCCTACCTAAGTGAGCGAAAACAGTGCACGGAGGTAGCTAGTTTAAATAAAAATTTGAAAAAAGTAATCTGTAGATCGGATTTTAAAACGAATAACTTTGGAGTTCCGCAAGGGAGTATCTTGGGACCGGTACTTTTCCTTTTGTACATAAATGATTTACCGAATTGCACTGAATATGAATCAATCTTATTTGCAGACGATACCACGATATTAGTTACTAAAACTTGAACATGAAATCAACAAAACTATAGAAAATGTTATCAGATGGCTTGATGAAAATAATTTAAAAGTTAACATTTCAAAGACAAAAGTAATGCAATTTCATGCCATTCATGGAAAAACTATAAATTTTCGCGCTAACTACCAGGGAAACGCTATAGAAGAAGTAGAGTCTTTGAAATTTCTTGGAGTAACCATGGACAAAACGTGTAGCTGGAAACTCCATATAGACGAGCTCTGCAAAAAACTTAATCGCTTCGTTTATGCTCTTAGGCGAACCCGTCAGATAGCCTCTTTTAAAGCAGCCCTTCAGGCTTACCACGGTTACGTGGCATCCGTCCTACAGTATGGACTTCTAGTATGGGGAAACTCTACGGATACCGACCGAGCTTTTAAAACCCAAAAAAAATGTATTAGGTCTCTTTGTTCAGCCCATTACTTGGAGCCCTGCAAGCCGCTATTTAAAAAACTTAATTTGTTAACGCTTCCGTGTCTTTATTTAAAACAATTAGCAATTTTTATAAAAGAGAACCCATCTTTATTTAAAACCCATCAAGACGTTTGTACCAGCCAACTTAGAACACAAACAAATACTAGGCTCTTTATTCCATTGTGTAAAAAGTCACTTCAAAAAAATGCCAACTTTATGGCCGCAAAAATCTTTAACAAACTACCTGAAGAGCTCAAAGAACTATCCGGTGACCTTTTTAAAAAAAACTACACAGATGGTTATTGGAGAGGTGTTTTTATTCGGTGGATGAATTTCTGAATTGGAAGAAGGTTTATTAGATGCAAACATTATTGTCATTATTATTATTATTATTATTTTTTCATTATAATATACTCAAAATTTGGATTTCTGACATTTTGTTATTAATTTTAACCAAGTAATAATTCATTAATTAGATATTAGTATTGATTTTTTTAATGATTTTTTTTAGTAAGTGATCACATTTTTAACATTGTACCTACTACTCAGACCTTTATTGCTTTACCTCAACTATAATATTTGCATGCTTGTGAAGCAAAAACATGTTGTACTTCATATTATTATATTAAGACCTATAATGTATCCTACCGTGTTTTAGCAAATAAACTTATTTCATTTCATTTCATTTCATTTCATTTCATTTCATTGCACCGTGTAGGATCTGTATTGCGTAATATTTTTTAGTCTGTGCGTCGTCTTGACGAGGATCGGACCATGCTCGTGGGTATTTTTTGCCTTTTCATGTTAGCCTACCTGTTTTTCGACCAGCGACGTATTTTTAGCCACAAATTGCAACACTGCAGCCAAATCTTGGTCTGACATCTTGCTTAACGGAACATTCCGTTTGCTCCTGCTCACGCGAAAAAATTTACGCATAAGAGTGAGAAGGCCGATTCAATCATATTGCTCAATAAAAAATAAAATATTGTGTAAACTTATTGGTTATTGGCCTTTGAAAGAGATTCATTTCGAGATCAACCGACAAGTGCTATAGCACAGAACAGATATTAGTACTACGTAGCTATAGTGTGGCTATAGGTACGAAGACATTGACATTAATTATTGTTTCATTTACTGTGAGCATCTGAGCGAATAGGTAGGTAATCATCAAGCTAGCCGTCCCGCTCCGCGCCGGTTGGTGTGGTAGGACTAGACAGACAGACAGACAAGTGTTGGCAACCCTGTAAGGAACGCGCATCTACGAGAGAAGTCGACTGAGGTCGAAGAAACCCGAGGCGAACGCAGCCGAGACGTGCCAGCCGACTAACGCCGCCGAGACGCGACGAGGCTGGCGTGACCGAAGATAACCGAGGCGAACGCCACCGATGCTACGAGGCTGGCGGAACTCGGAGGCTCGGGCTCTTGGCTTTTGGTCGTTGAACGAACAACATCTCCGTAATTCCTAACTCAAATATAATTTTGTATCCTACCTCATTATATTTTTAAATACTGTTAACAGAGTTAAATTATTAAAGATACGTTACGTTTTGACAGTTTAAGTGTTTTAACTTGTATTTTATAGTTACAGCCAACATCAGAAGTGACCACTCACTTGTTCTCGCGCCCAAGTATTGAGAAAAGCGAAAAAAAAAACGGGTCGAGGAAAAAGTAAGCGAAGGAGATTCGTCAGAGTTTTAGCTCAAGTTTCAGTAGCAGCCATGGTAGCTCAAGGACGCCGAGCCATTTCGTCGGGTTTGAAAAATAATTTAAGGTATTGAGAACTAGCTACAAAGAAACTGTGAGTACAGAAAATATTATTTCACACTGAGTAATGTAGCAAAGCTAGACATTCGAATTGCTAAAGAGGTTTAGTAGAAATATTTGTTTGAACGGTCACGTAACCGTCTAGTACCTATAGTAGAAGAGGGAAGGACCCAACATTGGGCTTAGCATTGGTAACCTAAATTAAGGTTTAAGGTTTAAATATTTTTATTCTCAAAAAGACAAACATGTCACTTATATGAGAACAACACAATCTTAAAATTATCGTATAGTAGGTCGTTCATGTAAAAAAATTAGGGATAGGCCCATTGAACGCATTTTGGCATTTAAAAGTTATTAAATACGTGATTAAATAGTACATGCTTAAATACATTAAATGAGCTCTCATTTTTTATATTTTAGGGTAAAAAATTTTTAAAAGTAATCGGGCCTGCTTATGGGGCGTCGCGATTACTGCGGTAAATGTTGTTTAAGATGAACGCTTATTGCGGGTATAGAGAAATATTATTTTGCGGTATGCGCTAGGGTACACAGATTAACTTCAGTTAGAGCGTATTTTAAGAAGTCAAAAATATTAACAGTCGTATCTCTATTCATATTTCATTCTCTTATCGAAGTACATACACAAAAAGACGATTTACCTATGAAAATGAACATGCTTATCTATAATACACAAAACAAAAAAAAAATTACATGTTCCAAGAACAAGACTTGTTAAAACGTATAGGCAGGGTTTCTGTGTTAAACTCGATATGTACAACAAACTCCCATTAGAAATTACAGAGCTTCCCCGAAGCCAATTCATAAACAAAATTAAAATATTTTTAGAACAGCATCCATTCTATCATATTAATGATTTGTTCATTCTCTGATTTGCAAACATAGCAGGTTCTTCTTCGTCAGGAACGTTAGAATAAGAACTTAAAAATGTACAATTTGACTGGCCTGTGTTATGCTTATAACGAAAAAAGGCTTAATAAATGAAATGAAATGGGTTATAGGTGGCTATGTCTGTCTATGTCATATTAACATTATGAAATTGATTATACCTACCTACTTGAATGTTCTAGCCAGTAAAATCATAGATAACTATTATATAATAGTGTGAGATAGTATTCTGGACTGTTTGCAATAGAATTCATACAGCAGACGGACGGATGTTTCGGTGTGGAAAATTCGAGTGCCTACTGTTGGTGTAAAAATCTGCAGTGTGCGGCTACAAGTTTATCTACTGCGTTACTTGCTTTATTATGATCTACGCTGCGCTAACAGGTCCGTTACCTAACAACCACACATAAGTGTACATATTATGTAAGCCAATCCGTGTACATAATATTATGTAAGCTAATCCGTGCCACAGAATAAAAAGGGCTCACTTTGTGAAAATATTTTTATAAATAACGTCAAACCTAGGTTAGGTCACAGAATGATAAAAATAATTATGCTAGGTTGAGTTTCAACCTGTTCGTACTTGTCTAGCAACTTTTCAGTTTCTCCTAGTTAAATAGTTGTAACCTTAGTATAAAAGGTGAACCTTCGCTTAAATAGTCAAACCTGTTGTTAAATACTTAGAACCATTGGTGAAATAGTTAAACATAGTTAAACCAACAGTTAAATAGTTAAACTTTATGTTAAATAGTTAAACCTTTGTTGAAATACAGTGCACCTAGTTGAATTTTCTGTTGAGTTAAAACATTTTCTTAAATAGTTAAACCTTCGGATAAAAAGTTTAACTTTCATTTAAAAAGTTAAACCTCTGCTTAATAAGTTGAACTTTAAGTAAAAAAGTTATACCTTTGGTTAAAAAGCTGAACTTTAGATTAAAAAAAAAATTAAATCTTTGCTAAATACTCGGTAAGTTGAACATTCGGTTTACAAATATATTAAACTTTCGGTTAAAAGTTGAATTTTCGGTTAAAAAGTTGAACTTTCGGTAAAAAAGTTGAACTTTCGTCTAAAAAGTTGAACTTTCGGTTAAAAAGTTGAACTTTCGGTTAAAAAGTTAAACCTTTAATTAAAAAGTTAAATAATTGAACCTTTGGTAAAAGCAATGAACTTTTGATTGAAACGTTGAATATTTGGTTAAATCGTTGCATTTTTTTTTTCTTAAAACGTTAAACTTTGGGTAAAGTTAACCATTCTTTAAAAAAAAAATTGATCTTTTGTAAAAAGTTGACTTTGGCTTAAGTCAGAAAAAATCAATTTAAATGGTTGAAATTATGTTTAATTATGTTTCCTGAGTACCTGAACTTATGCTAGAGCATAGAGGTCTAACGCTTAGTTATGGTCAGTTACTAGAGATTTTTCGTCTGTTTTTTATTTTGTAATGGATTTCCGCAAAGTAACACCTGAATCTATCAATTATGGTCAGGTGGTAGCCGAGCAGTAAAAATTATAAAGTGCGGTGTTTTAATTTTATTACATTCGGCCCCTATATGTATCTATAATTAAATTTTGAATATGGGTAAACTACAGAGTTAATTTCTGATTCATGCAAACTTGTATACTTAATACGGATATTAAAAAAAAACCTAGCAGTCAACATTATAAAAAAAAGTAAGAAGATTCTTCGTCCAATTATTCAATTATGAGTGTGATTTATAGTTGCAATATTTGCGAGTTAATTTAAAACGTGGTGAACACTAAAACAAATAACGTGTCTACATCTTATTAATTAAATAGAGTTTAACGAAAGGTGAGAGTGGTATTAGCGAAAAGCCCTTTGAGTGCAAGTGGTAACTAATAAAAGGGTGGACGTGGTCTTTTATTTGTAGCTATGTCTCTCAGGTGGTCTTTACTTTAAACCTTTGAGTGTAAGTGGTAATTTGACAGGCAAACTTCGTCTTATAAAAGTCACTTTGAATGCAGGTGGTCGTTTAACTTAATTCATGGTACTATTATTCGACTTTAGACAAGGGATGTGTATTCATGATGATGTTAGAATTTGACTTCAATTTCAAATATTTTACATAATGTTAACTAAGACTTAATAACAATATCTAATAATTGGTTACCCTTGTATGCAGATCTATACCAGTTAAACATTTTATGTCCTTAACGTTTTTGCGTAGGTATGAACATTTAAGTCTTGTGTAGTCAGAATAAAGATTAAGTAAAATAATCACGTAGACTAATCCTTCTGAGATATTTTATTATGTTAAATGTTTATTCATTACATTATTGCTACAGCTACAGTCTGTTACAGTCTATGGCAACATAAGTGCAATAAAAGATTTGTATTTGCATTTGTACTTGTCTTATAATACATTAAAGTTTTTCTTTGTAAACTAAATTTCAACCAAATACAAGCTGCGTTCCGACATAAATAGTCCTAGTCGGAGTGCCTTATAGCAAAGCTTTGCCAATAGCACCAAAAAGATAAATTTAATTGCAATCTTGTCAAGGTGTTCAAAAGAATAAAAGGAGTTATAATATTCATTTATTTTATTGTATGTCTAGGCGTTAAAACAAGAAAATATTTAAACCTAAACAAAAATTTGGTACATAATTAGACACAGATTTGTTTTAATAATAAAAAAAAAAACAAGGACCAATAAACTAGAAACTAATTTAAAGCAGTTAAAACTAACTAAGTCTTATTATCGTAAATATGCATAGGTACAATACCTATCATTTAAAAAAAAAACGTGTTGGCAAGGTAATCTTTTGTATGGTTCTTTTAGCAGTAAGTTGATTATTTTGTACTGGATCACCTGAAAATATGAATGTTACTTGCCAGAATCAAACTGTTTTGCTGAAGCAGACATCTCCTACGACTAAAGGAATGCCTGGAACAGAAACTGTTTGGATTAAGGAAGTGAGCAAAACTCTTTTTGGTAATCCAATGCAAAAGATGAGTGATGCTTTTCAGAATCAAGTTGTTGTGCTGAAGCAGCCATTTCCTAAGACTAAAGGAATGACTGCAACAGACACTGCTTGGATTATGAGACTGAACAAAACTCTCGTCAGGCTTAGTTTTTGGTAACTTTTGTAACTTGAACAGTAAAATCTTCATGGTTTCATTATACAAAATGAGTGGCTGAACTGTCTTAAATGTAGGTGCACTAGATAATGAACAAAATTTCAATTTCCAGGTGAGTCCTTACAGCTACTGAGGGGTTGTGCCTGAGGACATGCACATGCAGGAGGGCCGTGTTGGCAACCCTGTAAGGAACGCGCATCTACGAGAGAAGTCGACTGAGGTCGAAGAAACCCGAGGCGAACGCAGCCGAGACGTGCCAGCCGACTAACGCCGCCGAGACGCGACGAGGCTGGCGTGACCGAAGATAACCGAGGCGAACGCCACCGATGCTACGAGGCTGGCGGAACTCGGAGGCTCGGGCTCTTGGCTTTTGGTCGTTGAACGAACAACATCTCCGTAATTCCTAACTCAAATATAATTTTGTATCCTACCTCATTATATTTTTAAATACTGTTAACAGAGTTAAATTATTAAAGATACGTTACGTTTTGACAGTTTAAGTGTTTTAACTTGTATTTTATAGTTACAGCCAACACAAGCTAACTAGTTTAGCTTGTCTCATCGTCACGGCTCGTAAAGTCGTAACAGACTCGCTCGGCGGATAGGCACAGGCGCGCGTACAAGTCCGCGTCTGACTCTGTGCAGTCGCATTTTTTTAATGATGCGACTGCACTGTGTCGGGTGGGGATGGGATGCTATTATCAGCCGAAACGCGTGCGCGCGCACATGGTGCACATGGCCCGTCCGTGCAACGTCAAACCAGTCAGGTAAACAAGCATTACGTCACACACAACACAAGCGTCATCCGATTCATCCTCAGTCAGACTCACCGGTCAAGATCCTTAGGGAGCGAAAAGAATGTCAGGTCTGGTATCTTTCTGTTAGAGTTTAAACAGCCGAACACAACGCAATATCGCCGCCCCGTCGTACGATTTAGCTCCATGAGAGACCAGAATAATGAGTTCTATCACTAAAATGATCCGATTCTGCACTAGCGAGTTAGATTGGTATGGTGACCGCGAAAACACGAATCTACGTCACTGTTCGCGCACGGCGAGCGACTGACGCACGTGACTCCCGCCGGTAGGCAGCGCGCGGGGGAGGGGAGGCCTTGAGTGAAACAGGCCGGTCGAAGGGGCATTGATCCGCGTCCGTAGGATGGAGATAGCACGAGATTACAGTGCCGACGGCCGCCGCCCCGCGACAAGCGCCTCTTGTGCCTTGGCCGCGCGGCCAAATTATCACTCTGTGGCCAAATGCCGGCCGCAAGCCGCAATCGCACTCTTCATCTATAAAATTCCACACAGAGACATTCGATTCCACAGAAGCTGTGAGTGCTGTGTGACAGAAGTTCATATTATTATGTAGGTACCTGACTACCTATGTAATAAATAATTTTTCAACCAGTTTGAAAGAGCGAAAAGCGGGTATTAAAATTTGTATTAGACGTAGATAGGTACCACACTTAACATAATACTAGGTACTGTTAGGGTTTTTTATTTGTTGAAAATAAATGTATTTCGTTTTTGGATAAATTACTCAAATCTCGATATCTATGGATATACTCGATATTATTTAATGCTAGCAACTGTTTTGTAACTTTGACGTTGTTCGCTGGTTCTTTAACTGTCAAATGAAAAAAAGGTGGATCGATGAGGTTGGCCAATCACGGAGTAGTATCTGCCCGCAAATCGTTGCGATTGAGGACTCGTTTTGTGATTGGCTAACGTTCAAGAAGGAATGAATCGAAAGCCCGTTTTTTTGGAAATAGAAAAATAAAGAACGAACGAAAAGGTCGGAGAGGCATTCTGGCTTGGATCGTCGAACAAGTAACGTTGTGAAAAGTACCTACGTTGGTCGAATAAAGAAAAAGTATTTCTGTACCTAAAACATCATGCTGTTCTTCTTTCTACAAAGTCCTGAAATAGTAGTGAAGTTTATATTTCAGAAGCCGGGATCGAGACTAACTTAAATAAATAGTAAGTACACGCCCATTTCGTTGCAAAGACTAAATTTTGTTTAGCTTTTCGGATTTTGAATTTTTGATGTTGAAACAGTCACCAATTTTGTTAGTAGTCTGTGCTGTTAGATTTAGATTCGTATTTTTCTCGAGTAACCTTTACCGGTAACCGTAAGTTTGGTTTACTGTCATGATCGATTTTCATAAAATTATTATTCGTAAGATGCCTAGATAAGGCTAATTTATCTAGATTCTATCCTGTACCTAGCTAATATTGTTTTTCGTAGAATGATTTTCTAAAATATATTTTATTTTAGAACTACCCTCAAAATGTTTTATTCTAAAACGTGTTTTTTCTGGGATTGCAATGCCACGCAATCCTTTTCAGACGATGAACGAATCAGATCACAGGGTCGATTTGAAACGCAGCTGCCGAATCGTTGGGATCGCCGTGTGCTTTCTCGAGGTCGATGCCGTGTTCGGGTCTGCGGCCCCGGCGCCGGCGGCGCTGAGCGGGACCAAGAGTGGGTGCGGAGTCAGGAGCTGGTCGAGCTGCTGGAAGGGCTGACTGCGCCGGCGACTTCGTGCATCGGAGCGGCATCGCCGTGCGCCACCAGCCATGGACGGCGAGTTTCGTCAGGGCAGGCAGCGACGCCACAATTCTGAGCCGCGTATCGACGCGGAAAAGCAAAGGTCACGTAGTCTTTCCTTATTTATGTACGGTTTCGAATCGAAAAAAGAGTTAGATTTTTCAAGGCCGATAATGTTTGAATTTGGGAAGGCAAGCGAGTGTTGTTTGATAGGACGATGAACACTACTGTATGCATAAAGTAAATAAATTCTATAAGTCAGTGGCTAACTCTGGTGACGGCCGATGCCGCCCGAAGGCCTCCGTTATAGCCTAGCTACTTAGGAATGTCTGGGACCGACTGTTTAGCTTTCCCGCTGCTAGCGATCACCCATCCCAATACTCTAATGCTTTAGTGCGCGGAACATCGAATGTTTCCTCGATCGTAATCTTCCATCGAAGTCATTGTGTTTATAGTATAGACGTTTGAAGCTTTTACGCGGCGTTGCTCAGATTGCAAGTGTGTCTTGCTCGCGCGCTCTGTTAGTTTATATTGTTGCATGGAGTGATTTCAGATTTTCTATCGAGATCGTTATGTCAAATCGTGAGTGTCTGTCTATCAGGTATTTCTTAAGTAGGTATACCATTACGTTATATTACAAAACGAAGAACTGCAGTATTATCGATGTACCTACCAGATGGTTTTACATTGGTCGAGGTCGAGGTCAATGTCGAGCTTAAGGTTGAGGTCACGATCAGGGCCGAGGTCACGATATAGGTAGTGGTCGTGGTCAAGGTCGCAGTTGAATAAGTTGCAGTTGAATAATTTGCAGTTGGATAATTTGCAGTTGAATAAGTCTCAGTTGAATAAGTCTCAATTGAATAAGTCTCAATTGAATAAGTCGCAGTTGAATAATTTGCAGTTGAGTCGCAGTTGAATAAGTCGCAGTTGAAAAAGTCGCAGTTGAATAAGTCGCAGTTGAATAAGTCGCAGTTTTAAGTCTCAGTTAAATAATTCGCAGTTGATTAAGTCGCAGTTGAGTCGCAGTTGAATATGTCGCAGTTGAATAAGTCGCAGTTGAATAAGTCGCAGTTGAATAAGTCGCAGTTGAATAAGTCGCAGTTTTAAGTCTCAGTTAAATAATTCGCAGTTGAATTATTCGCAGTTGAGTAAGTCGCAGTTGAACAGATCGAAGTTGAATAAGTCAAAGTTGAATGAGTCTAAGTTGAACATAACGAAGTTGAATAAGTCGAAGTTGAATAAGTCGAAGTTGAATAAGTCGAAGTTGAATAAGTCGAAGTTGAATAAGTCGAAGTTGAATAAGTCGAAGTTGAATAAGTCGAAGTTGAATAAGTCGAAGTTGAATAAGTCGAAGTTGAATAAGTCGAAGTTGAATAATTCGAAGTTGAATAATTCGAAATTAAATAAGTCGCGAGTTGAATAAATTAAAGTTAAATAAATCGAAGTTGAAAAAAAGAAAAAAAGTTAAATAAGACTAAGTTAAATAAGACTAAGTTAAATAAGTCAAAGTTGAATAAATCAAGTTGAATAAATTGAAGTTAAAATAAATCAAAGTTGAATAAATCAAAGTTGAATAAATCGAAGTTAAATAAATCGAAGTTGAATAAATCGATGTTGAATAAATCAAAGTTGAATAAATCAAAGTTGAATAAATCGAAGTAAGTTGAATAAATCAAAGTTGAATAAATCGAAGTTGAATAAATCAAATTTGAATAAATCGAAGTTGAATAAATCGAAGTAAGTTGAATAAATCGAAGTTGAATAAATCAAAGTTGAATAAATCGAAGTTGAATAAAACGAAGTTGAATAAATCGAAGTTGAATAAATCGAAGTTGAATAAATCAAAGTTGAATAAAACGAAGTTGAACAAATCGAAGTTGAATATATCAAACTTGAATAAATCGAAGTTTAATAAGTTGAAGTTCATAATGTCGAAGTTTATATAATGTCCAAGTTTTATAAGTCGAAGTTTAATAAGTCTTAGTTTAATAAGCCGAAGGTTAATAAGACTAAAGTTTAATAAGTCGATGTCGAAGTAAGTCGGAAGCTTAAGTAAGTCGAAGTCGAAGTAAGTTAAGGTCGAAGTAAGTCTTAGTCGAAGTAAGTCGAAGTCAAAGTCGAAGTAAGACGAAGTCAATTCAAGTCAAGCCGAAAGTCAAGTCAAAGTCAAAGTCGAAGTCAAGTAAAAGTCAAAGTCAAGTCGAAATCAAGGTCAAATCAAAGACGAAGTCAAGTCAAAGTCGAAGTCAAGTCAAGTCCAAAGTAAAGTCAAGTTCAAAGTCAAATCAAAGTCAAAGTCAAAGTCGAAGTCGAGGTCCAGTCAAAGTCGAAGTCAATGTCAAAGTCAAGTCGGAGTCGAATAAGTCAGAGAAGGAATAAAACAAGTCGGATCTGCCGGATCAGCTGGAAAAGTTGGATTAATCAGAAGTTATATAGTCATAAATCGAATACACCGAATACGCCGATTCAGTTGAATATGCCGAATCAGTTGATCATACGCCGAATAAACCAAATCGGTCGGTCGGATCAGTTGGATAAGTCAGATAAGTCGGATCAAATAGATAAGTTATAGTCTTAAATCGAATAAGTTGAATAAACCGAATACGCCAAATCAGTTAAATACGCCGAATCAGTTTAATACGCCGAATAAGCCGAATCAGTCGAATAAGCCGAGTCAGGCGAATCAGCAAATCAGTCGAAAGAAGAGGTCAAAGAAGTCGAAGAGGTTAAAAAGTCGTAGGTCTTAGAAGTCGTAGCAGTCGTAAAAGTCGTAGCAGTCGTAGAAGACTCAAAAGTCGCAGATGTCACGGGTCGAAGAGGTCATAGAAATCGAAGAAGTCGTCGCAGAAGTTTTAGAAGTCGTCGAAGTTGTAGAAGTCTTAGTAGTCATAGAAGTCTCAAAAGTCGCAGAAGTCACGGGTCGAAGAGGTCATAGAAATCGAAGAAGTCGTCGCAGAAGTTTTAGAAGTCTTTGAAGTCGTAGAAGTCTTAGCAGTCATAGAAGTCTCAAAAGTCGCAGAAGTCACGGGTCGAAGAGGTCATAGAAATCGAAGAAGTCGTCGCAGAAGCTACGGAAATCGTAGAAGTCGTAGGTGTCTTAGAAATCACAGAAGTCGCAGAAGTTGCAGAAGTCGCAGAAGTCGTAATAGTCACAGAATTCGTAGAAGTCAAAAAAATGCTGAGGAATACGTGGAAGCCAAGAAAGCCGAGAAAAACAAGGAAGCCGAGGAAAACGTGGAAGCCGATGAAAACGTAGAAGCAGAGGAATACGTGAAAGCCGCGAAAAACATGAAAGCCGTGGAAAACATGGAAGCCGTGGAAAACGTGGAAGCCGTGGAAGCCGAGAGAGCCGAGGAAGCTAAAGAAGCCGTGAAAGCCAAGTAAATCGAGGAAGTCGAGGAGAAGAGGAAGTCGAGAAAGCCAAGGGAGCCGTCGCGAGTCGAGCGAGTCGAGGAAGTCGAGGTAGGAAGTCAAAGAGAAGAGAAAATCGAGGAAATCAACAGTCGAGAGAGCCGTGGGAGCCGAGGGAGTCGATAAAGTCGAGGAAGTCAAAGATTTAGAAATCGCATTACTTCGTAATATATTATGATCTCTATTTGTGTTTAAGAAAGAGTAACACTGTATTCGATGTCCCGTCATGTTAGAAAGTCGTCAAAAAGTATTCGTTTTTTCTCCGTTAACATTCATTGCTAACGATCGTTACTCTATTGGCCAACAATATTGCGAAAATAAGTTTTTAACTCTACGCTCTTAGAATAGTACAAGCATACACATGTCGTGTTGTGGCGTTTTATCCAAAGTAACAATTATGTTCTTGGACTTTCTTCAATTGATGTTGAGGCCCAGTTTTTGGCTTGCTGTTTTTAGTCGCTATAGCTATAGCAGATCCACCAGTCATCTTCGAGAAGTAGATGAAATTTGCAAATCAGTTTGTTATGCGTTAAGTTGTAAAACTTGTTAAAGACTGCTTCTATTGCTTGAATCGAATGTCTGATACAGTAGTTTCGAGATGTTTCGAGAGTTGTTGAAGATAGGCCAATTCTAGTGATGTGAGTACAATAGGGTAGCAAAAACCAAACTGGACACCGATTCGATAAAAGGTCATGGTTAGCTGCTCAAACGTTATTTTAAATAGTTTTGCTTACTGACGGCAATGTTCTGTGTTTAATGTTGTTAAAAAAAAAAAAATTAAACTCCTTCGAATCGTTATTCAGTTCCGTCACGAATGCAGAAGTGGATTTTACTCTAAACAAAGTAGATAAGAAAACCTTAGAGTAATAGGTTTTTTTTGATTTTGTTTGATTGATTTCAACTAGCGACTGTTAAACTTTAATGTTACTGTGTTACTGAGCATGTTTAACTACAGATAAGTTATTTCGTTGTTTCAGATCAAACACGAGAATCGATCGGTTCGTGTTTTGATTTGCCCATGCTGAGAAGAACCCTCCGTAATCGATCGTCTTGTGAGCATCAGATGAAAGAAGCCGCCACTGTTAATCCGGCGAGCGACGACTTGATGAATCGATAGTATTTTGACTTAATTCGTTACTTAACTGTCACAGAACAGAATAAGTCGGTCTGTGTTTGTTATTCTACAGCTTTCCTACAGGGAATCGATCGATTGATGAAGGGATCACCACAGGTGATCGATCGTCCTGTGTGTGTCTACTTGACGAATTGAGCGTTTTTTGATATGATGATTCGATAGTAAACGTGCAAACTGAATCAAACAGTTTTTTTATGTTATTCTACGTCGTTTGTTACGTCCACAGGGAATCGATCTTTCTGTGAGCGTTAACTTGACGTCTTTTACTTAAGTTTTTAATACGGAACCGAATTGATCGGTCTGTGATATTTATTTTACAGTGCTACCACAGGTAGTCGATCATCCTGTGTGTATCAACTTGACGAATTCGATTGTTTCTTACTAAGTTTTTTAGCGACCACGGGGAACCGAGTCGATCGGTCTGAGTTTGTTATCAGCGCTATCATACACACAGGAAATCGACCGTCTTGTAGTCCACTGGCCTGAATTGTTTTTATTGTAGAGTATGTACCTACTAGCAATTTAGTGATCAGGACTAAATAATACTAAAGTTGATAATATATGTTCTTATTTAGATATGTTTTATAAGTACATGAATATTATGTATAAGATGGTATAATTGTGGCCATGGCATTTAAGGAACTGAGCTAATGTATTTAGAAACTATCTTAAGAGTAACGCTAGATTCATATAATATTTTTTCGATAATGTTGGCTTGTATAAAAATATCCGATTGTTAGGGTTCCACCTGGGGTCGCGTGCAGGGACGCACACGTTGTCAGAATGGACGATTGTTAGGGTTTTTTATTTGTTGAAAATAAATGTATTTCGTTTTTGGATAAATTACTCAAATCTCGATATCTATGGATATACTCGATATTATTTAATGCTAGCAACTGTTTTGTAACTTTGACGTTGTTCGCTGGTTCTTTAACTGTCAAATGAAAAAAAGGTGGATCGATGAGGTTGGCCAATCACGGAGTAGTATCTGCCCGCAAATCGTTGCGATTGAGGACTCGTTTTGTGATTGGCTAACGTTCAAGAAGGAATGAATCGAAAGCCCGTTTTTTTGGAAATAGAAAAATAAAGAACGAACGAAAAGGTCGGAGAGGCATTCTGGCTTGGATCGTCGAACAAGTAACGTTGTGAAAAGTACCTACGTTGGTCGAATAAAGAAAAAGTATTTCTGTACCTAAAACATCATGCTGTTCTTCTTTCTACAAAGTCCTGAAATAGTAGTGAAGTTTATAGTACCTAGTAGTGGAGTGCACCGTGCGTAAAATAAACAAGCACTGCTGCTGTGGAAAGTTCCACTCCACAGTCCACTCGTAGTCTCGTAGGTAGGTAGGTAGGTATATCTCAGCTAGCCTCATCTATTGCTTCTCATAGAATATTAGGCTTTAATTTTACAATTTTCTTTTATATTTAATATAGCTGATATTTTTATATTTAATTTACTTTTATTTTTGTGTATTTTTATGTTTATTTACAGTTTTTCCGCACACAATTAGGTACCTACCTATCTTTGACTAAATAAAATTTTACCTAGGTAGGTATATTGTTTTTGGAATAAAAAAAAGAAAATAAATGAAATAAATATTTACTATAGGGGTCACACAATGACCATCATGGTGGTAGGTAGGTATCATGGCGTAGAAATGACCAAAATTATGTTACTCTAGCCTTCGACTTCGTTCGCGTAGAACTCGGGAACCGTACTTTTTTCCGGAATAAAAAGTACCTAGCCTATGTCCTAATCCCGGTCATTATCTTTTTCTATTTTTTTCAGCCAAATCGGTTCAGTGGTTGTTGAGCTATAACTTTGGCATTTCGCATTAGAATCTCGCAAAGACACATGTTCGAAGGAATCTCGTATCATCATGACAGCCTTCTAATGTTCCCACTGTTGGGAAACTGGCCTACTCTCGGGCGAGAGTGATTAAGTCGCCACTCGCTCGGCTCAACAATGATGAATCAGTCAGTCAGTCAGTCAGTCAATTAGTCAATCAGGTTAAGCTCTTTTATAGGTATCAGATTGAGAGTATTCGGGACGTGTTGCCTTACCAGTCGGACTACTGGGAACTCAGACAAATTAGAAACTGGGAATTTTCTTCCCAACAGACATAACAAGACTACTGGGTTTGTTACCAGTAAAACAAAACTCCCAATAGTACGTCTTACTCATAGGTAGACCTAGGTAATTAATAGATAATCTATATACTTACATATTTTCAGACAATCATCATCATCATATCAGCCATTCCAATGCTGGACATAGGCAACATCTTGAGTATGACAGCGTTATTTTTTTTTGGAACCTATCCCGTTGTAATGAATGACCCTGTACCTGACCCTGTGTGTGGTATACTTACTTAAACTTATACTTCGTCTTATTCATTTTACATTCAATCCTTCTCACTCTAGCCATTTTTTTTTTTTTAGCAGCCAGTCTATGTACCATCCTTCTTCTTCTTCTTTTCTTTTATGGCCTCTGTGGCTAGTTTGCCACAATTTTGCCAGTGTCAAGTGATTAGTTTGATTGTCGCTTAGCAACGTAAACAAACGAAATTTGGAAAGAAACGATGACTTTTCTTTCAAAATTCTCTTGGAAAGTCTTTGACTAAATTACCAACCAACATCACCCCTCCATTTCAATTACTTACACTTGTGCTAAGTAAACAAGTTAAATTGGATAAACTGCCACCAAATTTACGCAATAAAACTTAAAATAACACGAGAAAAATAATTAAAATGGGAAGACCCATGTCGTTTTGACAAGCTAGCCAAAGCCAATCATGTACCATCCTATTATTCGTCTACGTTTTTGTTAGGGTTTGCTCCTTTTCCTGTTTAAATAAACTGTCACTTGTCAATGTCATTGTCAACTTAACGAATAGAAAAATTACAGACGCCACAAATTAAGAGAAGAAGAAGAAGACGAATAGAAAAATATTTATTTTACACAATAATCATAAAAATAACAATACAAAATATAAAAACTAAACTATTATTATTTATTATAGGTACACAGCTTTTAAAATAATCATTTAGGTACACTCATTAAGTTTTTTTTTTTTTCATTTTGTAACAACTTTTGATTATTGGATGATGTTAAAAACACAAAAGTAGTAGAAACTTTTTTATTCAAGATAATTAATAAAAATACCCTAGGTAGAGAAAATATTTTCAAGGCTAGTGTTGGTGATTTTGAGTACGTTCTAGATAAAGGACCAAATTCATAGTGGCCTAGGTCTTTGTAACACTATAGAGTAGCAGAGTTCTCTGTGATAGAGCTCGTCCGGGGGAGGACTACCACCATATCTATTTCTGCCGCCAAGCAGTAATGTTTGTGCATTGCTGTGTTCCGGTCCGAAGGGTATGGTTTCCGATGAAACTACCGGCACATGAGACTTTCGATCTACGTCTCAGGGTGGCAACCCGTGAGTGATACTTCTGGTATTGCAAGCGTAGGCTGCGGTAACCGCTTACCATCTTGTGGGCCGTGCGCTTGGTTGGCACTTTAGTTGTTTTTAAAAAAAAAACCAAAATAGAAAAATTTGAAAAAAAATATTATTGTGTTGAGTTTGCTAAAACAGGAACACTTGAGGTCCGCCGCCATGACAGCTATTAGCCAATGATCATGACGCATCTTGACTTTGACAGTACTTAATAACCCAGTTGTTCGTTAAACCCGTCATGTTGTCTTGCATTGTTTTGGAGTCAGTGATTTAACGGTAATTATTTTCTTTTCAAAGAATCTTTGCTGTAGAAAACCTTCCTATTTTTTGTAGTAGGTACCTATAAATAAGTTCTAAGTGCCATATTACTTTTAAGACCTTTTGTAACACTTATTTGTGCGAATAAATATTTTGAAATCTTGAAATCCTACATAATCAGACAGATTTGTTGATATCATTAGCAGAGCTGCACTATCTGCTTTCTGAAATCTCTGATGCTACCTACTCCCTTTTCCAGCTATGGCGTTGCTCATTGCACGGCATCTAGGAAGTCTAGGCCTCTCAAAGTGACAGTCACCTTGTACTTCCAAGTCGTCCAACTTGTCGCATCAAAATTTACCTTTCCGTTTTGCACAGTTTTCTTCGTTGTTATGGGAAAAAATTCTTGGCTGGATTACATAATGTTCCTGCTGAACAAAAAAAATACAGATTAAAATAATATTGAGTATAGTTCTCACAACGGATCTCTCGGCCGTCGTGAAATTAGCCTTTCAATGCGCAATGGAGCTTTTTCAAACTAAATTGTCTTTGCGCATCACAAACGGGTAACTTCACGGAAGCATAAATTCGCTGTGCGAACTATACTAGGTATAGTTCGCACAGCGGATCTAGGCTTACATTGACATTGACAATTAGATACTTTAGACATAACAAGCATTCTTATAATATCTTTCCAAAGCAAAGAGGTACCTACTAGCAAAGATTATACCACTAACAAATTCTCGCTGCTTTTCCGCTATGTGGCGCTACTTTCCGTGTTTCGGTAGAGTGTTCACTCACTGAAGTAAAGATTAAAGAAGAAGAGTGAAGTAATTTTCTAACCTAAAATTAAAAGCAAAGCAAATTTATGAAAAAAATACAATCGCTCGTAAAAAACTGCTTTGTCTGACCAAGCAAGGGTCTGACACCAATTTTTTTTGTATTCCGTCAACATCTTTTTCGACCACGACCATACCAACCAAAAATCTTTAAAAGTATTACCTACTTAGATTTAAAATTCAAATTATTTTGGTGTAGTACAGTGTGGATTGACGAAACTGTATATCTGCTGATATCGAAATCTTGGATGAGTACACAGTACTTCTATTTGGAAGTCGAGTAAGTTTTTACTACAATTTACCTATCATTCACCAACTCATTACACAACATTTTATTATGATGACCTAGGTTTGCCCTAGGTTTTTTACCAACCTATTTAAGTACTAGGTACATACTTACCTAGGTACCTACTTTAATCTAAACTTTGCTACACCGACTAACAGAACAAAGTGTTGAGTAATTTGTAATAGGTTAACAAATTTTTGTTACGGGCTAGTCAGTATGAAGCACAACTGTGTAGCAAGAAGTGTACAAGTCCTGTGACTTTTCAATATTACTTTCTATTTACTGGGATCATCACATCAGCATAACATCACACAGGACAAAAGCTATCCATATGGTTCCATCCCTAATAGGGTGGATGGAGTATAAGGTCCCTCACTCTAGTTACTCCTTACCTACCTTTACTTTACTTACTTTAGTTGGTTATTTTCAAGGTGCCAAGAACAACTGGTAAACAACACACAAGAACATCATGAAATTATTGTATTTGAAGCTGTTTATCCTAGCTGCTTTGGGTTGGGGTGTAGCAAACGGGGCGCTGAGGAAAAAAGACAACATTTTTCACAAAAAATTACATTCCTGATTAACGTATATATTTTATTATGTCATCGGATAGGTCTTGCTGAGAAATGAAACTTTAGTTAAGGTCATTGACCTCTAAGTTCAATGACCTCGGAGCTAGAGATCAAAATGTATCCTTATATTCATTTGCTACCAACCCCGACATGAATCAGTTAGGTTCGAAATGTATGACGAAAGCCCGACGCTACACAGAAGCGTGGTTGCCGCGAATCCCGGCCGCAAGACCGACACGGGGACAGAAGATAGTACCTAGTGCAATAAAATAGTGTGGCCAAGGACTTGTGTGCACAAACCACTCTTAAGGGACGACCGTCTAGAGCTTCTGGCGGGAGCCCACACGGAGTCCAAAACAGAGTACCTTGACTTATATAGGTTAGGTTCAAAATGAGTGACAGAACCGATCGACCTCACGTTCAAAGGTCATGACCTCAAGGTCAAAGATCATGACCCCACGACCAAAGGTCGTGACCTTACCTCGAAGTCAAAACTCATGACCTCAAGGTCAACTATCATTACATTACGGTTAAAGGTCATGATCTCGAGGTCAAAGGTCTATGACCTCATATGTGACCCGTCGTGGTTCCCTCACCCTAATACTCCCACATCCCCCTCTCTCCCGATAGTGAGGTTTGGCGAGGTTTTTGTAAAAAAAAAAATCTAAGTCCTATTTTTCCATAGCGCCCTGTTTGCTACACTCTGACCCTGCTCTGTGCTAGAGGACAATGGCATTTTCAGGCCAAAATTTTGTGCATTGTTGTTGCTAAATCAATGCATGAATCACATTAATTCTGAAATCAGTTACGAAGACAGCTTGTGATGGTGAAATAAATGCAATGGTTCTTTATGGTACTTGGTAACTAGTGCTTCACATTTTGTTTGCCTTTTCATGGTAGTCCAGTCAGTCTGATTACAATAAAATTTTGAGTTGAAAATGCTCGATGTCTTTGGTGCAGATTATGTTCGAAGGTTACCACTACCCAGCTGAGATATTGTTTTGCCTAGATACGATAGAAACCGATCGCAAGTACAGGCGTCGCGGTCCCCTCAGGTGCGGGTCGCTGGACGCGGCGGGCGTGCGTCGCGAGTGCTGCGCGGCTCTGCGCGCGCTGCTCGGGGAGGCGGGCGTCGGCGCCGCGCCCGACGTGCTGCGCCTGCGCACCTCCCGCGCCGTGCTGCGCGCTGCGCCCCGCGCGCTGCGTCCCCTGCGCGCCGCGCTCGCGCTGCACCCGCGCCTGCGTCCGCTGCGCTGCGTCCCCGCGCTGGCATGTCTGTGAGTCCCCGGCACGTGGTGGTGGTGGCGCGGCCGGACCAGCTGGCGGCGCCGAGCTCGGTGCGGCTGCCGGCGCCGCCGCCCGCGCCCGGGCTGCTGTCGCCGGAGGGAGACATCAACTGGGGCTGCCCGTGCCTCGGCGGGATGGCGACCGGGCCCTGCGGGAACCGCTTCCGCGATGCCTTCTCCTGCTTTCACTACAGGTAAACTTTTACTAAAATTATAAGCATTGCGGTCGTTAAAATGCGATTTACGTTGGCTCGGTGACTGACTCCGAACGAAGTCAGTGCTGACTTTGCTCCTGACTCGATATGAATCGTACTTGAGATTCTAATTGTGACTTTGAGGATTTCTTCCCTGTCCGGGCCGCACCACGGACGAAAATTTATGAAACAAACGCGTCGTTATACGGTGCCGTTGTATGTGTGATGTGAGTGTCATTTATCATGGTTGGCTCCACCCAATTAGTCCGGAAAGATTTCCGGACCAAGCCATTATAGCAAGAGCGCTTACACCTAGATAAAATCAAAATAAAAGCGTGCCCTAGCCCTTAGCAGCTGCATCAGTGCCAGCGAAAGGTACCGGGGTAAAAGGCACCGGGGGGAGGTAGGCAGAGGCCATTCTGTACTTAGTACTAATATCTGTTCTGTGGGCGGTCGCTCACGTGTATGAGTATGTGTGTGTGTGTGTTGCAGCACGGCAGAGCCGAAGGGCAGCGAGTGCTACGACAAGTTCAGCGAGATGCAGCAGTGCATGGCGCGCTACCCGGACCTCTACGGCAAGGTACGCTCCCCTTTCTTCTCTCTCTCTTACAATCCCGCTGGCACGACACATGTGCACGTACACAACATAAACACATAATCACATAAACCCTTCTCACCCACACCCTCATGCACATAACAATCAACACGGTTACTGTTTTAATGTTACTTTTACATTTTAAAGCGGCAGTTATCATCGTGTAGTGTAGTAGTTAGTTAGTTAGTCACTTGATGGTGTTCCAGGACGACGAGGACGACGAGCTGTCGGCGGCCATGGAGGAGGCGTCCCGGGACCCCGTGCCCGGGCTTCGGGACCCCGCGCCCCGGGACAACGGGCCCCGAGAACCCGACGTCGCTGACCCGGCGCGGAACAAGTAGCTCGCTCCCTCCTCCCTCGAGCCGGACCTCACAGTCACATGGATAGCAATTATACATAATTATACTTACATATAGATTCACTCTGTAATCCGTTTCCGATTTCCGGTTGTCTACAAGAGATACTCTGTTATTCTCAAAAATCCAAATAGTAAAGAAGTACCTAATAGTAGGAAATTCTATTGAGAATAATCGGACATCAAACTCTACACAAAATTAAATACATATTGCGATTGGCGTAGTTTGATTAAGGTTAGATTCGACCAAACTCGAATAAGCATTCGCAGAGTAAATCGTAGTTATTCGCGAGTAAACTAACTGTTTAATTGTATTTGACATTTGTTATTCCGCGGTTGGCCGAATCCACCCTATAGTTATAGTAGTAGTTATCTTTAATTATGTTTAGTTGCATAGTGCATTTATTTGGTTTGAATTCGTTTTTTTGTATTAATAAAGTGGTTACGTAAAGATTTTCTTGTGTTTTCTTCCTAGTCTCGCCGAGGTCGTGTCCTCCGTGTACTGGCGCAGAGCGCAGGCACGGAGGGAGGACCTTCGGCCTGTTCCGCAGGAGGTGGAGCAATGGAGGAAGGACGCCAGAGACGTCGCACTGGAGTCCTGGAGCCGGTGGATTGCGGTGGACCGAAGGAGGGGTGCCGGGGCTGCTCGATTTATCGAGGCAGTCCGGCCCCTCCTAACCGAGTGGGTCAACCGCGAGCATGGAGGGCTCTCCTTCCGGATCACCCAGGTCCTCTCGGGGCATGGGTGATTCGGGAGGTACCTGCACAGTGTGGCACGTAGGGAAGCCACACGGTGTTCCACCAGTGTGGCTGCGTAGAGGAGACGGCGCAGCACGTACTGGAAGTATGTCCAGGGGCGGAGGAGGCGCGGCTAGGTTTGGTCACAGCCGTAGGAGGAGACCTCTCCTTACCAAAAATCCTAGCTAGGATGATCGGTGACGAGAGGTCATGGAAGGCGATGGTTACTTTTTGCGAAGTCGTAATGGTGCAGCGAGAAAATGAGGAGCGGGATAGAGAAAGAGACCCTCTTTCTCTCCCGCTTCGGAGAGAGCGGAGACGTGGGCGAGCCAGGCGGGTTCGCTCTCCGTCTCTCACTGGAGAGCCTGGAGTAGTGGATGTGGGGACACCCGCTACTCCTCACCACTAGGTGAAATGGCCTTCACGAGCGGGCGACGCGCCAATGTTCCGAAGCGTCGTCAGGAGGTGGGTCCGCAAATAGGCGGAAGTTGGTGGACAGAGCCACGGAGAGTTTGCGAACAGTCCCGCAGCTCTGTCCATAAACCGAAGACGATGGAACATCGCTTTTTTAGTCGGTAGGATGTCGCAGTTTTTCTGCGACGGGGAGTCCGACATAGCCGCATCTGCATCCCCCGCAGGCGGGTATGCGTAAATGCATTTTTGCCCACGTAAAAAAAAAAAAAGTTAGGTAAGGTTAGGTTAGGTACCTACACGAGTGGGACCGTGGGTCCCTCCAGTGACGGAAACCCTGGACCCTGAGTTTGTGGGGGAAGTGGTTAATACACTATTCCCTAGGGTCCAGGACAGTCCCTCGCCCCCGTGTCATCATCGGCACCGACCATCTGGTCCGATGAACTGGGGGTGACGGAACAGGAGTTGGTCCGAGCCGTTAAGCGTCTCGGGGCCCGTAACACGTGTAACGAACCAAATATGCTTAGTTTCGTTCCGTTCACAAATAAAAACATTAAATTAAATATAAGAGTAATAAAATAGATAAATACGTAAAAATACGGTGACCGTTTTTGTAAGAACATTAAATAACGTTAATCTCTAAATTCGGAACGCTACCTTTACAAGCGCATTCCATATTTGGAAGTGTTTGCGAGTCATGGAATGGTCTGTGATTGGTCTGATTTTAAATGTGGCGCCATTCTGTCTGGCTGCGAACCAATCACAGAGCAGTGTCTAGATTTGTAGATAGATTTGTATCAGAAAATGTCTCCAGACTGCGGGGTAACCTTCCCCCTCGACTATAAAAAGGAAAGCGTGCGCTGACGCGGGGTCATGCGTTCCCTCCGTAGACCAAGGCACGTGCTTGGTGATCCCGATGACGTGATCGCCTCCGCTAACGCGGAGGCAATCCCTTCATCCAGCTCGGACAGAGAAAACACTCAACAGATACACCGACCTCGCCGGCGAGGTCGAAGACTCCTTTCCGCTACGGCCCCTGGGGTTGGGCCATTCCCCCCGGCAACAGCCCAAGCCGAGGTTCGTACCTAAGTGGTGCCCTTGCGCTTGTTGCCAAAAACTCAAATCTTTGCAGGCAGCGCCTTCTGCGTTCGCCAAAAGTTCGTGTAACGCTGTCACGGACCGTCAGACGGTCTAACAGCATATAGTCCATTAGAAAAAAAAAAAAACGCGGGGTCATTACGATTATTTTAAATTCGAGCTAGGACGTTTTGCTGCCCGTGCGTGAAACGATTATTTTCGGGTTATTTCACCATAGATTCCTTTCGACACGCGAGTGATTGTCTGCTTTTTATGGTATTTACTTACCAAAGTTTATCATATTTAGCTGGTACTTCATTTGTGTGAGTGAACGGAGTTTGAAGTTAACATGGTTTAACGTCTGGTTGGATACTCACTGTGACAACTAAAACTAGATTTCCTCCCTTGAAAGATTAGGCTGAATGTGTTGGAACGACTTTCAGGATTGATTTTACCTTTTCATAGGATCAATCTAATTGTTCCCTGCTTTGGGTTGTACTTAGTCTATGGAGGCGAGATTCGTCGAAGTGGATCACATTCGTTTATCTATATTCTAAATCAACTCAGACAGTCTTTGCGGCAATTCCCCGTCTTGATTCACAACCCTGGACTCCGGTCCGTGATGACAGACCTTAGGGTGTTTTAGGGAGTAGGTCAAAATCGAGAGTAACGCCTCGTGACACTATCTTAGATTAGTTAGATATTTCATCATTGCACTTCGATGAAAGACACACGCAATTAATGTAAATGTGAAGTAGCGATATTGTTTATAACACATCTAGATAGCTAGTAGGGATGTATTCTAGGTACACCTTGAACATAGATAGATAGATAGATAGATAACTCTTTATTGCACAACACACAAGAAATAATTAAAAGGTTACACAGATATTACTTAATTAGAGCGAAGTACAATGGGCGGCTTTATCGCTATGAGCGATTTCTTCCAAGCAACCTTAGGATGGACAGAATCTAACAAGAATGAGATGGGACGGTGTCAACAATTTCTGAGTAGGTTAGTTAATTTTGAATACAATAACAATAAAAAATAATAATAATAGTAAACCTATCTACAAAAAAATAATACATACTAAGTACTTAATTATTCAAATAAATATACCTACATATACCTACATACTTACAAAATAAACATAATAATTATATAAAATAAGATTAATAGAATATTACAAAAAGTGTTCTAGCAAGAGCTTCTTGAAAATAGGCAGGGATTTAGCTTTCCTTATGTCAATAGGGAGTGCATTCCACAAACGAATAGCTTGTACAGTAAAAGATTTCTCATAGAAAGAAGATGTGTGTATGGGAGTTTTGAGTTGTAATGTTTCAGAGGAACGCAATGTACGCGGATTTGAATGGTGAAGATACTCAAAGCGTTCTTTGAGATAAGGAGGGGTAGTCGGGTTATATAAGATACTGTACAAGAGGGTAAGGATATGAGTATTCCTGCGAGAGCGAATAGGCAACCACTTGAGCTTATTGCGAAAATCGGAAACGTGGTCATATTTGCGAAGACCAAATATGAACCTGATAGAAAAGTTTTGAAGGCGCTCAAGCTTATCAAGTTGGGCCTCAGTGAGGTCGGGGTAACAAGTGTCAGCATAATCAAGTATGGGAAGCAGAAGAGATTGTGCAAGTGTAACCTTGGTGGATGTCGGCAAAAAGTTCTGTAGCCTTCTCAATGAAGCACCTGTTGCAAACATTTTCCTACTAAGTTCCGTAAGATGAGGTGCCCACGACATATTTTTATCAATCAATACACCGAGGTTCTTAACTGTATCACTTATAGGTATATGGATACCATCAAATATTACTTGTGGGAGAACAGACCAATTGATCCTAGAGACCAACCGAGAGCTGCCTAAGATGATGACTTGTGTCTTTTTAGGATTTACTCTGAGACCGAAAGTCCCACTCCACACAAGAATTTTCATCAAGTCACTGTTGATGCCCGTAATCGCCTCACTTAATCCAGCAACAGGGGCCTGTATGTAGATCTGAAGATCATCTGCATAAAGGTGGTAGGAGGAAGATAACGTTGAAGAGATTGAGTTTATGAAAATTGAAAAAAGAAGAGGAGATAAAACGCCGCCCTGAGGCACACCAGCAGTGAGATTACACCATGATGAGAAGGTATCATCAATACGGATACGTTGCCGGCGACCAAACAGGTAACTATGAAACCAGTCAGTAGCAGTTGGAGATATGTTAAGCGAGCGTAGTACACCAAGGAGAATATCAAAGTCCACATTGTTGAATGCGTTACTAAAGTCAAGCAATGCCAACACGGTCACAAGTCCATTGTCCATACCCAAGCGAATATCATCTGTAATCTTAGTCAGAGCCGACGTGGTGCTATGACCACGACGAAAACCTGATTGAAGAGGGTTGATGAGGGAATTTTTGGTAAGAAAGGTACACAATTGATTGTGGACAAGGCGCTCAAGGACTTTGGATAGAAAAGGAAGGATGGATATAGGGCGGTATTCTGAGAAAATTGTAGGATTGGACTTTTTAGGCAAAGGAATTATGTAAGCATTTTTCCATGCATCAGGAAAAGTGCTAGTGGAAATGGAAAAATTGAAGATATGGGATAGGATAGGAAGGACCTCATCAATTATGGGCATTAACATATTGCGACTTATGTTGTCATCGCCGACTGCGTTGGATGAAATAGATGTAACGCTTCTCTTAATATCACAATCTGAAAACTGACTAAAGAGAAAAGGTGAAATATCAGGGGTTGGAATAGATGAAAGATTTTGGATAGTATTGTGTTTTGTAAGTCCATCAATATTGGAAGAGGAGGAGAAATGCTGATTTAATAAATTAATGTTAAGATCTTTTGGAATATCATCATGTCGAGATTTACCAACCCCTAATGTTCTTAGAAATTTCCAAACTTTAGAAGGATCCTCATTATCTAAAGATTTATGAATATATCGGCGTTGTGCATCCCTACACACCTTATTGCATTGATTCCGGCGCTCCACGTATTTGCTGTAATTATATTCAGTTGGACGACATTTAAATTTAAATTTAGCTAGATTCTTTTTATGCATAATTTCTTTAATTTCTGTTGTTAACCATGGTGTAGGAAGATGTTTCATTTTAACAATTTTAAAAGGAGCATGTTTGTCGTATAATTTCAAAAGCGTGTTATTAAAAAGAGAGAGCTTTTCATCAACGGTTATTGCATCAGCCATCTCAGACCAATCTATATTCGCCGCATCTTCACGCAGACATTCTAAATTCATACCACCAAAGTTACGCTGCAGAATGTTGCGAGGCTTAGCCTTTGGCGGGCGAGTTTTTAGAGAAAGGAAAAGGAGATCATGGTACGAAAACGCATCCGCCGTATATTGGCCATGCTTAACAACATTATTAGTGGATGATACAATTATCAAATCCAATAGTGATGGTACGCAATCCGGGAAATGATGTGTTGCACTAAGTGGAAGAATAGACAGATTACTTGCTTTCACAAGGGTTTCCAACTTGATTGAACGGAAATCACGTTTTAGAAGGCAAGTATTAAAGTCACCTAGTATGACAGTATGAGTAACGGAAGGTGTGTAATCTTCTAAAAGTTTTTCAAATGAGGAGAAAAAGTTAATTCCGGAGGAGGGGCAGTAATAGACTCCAAGAAGTACCTTGGTGTGGGAGAGCGTGATTTCTACAAATAGATACTCACCTTCACTAGGCAGTGGAGGCTGGGGAGACGCGCAAACAACTGAAAAAGGAATATGAGATCGAAGGTAAATAGCAACACCTCCACCAACCCTACCAACACGGTCGTTCCGAATAAGTATGAATCCCGGCAGTGAGTATGACGTTGTAGGTAAACAGGGTTTCAACCAGGTCTCGGAGACTAATACTGCGTGAAGATTTTTGGCGTCAAATGACGCGAGCATGTCAGGATAATGGGCAGGAATACTCTGAGCATTAATATGCACTACGTTAAAGTTTTTAGGTACATCACTGAACTGAGACAGTAATGTCTCAGATAAAGAAGGAATGCTACAAAAACTATCATCTGAAGAAGAACATGACTCAAAAAGCTCAGTCTCGCTATCACTTTGATTTAACATAAAATATCAATAAACAATAAATATAAAATACTATACCTACTTAATTAGGTCCTAAATAAGTTTTAAACTATTATTACCTAATTCTCAAGTGGATGTAAAAATGTCCACCTGCCGGCTGTGTTAAAGAAAGAATCTCTTACATTATTTTGCCCAAACACCTAATAAATAGATGAAAAAAAAAAAAAATTGAATTGAAAAATTTACACATATGACAGAAAAGTCAGTCGTACATAATGTCATTGCAGAACAAGTTGCTTTTATGACGTTGACAGTTACTGGCAAAATTGACATTTGACAAACAAATTACAAATTGAAATTGACAATGCCGTTCAAGAAGAAGACGAAAAACCGCAACGCGAACTAAAACATTATGTGATTAATTTAAAAATTAAAAATAAGTGCCTAGTGCGGAATGTAATAAATCTAAAGGGTAGGCACGATTACAATGAACTGAAACGTAAAGCACGCTACTATACACTGCATACCAACATCACTTCACCTTCTTTTGGATGTAGCACGCTGCTGCCTAGCCTCTTTTGCCACTGCTTGCGGCTTCGGAGAAGCCACTGGTAGCTTTGATGAGGCAGCTGCTGTTCCCGTGAACTCAACCTGAGACGGCTCAGCGATCTTTTTGAGGTCGTCCATCCAGTTTACGCGCTGTCTACTGCTATCAGGTCCAGCAACGTAAACGTTACCATCCCTAGTCCAACATTTCGTGATGCCGAAGAGTTGCCGTGCAGCCATAAACACGTCATGTCGGGGTTTCGTCAGGAACTCTGACAGAGTAATCCCAGAGCTCTTGAGATTGGTTTTGGCGAACCATAGCTTTTCCCGCACAGCCACATCACGTAGTTTGAAGAGAATAGGACGTGGTTTGTTAGTTGCTGAGCGACCCATTCTGTGGCATCGGCTGATATCAGCATTAGAGAACTGTGGCACTTTAAGCTGATTTGCAACTGTTCTGACCACTACTGCACATAGGTAGGAGTCAGTTGAAAACAGTTAGAAGAGATTTAGATACCTACTTACTTCGTACCTACTTTAATCCTTGTTTACGACATTAAACTTTGTTACTTTTCTTGTCTTTTGAATGACTTTAAAGCTTAGATATTTAACTTTAACTTATTTAAAGATTATACCTATCACCTGAGAATATTCATGGTATTTCCAATAGTCAGACTTAAAACAAGGCTGAAGCAGTTCGTAGTTATTAAGGATCTGTACACGACCCCAAAGCTACTCTACGACAAGTCTTAGACTGGTGATGTCTTGTGTATCTAGGTGAAAAAGGTATATATCTATCTACTTAACAAAGCCTAACTTCAGGGTCATTCTTATAGATAAGTTAAGTTATTATAAATAAGAATAGACAGACATATTAAATTTAATAAAACATTTGAATGACTTCAAAGTATTGATACTTACGTACTTTTTAACTTTGTGACGTTTTACCTATTTACTGTGAATAATCATGGTATTAATGACGGTATTAACTGTGAATAATCATGGGTTATAGGAATATAGCAGACTTAAGGGCAAGCTGAGCAGTCCCTATAGTTAGTAAGTTACCGTACAAGAACTGAAAACTATTCTACGACAAGTCTTTAGACTGGAAATGTCTTGGTTTTCTAAGTACAATAGGTATAATTTCTATTTACTTAGCAAAATCTTACTTCTTGGTCATTCTTATAATTAAAGTACAAAATCTAGAAATAGGACCGATAGGAAAGTTAGGTAGGGACCGTCCGAACCAAGTGGTTCCAAATGGGATCATCTAAGTGCCAAGTAACACTCGAAGGTGTGGAATACTGGATGATACCCGCGATGAATAGTTTCGACTATTCCTATCTACTTGCTAAAAGAATAAGCCCTCTTATCCCTTGCAGACTAACTAAGACGGACTAAAACTTGGAAGTTGTAAATTCACAGATTAGATTCTGTTTCCCCGAAATATTGTGGGCATCCATGATAGATGGATGTCTGCGGAAAATATTTCAAATACGGAAGAGGGTTAGCCCAGTCAGGAGACGAAACCCATTGTCTGGTGCGGGGCGGGGCACCGAAGACCTATGGAAAGCATTCCATAGCCGTTTATAAAATAATATAAATAAATGAGTATAAATAAATCCTTCATTGATTTGATAAAATACAGAAATCTAATGTAATTTTAGTACCTCAGAAAAGATACAATAAATTATAGTAGATAGGAGGTTTTGCCTAGTGGCTCACACTTGGCTGTATAACCGATACAATAAATTATAGTAGATAGGAGGTTTTGCCTAGTGACTCACACTTGGCTGTATTTGAGTTTAGGTAAGCTACGTAGGTATTGATAGGATTCTATAGGTAGATTTAGATAGACTTTGCACCCTGAAAAGAATTTGAGTTACGCGGACACAACGTAGAGGAACTAAGTAGGGAACTAGACGATCACCAAGGCCAAACAAACAAACAAACATTTATAACGGTTGACGATTGGAGAAGGGGAGAGGGGGGTACACACGGCGCCAGGACCCGACGGGATTCCCGGTCGGGCCTGGATGCTGGCACTGTCCGCCGGCTTGGGGGACAGACTGAGACGGCTGTTTGACAGCTGTTTATGTTTCAGTGTGTTCCCCAAGCAATGGAAGGAGGCAAGGTTGGTCCTCTTGAAGAAGGAAGGCAGGGCCGCAGACTCTCCCTCTGCGTACCGTCCCATTTGCCTGCTAGACGAAGCCGGCAAGCTATTCGAAAGAATACTTGCTGACCGTCTATGCACGCACCTGGTGCAGGAAGGTCCCGACCTGTCGGAAGACCAGTATGGTTTTCGGCGGGCGCGTTCGACAGTGGACGCGATTCTACGCGTCCGATCACTGTCGGACCAGGTAGTGTCCCGGGGCGGGAGGATGTTGGCGGTGTCCTTGGACATCGTCAACGCGTTTAACTCTTTGCCCTGGAGGGCGATCAGGGAGGGCCGAGCATTCTGGCTACTATGGTCGACGACGAGGGGTCTTGGAAGGCGATGGTCTCTTTCTGCGAGGTCGTGATGTCGCAGAGAGAGGCCGAGGAGCGGGATAGGGAGAGAGATCCTCTTTCTCTCCCGATCCGGAGGGAGCAAAGACGGAGGCGAGCCAGGCGGGCTCGCTCTCCGTCTTTAACTGGAGGGCCTGGAGTGGTGGATGTGGGGACACCCGCCACTCCTCACCATTAGGTGAAATTTGGCCCTTGCGAGTGGGCGACGCGTCAATGTTCCGACGCGTCGTCAGGAGGTGGGTCCGCCTATAGGCGGACGTCGGCGGACAGAGCCGCGGAGAGTTTGCAAACGGTCCCGCAGCTCTGTCCATAAACCGAGGATGATGGAACATCGTGGGCTTTTTTAGTCGGTAGGACGTCGCAGTTTTTCTGCGACGGGGAGTCCGACATAGCCCGTCTGCTTCCCCCGCAGTCGGGTATGCGTAAATGCATTTTTGCCAACGTTAACAAAAAAAAAAAAAAAAAAAAAAAAAGGTTAGGTTAGGTTAGGTTAGGTTAGGTTAGGTTCCAAAGTTGGTGAGCACGGCGGGCGCTCTTGGCCGACTGCTCCCTAATCTGGGAGGAGGAGACGTAAGTTGCCGCCGTCTGTACATGATGGTGGTGCGGTCGATGGCCCTTTATGGGGCCCCGATCTGGGCGGGGTCTCTTAAGAACCGCCACAAGGCCCTTCTGCACCAGGCGCAGAGGGTTATGGCGGTTCGGATCATAAGGGGTTATCGGACCATCTCCCATGGGGTGGCCTGCGCCCTTGCCGGGTCCCTTCCGTGGGAACTTGAGGCCGAGGTTCAATCCTCGGTCTATTGGCGACGGGCGCATGCTCGGAATGAAGGCGATCGCCCCGCACCCAACGAAGTGGTGCGGTGGCGCATGGACGCCCAGGAAGTGGCTCTGGGCGAATGGCGGCGGCAACTAGAGGGACTGAGCGCTACGAGTGCGGGGTCCCGACGCCGAGTATTGGAGGGTGTCCTTCCCATTTTGGAGGAATGGGTGAGACGAGAGTAGGGGTCAATGACTTTCCGGTTGACACAGGTTCTCTCAGGGCATGGTTGCTTTGGGAGATACCTGTGCAATGTAGCCGGAAAAGAGATGACCCGGGAATGCCACCACTGTGGCTGTATGGAGGATACCGCACAGCACACGGTGGAGGTATGCCCTGCATGGGCTGGGCCGCGGGCAGTTTTAACTGCGGCTCTAGGAGGAGGAGACCTCTCGCTGCCGACCGTCATGGAGAAGATGGTCGGCAGTGAGAGAAACTGGAAGGAGATGCTTGCCTTCTGCGAGGACGTGATGTCGCAGAAGGAAGCCGCGGAGCGCGAGAGAGAGCGAGACCCGCTCTCTCAACGGCTCCATCGTGGGCGGGGCGGGCGAGCCAGACGGGGTGCCCGCTTGATGATAATAACCTTAAAGCAAACATTTCAAAGACAAAACTAGTTAATTTTCATAATTATAATAATAATCACAATTTTAATATAAACTTGACATGCCGTAATGAATTGATTGATAAAGTAGACGAAATTAAATTTTTAGGCTTGACTTTAGATAAAAATTGTAACTGGAAATCACATATTACTTGTTTATGTAAAAAGCTAAACCGTTTTGTTTTCGCGTTAAAACGTTTACGACGCACATCAGGTCAAAAAACAGCATTGACGGCGTATCACGGATATGTTGCTTCGGTGTTGAGATACGGTCTTCTTATTTGGGGAAACTCCACGGATATTAACAGAGCTTTTATTGTCCAAAAAAAGTGCATCAGAGCAGTATGTGGCGTTGAGCCACTAGTGTCATGTAAACCGCTGTTTAAGAAATTAAAACTACTTACGTTAACGGGTCTTTACATACATCAAGCTGGATGTTTTGTTCGAGAAAACGAAAGATTTTTTGATAAATATGTAGACAAAGCCAATTCTAAATTGAAATCAAGAGACCCTACTAGACTCATAATGCCAACTCACAAGACTGCGCTGACGCATAAAAACAGCTATGTCATGCTTGTAAGAATTTTTAATCGAATACCAAAAGCTATTAGAGAATTACCGACAAAACAATTTAAGAAAAAACTGTATATGTGGCTCAGTGAGAAATGCTTTTACAATATTAATGAAATTCTTTAGTATAGTTTTAATTGTAATATTGACATTGTTTAGTATTATTGATTTATTTAAATTTTATTTTTTGAAAATTGACATTATTATATCATATTAAGCTATTTTTCCGTTAATGATTAATAATTTATTAGTATCTTACATTTTTTTTTTTTTTTGCTCTAATTTTAGAATTCTTTAAATATGCGACTATTACTTATATTTTTTTTTTTTGGTACATAATTTTATTATTTTATTTTATTTTTAATTTATTTATGTGTAAATCTGTGTTTGCATGTCGGTCAACGACGAAGTGTGTGAGACATTTAAAACAAACCTAATACCATAATACCATACTTCAAGCAAATAAATACTATTTCATTTCATTTCATTTCATTTCATTTCATTTCATTTCATTTCATTTCTCAACACAACCCGCTGGGAGGGTCTCGGGCGACAGGTGCGGGGGCACCTGTTGTCCAGTAGCGAGACCTTCCGAGGAGACGATGAGCTTCTGCGCTCATCGCATATGAGGAGGTCCGCCCATTCCATCGGGGCGGACATGGGCCACAGACGAAGCCAGGCGGACTGTTGAGTTACCGCCGGCTTCGTCTTTGCTCAACAAGTGGCGGGAATAGTGAGTTTTTTAGTGGGTATACCTCTACTAGAGGGGAGTCCCACATACCCCGTCTGTGCCCCCCGGCCGGGCGGGGATGCGTAATGCATTTTCCTCACTTAAAAAAAAAAAAAAAAAAAGGTTAGGTTAGGTTAGGTTAGGTTAGGTTAGGTTAGGTTAGGTTAGGTTAGTTTTTTTTTTTTTTTTTTTTTTTTGCCATCTCGAAATGGCACTAACTTAAAATTACTGTCGCAATTATTATGCGACAACCTTCCATTCCTCTTTCTTATCATACATTTATTCATGTTTTAACTATATAATTTAATATTAGGTTTTCGGCGGGCGCGTTCGACAGTGGACGCGATTCTACGCGTCCGATCACTGTCGGACCAGGTAGTGTCCCGGGGCGGGAGGATGTTGGCGGTGTCCTTGGACATCGTCAACGCGTTTAACTCTTTGCCCTGGAGGGCGATCAGGGAGGGCCGAGCATTCTGGCTACTATGGTCGACGACGAGGGGTCTTGGAAGGCGATGGTCTCTTTCTGCGAGGTCGTGATGTCGCAGAGAGAGGCCGAGGAGCGGGATAGGGAGAGAGATCCTCTTTCTCTCCCGATCCGGAGGGAGCAAAGACGGAGGCGAGCCAGGCGGGCTCGCTCTCCGTCTTTAACTGGAGGGCCTGGAGTGGTGGATGTGGGGACACCCGCCACTCCTCACCATTAGGTGAAATTTGGCCCTTGCGAGTGGGCGACGCGTCAATGTTCCGACGCGTCGTCAGGAGGTGGGTCCGCCTATAGGCGGACGTCGGCGGACAGAGCCGCGGAGAGTTTGCAAACGGTCCCGCAGCTCTGTCCATAAACCGAGGATGATGGAACATCGTGGGCTTTTTTAGTCGGTAGGACGTCGCAGTTTTTCTGCGACGGGGAGTCCGACATAGCCCGTCTGCTTCCCCCGCAGTCGGGTATGCGTAAATGCATTTTTGCCAACGTTAACAAAAAAAAAAAAAAAAAAAAAGGTTAGGTTAGGTTAGGTTAGGTTAGGTTAGGTTCCAAAGTTGGTGAGCACGGCGGGCGCTCTTGGCCGACTGCTCCCTAATCTGGGAGGAGGAGACGTAAGTTGCCGCCGTCTGTACATGATGGTGGTGCGGTCGATGGCCCTTTATGGGGCCCCGATCTGGGCGGGGTCTCTTAAGAACCGCCACAAGGCCCTTCTGCACCAGGCGCAGAGGGTTATGGCGGTTCGGATCATAAGGGGTTATCGGACCATCTCCCATGGGGTGGCCTGCGCCCTTGCCGGGTCCCTTCCGTGGGAACTTGAGGCCGAGGTTCAATCCTCGGTCTATTGGCGACGGGCGCATGCTCGGAATGAAGGCGATCGCCCCGCACCCAACGAAGTGGTGCGGTGGCGCATGGACGCCCAGGAAGTGGCTCTGGGCGAATGGCGGCGGCAACTAGAGGGACTGAGCGCTACGAGTGCGGGGTCCCGACGCCGAGTATTGGAGGGTGTCCTTCCCATTTTGGAGGAATGGGTGAGACGAGAGTAGGGGTCAATGACTTTCCGGTTGACACAGGTTCTCTCAGGGCATGGTTGCTTTGGGAGATACCTGTGCAATGTAGCCGGAAAAGAGATGACCCGGGAATGCCACCACTGTGGCTGTATGGAGGATACCGCACAGCACACGGTGGAGGTATGCCCTGCATGGGCTGGGCCGCGGGCAGTTTTAACTGCGGCTCTAGGAGGAGGAGACCTCTCGCTGCCGACCGTCATGGAGAAGATGGTCGGCAGTGAGAGAAACTGGAAGGAGATGCTTGCCTTCTGCGAGGACGTGATGTCGCAGAAGGAAGCCGCGGAGCGCGAGAGAGAGCGAGACCCGCTCTCTCAACGGCTCCATCGTGGGCGGGGCGGGCGAGCCAGACGGGGTGCCCGCTTGATGATAATAACCTTAAAGCAAACATTTCAAAGACAAAACTAGTTAATTTTCATAATTATAATAATAATCACAATTTTAATATAAACTTGACATGCCGTAATGAATTGATTGATAAAGTAGACGAAATTAAATTTTTAGGCTTGACTTTAGATAAAAATTGTAACTGGAAATCACATATTACTTGTTTATGTAAAAAGCTAAACCGTTTTGTTTTCGCGTTAAAACGTTTACGACGCACATCAGGTCAAAAAACAGCATTGACGGCGTATCACGGATATGTTGCTTCGGTGTTGAGATACGGTCTTCTTATTTGGGGAAACTCCACGGATATTAACAGAGCTTTTATTGTCCAAAAAAAGTGCATCAGAGCAGTATGTGGCGTTGAGCCACTAGTGTCATGTAAACCGCTGTTTAAGAAATTAAAACTACTTACGTTAACGGGTCTTTACATACATCAAGCTGGATGTTTTGTTCGAGAAAACGAAAGATTTTTTGATAAATATGTAGACAAAGCCAATTCTAAATTGAAATCAAGAGACCCTACTAGACTCATAATGCCAACTCACAAGACTGCGCTGACGCATAAAAACAGCTATGTCATGCTTGTAAGAATTTTTAATCGAATACCAAAAGCTATTAGAGAATTACCGACAAAACAATTTAAGAAAAAACTGTATATGTGGCTCAGTGAGAAATGCTTTTACAATATTAATGAAATTCTTTAGTATAGTTTTAATTGTAATATTGACATTGTTTAGTATTATTGATTTATTTAAATTTTATTTTTTGAAAATTGACATTATTATATCATATTAAGCTATTTTTCCGTTAATGATTAATAATTTATTAGTATCTTACATTTTTTTTTTTTTTTGCTCTAATTTTAGAATTCTTTAAATATGCGACTATTACTTATATTTTTTTTTTTTGGTACATAATTTTATTATTTTATTTTATTTTTAATTTATTTATGTGTAAATCTGTGTTTGCATGTCGGTCAACGACGAAGTGTGTGAGACATTTAAAACAAACCTAATACCATAATACCATACTTCAAGCAAATAAATACTATTTCATTTCATTTCATTTCATTTCATTTCATTTCATTTCATTTCATTTCTCAACACAACCCGCTGGGAGGGTCTCGGGCGACAGGTGCGGGGGCACCTGTTGTCCAGTAGCGAGACCTTCCGAGGAGACGATGAGCTTCTGCGCTCATCGCATATGAGGAGGTCCGCCCATTCCATCGGGGCGGACATGGGCCACAGACGAAGCCAGGCGGACTGTTGAGTTACCGCCGGCTTCGTCTTTGCTCAACAAGTGGCGGGAATAGTGAGTTTTTTAGTGGGTATACCTCTACTAGAGGGGAGTCCCACATACCCCGTCTGTGCCCCCCGGCCGGGCGGGGATGCGTAATGCATTTTCCTCACTTAAAAAAAAAAAAAAAAAAAGGTTAGGTTAGGTTAGGTTAGGTTAGGTTAGGTTAGGTTAGGTTAGGTTAGGTTAGGTTAGTTTTTTTTTTTTTTTTTTTTTTTTGCCATCTCGAAATGGCACTAACTTAAAATTACTGTCGCAATTATTATGCGACAACCTTCCATTCCTCTTTCTTATCATACATTTATTCATGTTTTAACTATATAATTAAACTAACTTTTAATATATTTTATTTACTTTTTTTTTTTAACTATGAAAACTATCTCCAAAAAACTATAAACATTTTAATATTTGATATTTCATTCAAAACACAATCACACATTCACTCATTATCGCTTTTTTTACTATTACTTTGCATTCCCCCAAATCCGACCCAACCTGACAGTCTTATCTTTTTGTAATTTAATAATGTAACATTAGGCTTTTAAACATATACAAAAAACAGAGTCTAGGTCCGATTTGGCGAAATGCATTACAGATACTACAATAGGAAACTATTACTATCACATTAACATTATTATTATTATTATAATTAAAACACATTACGTCTTCGGATTGATTGAGCCAGTCAAACAATCCTTAGACTCAAAGCAATATTATTATTTATTTTATAAATTATGATTATTTAAAACACAATTTCTTAATTCTCATGATCTAGTTTACTTTATTACCTGAAACTTATTGTTTCAGGCAGACTTCTAGCTTACCCACTTACACACAGATATCAATTTAGTAACCATTAAAAACCTCATAATTTATTACTCCTAATAATATTATAACAATAAAAAGAAAATAACGATTAAATTACCTTACATAGTTACATACAATACCGCATAATTTAAATGAAATGATAAATACAGATTGAAATTATAAAACAGTGATAAAATTTGATTACAATAAACATATTTAGCACATATGAAATTCAACTTCAGACACAGGCGTGAAATAAGTAAAAATCTATAACATTCTGTGTTGGTATTAAACTATTGATTATAATCATCTTCATGATTGATTAAAACAAGTTTAATCATCTAGAAGACTGAAAAAGAATAAAAATATAAATAAATCAATTAAAAAGTGGTAGATCAAAACCAATATAATAATAGTAATATAGCAATTCAGACTTTTAATGGACCAAATAGTTTAGAAAAAAAAAAAAAAAAAAAAAAAAAACTCAATAGACAAAGTTAATCGTAATAAACATTGCACATTATTATAATACAAATAGAAATCTAAACATATCTAATTTATACTTAATTTATAATACAGAATAACCTATAACACATATTACTAACACCTAAACTAACCTTAATTCCTTACCCCTAATCCCTCATGCTATCCCAGTGTGGAGCAGACCTTAAAAAGTGACTAGCAAAATGTCACTGTCACCGTCAATTAGACGCGTGCACAGAAGCCACAAAAAGAAGAAGAGAAAAAGAAAAATAAGTCAATTATGTAAACAACGTTGTAATTCCATCTTCGGCTCTAGTTTGTTAATTAATCCAAGTATGTACAGGATATCTAGGTGTGTCTTACACTATTTCAACCTTATTATTATTGTACAACCTTTGATTATTTCATAACACAAATATTTTAATCTACTACATTGTTGTAACTTTACTTTCAGTGGCAAACTAGTAAAGTGAGCTCTAAAAAGGCTTCAGAAGATCAGAATATCCCGTTCACACTTGGAATAACCTGCCGGGTAAGTCTATAAAATAATTCCACACTATACAAAACAATAACAAAAACAAAATTAATAACAAAACCCCATATTTAAATTTCTATACCTACAATAAATTATGATGTTAAAAATATGCAAACAATCTGTAAATGTCAAAAGTAATAAAATAAATCTAACACTGTGTACTGTTTCAGTTCCAGAGTGCACCAGCACACAAAGAGAAATTGTGCAAAACTGCTACTGGGAGAGAAATTGGATAGCATGAGGTAAGACAAAATTAAAATCTAATCAGGTTCTATAATAGAACCGTTATATTTTCCCACTCTGCGCAGAACGGTCCTTGCAAAAGTGAGAAAGAGCTGCCTGCAATTGTCATCATCCATAATCTGATATATGTTATCAATACTGAGATTATTCCCCATTGCACCCTCGCAGTCATACCTCAGTCGACCAAACATGGGACATTGAACCAATAAATGTTGTACGGTCTGAGGCACGTCTTCACAAGAGCACATTGGAGAATCAATAAGTTTGAATCTATGCAAGTAGCTACAAAACCCACCATGGCCGGTAAGTATTTGAGCTAGATAATTATCCATAGTTATATTATTTAAAATTCTATAGGCTACTCTAACATTATTAAAATATACTTTTGTAGTTGCACCGGTTGAGGCTGACTCGTAGATTTGCTGCCATTTAAGTAAAGTGTGCTGTCTGGTGGAGTGCTTTGCGAAGGACAAGGGGAACCTGTCGTATCTCGGTCGTTGCCGGTTGTTCAGTGCAGCATACTTGGCAAGTTCATCAGCTCTCTCGTTTCCTGGTATGCCGCAATGAGCCCGCACCCAGTATAGGGCAACCTCTTTACCTTCTTCGCTCAGCCGAGTGATTTGGTTCCTGATGTCCACTGCCAATGGGTTAACTGAATTAGGGTCATCTATGGTTTCCAGGCTGGACCTTGAGTCGCTGGCAACGCCGAATCGTCGCTCCCGCCGCCGGCCGATCATCTCGAGCGCGCGTAGGATCGCCGACAACTCCGCCTGAAACACGCTGCAGTAATCCTCAAGCCGGTGAGTAGCGTGCTGAACCTCTCCTCCTCCGGTCCAACACGTGACCGCCGCGCCGACCTTCCCCTCCAGCTTACTGCCGTCCGTGTAAAGGACGGGCCCCTCATCCGCAAGACCCACCGCATCCTCCTGCGATCCGAGCAGCCCGAACCCCACACGTTTTCTCTCAGCTGGATGTGGCAGCGAGAATGGACTCCTTCTGAGTTCTAGCTCTCTTCCAGGCAGTTTGGTTAGTGGTTCACCTCTCTTTATTCTATAAATGATGGCTTGCTCCCTGACTCTAAGCGGTAGTGGCAGAATCCTTGCGAGTAAAATACTTGACACCTGAGAAACAGTTCGATGAGCTTTGCATATTTTTATCGCGAAAGATCGAGTGAGGCTGTTGAGTGCTTTCTCCGCGTATACTTTTGTCGAGACGTCAGCCCAGCAGCTCGCAGAGTATAGGACTGTAGGCTCAACAACGGCCACGTAGATCAGCCTTAAAATATCAGAGTTTAGACCCCACTGCGCACGCGCTGCTCTCGAGACTACTTTATAGAAGGCTATTGCCTTTTTGGTGATTAATTCGAGGTGGCGTCGGAAATTAAGCAGCGGGTCTATGGTCAACCCCAATATTTTAAGACTGGTCCCGTAGGCGATCTCAACTCCCGCCATTTCCAGTCTCGGAGTATGGTACCTCAGTTTTCTGGTAGCTATGAGGGCCTGGGTTTTCCCAGGTGCAAACTTGAGCTTCAGACTATCCCCCCATCGCAGGACCACGGCGAGAGCCCGGTTGATTCTCCCTTCCAACTCTCTACCGTCGGCTCCCGCTGCGACCATGAGGATATCATCCGCAAAAGCCTGCACCCGCACCCCACCATACTGACTTTGCTCCAACAAGGGGTCCATCTGAATGTTCCATAAGATCGGTCCACAGGTGGAGCCCTGTATGCATCCCTTGTTGGTGACTCTGTCTATTGTCTCTCCCGCGTATCTGAGCCTCACTCGTCGCTACGACAGGAAGTTGACTATGAGCCGCATCACACTGGGGTCAACCCCCTTAAAATGCAGCCCGTTTAGAATAGCCGGCCACCAAGCGTTATCAAACGCTCATTCAATATCTAGCGACACCATCACCACTATTTTCTTGTCCTGTAGGCTCGATTTGACCATAGTCATGGCGTCATAAAGGGCGTCCTCTGTGCTACGCTGTGGAGTAAATCCGTACTGGTATGGACTCAGGGATTCAGTCCGACCCAGTTGCCACTGCAATCTGTTAACAAACAGCTTCTCCAGTATTTTCCCCAAGACAGGCAGTAATCCGATAGGTCTATAAGATTTGGGCTGGGTGTAGGTGTCTCTTGCTGGCTTGGGGATTACTTTAATCGTTGCTATTTTCCAGATACGCGGGAAACAGCCCCACCGCAGACACTGCGAGAACAAGTCGAGGAGCAAAGTCCTGTTGCACGCGTAGGCGCCGAGGCAGATATCTAGCGTAAGCCCGTCGCCTCCCGGAGCCTTTTTGGGGCTCATATCCCGCAAAACTGCCTCGAGCTCCGTCCCAGTGAACGCGACAACGTCCCCCGCACCCGGGTCCCCTCTGATCTCCGCAACCAGCTGATCAACGCCTTCCCTCAGTAGTCTCTGCTCAGGGGTGTCACTCGCGGCGTCGTCCCACGGATAAAAAGTGTCCGCCAGCAACATCGCCGACCCCTGCTCATTCAGCACGATTCCATCCGAGGTTTCCAGCAGCTTGTCCTGCTCTCGAGGCGTGCAGGCCTTCATGACCCTGTAGGAGCGCCGCCAGATGGTTTCCGCTTTCTCGCCGGTGCAGAACTCTTTCCAGCTCTTGGTCATAGCAGACTCTATTGCTTTCCTGTATTCAAGTTTTGCTGCCAAGTACTGGTCTACCACGAACCGACGCCTCACAGGATTCGCCTTGGCTATTCTCCTCCGGCGACGCACCATCTCCGCCTTCAGCTGCACCAATTCAGCCGTCCACCATTTGCACGCCTTGATCGGTCTCCTACCGGGGTTCCGGGGAACGGCCACTTCGCACGACGCGATAATGCAGTCCGTGTATCGCTCCGCGACGCCATTCACCCCCTCCCTGCTAGCAACCCCCGCAACCTCTTCCTCCAGGTTAAGCCTTTCGAGCTCCTGCTGGAGCCTCTCCCTGAATAGCGACCAGTCCGCCTTCTCGGTGTCGTAGATGCGCGTGCTGCTGCCGTCCTCACAGAGCGATCCCTGTTGCGTGTGCAGCCGGATCGTGAAAGATATCGGTCTGTGGTCGGAGAGCGCGCCGTAGGTGTCGTCTACGCGCCAGTCCGCGCCGGCGCCGGCCAGCAGGAGTGCAGAGCACGCGGTCACGTCGATGAGGCCGGCGCACAGCTGTCCCTGTCGGTAGGCGCGGTAGGTGGGCTCGCGTCCCCGGTTTAGCACTTCGAGCCCGAGCTCTTTTTTTTTTTTTTTTTTTTTTTTTGTTACGGTTAGGTTAGGTTAGATTAGGTTAGGTTAGGTTAGGTTAGGTTAGGTTAGGTTAGGTTAGGTTAGGTTAGGTTCCAAGCGGTATCCCCTGCCGAGCAGGGGAACTTTCGGGAACCTGGGAAGGGCGGTAGCACAGGGGTGGCCCCGTGCTGCCGCAGCACTGCGAGGTGCTGGGGCTGACTTTTGTTAGCCCCGGGAAGTGCTTTGAGCGCGATGCGAGAGGGGCACCACTGATAGCCCTAGGGGACCGTGGAGCCCCTTGGCATGCATCGAGGCTGGCCACCGGGGATGGTTTAGTGAGTCGTCGAGTCCGACAACCTCACACACCCCCGTCGTACCCTTATGCGGCGGGATGTCTGGATGCAGATTCCTCCCCGTTAACAAAAAAAAAAAAAAAAAAAAAAAAAAGGTTAGGTTAGGTTAGGTTAGGTTAGGTTAGGTTAGGTTAGGTTAGGTTAGGTTAGGTTAGGTTAGGTTAGGTTAGGTTAGGTTAGGTTAGGTTAGGTTCGGAGGACCACAGGAGGGGTGCCGGAGCTGCTCGATTTATCGAGGCAGTTCGGCCCCTTCTAACCGAGTGGGTCAGCCGCGAGCACGGAGGGCTCTCCTTTCGGCTCACACAGGTCCTCTCGGGGCATGGGTGCTTCGGGAGGTACTTGTGCAATGTGGCGCGGAAGGAGGCGACACCGGAGTGCCACCAGTGTGGCTGCGCGGAGGAGACGGCGCAGCACGTACTACAGGTATGTCCGGGTGCGGAGGAGGCGCGGCTGATTCTGGTCGCAACCGTAGGAGGAGACCTCTCGTTACCGAGCATCCTGGCTAGGATGGTCGACGACGAGGGGTCTTGGAAGGCGATGGTCTCTTTCTGCGAGGTCGTGATGTCGCAGAGAGAGGCCGAGGAGCGGGATAGGGAGAGAAATCCTCTTTCTCTCCCGATCCGGAGGGAGCAAAGACGGAGGCGAGCCAGGCGGGCTCGCTCTCCGTCTTTAACTGGAGGGCCTGGAGTCGTGGATGTGGGGACACCCGCCACTCCTCACCATTAGGTGAAATTTGGCCCTTGCGAGTGGGCGACGCGTTAATGTTCCGACGCGTCGTCAGGAGGTGGGTCCGCCTATAGGCGGACGTCGGTGGACAGAGCCGCGGAGAGTTTGCAAACGGTCCCGCAGCTCTGTTCATAAACCGAGGATGATGGAACATCGTGGGCTTTTTTAGTCGGTAGGACGTCGCAGTTTTTCTGCGACGGGGAGTCCGACATAGCCCGTCTGCTTCCCCCGCAGTCGGGTATGCGTAAATGCATTTTTGCCAACGTTAACAAAAAAAAAAAAAAAAAAAAGGTTAGGTTAGGTTAGGTTAGGTTAGGTTAGGTTAGGTTAAGCCGACGCCTGAGCGGCTGCCAAACTCTGCGGCGATCACGCTCACGATTCCGGAGGGATCGGAGCTCACGCTCGCCGCGGTTATGGCGACCGTAAAGGCGCGGGTGAAATTGGCGGATGTCGGGATAGACACAGTTAAAGTAAAAAAGGCGATCACTGGCGGTCACATTTTGGAGGTGCATGGGCCTGACTGCATCTCCAAGGCAGACGCCCTGGCCGAACGCATGCGCGTGGCTCTCGCGGATCTGGGTGTGCGTGTGGCACGCCCTTTGAAAACGGGGGAGTTGCGGCTGAAGGATCTTGACGACAGCGTCACACCTCGTGAGGTGTTGGTCGCGGTCGCCGAGGCCGGAGGCTGCTCGACCGACGACGTGCGGGTAGGCGACATACGTCGCACACCCACCGCCCTGGGCACGGTATGGGTCCGTTGTCCACTAGCTTGCGTGCGCAAGCTAGCCGCGGCAAAGCACGTCGTCGTCGGTTGGGTGTCAGCGCGGGTAGATTACCTGTCCGCAAGACCGCTCCAGTGCTTCCGGTGCTTGGAGTATGGGCACGTACGCAGTACTTGTCAGAGTAAGGTGGACCTTAGCAGCGTGTGCTACGGGTGCGGCGAGTCCGGCCATAGGGCTAGCCAGTGCACAAGTCCGCACAAGTGTCCGCTGTGCTCTGACAAGGGCTGCAAGGCCGACCACAGGATGGGGAGTAAG